>CM035354.1:7001986-7664486 GCA_020137815.1 Hormiphora californensis
GAGATGTCAAAGATATGGAGGTTAGTTGTTACCTGGGTTTCGTCTGATTGGTTTAGGAGGAGCCCCCTTCACGGGGCTATCAGAATAACTATCCTCACTATCTTCCTCGGTAGAGTAGGATTCCCTCTTCTTATTATTCTGTATCTTCTTGTTGTTACTGGGAGGGAGGGGAGGGTGGTATGAGTAACGGGTGGGTTAGAACGGTTAGTGAAACAGGCAACATGGACACACAGAGAAAGTGAAACATTTAGGGGGTGCATTTAATGCTTTTATGAAACATCGTGCAACATATGAGGACACAGATAAACGTAGAAAGAAGGACATGGAAACTGGAGTCAGATAGTCAGACACAGTCAATCTCAAGTAGTGCCCTGTGTTCTTTTGTTCATTCACTTGAAAAAGGGTTACAAACAGAGGCAGCAACACATTAATAAGGGTACATGTACCATACGAATACTACATCACCCCCACACACAAAAGGCACACACGTGCACACACATATCATGGTACATACACGTGCACACACATATCATGTCATGGTACCTAGCCAGATTCCGTCTTATCTCAACATCAACCCTACTCCCTCCCCTTGAAAGATCATTCTTTCTCTTTCTCAGCCGCTTAATCGGCCTCTGATCCGTATCAGGAGTGGATTCGGCAGGGGTACTACTAGTACTAGTACCGGGTGATTCAGGCTCCCTCACCGCCACCATTCGAATTGATATGGCCCCATCCCTCTTGGACACCTCGTCAATAGCAACTGAACTCTCGTTGCTAGGGTTTGTATCTCGTTACTAAGGCGATTAATTGAGTGAAATTTATGATAGTGACACTGAGTTGAAGTGATTGTTTAATGTTTTGATATTTCAGTTCCAGTAATCGGCTGTATTACAGTTCCGGTGTGTGGTCCCCCACCTCCCAGTATATGCTAGAAAGAATTTGATAATGCTGAAAAGAATGTGATAATGTTGGTAACCTGAGATGGGCCTACAGGAGCAGCTCTCATAGTGACCCCTGGAGCTCTGTGCAGCTCTCATACTGGACTGTGGATAAACAAACAATACCGGCAATAGGATTTGGTATTTCTCAGCAGAGAGAAAGAGATTATGCGTTCTGTTTAGGGTTGTAAGATACCCAGTACCTACCCACCAACCCCTGATGAACACTTCTACTCATCCATGAAAAGATTCTCAATTCAGACAAATTAAATGCTCTGATCCATATCCTTCTCTCTAGACGTATATATCGATAGAAATGCTGACATGATTAACAAGATAGACAACGATATAATGGTACTAAATGCTGACATGAGTTATTTAGTTCAGTGCTGCTTTACACTGACACGTACCCAATTATATGATAGCTGCACATCTCCTGTGAGATGATTTGATATACGTGACAAAGTAAAAACACACACGTGACACAGTAAAAACACATTCCTGGGCCATCCTCGTGACGCAGCAATCACAAACAAACAAAGACATTCCTGGCCCCTGGGAGACAAATCCCAGCTTTCACAAAAACAATGACCATTGGCCAAGAACAAAGTACACTAATGAGTAATGACTACTAATGACTACTACACTAATTAATTACTAATTAATTACTCATGACACCACTAATTACTAACTACACTCACATGACGGTCTCGGTGTTGTTCAGTCTGCTCACATCAGTTAACCTGTCTATCATCTCAATGGTACTGTCCTCATACTTGGCAGGTTTGTTCTTCTGTTGGGCGCTGCTCCTTGATCCTACCTCATCTTCCTCATTTACCTAGTGGAAGTAGGGTGACGATGATGTGAAGAGAGAGGATGTGAAGCTGAAGATGGTTATGGTAGAGAGTTGCCTAGCTAGACTGTGTTTCGGGCGCCCCGGGAGGGTTAGAACATAACAAGTAGAGAGAGGGTGTGTGAAGCTGAAGATCATACATTTGTTTGTTTGTCAGGGTTGTTAAGATTTTGTCTTCGTATAATACTAGCAGCTTGCTCTGCCAAACAGAGCGTGTGAGCTACATAATACTAACAGTGCTGAGTTCCTTGGTGTAAGAGTCTTCAGTAGTTGTATACTCTGATCGGGTCCTACTGTCACTGACAGAGGAACTGTAGGAACTGTGCGTCCTGCTGTCTGTCGTCTCTGTCTCAGACTGTCGAATGAAATAAAGTCATAATTACTAGAATCATGAATTGAGTGGCCCATGAAGTTGGTATTGTCACAGACTAAATTTAAATGTGATATTGTCTATAATAGGTTACACATACATGATATATGGCTCTGCCACAAATGGCTATAGCAGGGACGGTTACAACACATACCTGACTGTCATAAGACCTGCTATCGGGTGAAGGTGCACGGGCCATTAGTAATGGAGGGGGTGCCACAAGACTTGTCTGGCTTCCTGATAAATCTGGAAACAAACACTTGGTTACCAATCAATCTACAGTTTAACAACTTGGTTACCATGGTTACCAGTAGTAACTTACCACGGTTACCATGGTTACTCACTCGGATCTTGGTTGTTGAGGGCTGCAAGTTGTAACGCCTGTAGGAAATTCAAAGGAAGATCTGAACTGTCTGAGTTTACACTTGCTGAACTGTAGGAACGTTGTAGTAATTCCGGGTCACTGAAATTATATCGTGTTAGACATATGTTTCCAATATTGTTTATCAAGTGATGTTTCATAGCTGGAAGCTGCCTATCATCTGAGCGACATGTATGTGACTCTATTAAACTGCCGAGTTAGCATTTGAGCTGATGACTGCCGAAAACTTAATTATTCATAACTGAATTTTAGTACTGCAGTTTTTTAAATAAGCATTTGAGCTAGCTGCACGGCACAATTCTCGATATGAGACTCTAAGCTTCCCTAGCTGGGTAATATAGCGACACTGATGGATAGCAATGTATTATATTCACGTCATATTGGCACCGGGGGGATAGCAATGTGATTGATGGAAGTAGCAGGGCTAATTCTCACTCAAAATAAAAGGTGTGATAAGGAGAGGGAGGTTTCCTTTTTCCTTTTCTTTTTAAAGTTGATTTTAATTCCATGGTGACCTTGGCCATATTTATAGGTACACTGCAGGGGAAGCTATAACTATTCAAAATGTTTTGCTGCTAGGCATTTTACCAGTAAGATATACGACCAGTTATATAGAGAACATAGTCTGACTATTTACTAATTACACTCTTGTTTTGTGCCTATATTCGGTTGCAGTACTGCTGTCTGTGAACTATAAACCTCGAATTAGAACTTGGAACAAAGGAGTGGTGTCTTCATGTCACTGACCTTGTATCTAGGACGTCCCCCGCGGTATTTCTAGTCAGCAGGTGGAATGTGATTCTTAATAACCTCAGGTGATAGAACCTCCTTGCCCTGAAAAATAGACAGTTTTTATTGATTTAGTAGTACAACTATATCGTTGTTGCCATTCAGCATTTGCATTGCCTTGTAACATATGGGTCGGAGTACTGTTTTTTAGCATACTAAAATAAAGATGCAGCAATATGCATCCCCGGGTCGGAGAATATTAAGTATTCGAAGAATAAAAGAGATCGTGCACAGTGCAAGAATGGATGCCCCAAGAAAATATCAAAAGAAGTAGCTGTGAAAGAGAGAGGGAGATCGAAAGAGAGGTCGAAAAAGAGAAGAGAAAAAGAGAAAGAAAGAATATAGTCATAGATAAAAAGAGATCGTGCGGAACGTGCCTCCCTAGGACCTACGGAACTTGATGATCCATAGCGATTTCGACGGCGTTCCTGCAAATCACTGATATATCAATCACACCAGGCAAACCACACCAAAACACACCAAGTCACACTCCAAATTCCATATCATTCAACAGCGTGTGACAGCTTGTGGCAGCTATCTTAAAACTTATGGTTCACCTGTGATTGGTTGATGTATTCTCCAAGTATTTCTATCTGCTCTGCCGTTAACTTCTTCTCGTCGGGAAGGTTGAGTGCGGCAGCTCTACTTCGGTAGTACTGAAAGACAACTAATTAATAATTAGTTAACGAGTATTTCCCAACTACTTCGGTAGTACTGAAAGACACGTGGTCAGTGATAGAAACACATGGTCACAATTAGGTATGAGCTAACACAGTTATTTAGGACAGAGGCTAGAGGGTTTGTTGAATAAGTGAATGAGTTATTAACAACTATAATCAGTTAATTAGATAATTAGTATATTTCACAACTAATTAGTTAATTAGTTTCCCCAATTACCTCTCTAATTTGCTGGATGTATTCCTCGTTGTATCGTGTTGCGTTAGCCTGATCAGGTTTTCCTCTTAGAGTTGTCTTAGAGGGTGGTGCTGTAACCTGTAGGAAATAGTGGAACTATTAACTTGTCCGGAGCACGGACACAGCTACATGCGCGGACACAGGCGCAGACACAGGCGACTCAACTATTTCCAAGAATTATTTGAAGTGCTTTTCTCGATACGATCTTTTTATCTTGTTGATATGCTTTGCTTTGTTTGCAACTACTACATTAAAGGCTCGTTGCTCAAGCAATATAGCGCCATTTTCTTTTATTCACACTCTGCATTTGCTATAACACCAAAGCATTGTTATAGTTCGTTCGTAACAATTTATTTTCTCACTTTGAAAAATCGTCTTCCCTTTTGTATCGCACCACCTCTGCAAATGATTTTGTTTCTCGTCAACATCATCCCGGTCCTAATGACGGCCAGTTCTTCCCTTGATGTCTGGTCTACCTCCAGATACATGGGCTGTTTCGTGAGGGGTATCTACAACGCTCCGGCCCGCATCTCCCGATCCATTATCACCGGGTCCCTCACACCAGTCGGCTGCATGGAAGTGTGCGGGGTCTATAAGAACTGCAGCAACGTGGCATTCAACCTGGCTACCAGTGAGTGCACCCTGTACCACATACCCCACCGACCCCAGCAGTTGTCTTACACCACGTCCCCGCTATACATGAGCGCTGCTAAAGACTGTTTGGAGATAACTGACAACTTCGAAACCATGACCATGGAGGATTTAGTGGCTCTCACCCTGGCAATCCCCTGTGTATTCAGAAAGGCCGGGGAGCGTCACAATGACGATGGGCTCCGAAAGTATTCCTGTCTCAAGAGGCACGGGGTTAGCGGTGTAAAGTGGGGTGAGTGCAGTTTGGTACTGGATACGTGGCGTCTCGAGAACCATGGCAACTATACCGCCTACTGGGTAGAAGATAACACCCCAGGACACATGAGGGTGAGGATCATGTCTCTAAACAACGACCTGTGTCTGACACATCTATCCAAAGAGGAGATAACATCAGATCGCAAGACTGGAGTTCATCTGGAACCCTGTTTGTCCAGAAGTAGACCCCAGACAACTGTTTTTAGTTAGTAGGGACGGCTTGGAGTTTGGGACAGAGCTAATTATTGAGGGGGTGGAACAAGTGGACCTGTACTTTGCTAATACTGAACATTTCAACCAATCTGAGCATGATATTTCATCGGTGCAACTGTCTGGATACTTCATACCATCCCACACGATGCCCTGTAGCACCAGGATCTCCAAGAAGTATGGCGTGCTGGAAAGTGAGGTTCACGGCATTCCTACTGGAGTGTCAGCTATTCAGGAGTGTGGGGGAGGAGAGAGGAGGGAGGTTGTGTGTGAGAACAGGACCTTGGTGGGACTGATAAAGTGCGATGGAGGTGATAAAGTCATGCCGACCGGGATGACAGAGGTTCGAGCATTTGTCCTGTATATCTTGTACGGTCTCAGTGCCGCCTTTGTTGTGTTTGTTGTGGGTTGTGCCGTGTTTCTCACTCCAAAGGGGTATTGTAACCCTACTGATGAGGATGATGATAACTAGAGTAACTCGTTACCTCAAGTTGTCATGGTAACGGTTACCTTAAGTTGCCATGGTAACTCTAACGTTCTTTGTAGCCCTACTGACGAGGATGATGGTAACTAGAGTTGCCTGCTTCTTCTTCTTCTAGAGAGCACCTGGGATAAACCCACAAAGAACTATCACAAAAGTAAGTTTGTTGGATATCGTGAGCTGCTTGCGACTCGAGGCCACACCCCACTCAACACCTCCACCCCAACCCCCCAGGCTGGGGCCACCACTGACTAGAGTTGCGAATAGTATAAACGGTTGATATTGTGTTTGAGAGCACTGCATATATTTTCATTATTCTTCAATTGGACTAATCGCTTTATTTCACAATCGTGACTTGTTGAGTAAGGCCAGGGTGACGCGGACGAATTGGTATAACAATCAACTGGGCACTGTTTGTAAATTGCTGGTTTTTGCACAACTCTTATAAGATCAGCTGGTCAGTTTATATATTTCGGTTCTGGACATTTTCCAGACCACATTCTTCTTTCTGAATCTTTAAACTGTGGTCATTAATACATCCGTCCATTGTTTACAGAGAGGGAGGATAGATAGATAGATAGATAGATAGATTCTCTCTACAAGTAAAGAGTGAGAGAGAGAGAATGAGATAAGTGGAGCTTTCAGACAGCAAGATATTGTTTCCAAGATATTTCCGGTTCTTATTGTATTGGAACATAAGTATCTAAAATGGGACAGTGGGACTAGTTCCTATAAATGGTATCTTCCTTAACATGCTTGTTATTATAGTGGGGACGGTAGTGAGAAGTTGGGTCAGGGGACGGTAGTGAGACGTTTGGTCTACCTTCATGTATCACGAAACAAAAATAGAAAACTATTTTGTAGCAGAGTTACGCCAAACTTAATGAATTTGAAACGAAAAACCTCGCTAACATCAAGTTGTCATGGTAACACTTACCACGAGTTGTCATGGTAACACTAACCTCAAGTTGCTATGGTAACGCTTACCTCAAGTTCTTTGTAATCGTCTTCGTCTTCGTCAGCGGTTGAGAGGAGAATAGATCGGGGAACCTCTTTCTTCTCCTCTATCACCCTCTGGATTTTATGAGCACCTCTCGGACAACCACAGTTCTTACAAATCTTCCTAATCGGAGAGAGGGAGGGAGTAGTAGGGAGAGGGAGTAGGAAAGATAGGGAGTAGTAGGGAGAGGGAGTAAGGAGAGAAATCATTAAACGCAGAAATTGCCCGCACTCTTCTACAGTTCAATATTTGTTTTGTTTGGGCGCGGGGAGGGAGGGTCGAACAAGGCAATTCAATATCACATCACAGACAATTGACAGTATAGAGTGATTGCGCTTCTTATTTTAAACTGAATTGACAAGGTTGAAGAGAGGATTAATTGGAAGCTTGAGTCGCTTGACACTTTCCGTGCTCCGCAGAAAGTATGAACAATTCAATTGGAAGCACTCATTGTACTAGAGAAAGATTAAAAAGTGTATCATATGTAAAGAGCAGTTGTGCAGACAGTTGTGTGCAGTACAACAATCACACTCCCTCTCTCTCTCCTCGTTTTTATCTTTCTCTCACCCACGCCCAAACAGTCTTCACCGCACTGGCACTACTGTGCTTTGTATGCGTCCCTCAAGGTATCAGGTATATATTGAATGTGAGCGTGGGTCGTGTTTGTTTTAGGTTCTCTGATATATTCGTTATATATTGAGATCCGAGATATCCGACTTAGCTTTTGATAAACACACAACGGAATTCCAATCTTGCTTCCAATTATTCTAAACAATATGAATAATAATGTTACCCCTCTGAAAACTATCCCCGTCATGGCTGGCTCACACATTATGTAGTGTAGTCCCTACATACTACAAACACACTGGGTAGCTGTCTGCATTAATAGGGGGGTCGGGTGATAGTATACACACACTAAACAATTATCATACAAGTTTAACTAAATAACTTGCTAATGTAGCCATGTTTAACGCTTTGAAGGGCCAATTAAATATAATAATTGGCAATAATTTTACTGATTTCGTTCCATGTGTTTCTATCTTATCCGATTTAACTCTCCCGACTCTAGAATATCTTCCCATTTTCTTGGCTCTCTACCACATTATCTCTATCCCTATCTCTCCCTATCTCTCTATAGGCCATGTCCTCTAGAAAATTGTATTCACGATTTCCGGAACCCTGCCCAACGACACGCACACTGTTGTACAGGGTGCATCATCGTGTGTGTGGGTGAGAGAGAGAGAGAGAGAGAGAGAGAGATATCTAGATAGAGAGAGAGAGAGAGAGAGAGAGAGATAGAGAGAGAGAGAGAGAGAGAGAGAGAGAGAGAGAGAGAGAGAGAGAGAGAGAGAGAGAGAGAGAGAGAGAGAGAGAGAGAGAGAGAGAGAGAGAGAGAGAGAGAGAGAGAGAGAGAGAGAGAGAGAGAGAATAAAGCGTAGAAGGGATAGGAAGGCGGTAATGCTTCCTGCACATGTAAGAACTGTGAACGACTCACAACACAGGATCAGGTCCTTCGTATGCAGGAGTGTGTAAATGTACATGCCACACGGGGACTCTAGTGCTAAAATCACGAAAAGCGAACTCGAGATTTCGGCCCTTAGGCCGGAAACGAGAGTTTGCTGTGCCTCTATACTTTATTTGGGTTCGAGGATAGGGGTTAGGGTTAGATATAGAGTCCTCCTTGGGTTTAGATATAGAGTCCGATAGCACTAGAGTCCGCCTGCCTACCCACACGGGGCTATGTTATAATAGTCGCCTTGGGTTCCTCTAACCCGTCACCCTCAGAAGAAAATGGGGCAATGTTTCATTATACTGGGTGTTCATTTTGGATCTTTACAAGCGTTCGCCTTCACCCAGAAAAAATTTGACAAGATCAGGTCATGAAACTTCATACTTGGACTATTCTGTACCCTCATTCAAGGTTCCTGGGGGTTTTGGAGCTCTAGCACCCCGGGAAGTGTGTTTTTGGCATCAAAACTACCAGAAGGAATTTTTTGCTGGTGCTGAGACTTAGCTAAAATGTTTTTTGGGTATTTTCTATGTCAATCCTAAAGTTTCATAGAGATTGGATGTGTTTTTCAGACTCAAAATTTCGATAAAAGTGGCTGGAAAGGCTCGAAAACGGCTCAAAAACGGCTAAAATTGAGTCTTTCCAGCCACTTTTTACGAAATTTTGAGTCAGAAAAACACATCCAATCTCTATGAAACTTTAGGATTGACATAGAAAATACCCAAAAAACATTTTAGCAAAGTCTCAGCACCAGCAAAAAATTCCTTCTGGTAGTTTTGATGCCAAAAACACACTTCCCGGGGTCCTAGAACTCCAAAAACCCCAGGAACCTTGAATGAGGGTATAGAATAGTCCAAGTATGAAGTTTCATGACCTAATCTTGTCAACTTTTTTCTGGGTGAAGCCCAACGCTTGTAAAGATCCAAAATGAACACCCTGTACCACGGTTCATACACCACTGCCGCAATAAACAATAATTGTAACCTCAATGGTAACCAATGGTAACCAATGGTACCCAATGGTAACCAATTTGTTGACTTACTTCCAAAAGTGGAGATCAAGTCCAGAGCAAGTTTCAGGTCCACATTTTAAACACGGTGCACCCTCGTCAACTTGGTGTGCCAAAATACCCTGAAACACGTACGTTAGACAACATGATACCCTGACACAGCAACGATAAAAATAGTGTGACGTATCCATAACTCTGGGTCGCTCTCCTCGTCTAAAAATATATCATAGAATACAAACAAAATAAAAGTTGGAAGTTAACCTCAAGCGGATAACAGATATAAATGTGTTGGTGGGGTGATGTACCTGTAGTGTAGCGAACTCTGACAGTGGAATTTTCTTGGTAATAGTGGACCCTCTCTCCCTGTGGGGCTGATCAGGGTCCTTGCTGGGGGAGGAACAGGTCTCACTGGTCACAATACTGATATCTGCCTCGTCGTAGATAGGTGATCTCTCCTCCCTCTCTGGAGACATCACGCCCTCACTCCGATCCAGCTCCGCATTCCTGTCGTTATCCGGGATGTCACTTTTTGATGTGATATCCTCACCTAAAAAGTTGTCAGATAACAGTTTCCAAACAACTTTACTCATCACCAACGTTACAACTAGGCAGCATGTTTATGAGTTCTAGTTTCAAAGAATTTCAGCATTAGGGATCGTACTCACTATGGGAAGGTGTACTGCGGGAGGAGGAAGAATTGGAGCAGATAGAATCTGGCCTAATGTTGGGGTGTGTCTCCCCTGCTTCACTGATCTCAGATCTCAGAGACTCATTTGGAGGGTGTTCCAACCCAGATATGACCTCTGTCATCGTTCACAGGGGTACATTCTATCAGATATTATCGGATATTACTTACGCTACAAGACACAATTTTAGGTAAGTTTAAATATTTCCAGTCTTGAAACAAGGTCAAACATATGTCATACAATCCAGGACAAAATCACGGTTTCTACTTGATAATTTCAAACTTTGCGTACACCTCAACTGCATGCACAAGTTAAATTTTAAATGTGTTTTTCAGCTCTTACAACCCGAAACCTAACCGTTATATTAGTCCTAGCCCAGCAATTCTATGACTGTTGACATCAAAACAACCGAATTGAAACGTTTTTTGAAACTTTTTAACAAAAACTTCTTGTTTTTTAAAAAATTTCTTCTTTTATTTTTATATTTTATTTCTGCATCAAACGAAACGCGCGCGTGTTAAGTCTGCAGCGCATGTCAAATCAAGCGCGCGCTCAAAACCAGGCAAAGAAAAAAAAAACGTTTTTTTAATTTATTTTGTTCGAACGTTTTTTTAACCTTTTTTACGCCGAGTTGACGTGCGCTGTCTTATTTTAGGGCCAGTGTTTTTATGCCAATACGCGGAGGTTATCAGCTTTTTCCTAACCAGACTCAGATGCATATTGCTCATGACATCAGAAACCTCGGAAATGATATTATTGGTCAAAACAGTAAACAGGTCACGGCTCACGCTGACGGCTGACTAGCTTGAACATTTCCGAGGGTTGACAGCTGCTTCAATACTTAATCGCTCTCCGTAAGGTCGGTAAGAATATTGAACAAATCAATATGCACGAAGTTAAACTGCTTACATAGCATTTGTTGGATCAAATTTTCTTTTCTTTCTTTTTTATTTTCTCAAACATGACATCTCTTTGGCATTTCTCTGACTCTAAAAAGGCCGCTATAAACGCGGTGCTAGTCTTTAAGATAATCTCGGTGTTCTAGGAGTTAGTCTTTTAGTTCAAGAATAAACGGGTAGTGACTAGTGGACTATCATATTTAACGCATAATGGCGGGATATAAATACTCTATATTATCATTATTTTTAAATAAATAAAATGCGTGAAATTGGTTATTTGTATTTAAGTGACATTTTCTATTCTGATAACAGAGATTGTAATGGCCAAATGTTTATGAGCCGCATGAAGATAATTAGAATTAGTAGAGTATACCGGCGGCCTCTAGGGTTGAACAACATGTAAACACGGTGGTTTGTTAACTGTTTCGGCGTCAACGCCTTCGTCAGAACTAAAGAAAATGGTAACTTTACAAAATAAATATATCTCGTTAGATCAACCCTAGAGGCCGCCGGTATACTCTACTAATTCTAATTATTTTCTATTCTGTTATTCTTTTGCAGTATTAGATTTCTGTCTTGCTGGGTTTTTTTATGTCCTTGTGATTCAATCTCCTGCATTTAATTTCAGTTTGCTATGGCAAACTATGTGAAAATTAACTTGTTAAACCAAATTATTTTGTAGGAGAAAGAATGCCGTTTGCGAACAAAGTGAAGCTCCAAGATGGAAATCTGGGGGTTGTTGAGTGCGGTCTAGTGGTTAAACATGAGGACCAAGCAATTGGAATCCCTTTGACACATGTCGCCGCAGAAATAGACATCACATTCTGTGCGGCAGAGGTGAAGCTTACTCAGACATACCTCAACAACTCCCCTGACCCACTCAACTGTGTCTACTTCTTTCCTACGGAGACGTCCGTTGCCCTCCACAAATTTACCGCCACCATCGGGGACAGGAAACTAAGTGGTGTAGTAAAAGAGAAGGAAGTGGCTCGGGAGGAGTTTTCCGATGCGGTCAAGCAGGGGAAGACTGCATTTTTATTGGAGCAACTGAAGCCCGACATCATGGAATTGATGGTTGGTAATCTAGGATCGAATGAAACGTGTCAGATAGAGATATGTTACATCCAGGAGTTACCTTTCCAAGATCTCCTAACCCGTTTCACCCTACCTACCAGCATAGCACCACGATACATCCCAGCTAGTGACCCTGACCCGGTGGTGGGACTAATGAACATGCAGTACACTGGAGATGTGCCCCTCTCCATTGGGTTCCAGATTAAAATGAGGAGTGAGATCAAGAATATCACCTCACCCTCTCACAAGGTGGAAGTTACTCAACACTCTGAGGAGGGGTGGTTCTGTGCAGGGGGGACTCTGGAGGACTTCACCTCACTTCTTGACAGGGATTTTGTGCTCACGCTGGAGTGTGATGACCCCCTGCTACCTGTTGTACTGTATGAAAACACAGAGCAGGGAGAAGTTGCTCTCATGATGTCGTTCATCCCTGAGACGCACGCCAAGGACCGGTTGTGTGAGTTTGTCTTTATTGTCGACTGTTCTGGGTCCATGAATGGTGATTGCATTAAAAAGGCAAAAGAAGCTATGCGGGTGTTCATTCAGTCCCTTCCTGAGGACTGCTACTTTAACATACTTCATTTTGGAAGTTCCTACGAGGTCATGACGAGCAAAGTCTGTCCAGTACAACGATGAAACGCTGACAAAAGGCAAAAAGATTACATTGAAGAGTCTGTCCACGCTGATTTGGGTGGAACTGAAATCCTGGAACCACTGAAAACAGTACTGGCATTGGAAATATGAAAAAGGATTATGAACGGACAGATTCTAATTCTCACTGACGGAGCTGTTAGTAATACTGAGAAAGTCATTAAGACCATTAAAAACAGATCCAACAAAGACAAATGTCGTGTGTTCAGTTTGGGTATTGGTGATGGTGTCTCCCGGGAACTGGTAACAGGTATGGCAGAGGCTGGAGATGGGATCCAATTGTTCTGTACTTCCAACGAACCAATGAGGGAGAAAGTGATCAGAATGCTGTCATGTGCTTGCTCGAACCGATCTGAAATTAGTTGTGTCGAGATGGAGGGTCAGGAATCCCTCACCCCACCTGTACCCGTGACCCTGTTCACTGGAGAGAAAACTGTCCTGTACACCCTCACGCCCACCCTACCAGCTGAAATTACTGTCCATTGTTCGGGTAGTAAACATACAGTGACCAGTGGGAACTTTGTCCAGGTGCACTCTGGCAAGATGCCCAAGTTGGTTGCCCACAAGGTGGCTACTGGAGGTGTTGTCAGCGAGGGGAGGGGAGTTGAGTTGGCTCTTAACTACCAGGTGGTTACCAAGGAAACCTCCTTTGTGTGTGTTGATGGGGATGTCACTACTACAGCTAACATGCTTCCTAAATCTAATATGTGGGATGATGAAATGGAAATGCAAATGATGTCGTTGCAAGCGTGCGGGTTAAATGGTGGAGGCCATCAACTCAGAAGTATGCCCAAGAAAAGCATGGGCTTCGGTTTGCCCTCTTTTGGAGGTCTCTTTAGTAGAAAGAAGAAGGCCAAAATTCATACTCCTACACTGCGCTGTGCAAGACGTGTAGAACTTCTACACGTAGAAGATGCAAGCGACGGGAATAATGATCCAGCTTCTGCTCCACCAGGGGGGTCCGATTTGATGAGAATAGTTACTTGACAAACAGAATCGTAGATCGGGAGCAGGTTCATCTCTTACGAAGAAGAGGGATGGAAAAGAGGGGATTCAGTCGTCGTACTCCTTCCGCCGGGTGTTGGAGAGAGTGGGAGTTTGGAAGCAGGTGAAGATGAACCCGGTGGTCAGCTTGCTAAGCTGATGGACCTGGCCGATACGAAGGGTCGCTTTACTGATCTTGCCAAAATTAGGGCTGTGTTTAAGTTAGGAGAGCTGACGACAGCTAGTAACTTTGCAGAGGACATCGTAGCAACTGTTCTGGCTTTGGTTTTGTTGGAAATCAAGTTTGGGGTACAACGGGATGTTTGGTATAGGTTTGCTGGGAAATCTGAAAAGTGGCTGGATGGAAAGATCTCCAAAGAAGAGTTGAAAAATCTCAAGGATGAAATGAAAAACTTTGTCTCCTCTTTCTGATTAAATGATGATCATATAATTACTAGACAGTTAGCATTTAGAGTTGGTACATTTATTTTGTTAATTGTTTTTTATGTGATTGTGATCTGTATTTTGAGTATTGATTTGTAAAATTTGTTAGCATGTTTATAACTTAATCTTTTTGTAAAACATTCAAATGTCTTTATTTCTGAAAACATGTCTTTTTCTATGAGTGTCTTGGCGACCCCATCCTTAATTTCTTGCATTTTACTATCGTAGAAAAAAAATAACTTGTAAAATCAAATTATTTAGTTAGAGATGCCGTTTGCGAACAAAGTGAAGCTCCAAGATGGAAATCTGGGGGTTGTCGAGTGCGGTCTAGTGGTTAAACATAAAAACCAAGCAATTGGAATCCCTTTGACACATGTCGCCGCAGAAATAGACATCACATTCTGTGCGGCAGAGGTGAAGCTTACTCAGACATACCTCAACAACTCCCCTGACCTACTCAACTGTGTCTACTTCTTTCCCACGGAGACGTCCGTTGCCCTCCACAAATTTACCGCCACCATCGGGGACAGGAAATTAAGTGGTGTAGTAAAAGAGAAGGAAGTGGCTCGGGAGGAGTTTTCCGATGCGGTCAGGCAGGGGAAGACTGCGTTTTTATTGGAGGAACTGAAGCCCGACATCATGGAATTGATGGTTGGTAATCTAGGATCGAATGAAACGTGTCAGATAGAGATATGTTACATCCAGGAGTTACCTTTCCAGGATCTCCTAACCCGTTTCACCTTACCTACCAGCATAGCACCACGATACATCCCAGCTAGTGACCCTGACCCGGTGGTGGGACTAATGAACATGCAGTACACTGGAGATGTACCCCTCTCCATTGGGTTCCAAATTAAAATGAGGAGTGAAATAAAGAATATCACCTCACCCTCTCACAAGGTGGAAGTTACTCAACACTCTGAGGAGGGGTGGTTCTGTGCAGGGGGGACTCTGGAGGACTTCACCTCACTTCTTGACAGGGATTTTGTGCTCACGCTGGAGTGTGATGACCCCCTGCTACCTGTTGTACTGTACGAAAACACAGAGCAGGGAGAAGTTGCTCTCATGATGTCGTTCATCCCTGAGACGCACGCCAAGGACCGGTTGTGTGAGTTTGTCTTTATTGTCGACTGTTCTGGGTCCATGAATGGAGATAGGATTAGCAAGGCGAGAGAAGCTATGCGGGTGTTCATTCAGTCCCTTCCTGAGGATTGCTACTTTAACATTGTTCGCTTCGGAAGTTCCTACGAGGTCATGATGAGCAAATCTGTCCCGTACAACGATGAAACGCTGAAAAAGGCAAAAGCGTACATTGAAAATTCTGTCGAAGCTGATTTGGGTGGAACTGAAATTCTGAAGCCACTGAAAAAAGTACTGGGGTGGAAATATAGAAAAGGTTACGAACGTCAGATTCTAATTCTTACTGACGGAGCTGTTAGTAATGCTGAAAAGGTTATCAAGAAAATTAAAAACAGATCCAACAAAGACAAATGTCGTGTTTTCAGTTTGGGTATTGGTGATGGTGTCTCCCGGGAACTGGTAAAAGGTATGGCAGAGGCTGGAGATGGGATCCAATTGTTCTGTACTTCCAATGAACCAATGAGGGAGAAAGTGATCAGAATGCTGTCATGTGCTTGCTCGAACCGATCTGAAATTAGTTGTGTCGAGATGAAGGGTCAGGAATCCCTCACCCCACCTGTACCCGTGACCCTGTTCACTGGAGAGAAAACTGTCCTGTACAACCTCACACCCATCCTACCAGCTGAAATTACTGTCCATTGTTCGGGTAGTAAACATACAGTGACCAGTGGGAACTTTGTCCAGGTGCACTCTGGCAAGATGCCCAAGTTGGTGGCCCACAAGGTGGCTACTGGAGGTGTTGTCAGTGAGGGGAGAGGAGTTGAGTTGGCTCTTAACTACCAGGTGGTTACCAAGGAAACCTCCTTCGTCTGTGTTGATGGGGATGTTACTTACACCGCCAACATGGTGGCCAGAGAGGAAGAGGAAGAAGAAAACTACTTAGTAGATTGCAATCTGTTTGGACCGTCGTCACCTCCACCTCTTAGGAAGAAAAGGATGGTAAAGAGTCGTTGTACCCCTCTGCCGGGTGTTGGAGAGGGTGGGAGTTTGGAAGCTGGTGAAGATGAACCCGGTGATCAACTTAACAAGCTGATGGACCTGGCCGATACGAAGGGTGGCTTTTCTGATCTTGCCAAGATTAGGGCTGTGTTTAAGTTAGGAGAGCTGACGACAGTCAGTAACTTTGCAGAGGACATCGTAGCAACTGTTCTGGCTTTGGTTTTGTTGGAAATCAAGTTTGGGGTACAACGGGATGTTTGGTATAGGTTTGCTGGGAAATCTGAAAAGTGGCTGGATGGAAAGATCTCCAAAGAAGAGTTGGAAAATCTCAAAGATGAAATAAAAAACTTTGTCTCTTCTTTCTAAAAAAGAAATGTATAATTACTAGACATTTATTAATATTTAGAGTAAGTTCTTTTATATTTTTATTGGGATTTTTTGTGATTGTAATCTTTATTTATTTGTAAAATGTGTATTTATAATTCCTTTTTTTTTGTAAAACATCGATTTATTTATTTTTTTTTCTCAAAACATGTCGTTTGAAAAGTATTGCCTCCAATTTCCCTATATATCAACCACCTATCTGTTATAGCAATCCAGGGTATGCCCGATAACTTTCCTACACCGATTGAGCCGGCCAAGGTTTGCCAGGTCCTCTCTACCATTCTCTCCCGGCAAAAGGACAACTATGTTCGGTCCGAGGAAATGGGAAAACTCATTGCTGTCTTTGATGCTCATATACCGTTTCACAGGGGTAGCTGGTGCAGGCTTCTTCTCTTGCTGACCAGAACTACACCCTACTTCACTCTCCTCTCGGTTCTTCTTCAATATCTCATTAACTACTGGGGCCATGAGTCCAGGTAGGCTATCCATCAACTCTTGCTTCAGTTTTGAGAAACCATCCTTCAAATCATCACTCGAAATCGAGACTCCAGAATCAGACGATGGTGTAGGACACCGGGAACTGTCCGGAAGCATCCGGTAACACATAATTAACATCTGCCAAAGATCCTTCTTCGTAGGTCCACCTTGAGCATCCATAGGCTCACCTGGGGTACCAGCATCATCCTCCAATTTCTTCCACACTGTACTGCCTTTACATTTGTCAGAGAAGCTCGTGACAAGGAGCTTACCTTCGAAGTCTTTCTTCGTTCCACTTTCATACTGGGGTGCCAATCCCGACATTCTATATCCTGTAACAGTGGCGCGAGGATCCGATCCACCAAGATTTGGCTTCCTGGATTTGGCTCAACGAGGTCTCCCAAGATCTGCTCGACTTAGAAAGATACAGGAACACCAGGCTTGTCTTGTCTTGAGATAAGAGGGATTGAGCAGAAGTCTTAGAAGAGTAACGAGGAGCAGTTGAACGGAACCTCAAATTAATTTGTTTAAAATAGTGTTGAAAAGTTTGAAAGTAGAATAAGAAAAAAAATTAACTTGTAAAATCAAATTATTTAGTTAGAGATGCCGTTTGCGAACAAAGTGAAGCTCCAAGATGGAAATATGGGGGTTGTTGAGTGCGGTCTAGTGGTTAAACATGAGAACCAAGCAATTGGAATCCCTTTGACACATGTCACCGCGGAAATAGACATCACATTCTGTGCGGCAGAGGTGAAGCTTACTCAGACGTACCTGAACAACTCCCCTGACCCACTCAACTGTGTCTACTTCTTTCCCACGGAGACGTCCGTTGCCCTCCACAAATTTACCGCCACCATCGTGGACAGGAAACTAAGTGGTGTAGTAAAAGAGAAGGAAGTTGCTCGGGAGGAGTTTTCCGATGCGGTCACGCAGGGGAAGACTGCATTTTTATTGGAGCAACTAAAGCCCGACATCATGGAATTGATGGTTGGTAATCTGGGATCGAATGAAACGTGTCAGATAGAGATATGTTACATCCAGGAGTTACCTTTCCAAGATCTCCTAACCCGTTTCACCTTACCTACCAGCATAGCACCACGATACATCCCAGCTAGTGACCCTGACCCGGTGGTGGGACTAATGAACATGCAGTACACTGGAGATGTGCCCCTCTCCATTGGGTTCCAGATTAAAATGAGGAGCGAGATCAAGAATATCACCTCACCCTCTCACAAGGTGGAAGTTACACAACACTCTGAGGAGGGGTGGTTCTGTGCTGGGGGGACTCTGGAGGATTTCACCTCACTTCTTGACAGGGATTTTGTGCTCACGCTGGAGTGTGATGACCCCCTGCTACCTGTTGTACTGTATGGAAACACAGAGCAGGGAGAAGTTGCTCTCATGATGTCGTTCATCCCTGAGACGCACGCCAAGGACCGGTTGTGTGAGTTTGTCTTTATTGTCGACTGTTCTGGGTCCATGAATGGAGATAGGATTAGCAAGGCAAGAGAAGCTATGCGGGTGTTCATTCAGTCCCTTCCTGAGGACTGCTTCTTTAACATAATTCGTTTTGGAAGTTCCTACGAGGTCCTGACCAGCAAATCTGTCCCTTACAACGATGAAACGCTGACAAAAGCAAAAGATTACATTGAAAAGTCTGTCCACGCTGATTTGGGTGGAACTGAAATCCTGGAACCACTGAAAACAGTGCTGGGTTGGAAATATGAAAAAGGTTACGAACGGCAGATTCTAATTCTCACTGACGGAGCTGTTAGTAATACTGAGAATATTATTAAGACCATTAAAAATAGATCCAACAAAGACAAATGTCGTGTGTTCAGTTTGGGTATTGGTGATGGTGTCTCCCGGGAACTGGTAACAGGTATGGCAGAGGCTGGAGATGGGATCCAATTGTTCTGTACTTCCAACGAACCAATGAGGGAGAAAGTGATCAGAATGCTGTCATGTGCTTGCTCTAACCGATCTGAAATTAGTTGTGTCGAGATGGAGGGTCAGGAATCCCTCACCCCACCTGTACCCGTGACCCTGTTCACTGGAGAGAAAACTGTTCTGTACACCCTCACGCCCACCCTACCAGCTGAAATTACTGTCCATTGTTCGGGTAGTAAACATACAGTGACCAGTGGGAACTTTGTCCAGGTGCACTCTGACAATATGCCCAAGTTGGTTGCCCACAAGGTGGCTACTGGAGGTGTTGTCAGTGAGGGGAGAGGAGTTGAGTTGGCTCTTAACTACCAGGTGGTTACCAAGAAAACCTCCTTTGTGTGTGTTGATGGGGATGTCACTACTACTGCTAACATGCTTCCTAAATCAAATATGTGGGATGATGAAATGGAAATGCAAATGATGTCGTTGCAAGCGTGCGGGTTAAATGGTGGAGGCCATCAATTCAGAAGTATGCCCAAGAAAAGTATGGGGTTCGGTTTGCCCTCTTTTGGAGGTCTCTTTAGTAGAAAGAAGAAGGCCAAAATTCATACTCCTGTCGAACGCTGTGCAAGACGTGTGGAATATACCAGCGACGGGAATAATGATCCAGCTTCTGCTCCACCAGGGGGGTCCGATTTGATGAGAATGTTACTTGACAAACAGAATCGTAGATCGGGAGCAGGTTCATCTCTTACGAAGAAAAGGATGGAAAAGTGGGGTTTTAGTAATCGTACTCCTCCGCCGGGTGTTGGAGAGAGTGGGAGTTTGGAAGCTGGTGAAGATGAACCCGGTGATCAACTTAACAAGCTGATGGACCTGGCCGATACGAAGGGTCGCTTTACTGATCTTGCCAAGATTAGGGCTGTGTTTAAGTTAGGAGAGCTGATAGGCCAGTCATATGACGTCGATATTTCGCTGAAAAAGGAAGTAATTGATCTAAAAGCGATTCCACTTCCAGGGCCCTCCAATGGGTCTCTACAACCACCAAAAAAATTTACCGCGGGTACCGCGATGGAGAAATCGGTCATTTCCGGGTTTATTTTGCACCTGCATAAATATAGGCTAGGACGAATGCGATATACGGTAAAAACCGTCTTTGGAAACAAGTAGAAAAGAAATCAAGGGCACTAAAGTGTGTAGCGTCCTCGCATTAGTGGGGGTAGGTGCTGGAATTAAGTCTCTATCTTATCAGGTTAATTAGATAATTGGATAATTAGATGCGCACATAGCCGTTTTATGGTTATACGGTAAAAACCATCTTTGGAAAGGAGGAGAGAAAAAACCGAGGGTACTAGAGTGATCAGCGTCCTCGAATTAGTGGGGGTAGGTACCAAAATTAAGTTCCTATCTCATCGCGTTAATTAGATAATTGGATAATTAGGTATGCGCATGACCGTTTTTAGGTTACATGGCTATAGCCACTTAGGAATGGTTTAGAGACTTTTCATTGGTGCCATTTTGTAGGCAATAGCCAAGTTATTGGGGGTCGACGTCGGACTTTTAAGCTCTATATTCAACCGTTTAGCCGTTATTTGGCATATAAGGTGCTCAAAATGAGCAAAAAAGCGGTAAAAAGACCGATTTTGAGCACCTTTAAAGCCATATAACGGCTAAACGGTTGAATATAGAGCTTAAAAGTCAGACTTCGACCCCCCATAACTTGGCTATTGCCTACAAAATGGTACCAATGAAAAGTCTCTAAACCATTCCTAAGTGGCTATAGCCATGTAACCTAAAAACGGTTATGCGCATACCTAATTATCCAATTATCTAATTAATGCGATGAGATAGGAAATTAATTTTGGTACCTACCCCCACTAATTCGAGGACGTTGATCACTCTAGTACCCTCGGTTTTTTCTCTATTTACCGTATAACCATAAAACGGCTATGTGCGCATCTAATTATCCAATTATCTAATTAACCTGATAAGATAGAGACTTAATTCAAGCACCTACCCCTACTAATGCGAGGACGCTACACACTTTAGTGCCCTTGATTTCTTTTCTACTTGTTTCCAAAGACGGTTTTTACCGTATATCGCATTCGTCCTAGGCTATATTGATGCAGGTGCAAAATAAACCCGGAAATGACCGATTTCTCCATCGCGGTACCCGCGGTAAATTTTTTTGGTGGTTGTAGAGACCCATTGGAGTGCCCTGGAAGTGGAATCGCTTTTAGATCAATTAGTTCCATTTCACAACGTCATATGACTGGCCTATGAAGTCAGTCAGTAACTTTGCAGAGGACATCGTAGCAACTGTTCTGGCTCTGGTTTTGTTGGAAATCAAGTTTGGGGTACAACGGGATGTTTGGTATAGGTTTGCTGGGAAATCTGAGAAGTGGCTGGATGGAAAGATCTCCAAAGAAGAGGTGAAAAATCTCAAGGATGAAATGAAAAACTTTGTCTCTTCTTTCTGAAAAAGAAATGTATAATTACTAGACAGTTATTAATATTTAGAGTAAGTTCTTTTATATTTTTATTGGGATTTTTTGTGATTGTAATCTTTATTTATTTGTAAAATGTGTATTAATTATAATTCCTTTTTTTGTAAAACATCGATTTATTTATTTTTTTTTCTCAAAACATGTCGTTTGAAAAGTATTGCCTCCAATTTCCCTCTATATCAACCACCTATCTGTTATAGCAATCCAGAGTATGCCCGATAACTTTCCTACTCCGATTGAGCCGGCCAAAGTCTGCCAGGTCCTCTCTACCATTCTCTCCCGACAAAAAGACAACTATGTTCGGTCCGAGGAAATGGGAAAACTCATTGCTGTCTTTGATGCTCATATACCGTTTCACAGGGGTAGCTGGTGCAGGCTTCTTCTCTTGCTGACCAGAACTACACCCCGATTTAGGGACAGGATTTTTTTCCCCAAAAATTTTTTGAATTTTTTTTGTGACATTTTTTGTGAAATTTTTTTGAAAATTTTTCAAAAAGATACCAGCCACGTCCGAATCGTGTTTCGAATCAGTGAATCTTATCGCATGTCCTGCTGCTAATTAGACGGTTCGGAACGAACCGATACGTGATCCCCATGGGACCATTGAATCACAAGTTCACCAAGCGTCAAAATTTCGATTCGATGGGGATCACGTTTCGATTCGTTCCGAACCGTCTAATTAGCAGCAGGACATGCGATAAGATACACCGATTCGAAACACGATTCGGACGTGGCTGGTATACCTTTAAAAAAATTTAAAACTTTTTGCAAAATTTTACAGTACGATTGTCAATGCTTTCATCGGTGCTCCCCATAAATTTTGAGAGAAAAAGTTATTTTGAATTTTACTTCCTCACCCGCTTATGGTGCCCCGATTCAGTATGGTATCACGTATCGGTTCGTTTCGAATCCGCTAATTAGACAGGACATCCAGTAAGCTGCACCGATTCGAAATACAAATCGGACGGGCTGGTATAACTTAGAAAATTTTTCACATTTTTTTTGAAAAAAAAACTATTTTATATTTTTCTATTTCTAATCAGAAATGATGATGTCATCAATACATGAATATTGCATATAACAGTTAGAGGTGTCTTTAGTCTTAATAATATAGCATTTTGGGCATAAAATAGGTTTTTATGGGGCAAATATGGCTCACCCCGATTTAGTGGACATCCCGATTTAGTGGACAAGACCCTTTCCCCCGAGGGTGTCCCTAAATCGGGGTCCGACTGTACCGTGTGGGGCAATAAAAATGCCCCCAAGTCTACCATAGTTCCAGATATCGTGGAGTGCTAAAATTTGGTACAGTAACTCTATGAGACAAATAAATAACTTGAAAATATCAACGAACTACAAAATAGGCCCTCTTTCCGCGGATGAAGCGCACGGAAAGAGGGTCGACCAACGCAAGCGACGTTAGGCTGCACCGCCACGGGACTTCCTGGCTTTTTTAATGTCCTTGCGTCTAAATTTCTTGCATTTTACTATCGCAAAATAAGAAAAAAAATTAACTTGTAAAATCAATTTATTTAGTTAGAGATGCCGTTTGCGAACAAAGTGAAGCTCCAAGATGGAAATCTGGGGGTTGTTGAGTGCGGTCTAGTGGTTAAACATGAGAACCAAACAATCGGAATCCCTCTGACACACGTAACTGCGGAAATAGACATCATATTCTGTGCGGCAGAGGTGAAGCTTACTCAGACATACCTCAACAACTCCCCTGACCCACTCAACTGTATCTACTTCTTTCCCACGGAGACGTCCGTTGCCCTCCACAAATTTACCGCCACCATCGGGGACAGGAAACTAAGTGGTGTAGTAAAAGAGAAGGAAGTGGCTCGGGAGGAGTTTTCCGATGCGGTCAGGCAGGGGAAGACTGCATTTTTATTGGAGGAACTGAAGCCCGACATCATGGAATTGATGGTTGGTAATCTGGGATCGAATGAAACGTGTCAGATAGAGATATGTTACATCCAGGAGTTACCTTTTCAGGATCTCCTAACCCGTTTCACCCTACCTACCAGCATAGCACCACGATACATCCCAGCTAGTGACCCTGACCCGGTGGTGGGACTAATGAACATGCAGTACACTGGAGATGTGCCCCTCTCCATTGGGTTCCAAATTAAAATGAGGAGTGAGATCAAGAATATCACCTCACCCTCTCACAAGGTGGAAGTTACTCAATACTCTGAGGAGGGGTGGTTCTGTGCAGGGGGGACTCTGGAGGACTTCACCTCACTTCTTGACCGGGATTTTGTGCTCACGCTGGAGTGTGATGACCCCCTGCTACCTGTTGTACTGTATGAAAACACAGAGCAGGGAGAAGTTGCTCTCATGATGTCGTTCATCCCTGAGACGCACGCCAAGGATCGGTTGTGTGAGTTTGTCTTTATTGTCGACTGTTCTGGGTCCATGGATGGAGAGAGGATTAGCAAGGCGAGAGAAGCTATGAGGGTGTTCATTCAGTCCCTTCCTGAGGACTGCTTCTTTAACATAATTCGTTTTGGAAGTTCCTACGAGGTCCTGACCAGCAAATCTGTCACGTACAACGATGAAACGCTGAAAAAGGCAAAAGATTACATTGACAAGAGTGTCGACGCTGATATGGGTGGAACGGAACTCCTGAAGCCACTGAAAAAAGTGCTGGGGTGGAAATATAAAAAAGGTTACGAACGACAGATTCTAATTCTCACTGACGGAGCTGTTAGTAATACTGAGAAAGTCATTAAGACCATTAAAAACAGATCCAACAAAGACAAATGTCGTGTGTTCAGTTTGGGTATTGGTGATGGTGTCTCCCGGGAACTGGTAAAAGGTATGGCAGAGGCTGGCGATGGGATCCAATTGTTCTGTACTTCCAACGAACCAATGAGGGAGAAAGTTATAAGAATGCTGTCATGTGCTTGCTCGAACCGATCTGAAATTAGTTGTGTCGAGATGGAGGGTCAGGAATTCCTCACCCCACCTGCACCCGTGACCCTGTTCACTGGAGAGAAAACTGTCCTGTACAACCTCACACCCATCCTACCAGCTGAAATTACTGTCCATTGTTCGGGTAGTAAACATACAGTGACCAGTGGGAACTTTGTCCAGGTGCACTCTGGCAAGATGCCCAAGTTGGTGGCCCACAAGGTGGCTACTGGAGGTGTTGTCAGTGAGGGGAGAGGAGTTGAGTTGGCTCTTAACTACCAGGTGGTTACCAAGGAAACCTCCTTCGTCTGTGTTGATGGATGTTACTTACACCGCCAACATGGTGGCCAGAGAGGAAGAGGAAGAAGAAAACTACTTAGTAGATTGCAATCTGTTTGGACCGTCGTCACCTCCACCTCTTAGGAAGAAAAGGATGGTAAAGAGTCGTTGTACCCCTCTGCCGGGTGTTGGAGAGGGTGGGAGTTTGGAAGCTGGTGAAGATGAACCCGGTGATCAACTTAACAAGCTGATGGACCTGGCCGATACGAAGGGTCGCTTTACTGATCTTGCCAAGATTAGGGCTGTGTTTAAGTTGGGAGAGCTGACGACAGCTAGTAACTTTGCAGAGGACATCGTAGCAACTGTTCTGGCTCTGGTTTTGTTGGAAATCAAGTTTGGGGTACAACGGGATGTTTGGTATAGGTTTGCTGGGAAATCTGAGAAGTGGCTGGATGGAAAGATCTCCAAAGAAGAGGTGAAAAATCTCAAGGATGAAATGAAAAACTTTGTCTCTTCTTTCTGAAAAAGAAATGTATAATTACTAGACAGTTATTAATATTTAGAGTAAGTTCTTTTATATTTTTATTGGGATTTTTTGTGATTGTAATCTTTATTTATTTGTAAAATGTGTATTAATTATAATTCCTTTTTTTGTAAAACATCGATTTATTTATTTTTTTTTCTCAAAACATGTCGTTTGAAAAGTATTGCCTCCAATTTCCCTCTATATCAACCACCTATCTGTTATAGCAATCCAGAGTATGCCCGATAACTTTCCTACTCCGATTGAGCCGGCCAAAGTCTGCCAGGTCCTCTCTACCATTCTCTCCCGACAAAAAGACAACTATGTTCGGTCCGAGGAAATGGGAAAACTCATTGCTGTCTTTGATGCTCATATACCGTTTCACAGGGGTAGCTGGTGCAGGCTTCTTCTCTTGCTGACCAGAACTACACCCCGATTTAGGGACAGGATTTTTTTCCCCAAAAATTTTTTGAATTTTTTTTGTGACATTTTTTGTGAAATTTTTTTGAAAATTTTTCAAAAAGATACCAGCCACGTCCGAATCGTGTTTCGAATCAGTGAATCTTATCGCATGTCCTGCTGCTAATTAGACGGTTCGGAACGAACCGATACGTGATCCCCATGGGACCATTGAATCACAAGTTCACCAAGCGTCAAAATTTCGATTCGATGGGGATCACGTTTCGATTCGTTCCGAACCGTCTAATTAGCAGCAGGACATGCGATAAGATACACCGATTCGAAACACGATTCGGACGTGGCTGGTATACCTTTAAAAAAATTTAAAACTTTTTGCAAAATTTTACAGTACGATTGTCAATGCTTTCATCGGTGCTCCCCATAAATTTTGAGAGAAAAAGTTATTTTGAATTTTACTTCCTCACCCGCTTATGGTGCCCCGATTCAGTATGGTATCACGTATCGGTTCGTTTCGAATCCGCTAATTAGACAGGACATCCAGTAAGCTGCACCGATTCGAAATACAAATCGGACGGGCTGGTATAACTTAGAAAATTTTTCACATTTTTTTTGAAAAAAAAACTATTTTATATTTTTCTATTTCTAATCAGAAATGATGATGTCATCAATACATGAATATTGCATATAACAGTTAGAGGTGTCTTTAGTCTTAATAATATAGCATTTTGGGCATAAAATAGGTTTTTATGGGGCAAATATGGCTCACCCCGATTTAGTGGACATCCCGATTTAGTGGACAAGACCCTTTCCCCCGAGGGTGTCCCTAAATCGGGGTCCGACTGTACCGTGTGGGGCAATAAAAATGCCCCCAAGTCTACCATAGTTCCAGATATCGTGGAGTGCTAAAATTTGGTACAGTAACTCTATGAGACAAATAAATAACTTGAAAATATCAACGAACTACAAAATAGGCCCTCTTTCCGCGGATGAAGCGCACGGAAAGAGGGTCGACCAACGCAAGCGACGTTAGGCTGCACCGCCACGGAACTTCCTGGCTTTTTTTAATGTCCTTGCGTCTAAATTTCTTGCATTTTACTATCGTAGAATAAGAAAAAAAATAACTTGTAAAATCAAATTATTTAGTTAGAGATGCCGTTTGCGAACAAAGTGAAGCTCCAAGATGGAAATCTGGGGGTTGTTGAGTGCGGTCTAGTGGTTAAACATGAGAACCAAGCAATTGGAATCCCTCTGACACACGTAACTGCGGAAATAGACATCACATTCTGTGCGGCAGAGGTGAAGCTTACTCAGACATACCTCAACAACTCCCCTGACCCACTCAACTGTGTCTACTTCTTTCCCACGGAGACGTCCGTTGCCCTCCACAAATTTACCGCCACCATCGGGGACAGGAAACTAAGTGGTGTAGTAAAAGAGAAGGAAGTGGCTCGGGAGGAGTTTTCCGATGCGGTCAGGCAGGGGAAGACTGCATTTTTATTGGAGGAACTGAAGCCCGACATCATGGAATTGATGGTTGGCAATCTGGGATCGAATGAAACGTGTCAGATAGAGATATGTTACATCCAGGAGTTACCTTTCCAAGATCTCCTAACCCGTTTCACCCTACCTACCAGCATAGCACCACGATACATCCCAGCTAGTGACCCTGACCCGGTGGTGGGACTAATGAACATGCAGTACACTGGAGATGTGCCCCTCTCCATTGGGTTCCAAATTAAAATGAGGAGTGAGATCAAGAATATCACCTCACCCTCTCACAAGGTGGAAGTTACTCAATACTCTGAGGAGGGGTGGTTCTGTGCAGGGGGGACTCTGGAGGACTTCACCTCACTTCTTGACCGGGATTTTGTGCTCACGCTGGAGTGTGATGACCCCCTGCTACCTGTTGTACTGTATGAAAACACAGAGCAGGGAGAAGTTGCTCTCATGATGTCGTTCATCCCTGAGACGCACGCCAAGGACCGGTTGTGTGAGTTTGTCTTTATTGTCGACTGTTCTGGGTCCATGGATGGAGAGAGGATTAGCAAGGCGAGAGAAGCTATGAGGGTGTTCATTCAGTCCCTTCCTGAGGACTGCTTCTTTAACATAATTCGTTTTGGAAGTTCCTACGAGGTCCTCACCAGCAAATCTGTCACGTACAACGATGAAACGCTGAAAAAGGCAAAAGATTACATTGACAAGAGTGTCGACGCTGATATGGGTGGAACGGAACTCCTGAAGCCACTGAAAAAAGTGCTGGGGTGGAAATATAAAAAAGGTTACGAACGACAGATTCTAATTCTCACTGACGGAGCTGTTAGTAATACTGAGAAAGTCATTAAGACCATTAAAAACAGATCCAACAAAGACAAATGTCGTGTGTTCAGTTTGGGTATTGGTGATGGTGTCTCCCGGGAACTGGTAAAAGGTATGGCAGAGGCTGGCGATGGGATCCAATTGTTCTGTACTTCCAACGAACCAATGAGGGAGAAAGTTATAAGAATGCTGTCATGTGCTTGCTCGAACCGATCTGAAATTAGTTGTGTCGAGATGGAGGGTCAGGAATTCCTCACCCCACCTGCACCCGTGACCCTGTTCACTGGAGAGAAAACTGTCCTGTACAACCTCACACCCATCCTACCAGCTGAAATTACTGTCCATTGTTCGGGTAGTAAACATACAGTGACCAGTGGGAACTTTGTCCAGGTGCACTCTGGCAAGATGCCCAAGTTGGTGGCCCACAAGGTGGCTACTGGAGGTGTTGTCAGTGAGGGGAGAGGAGTTGAGTTGGCTCTTAACTACCAGGTGGTTACCAAGGAAACCTCCTTCGTCTGTGTTGATGGATGTTACTTACACCGCCAACATGGTGGCCAGAGAGGAAGAGGAAGAAGAAAACTACTTAGTAGATTGCAATCTGTTTGGACCGTCGTCACCTCCACCTCTTAGGAAGAAAAGGATGGTAAAGAGTCGTTGTACCCCTCTGCCGGGTGTTGGAGAGGGTGGGAGTTTGGAAGCTGGTGAAGATGAACCCGGTGATCAACTTAACAAGCTGATGGACCTGGCCGATACGAAGGGTCGCTTTACTGATCTTGCCAAGATTAGGGGTGTGTTTAAGTTAGGAGAGCTGACGACAGTCAGTAACTTTGCAGAGGACATCGTAGCAACTGTTCTGGCTCTGGTTTTGTTGGAAATCAAGTTTGGGGTACAACGGGATGTTTGGTATAGGTTTGCTGGGAAATCTGAGAAGTGGCTGGATGGAAAGATCTCCAAAGAAGAGTTGAAAAATCTCAAGGATGAAATGAAAAACTTTGTCTCTTCTTTCTGAAAAAGAAATGTATAATTACTAGACAGTTACAGTCGGACCCCGATTTAACGGCCCCCGATTTAGCGGCACCCCGATTTAACGGCAGGATAAATTTCCCCCAACAATTTTTTGAAACCACGTCCGAATCGTGTTTCGAATCGGTGCATCTTATTGCAGGTCTTACCCGTAATTAGACGGTTCGAAACGAACAGATATGTGATCCCCATGAGGCCAATCGAGTCGCAATTTTGACGCTTGTTAAACTGGCCCCATGGGGATCACGTATCGGTTCGTTTCGAACCGTCTAATTAGCGACAGGACGTGCGATAAGATGCACTGATTCGAAACACGATTCGGACGTGGTTGATATATCTTTGAAAAATTTTCATAACTTTTTTTTGGAAAATTTTACAGAATGATTGTCAATGCTTTGATCGGTGCTCCCCATGAATTTTCAGAGAAAAAGATATTTTGAAATTCGAATTCTTCCTCACCCCGCTTAAAGTGCCCCGATTCGGCATGGTATCACGTATCGGTTCGTTTCGAACCGTCTAATTAGCAGCAAGACATGCGATAAGATGCACTGATTCGATATACGATTCGGACGTAGTTGATATACCAGTACACGTACCTTAGAAAATTTTTATAACCTTTTTTAAAATTTTTAAAATTATTTCATTTTTCTAACCAGAAATGATCATGTAATTAATACATGGACATAGCATTTACTTAGAGGTGTTTTAGTATAGTATTTTGGACAAAAATAGGGTTTTATGGGCCAAATATGCTCTACCCCGATTTAACGGACACCCCGATTTAACGGACAAAACCCTTTCCCCCGAGGGTGCCGTTAAATCGGGGTCCGACTGTATTAATATTTAGAGTAAGTTCTTTTATATTTTTATTGGGATTTTTTGTGATTGTAATCTTTATTTATTTGTAAAATGTGTATTTATAATTCCTTTTTTTGTAAAACATCGATTTATTTTTTTTTTTCTCAAAACATGTCGTTTGAAAAGTATTGCCTCCAATTTCCCTCTATATCAACCACCTATCTGTTATAGCAATCCAGAGTATGCCCGATAACTTTCCTACACCGATTGAGCCGGCCAAAGTCTGCCAGGTCCTCTCTACCATTCTCTCCCGACAAAAAGACAACTATGTTCGGTCCGAGGAAATGGGAAAACTCATTGCTGTCTTTGATGCTCATATACCGTTTCACAGGGGTAGCTGGTGCAGGCTTCTTCTCTTGCTGACCAGAACTACACCCTACTTCACTCTCCTCTCGGTTCTTCTTCAATATCTCATTAACTACTGGGGCCATGAGTCCAGGTAGGCTATCCATCAACTCTTGCTTCAGTTTTGAGAAACCATCCTTCAAATCATCACTCGAAATCGAGACTCCAGAATCAGACGATGGTGTAGGACACCGGGAACTGTCCGGAAGCATCCGGTAACACATAATTAACATCTGCCAAAGATCCTTCTTCGTAGGTCCACCTGGAGCATCCATAGGCTCACCTGGGGTACCAGCATCCTCCTCCAATTTCTTCCACACTGTACTGCCTTTACATTTGTCAGAGAAGCTCGTGACAAGTCTTTCTTCGTTCCACTTTCATACTGGGGTGCCAATCCCGACATTCTATATCCTGTAACAGTGGCGCGAGGATCCGATCCACCAAGATTTGGCTTCCTGGATTTGGCTCAACGAGGTCTCCCAAGATCTGCTTGACTTAGAAAGAGACAGGAACACCAGGCTTGTCTTGTCTTGAGACAAGAGGGATTGAGCAGAAGTCTTAGAAGAGTAACGAGAGCAGTTGAACGGAACCTCAAATTAATTTGTTTAAAGTAGTGTTGAAAAGTTTGAAAGTAGAATAAGAAAAAAAAATTAACTTGTAAAATCAAATTATTTAGTTAGAGATGCCGTTTGCGAACAAAGTGAAGCTCCAAGATGGAAATCTGGGGGTTGTTGAGTGCGGTCTAGTGGTTAAATATGAGGACCAAGCAATTGGAATCCCTCTGACACATGTCACTGCAGAAATAGACATCACATTCTGTGCGGCAGAGGTGAAGCTTACTCAGACATACTTGAACAACTCCCCTGACCCACTCCACTGTGTCTACTTCTTTCCCACGGAGACGTCCGTTGCCCTCCACAAATTTACCGCCACCATCGGGGACAGGAAACTAAGTGGTGTAGTAAAAGAGAAGGAAGTTGCTCGGGAAGAGTTTTCTGATGCAGTCAATCAGGGAAAGACTGCATTTTTATTGGAGGAACTGAAGCCCGACATCATGGAATTGATGGTTGGTAATCTGGGATCGAATGAAACGTGTCAGATAGAGATATATTACATCCAAGAGTTACCTTTCCAGGATCTCCTAACCCGTTTCACCCTACCTACTAGCATAGCACCACGATACATCCCAGCTAGTGACCCTGACCCGGTGGTGGGACTAATGAACATGCAGTACACTGGAGATGTGCCCCTCTCCATTGGGTTCCAGATTAAAATGAGGAGTGAAATCAAGAATATCACCTCACCCTCTCACAAGGTGGAAGTTACTCAACATTCTAAGGAGGGGTGGTTCTGTGCTGGGGGGACTCTGGAGGACTTCACCTCACTTCTTGACAGGGATTTTGTGCTCACGCTGGAGTGTGATGACCCCCTGCTACCTCTTGTACTGTACGAAGACACAGAGCAGGGAGAAGTTGCTCTCATGATGTCGTTCATCCCTGAGACGCACGCCAAGGAGCGGTTGTGTGAGTTTGTCTTTATTGTCGACTGTTCTGGGTCCATGTATCGGAAAATTGGTGACACGCGAGAAGCTATGAGGATGTTCATTCAGTCCCTTCCTGAGGACTGCTACTTTAATATTGTTCGCTTCGGAAGTTCCTACGAGGTCATGGCGAGCAAGTTCCTGAGCAGCAAATCTGTCCCGTACAACGATGAAACGCTGAAAAAGGCAAAAGAGTACATTGACAAGAGTGTCGACGCTGATATGGGTGGAACTAAAATCTTGAAACCACTGAAAAAAGTACTGGGGTGGAAATATAAAAAAGGTTACGAACGACAGATTCTAATTCTCACTGACGGACGTGTTAGTAATACTGAGAAAGTCATTAAGACCATTAAAAACAGATCCAACAAAGACAAATGTCGTGTGTTCAGTTTGGGTATCGGTGATCGAGTCTCCCGGGAACTGGTAAAAGGTATGGCAGAGGCTGGAGATGGGATTCAAATGTTTTGTACTTCCAACGAACCAATGAGGGAGAAAGTGATCAGAATGCTGTCATGTGCTTGCTCGAACCGATCTGAAATTAGTTGTGTCGAGATGGAGGGTCAGGAATCCCTCACCCCACCTGTACCCGTGACCCTGTTCACTGGAGAGAAAACTGTCCTGTACACCCTCACACCCACCCTACCAGCTGAAATTACTGTCCATTGTTCGGGTAGTAAACACACAGTGACCAGTGGGAACTTTGTCCAGGTGGACTCTGGCAAGATGCCCAAGTTGGTGGCCCACAAGGTGGCTACTGGAGGTGTTGTCACTGAGGGGAGAGGAGTTGAGTTGGCTCTTAACTACCAGGTGGTTACCAAGGAAACCTCCTTCGTGTGTGTTGATGGGGATGTTACTTACACCGCCAACATGGTAGCCAGAGAAGAAGAGCAAGAAGAAAACTACTTAGTAGAGTACAATCTGATTGGACCGTCGTCACCTCCACCTCTCGAGAAGAAAAGAATGGAAAGGAGTCGTCGTAGATTGGAAGCTGGTGAAGATGAACCCGGTGCTCAACTTACGAAGCTGATGGACCTGGCCGATACGAAGGGTGGCTTTTCTGATCTTGCCAAGATTAGGGCTGTGTTTAAGTTAGGAGAGCTGACGACAGCCAGTAACTTTGCAGAGGATATCGTAGCAACTGTTCTGGCTCTGGTTTTGTTGGAAATCAAGTTTGGGGTACAACGGGATGTTTGGTATAGGTTTGCTGGGAAATCTGAGAAGTGGCTGGATGGAAAGATCTCCAAAGAAGAGTTGAAAAATCTCAAGGATGAAATGAAAAACTTTGTCTCTTCTTTCTAAAAAAGAAATGTATAATTACTAGATAGTTAATATTTAGAGTAAGTTCTTTTATATTTTTTTTGGGATTTTTTGTTATTGTAATCTTCATTTATTTGTAAAATGTGTTAGCAATATTTATAATTCTATCTTTTTGTAAAACATCGATTTATTTATCTCATTTATTTTTCTCAAAACATGTCGTTTGAAAAGTATTGCCTCCAATTTCCCTCTATATCAACCACCTATCTGTTATAGCAATCCAGAGTATGCCCGATAACTTTCCTACACCGATTGAGCCGGCCAAAGTCTGCCAGGTCCTCTCTACCATTCTCTCCCGACAAAAAGACAACTATGTTCGGTCCGAGGAAATGGGAAAACTCATTGCTGTCTTTGATGCTCATATACCGTTTCACAGGGGTAGCTGGTGCAGGCTTCTTCTCTTGCTGACCAGAACTACACCCTACTTCACTCTCCTCTTGGTTCTTCTTCAATATCTCATTAACTACTGGGGCCATGAGTCCAGGTAGGCTATCCATCAACTCTTGCTTCAGTTTTGAGAAACCATCCTTCAAATCATCACTCGAAATCGAGACTCCAGAATCAGACGATGGTGTAGGACACCGGGAACTGTCCGGAAGCATCCGGTAACACATAATTAACATCTGCCAAAGATCCTTCTTCGTAGGTCCACCTGGAGCATCCATAGGCTCACCTGGGGTACCAGCATCCTCCTCCAATTTCTTCCACACTGTACTGCCTTTACATTTGTCAGAGAAGCTCGTGACAAGTCTTTCTTCGTTCCACTTTCATACTGGGGTGCCAATCCCGACATTCTATATCCTGTAACAGTGGCGCGAGGATCCGATCCACCAAGATTTGGCTTCCTGGATTTGGCTCAACGAGGTCTCCCAAGATCTGCTTGACTTAGAAAGAGACAGGAACACCAGGCTTGTCTTGTCTTGAGACAAGAGGGATTGAGCAGAAGTCTTAGAAGAGTAACGAGAGCAGTTGAACGGAACCTCAAATTAATTTGTTTAAAGTAGTGTTGAAAAGTTTGAAAGTAGAATAAGAAAAAAAAATTAACTTGTAAAATCAAATTATTTAGTTAGAGATGCCGTTTGCGAACAAAGTGAAGCTCCAAGATGGAAATCTGGGGGTTGTTGAGTGCGGTCTAGTGGTTAAATATGAGGACCAAGCAATTGGAATCCCTCTGACACATGTCACTGCAGAAATAGACATCACATTCTGTGCGGCAGAGGTGAAGCTTACTCAGACATACTTGAACAACTCCCCTGACCCACTCCACTGTGTCTACTTCTTTCCCACGGAGACGTCCGTTGCCCTCCACAAATTTACCGCCACCATCGGGGACAGGAAACTAAGTGGTGTAGTAAAAGAGAAGGAAGTTGCTCGGGAAGAGTTTTCTGATGCAGTCAATCAGGGAAAGACTGCATTTTTATTGGAGGAACTGAAGCCCGACATCATGGAATTGATGGTTGGTAATCTGGGATCGAATGAAACGTGTCAGATAGAGATATATTACATCCAAGAGTTACCTTTCCAGGATCTCCTAACCCGTTTCACCCTACCTACTAGCATAGCACCACGATACATCCCAGCTAGTGACCCTGACCCGGTGGTGGGACTAATGAACATGCAGTACACTGGAGATGTGCCCCTCTCCATTGGGTTCCAGATTAAAATGAGTAGTGAAATCAAGAATATCACCTCACCCTCTCACAAGGTGGAAGTTACTCAACATTCTAAGGAGGGGTGGTTCTGTGCTGGGGGGACTCTGGAGGACTTCACCTCACTTCTTGACAGGGATTTTGTGCTCACGCTGGAGTGTGATGACCCCCTGCTACCTGTTGTACTGTACGAAGACACAGAGCAGGGAGAAGTTGCTCTCATGATGTCGTTCATCCCTGAGACGCACGCCAAGGAGCGGTTGTGTGAGTTTGTCTTTATTGTCGACTGTTCTGGGTCCATGTATCGGAAAATTGGTGACACGCGAGAAGCTATGAGGATGTTCATTCAGTCCCTTCCTGAGGACTGCTACTTTAATATTGTTCGCTTCGGAAGTTCCTACGAGGTCATGGCGAGCAAGTTCCTGAGCAGCAAATCTGTCCCGTACAACGATGAAACGCTGAAAAAGGCAAAAGAGTACATTGACAAGAGTGTCGACGCTGATATGGGTGGAACTAAAATCTTGAAACCACTGAAAAAAGTACTGGGGTGGAAATATAAAAAAGGTTACGAACGACAGATTCTAATTCTCACTGACGGACGTGTTAGTAATACTGAGAAAGTCATTAAGACCATTAAAAACAGATCCAACAAAGACAAATGTCGTGTGTTCAGTTTGGGTATCGGTGATCGAGTCTCCCGGGAACTGGTAAAAGGTATGGCAGAGGCTGGAGATGGGATTCAAATGTTTTGTACTTCCAACGAACCAATGAGGGAGAAAGTGATCAGAATGCTGTCATGTGCTTGCTCGAACCGATCTGAAATTAGTTGTGTCGAGATGGAGGGTCAGGAATCCCTCACCCCACCTGTACCCGTGACCCTGTTCACTGGAGAGAAAACTGTCCTGTACACCCTCACACCCACCCTACCAGCTGAAATTACTGTCCATTGTTCGGGTAGTAAACACACAGTGACCAGTGGGAACTTTGTCCAGGTGGACTCTGGCAAGATGCCCAAGTTGGTGGCCCACAAGGTGGCTACTGGAGGTGTTGTCAGTGAGGGGAGAGGAGTTGAGTTGGCTCTTAACTACCAGGTGGTTACCAAGGAAACCTCCTTCGTGTGTGTTGATGGGGATGTTACTTACACCGCCAACATGGTAGCCAGAGAAGAAGAGCAAGAAGAAAACTACTTAGTAGAGTACAATCTGATTGGACCGTCGTCACCTCCACCTCTCGAGAAGAAAAGAATGGAAAGGAGTCGTCGTAGATTGGAAGCTGGTGAAGATGAACCCGCTGCTCAACTTACGAAGCTGATGGACCTGGCCGATACGAAGGGTGGCTTTTCTGATCTTGCCAAGATTAGGGCTGTGTTTAAGTTAGGAGAGCTGACGACAGCCAGTAACTTTGCAGAGGATATCGTAGCAACTGTTCTGGCTCTGGTTTTGTTGGAAATCAAGTTTGGGGTACAACGGGATGTTTGGTATAGGTTTGCTGGGAAATCTGAGAAGTGGCTGGATGGAAAGATCTCCAAAGAAGAGTTGAAAAATCTCAAGGATGAAATGAAAAACTTTGTCTCTTCTTTCTAAAAAAGAAATGTATAATTACTAGATAGTTAATATTTAGAGTAAGTTCTTTTATATTTTTTTTGGGATTTTTTGTGATTGTAATCTTCATTTATTTGTAAAATGTGTTAGCAATATTTATAATTCTATCTTTTTGTAAAACATCGATTTATTTATCTCATTTATTTTTCTCAAAACATGTCGTTTGAAAAGTATTGCCTCCAATTCCCCTAGATATATCAACCACCTATCTGTTATAGCAATCCAGAGTATGCCCGATAACTTTCCTACTCCGATTGAGCCGGCCAAAGTCTGCCAGGTCCTCTCTACCATTCTCTCCCGACAAAAAGACAACTATGTTCGGTCCGAGGAAATGGGAAAACTTCAGGTACATTGTGAAATATCGATCAGGAGGTTTAGTTTAGTTGAATTTGAAGAACTGACCTATCTTTTACTAACCCACCCCTACCCCTCCAGTCGGATTTAGAGAAATTATTGTCCGATGCTGAGGCAAGGTTGACATGGTTACAATCAGAAAATGAAACGCTTGATGCTTCAGACAAGGTATAATTGGATTTTAGTACTACTGTTTTCTATAAAAGGTATAATTTTCCACTTGCACGCAAGAATTATTAAGAACAAAATACTCCGTAATTGTATCAAATAGTTTTTGACAATGAGTAAGCTAATTGTATGCCACATGCAGGCGATGCATTTAGATTTTTATCCCGGCTCTCACTGAGAGCCTCTCTCTCTGAGAGTCTCAGTCGAATTCATCTCAAGAGAAAATGTCAAGTACAACACATACCACATAATACATCAGGCTCAATAATTAGTGATTAATAATAATCCCCCTCTCCCACAGGGTCTGAGTAGTGACAGTAGTGACTCTCCCAGTCTGTCATCCTCCCATACGTCGCCAAAACAGAAACTGGGCTGCAAAAGGGGTCCTGGTCGCCCTGTGGTGAATGAGCGGGTGAAGAATATCAAATTGGGAAACCCCAAACAAACACTGAAAAACAAATCCAAGAAGAATGAGGTGAGAGAGTTGTTTTGAATAAAATGTTTTGAGGTGAGTGGTTTATTTTCGTTTGTACCTCCAACTTCCAATATTTAGGCTCCTCTTGTCATAGTTTCATATTATTAGATATTTGGTAGGTTATTAAATAGAGGTTTGACGCACGTATTCTAGACATAACAATTCAGTATTGTGAGCCACGTGTGAGCCACGTCGTGTCGAGTATTTATTATCGTCCGTGTTGTGTTATTCAGTGATTCTCTCGTGCACTAGTTCTTTACCGTTATACCGGTAGTTCTGATAGTCAACCCCCGTCACTACTACTACCACCCTTCACCCGTCACTACTCCATCTACTCAACCACCCGGAGATCATTATACTCGATTATAATGGTCTAGCGTTCGAAAGAGTGACTGTAATCTCTTTCAGCAATATGTTACTTCCCTCTATAATTTGTTTAAATTTGCTTCAGCCAGTAACACCAGTGGTGGATAAAGCGCCTGCGATCATCTCTGATGCACCCCACAAATTCTGGCAGACTCTCGATGCGTGGTGTTCTGATATTACCCCCTCTGATGTGAAGAGACTTCAGGAGCTAACCAAGAGTCAGGAGTGCACTGAGGAGCACTTCAAAGTTCCCACACTAGGTAATTAGGTAGTAATTAGGTGGTGACTAGGTAGTAGCTAGGTAACATAGTAACTAGGTAATTATGTAATTAGGTAGTAATTAGGTAATCAGGTGGTAACTATGTATACGTAAACACCACACAGACCCACTTCCACTGTGTGGAAGTTTGTCTGTCTGTGTGTAAGTGGGTCTGTGTGGTGTTTATTTTTCCGGTGGCTTTAATTTTTGGTAAACATAACACCGGCTAAATACATTCCTCTCATAATATGAGACATACATAATTACACACCTCGCACTAAATAGCACAATTATCATTCTCTCGCATATATTACACGCCTGGAACGCACTATTCACAGAGAATATCTCAATCTCTCTGACTCAGGAACGCACTATTCACAACGTTGGGCAATGGAGGACATGCTACTGGAACAGAGAGAGGGAACTGAGCCGGGAAGTAGGAACAGTGAGATATCGAATATTACCCCACAAGCCATGGCGGGACAAGATGGAAAACAGGCATCAAACAAGTCAGTTTCATTACTTGAATTACCCATTTGTTATTGTTACCCTGGGACCCGGGTCCTAAAGTGCAATATCCACCCCCCCCCCCCTAGAACACTGGGACCTCCAACAGACCACCTCCAAAGTGCAATATTCACCCCCCCCCCCCTAGAACACTGGGACCTCTAACAGAGAAGCTACTGTCTGCACTCATAACCCCCTCCCCCCCCCCCCCCCCCCCCCCCCTAGAACACTGGGACCACTAACAGACCACCTCTAAAGTGCAATATCACCCCCCCCCCCCCTCCTAGAACACTAGGACCACTGACTCGACAGAGAAACTACTGTCCGCACTCATCACCCCCCCCCCCCACCACAGAACACTGGGACCTCTAACAGAGAAGCTACTGTCTGCACTGATGGAGGAAGATGGGTTGGGGACAGTGAAATCAGAGGCAATCGATGACTACGCAAATATTCCCTCTCCACCAATGGAGGTAAAGCTTCATAATATACCTGATTAGTTCGCCAGGGATACCTTTGTAGAGCCGATTAGTTGTTGCTTTTTAAGTATGTATGTCCCCTTTTTCAATATATCTAGGCTGCTAATATCATTTAGACCATTTGAGCTAAACACACCCCCCGCCTCATTAGGGTGGTTCCAGTTCCTGGGTTGGTAGTGCGCCCCAAGTTGAGAAGAGGATCAGGGACGAGCTGGTGTGCCTGGGTATCCTGGGAGCTAGTGATGAGGAGAGCGAGGACGAGATCTTATCGGAGCTACTGGAGAAACAGGCTGAGTTGAGGAAACTAGCAGAGTACAACCAGACACAACTTGGCATCCTCACTGATACCGCCACAGAGGTAACCAATGGTAACTGGCCATGCTAGACTAACAGCTTGATATACTCCCCTTGCATTGTTACAAATGTAAAGAAGGGTTAGAACATAACAAATCCCCCCTCTGAGTACCCCTCCAACTACCCACTAACAAATCCTCTCCCTTTCAGTACATGAAGCAACAAGAGATAAGGCACCGTATTGACGCTATTGATGACCAAGTGTGTGACACCTACAGGAACTTTATGCTCAAGAAACACAAGAAGATCCCCTATAGCAAGAAGGAGAAAGATCAGGCTTCCAAACTGCTACAAGAGAGAGAGGAACTGAACAAACAGTTGCAGGATAACTTACTATTGAGTCCTTGAGGAACTGAACAAGCAGCTACAGGATAACTTACTATTGTGATTCACATTGTGTGAACTTTGTTAGACGTGAGTTGTGAGTTGTGACTTCGGACTTGGGTCAATGGGGAGTTAACTTAACTTATTATAGCTATTCTATTGAAACTGAGAATGATTGAATATTGTTTGTGCATTTTCAGTTTCTTCACTTAACCGATCTGTTTATTCATTATTGTAACCAAGACAACCAAGATTCTCTGATCTGTCACCTTTTCCAATGAGTAACCCACTTTGTTTAAACACAACCAAATACACAGATATTTTTTGGGTTTCAGAACTAGATCATAGAATACAACATTCAACAGGAGATCTAGGCAAGGTATCGCCTCATGGCGGTCAGGAAGGGGTTCTTTCCCTCTCCGCAGTTGCCCTTGAAGTCATCCATGGTGACATCCCAGACCATACCTCCACCAAGACCCTTCTCTTTGACGTAGTTCATCTTGAACTTGACAGCCTCGATATCATCATATCCAACCCACTGGTTGCCCTTGTAGGCGTAGGGTCCAACGACACAGTCGGGAGTCTTGACCTTGGTCCATCCCTTCTTCAGGTTCAGGCAGATCTGGAGGGGAGATGGGGTGTTGAAATATTAGGGAGGGGAGATGTGGTGTTATGAGGAGGGGGGAGATGGGGTGTTTTGAGGATGGGGGAGATGGGTTTTAATCTGGGGAATGGGGTGGTAAACCGATGGCGAAATGAGTAATTGTTGTGGTATTTATTTAGGGAGAATGCTAGAATACGTCCTTTGCCTTATTCTCGGAATCGTTGGCAGTTCGAGAAGTAAGACCGACCCGTTTCTAAGAATATTGGGGCTAGGCAGGATTGTAAAAACACGAACGCAATGAATAAGGGGCGGATATGTCAAAGAAAGAGATCAGGAGGGAAATGGGTGAAAAAACACGAACAGAACGTCCATGACCAAGACCAAACCGAGGGGAGAGATATCTCTCACTTCTCAGCTTTCTAACTAAATCCTAAAACATCCTGAATGGACAATATACCCAGGGTGACCCATAAATTATTAGGCCGGGGGATGAGCCGTAGCTCCGAAAAGGTATTAGTTGAACATACCTCGTAGTAACCGAGGAATCCCTTGGCTCGGGTCCACTTTCCAGCAATACCTCCATCCCTGGCGGGGGCTCCAATTCCGTTGTTCTTGGGATCATTCAGGGTGAAAGATCGGCCGTAGATGGGCAGACCGAGCATGATCTTCCTAGCGGGGAATCCAGACTTGATCCAGTAGTTGACAGCAGAGTCGGTGTTGAAGAAGTCAATGGCATCTCCCTCACAGTAGAACATGGGGGCGTTGTGGCCGGTCTGTTTCTCCCAAGATCCGTGGAAATCGTAGGTCATCAAGTTGAGGATGTCGAGAGATCGTCCAATTCGGGGGACATCATATCCAGCATCAATGATGGTCTTGGAGGCGGAGACAGCAGCAGAGAGCATCAGTCCCTTGGGCTTGAAGGCAGCCTTGAGCTCAGCACACCAGTCAGCGAAGGCCTTCTTCTCTCCCTGTTTGCCCCTCTTGCAGTTACCCTGCCAGCACATGGGGTACTCCCAGTCCAGATCTAGACCGTCGAACTTGTACTTCTCCAGGAAGGGCACGACGTGCTTGATGAAGGCAGTCCTCTTGCTCTTGTTCATGACCATGTCGGAGTACTTGGATCCGGCGGAGTCGTTCCATCCTCCGATGGCCAGGAAGACCTTCCTGACTCGGGATCCGGGAGCGTTCTTCAGAGCAACGGTCCTCTCGTAGAAGGCTGAAGGGGGTAAATACATTGTTATCATGTTTAAGCAATATATTAGGATTTAGTTTTGTCTTTCTGGCGGTAGCTCAAACCCCATGTTGAATATATCGCGATCGGACCGTTGTCCTTTTCAACCCCCACCCACCACATCTCAAAGATATAAGATGCCTCCCACAGCTAATTTGCCCCACAGTCCCTAACTATAACTTACTGTTGTCCTTATCAGCCCAGCTATCGTGCATCCTGAGGATTCCATTGGTTCCCAGAACAGAGAAGGCGTAGTTGACAATGGTACAGAGTTTGGGGTCAATATCCTCGGGAACGTACTTGCCATCACCGGGTCGGTACCAGGCCCAGTTGATGAAGTAACAGACGACATCCTTCTCCGTCTCTGCGAGGGGGGGGGGGGTCACATAATGAGGGGTGATGGTATTATTTTGTTTGGTAATGATGACATCTAAGTTCAAATTTATGTGGGTATTGAGAAGATATCTTACCGGGCCAAGGCTCGGTGGGGCCGGGAGGAGTGGTGGGCTTGGGAGGGTCAGTAGGGGGAGGAGCAGTGGTGGGAGCAGGGGGGTCGGTGGGTCCCTCTTTACAGTTGGCATTGGCGGGCCAGTCACAGTTCTGGGCATCAGCGTTGAAGTGAAGTCCGGGGGCACAACTCTTGTGCCAGAATCGCCCTCCTGCGGAATCATATTGGGATGAGGTTAGAGGTTTGGGGATGATCAACATTCTTCGGGGTTACTGGTTAGGAGAACCCTCCTGGAATCATATTTAAAGGAGTCTCCATTAGGAGTCCTGGTTTATAGTCACTCTAGGTAACACTAAACACAATTTTAATTTATCCTCACTTACCGGCACAGTGGTAGTATTTCTCACAGTTGGCGGGGTCCCTGAACATACCATCCCCAGGACAGGTGAAGGCAGCGATGGCCCCGAGGAGCGCACTAATCACAAGAATCAACTTCATAATTTCAGAACTTGCTGGTCTAGTCCGCCACTGAGCCTGTCTTTTAAAGTAACCACACCAGGTGTCAAGGAGATGATTTTGTTTAACTTGGACAATGGGAGAACTTCAATTTGATTAATTTACTCCTTCACAAAGCGTTTAAATTGGTGTAAAATGGATTAGTAAAGTGCGTAGAGGGGAGACAGTGCAGTGGAGTTGTGACATTTGACGTTCAATAAAATCCGAGTATTTTAAATTTCCTAACATTAAAAAGATTCACATTTACATTCAAGAAAAAAACAATATTTCAAACCACAATATCACTATTTTATCTCTCGCTAACTCTACATCGGTACTTGATCATACTCAATATCACTACCCTCCTCTTCCTCCTCACCTCCCTTCTCTGCTAACTCCTTCCTCTTTTCCATCTTTCTCTCCTCTGTCTCATCTAGCTCTCCTCCCTCTTCACCTCCCTCTCCATTAGCGGCCTCCTCCTCAGCCCTCTTCCTTGCCTCTTCCTCCTCCTTCAACCTCCTCTCCTCCTCTATCTCCTCCCAAGTCTTCTTCCTGACAATAAACTTGAGATGGATATAGAAAGTCTTGTCATCATTTGCTATCTTCTCCAGCTCTGCTAACTCTTCCTCGGTCAGATCGGGGCCGAAGAAGATCTCTTTGTACTCCTGAAGCCTGGCCTCCAGTTTATCCGTCTTGAATACTATTCTGACTCCTGTTTCGTCCTCGATCTGCCCCAGAATACTCCTATCCTCACCCTCCTCCTCTTCTTCTTCACTACTAACCCACTCATCACCCCTTGCCAGAGTACGCCCCTTCTTTCTCAACTTGTGCTCCGCCATCCACGCCTTCTTCTTTTCCTTCCTCACTTTCTCCCTCTCCTCCCTTCCCTTCTCCCTCTCCTCCCGCTCTGCTTTCTGTTCTTCAGTCAACTCTTCCTCTGGTATCTCATCTGCTGGCAACTCTCCAATTTCCCGCTCAGGCTCCTCTTCTGTCTCGGGGTCACTCGGCTCGTAGGGTGTATCGCAACTTGAGACACTCAATGTACCAACACCTGTAAGATAAGGAAGTTAGTATTCAGGGAGAACGAGAGTGGGATCCCATTCCCCCGCCCAAGTGTGAATGAGAGATTTTGATGAACTAGGTTTTATTGGTCAGGAGTTAAGTTTGAAGTGTGACTATATCGAATGGAAGTGAATAATCTACCTTGTTCCCTTGCCTTCTCCCTTCTCAAACCCAATCTCTTCTCCTCCCTCAGCCTGTGCTCCTCTTCCTTCCGAATCCTCTCATTCTCAGCTCTAATCCTGTACTTCTCCTCCAACCGGATCTCTCGCTTCTTGTTGAGTTTTTGAGATCGCGTTATCGACTGAAAGAGACGAGTTCGATTAGGAACTATTCTGAGATTATTGAAGGAGGGAACTCACTTGCACTAGACAAAAACTTCGTTACAATTAAACAATTATGAATGGTTTTGTTTTTTTGGTATCAAATCGCATGTTGTGAGTTGACACCACAACCTTTGCTACCTTTATGATCCGTTTCAGTCGTTTCTTCTTTGCTGTCGGTCTTTCCGGCATCACAGGTGTCTCCAGGCCCGTCTAAGAGAGGAGCAATATTCATTAGTTGCTATGGTTACAGTTGGTAACGAAATTACGTCACGAGCGACCTTGCCGCACTGGGAAGGGAGGGGTAACTTCGTTACCAAGCCCTACAGTTACTATGGTAATTGGTACCAATTACTGCAGTTGCTATGGCTACAGTTCACATACCAAATCAGGCTGTATCTCCTGCTCATCGGGATCATCTGATTCTGGTTTCTCGTTTTGTGGAGTTGTATGGATAAAGTCAAGGCGGAACTGAATCTCCAACACATTTTCATCATTAATCACTACAATTAACTTCTTCGTCCTCTCTTCTTTAGTGCCCTTATCTGAAATAATGGTTAATACATTTAATTGTATATCAATTAATAAGCTGAATAATTAACTAACTTAATTAAATAATTAGTTAACTTACTGTTAAGGTACATATCCTTGATGTCTTTTAGCATTAGCCTCGTCTTGATAACCATCTGCTTCCAGTCATCATCATCCTCTATCGTATCAACACCACAACCCCTCAACACATTCCTCATCCTGTCCTCCCAAGTAACCTCATCCTCCTCCTCTCCCTCCTCAATCTCCTGCACTTCTGCATCAGCCATCTCATCCGCCAGCTCCTGCTCTGTCTTCTCGCCCTGGTCTTCAGGTGCTGCTGAGCCTTCTTCTTCAGGAGTTGGAGGTGGCGTCACTTTTCTAGCGAACATACTGAATCTCGGCTTGCTGTCACCTTCATCTTTAGGTTTCGATTTGAAGAGACCAAATCCGCTGCTCTTCTTTGGTTTTTGTTCCTCCTCTTCTTGTTCTTCGACTACTTCCTCCGGGGAAGGGACTTCAGGCGAGTCTTCTTTAGCAGGCATCTCCTCTTTCTTATCCTCCTTCCGCAAGAACCAACTTTCACCCATTATTCACTGTAAAATTGTCAGCCAGAACGCATATTAAAACGACAGGATAACGACAGGTCGGAAAAGTAGGTCAGGCCACTACGCTCACACACTCGAATTACATACCGAATCTCTTTGAGTCAGCCAATCGTAGTTCCGTAAATGTAAAAAGTAGCACCAGCCAGCACATACTATATACGTACCATATAGTATTGTAGTTGGTAGTGGTGCATGATACATGATATTTTCCAAGCTCGGTTTTGGGTTTTATAATTGACGTCAATAACATGATAAACCACTGATATAAGACTTAGTTAAGACTTTAGAATTAAATTAAATTAAAAAGAATTAAATTCGCCTGCTAATATATGCAATAGTGTGCATCATGTGTAAACCACCGAGTCTCATTCTTCGAGCATATCATGATATATCACACAGAATGAGCATCGAAAAGAACACAATTCCTATAAATCAGATTCAGTTCTCCATACTCCATATTTTACAACTTTCGTGTGATGAGTTTACTGAAGAATGAAGATTCAATTGTCTGCCCCATTTCTATCTCTCTCCCGCCCCCTGCTCATCCAACTTCTCATTCCTATATTCTGGGTATTCACCCATTCTGCAGTAGTTACCCCCTCCTTCCTAGTAGCTGGTATAATAATGTTAACTATTCCAGTTCCAGTGCTGCATATGATTCCACGCAACAGCAGCTGTTTCCGACTACCCTCGGAATTCCAAGAAATAGAAAGACGTGATATTTGGAAAAGCTGTCGAACATTGCAAAATAAACAAAGATGAAAATCACATACCATGCGCAATATAATATACCAAAACTCGATAAACCATATATCGACCAGCTCAACTCACTAACACCAATGCGCTTCTAGATAATTTTACAGTCAGTTCTCGGAAGCGCTTCAATAATCCTGGGTTAAATAGTGTAAAGATCTCGTAAAATAGTTCGTCGACCCCTTCATGGAAAAGTGCTGAGGTCTCCCAATACAAATCCGCCCTGACTGACTGAGCAAACTCTCTCCCCTCCAGGGGGCTCACCATTGACTTTTGTGAGTCGAACAGCTCGAATAACAGGTCCTGGTTGAATCTCAGGTCTGCTTTGGTTCCCACTACAACCAACTTGGGCCTTAGAACTGATCTAGTGGAGCATGGGCAGCACAGACAATCTTCTGAGTGTAATTCTACATAGTTCAATACGTTCAGGGCAGTCGTCATCGATCCTCTATCTGATACATCATAACACAAGATAATGAGATCAACAGATGGCATGAGAGAGGGTCCAACCTCCAGAATCCGACTCACAGGCCCTCCGTCAATGATGTTTAGTGTTTGTGTTCTCTTCCCCCGGGATATAGTCCGTTCAACGTGGAGCTCGGTTGGTAGGGCAGTGTTGAGGAATACTCCCCGGTCGTAGGAGAACAATAAGGATGATTTACCTGATCCGGGGCCACCTAGAACCAGGATGTTAACTGTGTCAACTGATGTAGGCGTCCAAGACATAATGTAGTTAAATGTGCTAGGGAGGGAGGGTGTTAGGGAAAGAGGGTGTTAAAATAGGGAATAGGGAAGGAGGGTGTTACAAAGCAACCAGTGATGACGGACTAAAATAAGGAAGGAGGAGGGTTAAAATAGGGAAGGAGGGTGTTAAAGTAGGGAAGGAGTTGGTAATGAAATTACCCCTCCGAGAAAGCAATACTAGGGGTGACTTCGTAACCAAGGGAAGGAGGGTGTTACTGGTTACAGAGCAACCAGTGATGACGGACTAAAATAAGGAAGGAGGAGCTAGTGAGTATTGGTTGTTATATGAGGGACGAGCAAAGTGCAAAGTGTGTGCTAAAATAGGGAAGAGGGCCCAAGTTAGATAAACATGTATACTAACTACCACCAGCAGCAAGAGAGAGACGCGTGTCACACAGCATTAGTGTAAATACATTGTTTTTACAGGGATTAACAATGGGGGGGGGGGGGGTTAAAATAGTAAGAACCGGCGTTTCCTTGCCCGAACCTGTCTCACCAAACCCCGAAAAATAAAAAGGGTTAGAACAAAACAGAGCTGGCCGTGAAAGGAATGAGGGGGAATGGTAGCAAGGAGAAATATTAATAACTGAAATATTAAAAACTGAAACTAACTAATCAGTTATGCTGAATGCTCGACTAATTGAAGTAGAACCACAGGAGCCGCTCAGAGAAGAAACTACTCCGAGGACAGCAAATCCAGTACTGGGTATATTCCCCCGGCTCCCTGGATCGCTCCCTTTGGGATCTACCTGGGAAGCATACCATTTCTAGGACTTTCCTGGATGCGGCGAAAGACAGGGGATTCCGAGAAAACCTGGAAGAGGGAGAGAGGGGGAGGTATTGAATACAGGGAGAGAGAGAGGAAGGTAGTTGAGTTAATAAAGGAAAACCGACAGAGAGAGAGAGAGAGAGAGATAGGTAGAGGTAGAGGTAGGGAAGTAGAGGGGGCTGTAGTAAATAAACATTTAAATCACATACGCTTTTTTCCTCGAATTGTCACATTGCCCCGGGCTCTACCATTATTCTTGTTAATAGGGAGAAAAGTAAACAATCGTTTGTTAATGTTAGGCGATTGAAATAACTAGCACAGGGTCATCGGAAATTATAAATATAGACATATATTTACCAGATTAATCAAATCAGAATAAACACCTGCTGTAGCTGTAATTTTAGGTGTACTACCCTTTTACTCTCTTTCCTCCCCTCTTTTCTCTCTTTCGCTATCACTTTTTTTTCTCTCTCTCTCCCTCTCTTTTCTCTCTTTCGCTACATTTTATGCTTCATACTCACACCTACCCAAAATGTATTTCCGAAAACCCAAGCGTCTCTCTCGCACTGTGCAGCAGTTGTATCTAAATTGCTAAATCTATCATCAAATGTGGTATAAAAAACATCAAAAAAGTCACTCCAGCTCTTTCTTTTCTCTATTTCATCAATCGGCTGTTTTAAGACAACTAATAACGTCTGTAACGATGGTAGCACACCCACTCATCTGCATTAGAAGCAACAAGAAATCCTCTCTGATCATGACACCCTGATACCGGTTCAGATCTCTCACATGTACAGCCACCTCAACCTCGTGCCCTGCTAGAAATGTCTTGCACACGTGCACTAAATCGTCCTTTTTCCGTACACGTTTCATTGCCACTGCAGGTTCGTGGCCAAGTGTCCAAAAGGCGTACACATTGTGCACTGCAATACAATTCCTAACCCACTCCATCGCAAGACGGTACATATTGTCCACTTGGTAGAGAACTGAGAACCTCAGAATGGTAATAATATTCCTATCAGACAGGATGACACCTCCACCATACAACAACAGTAGACACTCCTCCGCTAGACACTCCTGGCCTCGGGGACACTTCAAATCGTCCAGGTTTATTATCCCAACACCACGGGAGAGCTGGTACTCAAAGAAGGGGGAATGGTAGGCGAGGATTGCCCCCGAACAGGATATTTTGACATCATTCACCTGGATATCCACGTGATTACTAAAACCCCTGATACCTAGCAACCGAGATACATTGACCCTTTCAACAGTACCTTGGACGGGTCGGGTAGGCTGGGAAGAGACACTGGATGATGATGTTGCTAGTGTCAGACTTGATGTCTTTACACCCGTTACTTTGGACACCATAGTAGGTCTAGGATCCTCTAGGACCTTCACAGTCACCTTGCCGGGTGAGGAAGATCTCTCTGGTGACCGAGTTTTAGGAGGTGATTGATGACACTTTGATCGGTGTACGTTGTTTGGGATCTAGGGACCTGGTGATGATTGTAGTTTTCATCATGGCGGGTGGCCTCTCTGAAGCTTTCTTCGTCTCAGTCGGTTGTTTCGCTGACCCGAGTTGTTAGTCGTGGTTGTGTTTCACCAGCCGGACTCGTCGTTCCTGCCTCTGTAGATACTGGTGGCGGGGTCTCTGAGTTGGGTAGATCAGGAGATTTTATTGGAGAAGTTTGTCCAAACCTCCGCACTTTTCGAGATGCAAATGGATCAGGTTTAGAACCAGTCACTGGGTGTCTTACTACTACTGGTAGTACTTGGGGGTCCTATTTACCTGATCTAGTGGAACCAGCAGATCGTTGCCTTGGCCTTTCCTCGGACGCTTTTCGAAGACGGAGAACTGGGAGCAGCGATGGTAGGTTTAGTGACCGGTTCTTCCAGTTTTGTAGGCTTCTCTGGAGTTTCAGTAATCGGTTTTGTTAAAACTGATTGAGCCGGCTTACCGGTAGTTTTTTCAGACGTTAGACTGTTTGCCCCACCTGAAGCAAGTTGTTTTTGAACGACTGGAGGCTGTTTTTCACCGGCTGAAGGCTGTTTTTCGAGGACTGGAGGTTGTTTTTCACCGACTGGAGGCTGTTTTTCACCGACTGAAGGCTGTTTTTCACCGGCTGAAGGCTGTTTGACATCGGCTGAAGGCTGTTTTTCGAGGACTGGAGGCTGTTTTTCACTGACTGATGGCGATTTTATACTTGCTGAAGGTTGTTTTTCACCAGTTTGGGATTTGTCACCGGTTGGACGTTGTTTTTCACCGGCTTGAGGACGTTTTTCACCGGTTGAAGGCTGTTGGCCACCGTTGGAAGGTTCGTCTTCATTTTTCGGCCTGTTGCTCTCTGTCGTTCTCGGTCTATTATCTCCAGACCTTCTCGAACCCCCGGAACGACCCCTATCCGAAGTGTTCCTCTCTCTGTTTATCTGGGACGGACTCCTCCCAGTATCACCGAGACCTGGTTTGGAACCTCCATTTTGTACTGCTCTTCCCTCATTGTTAGCTGTTGATATACTGACAGAACTTTTTGTCCTTTCAGGGGAATTGTTAGGGACTTTTTCTAGATCTCTTGACCTCCTGGCAGCATCTCGCCTCTCATCTCGCCTCTCATCTGCTGACCTCTCCCTTGGACGGTTGTCTGTTTCCCTAGAAGGCTTGCTGGTAGGACGGGAGGATGCTGAGGGTGATTTGGTGTCACCCCCACCTCCAGGTGGGTCGTCATTTGGCATCTCGCATCCTACATAAGGGACCTAGAGAGGGGAGGGAGTAAAGATTACGGGAGGAAGATTGAAATGACAGTAAATAAATCGTAATTTTAAACAAAATATAATTTTCACCCCTTCACAATTGGACTGAGGACATAAACACATTACACATAAACAAAAACAGTTTGTAAAATGTCTCTCCGAAAGTTTCCTCATTTGTTATCTAGATCTGGGAAATTTCTAAAGTTGGTTGCCATAACAACATGTCTCTCGAATAGTTTCCTCATTTGCTATCTAAGCTAGGTCTGGATCACATCTTCAACACACTCATTTGAATGTCGATGAGTTGTTTTAGTCGGAATGGGTCCTCCATGCTCTTGTTCATTGACCCAATCAAATTGTTAAAGAGTTCCTTGTACTGCGCAAAGAGGTTCTCGTAATTAATGAACTCGCTAAGGTCAAGGATAAAGTTGGTATTACTGCTGCCCTCCCCACAGAACGCGATCAAGAAGCTGATATACCCGGGACAATTAGTTAGCTGTAACATGGCCTTCACGAAGTCCCTCACAACCCCCTTTTTGTCATCCTGCAACCTCGTTATCAGCTCTTGAGCGATGTCCTCCTCGTTCTTTTTCATGAACTCCAAGCAGAAGGCCATGAGGTCTCCCTTCCGACTCTTCACCTCCGGCAGATTCGCTATATCGAATATTTTACAAATGTGGGAGGAGGTGGTGTTTTCCTTTATCCAATCAAATGCCAGGTCCCACATGAACTTAATCTCGTAGATTAGGGAAAACCGGACCAGAGAGGCAATGTTACTAATGGTGATGAGCACTTTACCACCGTATAGCAGGGTCAGACACTCCTCAATAGCCAGTTCCGATCCTTGAAAGAAGAAATCCTCGAGGAGGACAAAAGTCGCACCACCCATGAACAACTTCTCAAAGACTGGACTCTGTTGAGCGACAATCACTCCGGAACACACAAACTTGGTCTCGTTGACGATGATCTCCACCGTGTTGGAGAACTCCTTCCGGTTGAGAAACCGAGACACATTGACCGTCTCGGGCAGGGTAGATGCCATGGTGATCTGGGAGCGCAGAAGCTAACTGAAACATGAAGGGGCAGGGTTTAGTAGTTATAACCATGGCTGGTGATCAATATATTTCTATAAATAACCATGGCCCAATATATATCACACGAGCTAAGGAGGGTGGGATACAACGTGATGCAGCTCGAAATGGCATGTGAGCGTGTGTATTGTTGCTGCTAATCAAAAGGAGGAAGTCTTACTAAAACTTGCTTGAGGTTACCATACATTTCTCTCTCTCTCGCTCTCTCTCTCTCTCTCTCTCTCTCTCTCTCTCTCTCTCTCTCTCTCTTCTCTCTCTCTCTCTCTCTCTCTCTCTCTCTCTCTCTCTCTCTTTCTCTCTCTCTCACTCTCTCTCACTCTCTATCTCTCTCTCTCTCTCTCTCTCTCTCTCTCTCTCTCTCTCTCTCTCTCTCTCTCTCTCTCTCTCTCTCTCTCTCTCACTCACTCGATAACTCTAATTCTAACATCTCTCTTCTTTCTCTTGGTGCACACCAATTAACGAGCACCGGTGATCATTTCCTTTTATTTTGCTCGAATTTCTCTCTCTTTTTCTCTCTCGCTCTCTCTCTCTTTCTCTCCCTCTCTTTCCCCTCCCCACTCACTCTAGCTCTATCGCCTTCAGAAAGCACAATCGATGATGATGATTTGGCGACTCAACCACCATACTTGATCACTAAATAGTAAGGCATCCAAATTTAGCTGCACCGACAGAGACAAGGTCAGACAGTGTGAGAGAGGGAGAAAGAGAGAGAGAAATATAAAAAGAGAGAGATATAAAAAAGATAGAGAGATAGAAAGGATAACAAAGAAAATACGAAAATGACTGTATAAAGTAGAGCGGAAGAGTCGACAAAAAACAGCGACAAAAAGAAGAAAAAGAGCAGCAGAGGGGAAAATAGTACAAGATGTAGTAATTGCATTTCTTGATCACATTCTAATGAAGCTGAAGAGAGAGAGAGTATTTTCCAGTATTGATTTGTCAAAAGTCTAATTTTAGAACGTTCTAGTCTCCAGACGGCTGCTCGCCAAAACGGAAAAAAAGCAGCAACAGGGATTCGTCACTGCTGCACGCATGAATGTATTATGAATATGAGTCTAGCAGCGTGTCAAATAGCAGCAGCACTTGAGAGAGTTGTTGCTATTGGCAGGTGAGACAGACAAGATCATTGGCCCGGAGAGAGAAAGAGAAAGAGAGAGAGAGACAGAATGACTGAATTTAAGTTAAACCAACAGTACCCCCCGTGCTTGGTGGATTTGGTATATGCAAACAATAACAGACCTGATGATGAGTCATTCAGCCGCTGCTTGTCTCTCTCTGTAGTTATTTTATCATCTGCTTTTCTCTCTGTGGTCATTCTATCTCTGCACCACGAGCACATTCCACGGGGAATGCTGATAGTCGATCATGACACGTGGCTTTTCCTTCATGTTGCGTTTATGTGTCAAGCGTCGACAAAAATAATATCACAGATATACTAAAAAATAGCATTTGAGATCAGGCCTTATTCAAGGCAAATTTGACACAATTTTATGCAGGATCCGACTTAGATGGATATTATTAGAAATACGAGGTAAACATGTGAAAGTCTAACTAAACAGATACATTGATAGTGGAAGCTCTTACGGTATTCCCACGACCGTGGGAAAAGATAGATAAATAGAAATACTAAGAGAGAGAAATTTCTCTCTCTTAGTATTTCTATCTATCTCTCTTTTCCCACGGTCGTGGGAATACCGTAAGAGCTTCCACTATGAGCAAATGTTATCATACTACACGACTGTATTTTCGTGAATGTTATTTTCCTCGGCCGGGCCGAAGGAGGGGACAATTTTTTGTGAGACAAACGAAGTGTGATATTTTGTATCACAGATGCAACAAATTCGTAAGAAGATGTCATATTTTTAACCTGGGTCGTAGAAAGAAAACATGCAATGTCTGTAGAGAGTGGTCGAGTATTAAACAAATACAGATAGGTTTGACCCAATCTTAGAGAAAGTTGGGTTATGTGTTTATTGAAGTGGTAACATTATGTCATCATCAATTTAAGAATTTAAGATGAATCATGGTGTTAAACAAGCAGGAACCGGCAGTAATGGCATCATGGCAATTCAGTTCAAGTAGTAGTTAGTAAACAAGGGTAACTTGTAAATCATAATTTCAACTAAACAATCCCGAGAAGTCTCTCTCTCTATCCATCGTTTGGATCCTTTCTACGAAGTCACCCATTTATAGGGCGCTCATAATGTCATTACCAATTTACAGCCCACTGCTGCTTGCAGCACGTGATTTCAGTGTTTCCCGAAGGGGTGTTCTCTCCTCCTCACCAGCAGCAGATGAGATGTCGAAACCAGGAACGGTATAGGTCCGTACAATGGTGGCAAAACAGAATACCAGGCACACCAGGAATATACCAAGTACAAACACGTAGTTGATACAGAGACACACGAACGCAGCCCAAAACACCTGGTGAAAAGAGAGGGTGGGTGTTAGTAGGGGAACTGTAGTTACAATGCAGGGCAGATAGCCGTATCACGGCTGTTGCTTGGGCAGTGCCCAATGGACACACGCACCTCTGTGTTTGATTTTTCCGTTGTTTCAGTTCATAGTTTGGAAAACGAGGGATGCTAAAGTATAGTGACTCAACTTAACCCCTCACATACCCAGAAATCACAGTAGTTGTTGTTCTCCAGTCCTCCTCGGATGGTCCTGTCTTCTGTGTCTACCGTGGAGAATATACCAAACACGAATATAGTCCCTGCAGAACACAATGTGTTAACATTTCCGGGTTGGTTGGTTGGAGCGGCTGGTGCTTTTTGGAGCTACATTTCCCGGTATGTTATCCATGTGGAATTATGTTAGATATGTTCCTTTCGCAATTCAACTTCCCACACCAAAAGTGTGACACAATTCCTATACAATATCACTCCCCATGAGTCACCAACATTAAGTGAAAGTTGACTTTTACCTGTTACAAATATCCCCATGCCAGCGAGAGCTAGTGCAGACCTGAGTCCCGCTAGAACCAGGGGGTTACAGCACTTGCACTTTAGATTCTCTATCAGCAGGAGTGTCCCAGTCACAACACCAGCAAATATCTAGGATGTTTAGCAGTGCTTAGTTTTAGTTAATTAACTAATTTGAGGAACTAATTGAGGATTGACTAATTTCATACTGAGAATGAACAGTTTATACAAGAAATAACTGCTACTACACACAATCTATACCAGGTAGAATGGAAGGTGTGTACAGGCGGGGCAGTTTCCAACCCCTAATCCACCTATTACAATCTGGACCACATCCACTAGGAACACCAGGACCATTAGACCACACTTTAGGGATGCCCCAAATACTGACCCTCCCTGGGCGCCTCGCAACTGAAAAAGTTTTTAGGAAAATAATGACTTTAGGTAGTTTTTAGGAAAGTAATGACTTTAGGTAGAGGGAGCTGGGAACTAGGTTGCACGGTATTTACCAACTTCACGTAGCCAGGCATGATAGCAGTTCTAGAAGAGAGGCGTTGTGTAGCTCACACTGCAAGGGTTTGGTAGATCAAGAGTGGCGTCAAATAATACGGGTGGGAAGTGCGGACTGGTGCATTGTTTTCCAATCTACCCTGATTTCTCTCAAACAGCACTACACCCATGGGTAGCTCTATAGATAGGGCTATTGTCTGATTGCACTGAATAATTATACCGTGTGTATTATAGTGGATGAATCCCAGCTGTATCAGACCCAGTGACCGGGAACCATGGTAATGGTATTAATGTGGGAATGGGAGATATTCGAGTCTCGAGATACCACTAACCACTGCACTGGCTGAGATTGCCTGCAGATTGTGTATTCGACTTCAAGGGATCTGTGTCTCTAGTTCGGACACTAATAATGTGAAGTGAGGGTTGATGAAGACAAACTTATTCGAGTTTATGTCTTATGATTAACACATTAGAACGAAAGGTTATTCTCCAAAAACTGTATTCCATTCACTACATTCAACTAATTATATGATATTCATTTTCAGAACTCTTAAGAAAATCACAAAATATGCTATCGAGCCATCGGAACAGTATTGATACAGGGTTCACGAGCATTCCAAGATACAGGAAAATCTCCAATACCTTTTCTGTTTCAGAACTGATTTAAAGTACTGAGAGATACTATTCACAGCTCGCTCAACTCCAGCAAAATAAAGGAAAAACAATCCAATTAAGAATATGATTATAGAGGAACCAATAGCATTTACACGTTTGGTTTGTGGCGAATTTTCTTCGAAAATTTCCTCGAAAAAATTAAACACACTTAATAATAATAATAATAATAATATTCATACTTATATCCTGCCCATATTCTACAGGGACAGCAGAGCTTTACAGATGCTGCCACTGGAGGAAACTCAGAGCAGTTAACTAACTCTTAACCCAAATATAGAGACTCAAACAAAAAAACGGTGGAAAAAATCCAAATTATCCGGCTCACATAAGTGGAAAACAGATTAGGCTCATAACAGACCAAAATAGAAAAAACTCGAAAAAAAAGGCCACAGGATAAATGTCACCACTGTCACTTCATGATTCATCACTCCAAATATAGACACAGATCAAATGTTCAGACAACAGATTCTGAACAACTGGATAACTGAAAATCGGAATAAAATTACACACTCGTGCTTCACTCATGCTGCAAACCCATCGAATAAAGATCAGTTAAAAACTTGTCACGAGGTAAGATACAGACCTAAGTACAATACTTACGCTAGACAGTACAGCGTGATGGGAGGAGTAGGTACCGAGAAAAGATGTAGGCTGGAAAAAGGAAAAACAACCGGAACTAGCCTGATCCAAAGGCATCCACAAACAATCTTGTCTTTAACCCCGTTTTGAAAGATTCCACAGCAGGCCGAGATCGCAACTCAAGGGGGAGTGCATTCCACAGATCTGGCAGGAGAACAGATGGTCTCCTTTTCCTCAGTTTAGAATTTGCATTAATGCTCGACAGCTTCGGGTACTGGAGCTTATAAGGGTCTGGAACAGCAGTCGATCTGGTACGGCAAGTAACATCAACGATATCTGTAGGTATTTGCTCAATGAGGTAATCTGGAGCACTTCCATGTACAATCTTATAGGCCATGAGACAGGCCTAGAAAGACAATAATTATAGAGATGCTAAGCCATATGGCTCCAACAAAAACAAAATCTTCAAAGACTTTGTAATTGTTATCGATCAAAATAATCCAAACTAAAACCATCAGCACATAACTCATCGTTGTTAAGCAAGAAGTCACATTCCTACAGTTTCCCAGTCCTGCGGATAAACTTCCTTCCCTCGTTTCAGGGAACCTCCAGCAAAGTATGGACAGCACCAGTCTTAGAATTATGGCGAAGAGAAAACTGACTGGATGTTTCATCTCCACTAAGTTACTTTCACCTTTAATTAACTCATCAGCATAAACTGGAGACCAAGGTAGGCTTATACACAGATTGATGACGTGTAGAACAAGGCAGAATATATAAATCTTATATTTTCCATCTCTCCATGCCCTCCTCACTGCAGGACATCCAAAAAGGATAGCTTTGCCGGCACCAAACAGCATTTTGACCGCAGCTTTCAAGATGACACGCACCATTACCCAATTAACCATGTTGATCTGAATCTGAATTAGTTGTGTTATATCTTATTATCTAAAACTGACAGCTATCAACAAAAAAAGCCTGCTCACGATGTTATTATTGGTGTCAAATAACTTTTCAACACTACTTTAAACAAATTAATTTGAGGTTTCGTTTTTCCAATTCGCTAAGTTCTTTGGTATTTATTCGGCTCTTTATACTTTTTTGTTTTGTCTTTTCTGGGTTTATCAGAGACTGGTAACAGTTTCTGTGTGAGAAAGACAAGGCCTAAGACAAGAGAAGACCGGATCTTACCCGGAGGATTGACACTAGTTGTCGTTAGGCGAGGCCTTGAATTTATCCTGCAGATCGTAGCTAGTGATGACATTGAAGGCAATCCCGCTGAAGTTATGGACGAGGAAAGAGTTGGACACGTTTATGAAAGATAATCTACCTATGGATATGGACCCAATCTTGCAAGGTAAAAAAGCTCCCCCAGCGGGTATCACTAAAGATATTCTATGGAATTTTGCTATTAACCTATTGAGAATGGTGGACAAGCAGCAGGATGACCTTGTGAAGACCAAGTCAGAAGAAGGAGCAGTAGTGGGACAGGATAAGTCTGAACAGGTTCTCAAGGAGCTTGAGGCTATGCGGGAGTGTTTTGCAAACATACCAGACATGATACAGAAGGCGATAAACGGCAAGGAGAAGACTGATGATACTGGAAAGTTGCTCAACCCCAGCCCTAAGAAGACACCACAGAAGCACACCCTCAAACTTGAGAAAGTTGGACTGGAAAAATGGAAAGTTGTAAAGGCGAAGGTACGAAAGACTCTGCAGTCAATCCCAGTTGATGGAACCAGCTCGAATGAAGAGGATACCAATCTAGTTTTCAAGGACAAGTCTCAACGAGACAAAGCTGAAGAACTGCTGAAATCTGAATTTGATACTTCAACAGCCACTCTGACCACCAAGAAGCTCAATCCCAAAGTTACAATCTCAGACATTGCTGGAGAAATTACCACTGCCGAGGAAGTGTACAGTGAAATACTGAGGAAAAATGAGGAAATCAAAGAGCAGGTTGAAAGTCACCAAGAGGAACTGAAAGTCATCTTTCTTCACAAGGAGGATCGATATGCAGTTGTCCAGATGTCAAAAAAGATACGGGAGATTGTTCGCAAAAGGAATGACAGAATTAACCTTGATTTTCAAATCCACATTGTGAAGGATCGATTCCATATCGTTCAGTGTTTCAAGTGTCAACGCTATGGTCACAAGTCAGACTCAGTGATGTGCCCCAGGAGAGACAGCGGAGATCAGTTTGTACCTACTGTGCTGGAAATCATCGGTTCAAGGATTGTCAAGTGAAGAAGGATAGAAAAGTTGACTCCAGATGCTGTGCAAACTGCAAGAGTAGCCGAAGCAAGATCGATCAGCTCAATGCCACCACCCACACAGCGAACAGTTTCCAGTGTCCCTTCTTTATCATGGAGAAGGAGAGATTGATGAGTAGAACAGCCGGAGCTGAGATGTTAAAAAACGAGTACAGTCGGAAGGCACGAGACTTCTTGGAAAGAAGGAGAACTCACTAAGAGTTGGAACATTGAACTGCAACTCCCTTGTCAATAAGACTGCTGGTGTACTGGAACACCTTGAGGACCAGCTTGTTGACATTTGTCTTCTTCAAGAGACCTACCTGAGGAAAGGTGACAATGCTAAACATCATGAGATAAAGGAAAGAGGATGGGAAATCCACTCGGCACCGAGGAAGCAGAGGATTGGTGGTGGAGTAGCAATGGTATACAGAGCGGACCTGGGTGTTAAATCTGGACCTACCAAGTGTTTCAAGACCTTTGAGTGTACAGAGACTACTATTGGAAATGCTAGTGAGATGTACCGGCTAGTAAACATCTATAGGCCACCGTACTCGAAGAAGGCACCTCATACCCAGAGCCACTTCCTGGATGAATTCAAGGGATACCTTGAGGAACTAAACTGTAAAGTCGGGACACCATTAATCATGGGAGACTTCAACTTTCACATGGAAAGGCCTGATGAATTTTATCCAAAAAAGCTACAGGAGATGATCGAGGAGTTTGACTTCAAACAGATGGTTCCCTTGATATCAACACACAGACATGGAGGTACTCTAGACCTAGCCCTGATGGATGCTACTGTAGCAGACTGTCTTGAACCAGTTAGGATCTTGGAGGAGGGAACTACTTCAGACCACCATCTTGTAACAGTGGACCTACAACTGACTGCGAGGATTAGTAAGAGGAAACGGCCGGAGACAATTTGGTATCGGGACTTCTCGAAGGTGGATGTGGAGAGTTTTAATGAGGATCTAAAAGCCAGTGGACTGTTTACCTCACCTGCTGATGAAGAGGATGTTGATAGCCTTGTTGAGAAGTTATATGGAACGTTGCTAGTCCTGGTTGATAAGCACTGTCCAATGAAGAAGAGAAGGAAGAAAGAGAAGTATACACCATGGATGGAAGAAGAGCTGCTAACCCTCCGGAGGAAGAAGCGGCGTGCTGAGAGAAAGTGGAGAAAGGACAAGACTAAAGAGAAGCCGCAGCTAAGGGCCATGTATGTGGAACTAAGGTCAGCTTTCAACAAGATGGAGGTCAGAAAACGGTCAGAATACACCAGAAGAAATATTGAACTCTGTGGACGCGATCAAAAGAGGCTCAACCAACAACTGAGCAAGCTACTGGGTAACTCCAATGTTATCCTCCCAGATATGGTCAACCCGGAGAAACTAGCAACTGAGTTTGGAGAGTTTTTCAAGTCCAAGATTGATAAACTACAGAAGAAGATTGGTGACAAGATTGAAGAGTTGGGTGAAAAGAAATCAACGGAGTCCGGTGCGAGTCAGGACTGAAAGAGGCTATTGTGAGGCCCACGATCAAGAATACTTCTGGAGATGTGGACTCTCTTGCGAACTACAGACCAGTCTCGAATCTCAGTGTTCTGTCCAAGCTAGCGGAGAAAGCTGTTAATGTACAGCTAAATGAACATTTGGAGAAAAACGACCTGCGAGGTGAATGCCAATCTGGTTTTCGCCCCAACCACAGTTGTGAGACACATATGGTGCGAGTCGTTGATGATGTCCTTGGGGAAATGGACAGAGGAAATGTTGTGGCAGTCGTTCAAATTGATCTTTCGGCTGCATTTGATACCATTGACCACCCTCAGCTTTTGAAGAGACTGGAGAAGCGGTTTGGAATTGGATCAACGGTACTCGAATGGTTCACTAGCTATCTCAATGACAGGAGCTATAAAGTTAAAATTGGAGATGCCCTCTCACCTAGGCTCTTTCTCAAATATGGAGTACCCCAAGGCTCTCTCCTTGGTCCTGTCCTCTTTGCCCTGTATGTGGAACCTCTAGAACCTATTGTAAAGAAGTATGGACTCACAATACGACTTTATGCAGACGATAGCACAATATACATCGGATTCTGCCCTGTGGAAGGCTGGACAGGTTCAAAGGAGACTATTGAGAAATATTTGGAGGAGGTAAGAACGTGGATGATTGAAAACAGACTGATGGTTAATGAGGATAAAACTGAGTTTCTTATCCTGGGGAAGAAGAAGAAGATGGATATTGTACGTGAGGAGAGTGACCTGACTCTTGAGCTAAATGGGAACATCATTTCCCCCATGGACATGGCTGGAAAATCGGGAAAGACCCTTGGTGTCTATCTTGATGAACAAATGGATATGAAACGTCAAATCTCCATGGTCAAGAGGAATGCTGGAGTTACTATGAGGAACCTCTGGCAGATCCGCCGATTCATTGATAAACCTCTACGTCTGATGCTTGCCTCCCAGCTGGTCATATCCAAAGTGGACTATTGCAATGCCCTGTATTTCAACCTACCGGCCTCTACCATCAAGCCGCTGAAAGGACTAATGAATCAAGTAATAAGATACATCCATGGAGTCAGAGAGAGGAAAGTTGATCTGGACCCCTTCTACCGTGATTCCCATATCCTTACGATTGAGAAGAGGATATTTTTCAAAATCTGTTTACTAGGGTACAAGATCTATTATGGAAGTGCCCCTCAGTACCTTCAGGATCTAGTGGAACATGATGAAAATACTGCAGTGCAGAAGTCTACTCGTCAGAGCTGTAAAGTAGACCATTACAAGTTAAAGCTACTTTCTGGAAATGTGAAAGTGAGCAAACTGGGAAAAAGGAGAATATCCCAATATCTCCCCCATGTCTGGAACAACCTACCGGAGAACCTCAGAGACGCACCTTCAGAGGACTCCTTCCGTATTCGCCTGAAGACCTACCTGTTCGATGCTACTGTTACCTTCTCTGAAAGACCTTATTTGGTTTTCGACATCAGTCTTTGATAATTTCTTTTCGGTTATTCATTAGTCCCCGTTCTCACACGGTCACCCCTGCTGCTGTCACATAATTCTTTATAATCTAAGATACTATTCAGTTTATCATTTTTGTTATTATTTTTTCTGATTATACTTGTCACCCACAGTCACCAAGTGTTGAGAGTTAATAAAGTCTACTATATATGTCAGTTATAAGTCACCAGTATGAGTTACCATTTACGACCTTTTGTCAACCAATATGTCAAGATAGGATGAGAGAACCGCTATGAATGGCAATTGCTCTTCGAACCAATCGAGAGTACTTGTCTATTTAGTCGGTATATAAATCCATTTTGTTGTTGTTGTTGTTGTTGTCCTAAAAAGCATACGTGGCGAAATATGATTTGCTTGGTCGAATAGGGAGCATATTCTGCGTTATGATGATCTAATAGATCGGTGTATCCTAAATTTCTGGTTGCTATGAAAACTAAAATAGGGTATTCATTGTTGAGTAAGGGGTATTCAACCTATTTCGAAGCAGAGAGAAAGAGGGGTAAAGATAGGAAACTACAGAGAGATAGAGATGAGATATATTATGGAGAGGTTTGAGCCTTGTGATTGTATGACCTATGTGCTATGGAAGTCTTTCACAATGACAAATGAACAGACATGGTGAAGAGTGAGTGAATGAAACCACTTGTAGGGCATACTCTAGGCGATTCTGCAAATAAACAGAAAAAAGGTATGCCAGCCTATGATAGATGTAGGTGGTTGTTTTTACTTGTGACGTGTTACCTGTCGTGATCTGAATTTTCTTACCTTGTGACGTTACCACCGGGCTACTTTCGCCCAACTTTTGGAAGAAAATTGTGTTGAGAGTAGCTGGAAATTGACAAATGAAGAATTCTCTCTCTCTCAGTATCAAAAGTACGTATCTCTCTATCTGTCTATCTATCTCTTTCTTTCTCTCTCTCTCTCTCTCTCTCTCTCTCTCTCTCTCTCTCTCTCTCTCTCTCTCTCTCTCTCTCTCTCTCTCTCTCTCTCTCTCTCTCTCTCTCTCTCTCTCTCTCTCTCTCTCTCTCGTGATCTCTCTGATCTCTCTTAGTTCCTAGTTGTATATCTATTTGCCTCATGGAAGTAGAAGTGAAGGCTATTGCACAAACAACGCTTTTGATTTGTCTCGTAGTCTTACCATACATTCTCAGATCTATTTGCCAACCCTTTTAGCCCCATTAGTATCGAAACGATGAGTAATTGTCAAAGTGAAACAGACGACTCAAAATGCAGCAAATCAATGGACAGTTGGACCTTCCACACAGAGCTATCTCCAAGGTTAACGGCACTAGAGAACTCATTGATACATAGTAAACAGCACTTCGCCACTTCTTCACCTTATAATACTTTTAGACTGAATGAGATTGTGAGCAGTAAAGGATGGAAAACACTAGATCTCAGCGACCTCCTTTCACTACGGGGTGTCGATTATTTAGGACCCATTGAGTACACGGATATTTGTTTGGCGTGGATTGAGTGTCACCAGCCTGACCAGGAAACTTTCAACCTAATTTGGGAGAGTGTGCCCATTGGGCGACTCAGTGAGAGGTTAGTAATTCTAGTACAGTCGGACACCGATATACCGGCCACCGATTTACCGGATACCCCGTCACCCCAATTTACCGGATAAGACACTTTCCACCGAGCAAGCATCCTTGTAAATCGGGGTCTGACTGTACCACATGAAAAGTGGTCCACATTACAATTGTGTACTACAATAGTTAGTTATGTGACTAATTCTAATAGGTTCGTGGACGATCTTATGAATCACATCCGGGACCAGCTGCACTATAAGATGCAGTGCCGGCACCGGTCTGGATCAGGGTTCTCTTCATACACGTTCGAGTTCAATCCTGCTGAGGTGAAATCGAGGAAGAAGTGCTGGAGAGAATGTTGGAGAGAGTGGCATGGTACGTTATGGTTATGACTTATGACTTAGTGACATAGACACATGTGCGAGATAGAATTCATGGGACAAAGCGTGATCTGGAACGTGCTAATGTTTCAACTAGTTAAATCTCTCACTCTCCCTCTCTCTCCTAGGTGACCATTGTTATTTCAAGTCAGTCAACTTCAAGAAGTTCGACAATTTGGGAATTCTAAGGACACCTATGCGAAAAGCGGTCGAAACCTGTGGGAAAATTGCAAGGCAACATATCCCTACCCCCATTGGCCCACTTTCCCCATTTACCCCCTGTCCTCATCAACCCCTTCCCCCACTACCCCCTGGTACTGTTTTACATTGGTGGGGGTGGACAGAGACTTGGACTTACCGAATTCTAAACCCCGCCGATTACAATAACCCTGGGGAGTTCGATAGTGCGGATATTCAAAATGATGAGTGGTGTAGAAGGTCTTTTGTCAGTTTGTCTACCAACACCATTGAGGAATTTGTGGAGAAAATGTACAAGGATGGTGGGTCAAAACACTTGGCGTGTAGTATACAGTATGACATGGTAGATCATACCACACCGAGGGATAATGAGGATAGGAAGAGTGGGTGTGGGTTGTGTCATTACTGTAGGACCACCAAACAGCTTACACAGTAGGTACTAAGATGGCTGATTATTATAGTAGATGCTTAGTGCTGGGACCATCAGATTTCATAATTACTACTATTGGGTAGGCGGATTGCCGCTAAAGTGCCAATAACTAATTTACTAATCACCAGAAGTTTTGAATGACGGCAGTTGTTTTTTTGAATATGTGGACACGTTAAATCAATCAATTAGTTTTTGTATGAAACTGCAGGGAAAACAATGAAACAATAAAATCTGCAGGTAGACTGAAAACGTAGACGTGGTATGTATTCTTTTTATCAGGATTTGTATGTGTATCACCTGTAAACATAAACTTTATTATGATACTGTTTAGATCATTGTAAAACGAAAAATAATTAAAAAATAGTTCAAGTAATGCATTTACCTTTGGTTTCAAGGTACACATGTGGTGATTTAAGGGTCTGGGATAAGGGCGGTGTATTCCAAATGTGATTCTTCAGCTTTTAGTTCTGTTGATATAAGTATCCAGAAAGTCAGATTGGAGATTTGCTTGTTTCGACCTGAAAGTGATTGTTGATTAATAAATGGTATGAATTTGAACTTATCTGCTAACAAGCAAACAGGCCAAATCAATTAATTTAGAAATTTAAATCAGAAGTCAAAACTCACTATGGTAGCATGTAATGTAAAGTGTTGTAGTCACGTAACGTAGCTCTAAATAGCTGGTTTGACAGCAAGTTACTGGGGTGCTCGTGTTGTGAACTGGGAAGTTCTTGAAACTGAAAACGATAAAAAAAAAGGTGGTTGAAGGCTATAATTGACTCTGGGATTATTGCTTTAAGCTGATAAGCTGTTAATCAATTCTCACCAGTAGGTCAAATATTCAAAAGTGTGGCAGGTGCTCGTGTCGATCCAAGGTACCCAGTAGATAGCAGGGCGAATAACTTCACTAGGTTCCTTTAGTCTGCATTGATATACCGAGGAAGTGTAAATAAGTAGGTATGTGCTCGTTTCTGCTGAACCTGAAATGATATTTATTTTAAACTTCCAAACAATAATATTCAAACTAGCACTCACAGTCATATCTAGTTTTCACAATTAGAATAATTACAAATCATTCAAAACTCACCATGATAGTCTGCGATGGAAAGTGTAGTCGATTAAAAAGCTGGTTCTGTGTGGACGCGATCGTGGTGCTCATGTTTTGGCTCGGTACACTTGGTTTTAAAAACTGAAAATGATAAAAAGGGGGTTGAAGGCTATAATTGACTCTGGGAATATTGCTGAGCTGTTAAACTGTTCATCAAATCTCACCAGTGTAATATTATGATGGTTCTAAGGTGTGGTCGGTGCTCGTTTGGATAGATAGTCATGAATGGTTCCTAGCTGAAAATGGGTCGATTAGAACAAGAAATTGCAGATTAGAACTAAAACAGGAGACTCTGAACAACTAACCTGCAGGATTGGTGTGTTGTTGTGGAGAGAGAGATGTTACTGATGGGTTTCTAGTTTATGTTAAATTTCGTGGATGGGTGTTGGGATTGGGTCGGGCCGTCAGGAATGGAGTGTAGCTGGAGAGTTGAGGCAGGGCGCTGCTTTGGTGGTTCCTTTGCCTTCGCCTGAGAAAAAGGGAACACTGTTACTTGTTAGGATACATAAATCAGGCAAAATCTGTTTACTACAAAGCAACGATGTTTACAAGGGGTTTAGAACTGATGTCTGATTAAAACGAACCTCTGTGTAGCCCCATGTGAAGGCATATTGGGAGCTGCCACCATGAAGCACCACCCCCTACACCATCATCTCTGCAGTCTGAACTCCCCGACTGGCACAGGGGGTTCCCGGTACCAGATCCTGGTACAGTTCAAGTCCTTTCTCCATAATAGACTGCTGTCCTACCAGCAGCCCAACAGCTGCCTGGCGCTGATCCTTCTCTATGTCAAAGAGGACCACCTCCAGCTCTTGCAGCTTAATATCGGTGTCCTGCACTCGCAGCTGTGTATCGTGCAGTTGCTGGATAGTATCCTCCAGCTGCTTGTGGGTTTGATGGTGGAGATCTCCGACTTTCTGATGAAAATTATTATCGGTAAAATAAGGGGAAGAAGGGTTCAAAATTTACGATTGGTACAAAAAATGATGTGATTTTAGAAACTTACGCCGAACAGACGGGTGAATGGTTTGACGATTCCTTTCACCCCCTGGATCTCCTCCACAATCACATTGATTGCTTGGATAACAACACTGTCAATCCTCTTCTTCAGCTCCGTAATGGAATCTTTACTTGCGAAAGTCTCCATTCCCTTCTCAAGGTCGTTCAGACGATGATTTAGTTCCTCGCTCTTAGCTGTGAACATATCCATCTGACTGGTCGTGGTCCTCTTCATCAATAAGATGATGGCCACCTGGGTGGCCAACATTACCACTGCAAAGGCAGCCAAAGATATCAGTAGGATGGTTTCCATGTTGAACAGAACGAACAGTAAATTAAACGAAATGTGAGTGATTTAACCAGAAATGGTAACTGCACGTGCTGTTTGTGTCCTCTAATATGTGAGCTTTAGTTACCTTGGCAACACGTGCAGTACCAGTTTTTACATTCCAGAGCTTAAGGGTACACCTGGCGTTTTTCATCATCGAGTGCCCAACCAAATGACTTCACCAGGGTTTAGGTCATACAAAATGGACCTCAAATATGCAATTTTAGCCCTAAAGTCGAATTCATATTTTTGCTACAGCCTATTTTCAAAGTGGCGTTTTTTCAATTTTTGTTGGAATTTTTAACCTCAGGACCACTTTTTTTGAGATAGAAACATTAAATTCTTGAAATTTGAAGAGAATATAAAGGTGAATAAGCCCAAAGAAGGATTTTTGAAATGGAGCTTATTTCTGGCCATGAGAAGGGTTTACTTTTTTGCTTCTTTGACACGCTGGCTGAGAATGTTCCCATGCTTCATTAGAGATGAAAATCTGGAAATAGTTGCTCAAAACGATTATCTATGTGGCCCAAAAATTTTGGAACTTTCCCGTCAAAGATGTGGTGTACAGAGCTTGTTTTGTGAAACCCGTCTTTTTGAAAAAGAGAGGAATTCCCTGTATCTCCAAAACGGATGATCGTAGAGACCTGGGACCAAGCTTAATCGATTCAGAAGGTCCGATTTTGGGGGGGTCTTCTGAGAGACATTTTGCTCCTACTCCAACCGTTTTTGCTGTAATTGCGAAAAAGGTATCAGCAAGTAAGGGGGAAATCAGCCCGAAGCAGGCTACTGGAATAGAGTTGTTCCCCCTTTTCATAGAATTGGTTTTTTGCAATTACAGCAAAAACGGTTGGAGTAGGAGCAAAATGTCTCTCAGAAGACCCCCCCAAAATCGGACCTTCTGAATCGATTAAGTTTGGTCCCAGGTCTCTACGATCATCCGTTTTGGAGATACAGGGAATTCCTCTCTTTTTCAAAAAGACGGGTTTCACAAAACAAGCTCTGTACACCACATCTTTGGCGGGAAAGTTCCAAAATTTTTGGGCCACATAGATAATCGTTTTGAGCAACTATTTCCAGATTTTCATCTCTAATGAAGCATGGGAAAATTCTCAGCCAGCGTGTCAAAGAAGCAAAAAAGTAAACCCTTCTCATGGCCAGAAATAAGCTCCATTTCAAAAATCCTTCTTTGGGCTTATTCACCTTTATATTCTCTTCAAATTCCAAGAATTTAATGTTTCTATCTCAAAAAAAGTGGTCCTGAGGTTAAAAATTCCAACAAAAATTGAAAAAACGCCACTTTGAAAATAGGCTGTAGCAAAAATATGAATTCGACTTTAGGGCTAAAATTGCATATTTGAGGTCCATTTTGTATGACCTAAACCCTGGTGAAGTCATTTGGTTGGGCACTCGATTATGAAAAACGCCAGGTGTACCCTTAAGCCCTGTTTAGAAGTTTGTTGTTGTTTCCATTGTTCACACCGGTTGTGTGGGAGGGTGTAACACAGCCCCAAAAGTCACCGTATTTTCTTGAAGAACATGACACAGAAGACGATCATAACCATGATAACTGGTCCATCCTTTTTGGCACATTTTGGCACATTTGGCACATTTGTAACTAGAATACAATTGGTTACGCAGTTTGTAGACTCCAAATTTAAAGCACTTTCACCCTCTGCCAGTCATCTACCGTTATTCCAACACATTGCACAGAGAATTCACTATACACAAAAGTTTGGTTTTGGAAAAGATAAACATGAAATAACATTTTCAAATAAGATTTTATCAACAAAGTTGGCTAATTCCATCATTCCACAAAATTCGTTTCCTACACTTTCGATCCTCTTCTTGACACCCAACATGATGTCCTTTTTAGCAACGGTATCCTTCCTAGCCAAAGAATCAAATCCTTTTTCAAGATCTCTGAGGCGGTTGTTGAATGCTTCACTTTTGGCTGCGAACAAATCTATCTGGCTGGTAGTATGCTTCAGCTGCTTTGTCCCGTTTCTTTTATCAAAAAGATAACGACGATTTGGCTTGCCAACATAACAACCGTGAAGATAGCTACTCCAATCAAAGTGATGGAGTCCATGGTAACTTTGGTAACAAAATTAAACGTAAAACGATTGAAGAATCCAGAAATGGACGTGAACCTCCTTACACCATCATTTCTGCTGTCTGTACTCCCCAGCTATCACAAGGGGTGCCCGGCGGTGCTAGTTCCTGGTACAGCTCAAACGCTTTTTCCTGCATGGCTTGCTGCCCAAGAAGCAGCCCAATAGCTGCCTCTTGTACCTTGATGTCTGCATCTTGCACTCTTGTACCTTGATGTCTGCATCTTGCACTCTTAACTGAGTGTCATGCAGTTGTTGCAGGGTCTCCTGCAGCTGCTGGTCGTGCGTGTGCTGGTGTAGGTCTCCAACTTTCTGATGAAAATGATTATCGGTAAAATAGGGGGAAGGATGGTTCAAGATGCCAGATACGAAATTTACGATTGGAACAAAAAGTGATGTGAATTTAGAAACTTACCCCGAAAAGACGGGTAAATGGTTTGGCAATCGCTTTCACCCCTTGGACGAGGTCTTCCACAACGCGAACCTCCTCCACAATTGCGTTGGTTGCCTGGATAACAACCGTCTCGATTTTTTCCCTGCCCGGGTGAATGCCGAAGGCATTCACCCGGATGCCTTTTTACTTTGTAAAAAGGCATAGCAGGGTTAGAATTCGAAAACGACATTTTGGTATACTAACTAATCGGTAGAGGGACCATTTTGGTCACACTTTTGTTGCGAGGGCAACGGTGTAGCAACTAAAGCCGCGCACACAGTTACGAGCTGCTCCTTCATAAACCACTTCATTGGCACGTTTTCAGGAAATGTGTGGCGCGCAATGTGGCGGCGTGGCGCGCAATTTAGTGCTACTAAAACACAAGGATTTGCTCTATACTGTTTGTGTGATATATAGATGATCGGGATTTGGTGTCCCGCTTGCTGCTACAGCGGATCTAGTCATGATTCCTTTCTTCATAGATTCACATGGCAGGGAAATTCAGCATTATGTTAGAACATAATGCAAATAATTCTTGTTCTCATGACAGCCAGCATGATGTCTTTCTTTGCATCTGCAATGGTCTCCTTCCTAGCCAGAGAATCAAAAAGGTTTGACAATGCCTTTCACCCCTTCGACCTCCTTGACAATGACATTGGTTGCATTGGATACTATAGTTGGCTGATTCCATCATTTAGCTCGCTGTCAATCCTGATCCTCTTCTTTAAGATCGGTGATGGAATCCTTTATAGCTAAAGTTTCCATTCCTTTCCCAAGGCCTTAGAGTCGATCCTTAATTCCTTACTTTTAGTCGTGAAGGCGTCCACCATGGTGTACCACCTCTTACACCATCATTTCTGCTGTCTGTACTCCCCGACTAGCACAGGGGATGCCCGGTACCAGGTCCTTGTACAGCTCAGACGCTTTGTCCATCATTGACTGCAGCTGCCCTAACAGCAGCCCAACAGCTGCCTGACGGTGGTCTTTCTCCATGTCCATGAGAACCACCTCCAGCTGTTGAACTTTTAGGTCGGTATCCTGTACCCTTAGCTGCGTGTCAAGCAGCTGGTCGTGGGTGTGTTGGTGTAGGTCTCCTACTTTCTGATGAAAATGATTATTGGTAAAATAAGGGGGAAGGAGGGTTCAAGATGCCTATACAAAACTTACGATTGGTACAAAAACTTGCGATTGGTACAAAATGATGTGATTTTAGAAACTTACCCCGAAAAGTCGAGTGAATGGTTCCACAATGCCTTTCACTCCTTCAATCTCCTAGACAATGACATTAGTTGCTTGGAGAACAACATTGTCGATCCTCTTCTTTATTTCCGTCTTGGCATCAATGACGGATTCTTTATTTGCCAAAGAATCAATTCCCTTCTCAATGTCACTGAGTCGGTCAATTAGTTCCGTACTTTTAGCCGTGAAGACTTCCACTTGTCTGTTGCCCTGTGCTAGTTGTTGTTCGCCGTTTCTTTTGATCAAATGGATGATCACGATTTGGGTTGCCAACATTACAACTGGAATGGTTTAGAAGTTGGCTGATTCCACCATTTAGCTCGCTGCCAATCCTCTTCTTCCCGTAATGGTATCCTTTTTAGCCAAAGAATCCAATCCTTTTTCAAGGAGGTCCTTGAGGCGGTTGTTGAATGCTTATGTTGGTGAAGTTCTCCGACTTTCAGACGAAGATTCCATGATGAGATGAGCAGGAGTGTATGTTGCAGAGCGAAACGAAAGGTGATTATATCCATTATGATATCGAGAGTTTATCTCCAGGCTGCTCCTTCATAAAACCATGTGTAATGGAGTAGAACAATCTTTCTAGAATTGTCCTCAGTTTTAGCCTCCAGGTTGCTCCTTTATAAAACCGTGTGTTATCGAGTAGAATAACTATCCTCGGTTTTGGCTCTTTCTGGCTGACCTCATATTTCATATTCTCATTGTTTTTCATGCGGCATGGTCTATGTCCCACGATTGGTCACACTCTGAGATGTTAGTTGACGGAGCGCGCGGTGTTGTTTTGGTAGAAGAACGCGCGCAGGTGTACAAGCGTGGGAAATGTATAGCGGTGAATTGTTGTTGACCGTGAAATGTACAATTATTGTACAAAATCGAAACTGGAACACAATTGGTTACGCAGTATGCAGACTTGTAGTTTTAGGCACATGCCAGTCCTCTATACCGTTGTTCCAACACATAGAGAAATCGCTAAACACAAAAGTTTGGTTTTGGAAAAGATAAACATGAAATAACATTTTCAAATATAAGATTTAGAGTCCATGAATCACAACAATATTGTCCACGTTATTTGGCGTTACAGAGCTCGTGCAACTGTGCAAATGTAATCTCTCTAATCTGGTCAGGGGCCAAGGTGACTCCAGCATCGCGGGCCAGCAGAGCTGCCAGTTCAACAGCCATAAGAGAGTCGAGACCAAACCTGGGAGATGGAGGAGAAGGGGGTGTTAGAATACCTTTCCTAATTTCACAATTCACACTCTTTTGTGTTGTTCATTCAGGATGACCAACACCAATACAGTATAATGACCAAAGCTGTATGGACAGAATAGAACGTACGTCTTTCTGAATCGAACATTACAATGCCATTTGGGCAATCAGGAATCTCACCTAGAGAGAAGTGTGTCAGGTTGAGCCAATAGGTCGTTAACACCTAGTACTTTAGCAACTCTCCCCACCAACTGTATACCACCTGGAGGCGGGAATAATAGTTTAGTTTTCAGAAAATACCGGGGCTTGTAGTATTTGGAAATTAATTATGCGCTTAACATAACCGGTACCAGGTTACAATGTGTAGCTGGAGTCTGGACCCTTAGATTATGAACAATTGGTCTGAGTAACACACTAACCAGTAGCGACAGCATCAGGAGGTATAAAGGGAGTGTACACGAGGAGAACACCTGTCAGATTACTGTACATTATATCCTTTAGAGCACCCTGGAATCCCGCCAGAGACATTGGGGCTGAACCACACACCTGGGAATAGGGGGATTTTGTTAGTGGGAGAAAGGGGGATGTTGTTTATGTTGTTTGTCGGGGGCCTACTACTGGGGGATGGAGTGTAGTACAAGAAACAAAGTTAACACCAGCCAGTACCTGTTCAACAGTGGATCCCATTCCAACTCCTATTAGGCCCCACTGTATACTGAGCCCATGTAGTCCATCACTCACTCTCTGCCTACAGAGGGCGTCCAAGACTGAATTAGCATACCCATAGGATGCCTGCCCTGCATTACCACACGCTGCTACAATGGATGAAAAACAGATGAACATTTGAACTGTGTCCCTGTGTTTGCGACATAGTTTATCTAGTAGGGTGGCTCCCCTAGCTTTGGCATCAACCACAGTCCGCCATGATGCCGAGGTGGTGCTGGAGAATAGGCCATCGTGCAGTGAACCAGCCATGTGTACCACACCAACTGAGAGAGAGAGAATTGTTGAAATGAAATTACTGAGTATTAGCGGTAGCGTGGGACACAGGAAAGGAATAGTTCAAGGTGGAATAAAACAATTGGCACAATGACTACAACTATCTAAGTCTGAACCAACATTTTATTACACCACCACATATCTCTTACCTATGTTATATGATTGAAACACGTTCTCCATAAATGTAACGTCGGTAACAGAACCGAACTCAGTAAATATAGAGTCAGGGGCACTTCGCTGAATGGCACGTAGAGCAACTCTAGCAGCTGGGGAGGGTGCACTGCGTCCTACCATTAGCACTGAACAGGACTTGCCAACCAGAAAACTTGTTACCTGTGGATAGGTGAGTAGAGTTGAATTAGGATAATTACCAATAGATTTGGAAGCCATTACTCGGTCAGTGGTGCTCCGTCATACTTGTCTACCTCATATCAACTCAAGTTAGACAAAAGTAAACGACGTGAGATTAGGTGAACCTCAACTTCGTTACTACAAAGTACATAACAAGGCCTGATCACCACATACCTCTAGTCCGAGAGCTCCAAATGCCCCAGTCACCAAGTATACACCGTTAGGGGCTGGGGTAAACTCTACCGCCGGGACTGTGATGGAGAGGGGTGTAGTGGTAGGGGTTGGAGGGGTGTCCGTTACCACAGCTTCAATGTCAATCAGAACCTACGGGGGTTAGAAATGGAGGGATAGATAGAGGGAGAGAGATAAAGATTAAGATTTTACAAGATTTACAAATTAGTTTCGGTATACATAACACAAGAATATATACCACGCACTCAACTAATTAATGTATCCGCGTGAAGTGGTTGTGAAGTGAGCTTTGCTATATGCCTTCCTTTAGCAGAGCGACGAGCGAGTTGTTACGAAGACTGGAGTAACCTTTAACAGGAGGGTAGTCAGGAATGGTTTCAATGATATTTCCCAGTTCTAGAGTTGTACATCGTCGTACGATTTTTGGCATTCTGTTGAAGAGTTGAGCAGCTTTCATATTGAATGATTCATCTCTAAGCGATTGCACGGAGTCCTGTGCATCCGTATATAGCTTTGGTAGAGTAGCTTTTACACCGCCCCGCTCTTCTTCCCGATAGAATGTCATCCCTGGAGTTTTGGGAGCCATTTCGGCATGCATTGTCCACGCGTGAATGATCATGTATCGTTCTCTCCTCCGTTGCAGTGAGTGAATCTTGAGGTGCTTCAGGCGTTCCCAGTAGTTCATGCCGTAACACTCTTCAATCTTTCGCGTGAAGTACCTCTGGACCTCCTCCAAACGTTGTATTTCCCCAGTCTTGCATGGTGACCAGAGGGGAGAACAATACTCAAGCTTCGGCCGCACCAGGGACTTAAGTAGTGTCAGCATCGTTCCTTTCGAACGGTCTCTAAACACCCCCAAAATCCATCTTGCTAGTCTTTTTCCTTCCTAAATTCTAGCCATGTACAAATACGATCAAATAAAATTGAAAACACTATTATATACCTTCCCCTTATGTTTTCCGCTCGTTAGAAACTTGAGCGCCTCCTCCACATCACGGTAAATGGTGTGGTCAAGAGGCACTATCTCCCTCTTCCTTAGACCCTCTGGAAATTACATGATATCACAACGCGGAATTTGAAACAGTTTCCGTTCAGTCTTTGTAATCACACTTTGTATAAGCTTGAGAAGGCTGGTTGCCCTACAATTGTTAATCATGTTATTACCATGCACAGTGTTCCACAGTTCCCCCCAGAGATCCTCGTTGCCAGGCAACCATAACTCATCAACCTGCACCCCATGTACTGTACAGCCCCTCTCAACCAGACACCGGGGTATCACATTGTTTACCTGGTAATATATAGACACACAGATTAGTCAACGCCGTATTAGGGCAGTATCAGAACTATTCTGAACAAGACACGGTTGGCGGAGAACAATTGGACCACTCAAAGGTAAAACAATTTTCAGGAGCTATCATTACCTGCATATCATATTTCCCTATCTCAACAAAGTGTCCCCCACGCTTCACACACCGTGCACTAGCTACCAGCAACCTCTCTGACAGACTATTTAGCACAATGTCAGCACCCTTCCCTCTAGTTCCTGTCATGACTGTATCAACAAATGCAGCTGTGCGGGAGTGGCCAATATTCTCTTTCTTTAGTTGCCCTGGAAACCGTCTCAACAGGAACTGCTTCTTGCTGGCTGTACTGACTGTTGTGAACACTCTACAGCCCCTAGCCAGCGCTATTTGGATGGAGGCTAGACCTACTGCACCGGCACCACAGTGGACTAGGATGGTCTGACCTGGGGTCATCCCAGCACGGACAACTAGGCTGTAGTAGGCGGTGGTGTATGCCAGGGGTATTGTGGCAGCAGCTTCTTGAGTCAGCCAGCTTGGTACCTGGGGGTAGTAGAGAGAGAGGGGAGAGAGAGGGAGAGAGAGAGAGACAGACAGAGAGAGAGAGAGAGAGAGAGACAGACAGACAGACAGACAGACAGACAGACAGACAGACAGACAGACAGACAGACAGACAGACAGACAGACAGACAGACAGAGATACTTGTTCACGTACCTTCCAAGACATGTGCTGGTATCCAGAGATATGTGTAGCTAGGCCCTGACACGGTACTATACCCATAACCCTCTGCCCATCATGACACACTCCTGAGTACTCAATACCTAACCGAGCTGAAATTAGGAAGAGTTAGGGAGTTGCAAGTTGGGAATATGTAGACCCATAGACAGCTGCGGTAGGCACTCACTGCACAGCTATGGGCTGATACATTGTATGAAGGCTCTGAAGTCCGGAATATGGTGGGAATACCGACGTAATACTAATATGTTTCAAGGAGGGGTTCAAGGGGGGCTTATCTACGCTTGCCAATACAATGGGCTGGCATGTACGTACTGAGTTGTTGTTTGTTCCCCTCGAAGGGCAGAGTGTGAACATTCAGCCTATTCGTGGCTATCATGGGGTCCCTGAAGTTCAGCGCTGCATACGAAACTGCAACACTACTCCGCGGAAAACTCTTTTCCATCCAGGTTAGAGATGTTAAATCTCCTATAGAAAAGGAGTAAAATAGTTTTATTTCAATTTCATTCTTTGGGAGTATGGGTAGAAAATGACAAAACATGTCTTGCATGGGATCAAACCACTAAATAAATTGCTTGGTTCATGTTGAAATAAGGACTAACCTGGGGATGCTATTTCACAGTAATAGCCCAGATCTGGTTTATTAGACACATCACCAGTCCTTTCAACAGGCAGATAAGTGGGCACAGCTTCTTCCGTGGTAACAGGAATACCTTCAGCTAGAAGGCACTTTGAAAAACCAGACACTCCAGGTCCATCTTGGAGGGGAACCAGCTGAAATAGTTGGGTCGGTTTTGGGAAGTCATCTCCAGAAAAATGTTTAAACCCAGTATGACAGAGAAGTAAGGAAATTCAACTCAGATAAGAATGAGCCCCGAATGAGTTGTCACAGCTGAACTTTAAACGAGGTTTCTACATGTATTCTGTGATCTGAGTGTACTATATACTTGATCGAAATTGTCAGTAAATTACCTCATTACTGTTTCTCTGTTGGACATCGGCTATGAATTCCCCCTCCATGTCAACTTGTATAACAGAGGCTGTTATACTTGGTTTTGTAGCTGTAAGGAGGGAGCCGGGTCCTACCAGAGCTACCTCTTCCATCCCTTGTGGTAGTACTGGTGCAATGTACCCCTGAACAAATAACATGTTAGTAACATTGACACATTGTGACAGATATATTTGAATTTTTACACACTACACAGATTTGAGATTAGTGATTGACCTAGAGACACTGACGAATAGCTCCTTGCTAAGGTACTTTCCTTACAGCCCCCACGCCGGCCCCCATTTTGATACTTTTCATTTCCCTGAACCCCCCTATTTTCACCTCTCCGAGGTAGATAAAAGTTCCATGTTCTGCCAGTGATCCTAGAACATCTGCCCCTAGTTCCCTAGTTCCCTGATCCACCCACATGAAAACTAGGAGACATTTCCCTGCCACTATTAGATCCTGTATGCTATCATAGCTATGCGTTTGTAGTGTCTTGTGTGGTAACGCCTGGAATTAATTTAGTTGGAATAATTTAGCTTAATTAGAAAAAGTAGAAAATTATTGCCCGTATCATGCATTTAAAATTTGAAAATATTGTTTGGCAGGTGTTTTCTCACCTGTGACACATCAGGCAACTCCTCATCTCCTACCACCGTGTGAATTGTAACACGGGTATCGGGACATTTCCCTGCACAGATCTGTACAACCCCTGAGAACACGTGGTCACGTGACTCATCATGTGACGTCATCTGCTCCTTCATAAAGATAACCGTGTCACGTGATTTCCTCTCAACCACGATGTCTTTCACTCCCGTTATTGTAGCAAAGTCTGTTGCCCACCTACAAAAACAGGATATGATAGGGATGTCATAACAATGGCACTACGGCTACCAGACCCATGTGTTCTACATGTAGCTCCGCAATAAATCACTTCAGGAACTGGATATTTCTTTTCATTGTTCGTTTTGAAATTTGAAATTGAATAATAATTATCTCTACGACAGTTTACCTGTTGGTGAGAGGAGACCCCCACACAAATAGTTGACCATTACCACCACAGGATTGCTGGTATCGAGCAGGGTCAAATACTAAACTGGATATGATACTGGGTAGTCTGAGGTGTCTTCCTGGGCCACTGAATACTGCCAGCTGGAGTAGCCCGTCTAGCGATAGCACCTGTAGAGAGGAGGGGGTTGGAAATAGGGTATGGTTGTAAGTTTAGAAATAGGATCGGTTCTCTTCTTCAGAAATATGAAGGTAGTTCACGTGAAAGAATGAAGTTCAGAGAGAGATATGTCAATCTGTCATATGAGATGTGGCAGTTGAGATAAGAAAGGGCAATTTATTTTAGATATGACTCATGAGATACGGGATATGAGAGAGGAGTTTCTCGGAAAAAAGGCGGTTTTCTAATCTGATGTGATCAGATTCTTTCTATCAAAGGCTATTTAAAGTTGAATTGATTGAAAAAATCATCTTATTTCATGACAGCTTTGTAGATGAAGTGGAGCCATCATTTTTCAGCTTTTTAAAAATTTATTACGCGATGCCCTGTATCTAGCTGCAATAATACCAGCCAAACTCTGTTGCCGTGTTATTGTGACTTCTCTGCAGTATTGGGTATGATATCCCCTCTTTTCTCTCCCTCCTGTGCTGTCCTCTCTAAAAAATTTCTTGACACATTCCACAATATTTCAGTTATTCTTTTTCTATTTGTTTACACCCTCCCCCCTACCTATTAAAACCCTCCCTCCCTCCCCCGCTATAGTAGCAAGAGATGCACGAGTTCCTGATTAGTGACAGTATGTTTGGGGATGTCACACCCATTCCTCAGTACCGAAACAGATCCCCCGCAGCCCCTCCAGATCTCTATAACTGCAGATCCAGATCACCCGGAGATCTCTACTGCAGTACGTCAGAAGAGTTATTCTGTGATCTAATTCCCCGGACGGATCCCCCTGAGTACAACTACTACTACCTCACACCCCCATCCATGATACAAGGAGAGAAAGATGAGGATGTGGCTGAGGTGACTGTGATGGGTCGGGTGGACAATGCAACCTATACTGTTGATACCCCAGCACAGTCTCCAGTTCCTAGTTGGACACCTAGCTGGACACCCCGTCAGGAAAGTGAACACTTCATGACACCCTGCAATAAGCAACAGAAAGATGCCAAGTCGCCCCAAAATGATGCCACGCAACCCTTTGTGACACCAGGACAATCTAGCCATGATATCACGCCGCCTTTCAAAACTCCACTCCTACACCAGCCAGGCATCACGCCGGGACTTGATCATGCCCCTATCAGTATCACGCCGGGATTTGACCATGATACTACCAGTAACACGCCCATACAGCAGCAGAACCCAGGGGTAACCCCGCCCCTAGCCACGCCTCGGAGGATGTGCGGGGAGGCGTTCATTAGGGCCCGGTGCATCCCTGAGAGTCACGGGTATGGGCACAACGATAGCATGATGGTCAATATTTCTGACACCACCCTGTACACCACTAATGATGTTACTAATGACATCATGGTGACGTCACGAGGTAATGACGTCACTGTAGCTGCTGCTGATAGTAGCTCCTCCCCCTTCTTAGCTGGCCATGGAGCAGCTGCCTCCTCTTACTCTACTTCTGAGGATGGGACTGATGAACTAAACTCCTCACCCTTGACTGATGTGGGGGTTGATACATCCTTGGCTGACGAACTGAACTGCACACTGGAAATCAACTCAGATACAAGTTCGGTAGATGTGGGAACACAGGCTGATCTGTTGTCATATGTCATACCGCCGGATCCTACTACCACAGAGACAATTAAAAGGGCCATTGTGTCCCCTTCCTACCCTGCTAATAAGAGGATGAGAGTTACCGCCCGACCACCCCTTCACAACCACAGGAAACGGCATCATGGTTACCAACGTAACGGTTACCATAGTTACCATGGTAACCACGTGGAGAACACTTTCAATGACAATCTGCAGCTACACCCAGAGAATGCATCTTGTGTCATTCAATAGACATTATACAGAAGGTAACTGAATGTGAGAACTCTATTTAGTTAGAAAATCTTGTGAAAGTTTAGTTTGGTGCAGAGATATCGGTTTGGTTTTGTTACCTTTTCACGTTGATTTAGGACTCCCTCTACCCGACCCTGGTCCTCCCTCCACTTCCCTACCATCTCAAATGGGCCACTATAACTGTAGCCCCGTAGCCGCATCTCATGGTAAAATGAACTTCCTGAGACCTGAATATATGTTAACATATTATGTTAGTGTGTTAGATCCTGTGTAATAGATCTTGAGATAACGGTCGATGTAGAAAATATCTTTTTATTAAAATTCAAATTGTGATTAATTAAAAGTTGTCTGTGTAACAGATGTTTAATATATTTTGTTCTGTTTTAAGTTCAATTAATTAATTGCTGTTTTAATCGTCTCACCCAGTTGCTATTGCACGACATAGCGAGGGAAGAGGTGGGATTCACTGGAGATTTGAGTCTGGAAAACTGGCCCCGACACACAACAGAGTTCCCTTCCTGGGAGAAACACATCATTTTAAAACTGCATCCTTCATTTTGAAATCATATCATACGCCCACAATTGATGGTCCTCTGTCCCAGACAATCTACAAATCAGAGACAGGCAAATTGACCCTCCCTATTCTACGTATAAAGTTGCCCATATTCCCATTTCCCACACACAAACAGACAAACCCACAATACAACTTTGTCTTCTCTCTCATGTATCACGTACCTCTAGTATGAAGTTGCCCATATATTCCCACTATTACCTCTAGTATGAAGTTGCCCATTGCCACATCAAGGTGAAGCAGTAGGGACACCTTGGTACCACTCAGAAGTGGAACCGCCCGGACAAATGTTACATTCCTCAACTCAATAACATCCTTACATGTCTGTAGTGAGGGGGAGATACAAATCACAAAGGGATACATACATAGTCGGACTCGGATTTACTGGGATGCTCGGGGGAAATGAAGTTTTGCCCGGTTAATCGGGGTCCGGGGGGGGGGGGGGGTCCGGGGCGGTATCTCAATCATATAGATTCCCCTCTGGCGACTGGCTCTAGTTCACCCAGGTTCTACTCGATATATCCGGGAAGATATCTTGAAATACCTTTATTAGTTCGTCTAGTACTGTAGAAAGGTAGAGAGCTCCAGGACAGATGGAGCTACCCTCGATACTGTGTCCCAGCAAGTACTGGTAATCCTTCTCCAGGTCTAATGTCACCATCGTCGATCTGATTGTATTCCCATCTTTCCGGACGGGCCGTGTCATGAACTCGTCAGGCCTACGTGCAAAATAATGTCGTGGTAATTTTATGTTGTGTCGTAGTAATGTGTAACGATACAATTGCTCCGAGAATCGGGATGAGTCATGAGACCCGCGACAACGCGGGGAGGGGGACTAATTTACCTTGGGTAGTACCACGTTTCACCGTGGTCCCATCTCACAACTTGACCAACAGGGCCCGGGGGAGGAGTCTCACCACCATCTGGTCCCAACCCAGCTGGTACTGGTAGGGTTATCTTGTGGCCAGCTACATACAAATCTCCTAGCAACCTTCCAAATGATACCTCCTGTATAACAGAGGATGATCAGAGTTGTTAGAGACTATTTAGCTGTTAGCTAGTAGGACCTTAATTGGTAACGAAGTAACCAAGTAGGACCTAGGCCGCACCACCTGTCAGGGGACCACATTATCAAAACTAAATGTGTAATGTGACGTCACATGTAGCTGTAATATGACGTCATATGTCTGTAATATGATATTATGAAGTCACGTGTATTCAATTACCGGCTGTTCCCTTGCAGTCATGTACAGGATCCTATTGGGAAGATCACGCAACATTGGTTTCATGATAGGATGGCCCCCAATTTCAATCAACAAGGCCTCACTAGGGATCTGGGCTGTAGCAGGGGTGAATCGGACTGGGTTCTGGAGGTTGTTAGCCAGGTAGGGAACAGAGAACCCTTTATCTTGACCTGATGTGGATATCCACCTCACACCCGGTTCCTTCACTTCTGTAAAGAGGGATAGAACGGGGTTAATGAAAACCGTGAAAAAAGAATCATAATCTTTCAGCTGAACCATGTCAGGATATAAAGAGGTAGAAGAGATCTATTGGGCTGTCTAATGTTCAAAAGTATCTATAGATAGACCTCTCTGGTATACCAGAGAGGTCTAATATATGAGCCGAATTACGATTAATAATGAATAACTAACCTGGTATAAGTTTAGTGAGTTGATCGGTGAAGTAAGACACTGCAATATCCGTTACCAGCTCCGAGTGGAATGCCTTACCCCCACTTTGGATCAACCTTGCGAACTTGTCCTCCGATCTGAGGTGGTCATACTAGTTACTACATGACTGTTATATTCGGCTTTATTGAATAAGTTGAGAAAGTTCGGCTCGGTTCGGACAGGGCAGTGTTTTATGAGACTAACCTGAGGTGATCTATCATCCGGTAAATATGGTCTGCTCTCCCTGACATGGTTACCAAATTAGCTGCATTATCACATGCCACCTAAAATAATAAATATTGGATATGGGGGGGGGGGCTATTGGATATCACCTGACCCCTCAATCCCCATGTTGCAGATACAGAATCATATCGAGAACTAATTATAATGTACTGAGCAGATCTGATCTCTCAATGTCCCTCATATTAATATCAATATCTCATATGATGATGTCGATACTGCAACCGACTGAAGTACTCATGTTAGATACCTGGACAGAGAATAGCTGAGCGAGTTTCTTGGCTGCCTCCCAAGATAACCCAACAACTGCCATGGCACCCTCCCTACAGAAACTAACTGCTACACCTGGGGAGAGAGAGGGGTATTCGGGGTGTGGGGATGGGTTGATGGACGTTGAGAGAGTGTGTTAGTGGGGGTGAGGGTATTGAGTGAGGAGAAGTTAGTGACATCCACAACGGGGTAGCTAGCTGATAGATATCAGCGACCTAATTGTCACAGCTGCCTACCTCTAGCAAGGGCTGATAAGATAAACTGCTCTCGTGTAAGGCACCCTGCTACAAAAGCTGCAGCGTGCTCCCCGAAACTGTGTCCCAGCACCCCTGATACCGTGATTCCTGCTGCCCGTACCATCTCTATCTGGAGACACTGGAGAACAGCCAAACCAACAAACAGGTTCCTGGGGTCCCGGTCAAACACCTCTGAATCTGTTGCCATGGTAATGGTTGTCAAGTCGAAACCATGGTAACCAAGCAATTCTGTTAGCTCCTCTAAGATGGAGGCACAGAGAGGGTGTTGTGATAGCTGGGTTAGCATGCCCGGCCATTGGGATCCAACACCTCCGCAAACAACCCAAATGGGGGGACTGGGACCACTGGGCACCACCTGGACTGTATCGGATCCATTCAGCTTGTAACCTGGCATGATAGGTGGAAAATCGATTAATTACATTCCTAATTAATTAATCGTGTGATCACATGATAATCATTAATTAATCAATTAAAGGTAATTACCTCTGTATACTTGGTAGGCATCAGGAGCAGCTGTTTGCAACATACAGGACTGGAGAAAGTCACACTCCTTTCCCTCTTCAAAGTCTAGGACAACCTTCACCCCCTCTTTAGTACGACTTTCCCCAAACACAGGAAGCCCGTGAAAGTGGGGTACCTGGGGAAAGCAAATTAATGGTTAAATAATTAACTAATGGGCTGTTCTAGGCAGTACAATCGTGATGTATTGGAATTTTGGTAAAGGGTTGTTCTTTTCGTATACTGTTGTGGTGAAAGTATGTCTTACCGAGGTAGTATCCTCATTTACAGCTGATGTAACACCGTGTATTTTCCTGTCTCTGCTGTTTCTGAGAAACAAATCGGGTATTTATTTAGCTCAGACATGAAAATAAGTGGGATTTGTTCCGGATATACCAGCTCTTAGTTAAACAAGTGAATATGAACAAGCCCCAATTATAACGGCCGGACATTAACTGAGACCCACCTGGGATGGGACACGATGAGATGGGTAAAATTTCCTGTCACACTCAGATCGTTTACCGCCACAAACTTGTCATGGTTATCTTTATGAAGGAGCAGCCTACACACCCCAACTAGGGAGACAAGGCCAGCAGCACTCTCAAAATCAATACAAGTATCCGTTCCTATGGAGATAAATATTAGATGCTGGCTTAATTTTAGATGGGGAACTTGTTATTCGATGTTGGCTTGTAGTAATGGTAGTGATCGGAAGGGGTGGCAAAAGGGGTACCTTACCTGTTTTCGCAGAGGGGAATATTTCTTGGAAAACTGTTTTCTCAAGTTTAGAGCAGGCTGGCTTAGCAGTGCCACAGACAGTCGTTACCTCGGATGGCACTGTGAAGAGATGCAGGAAATATTGGGTAAATGTGATCAGAACATGTCGACCTGGACCCCCCCCTCGCATATGCTATGTGGTGGTAAATCAGGTCACCCGATAATGTAACTCGTACAATAGGGCGACAGAGTTCGCTTACATTATTCGAGCTGAGTAATATTACAGCAGAGTGTCTGTTACCCACCTCCTTGAGTTATAAGTTTATGGCAACTCATTGGGCCTGAAAGTTTAGAATTTTTAGGTCCCCAAGATCCAAATGGAGCTACCCTCGATACTGTGTCCCAACAGGTACTGGTAATCCTTCTCCAGATCCAATGTCACCATTGTAGATCGGATAGTGTTCCCATCTTTCCGGACGGGTCGTGTCATGAACTCGTCAGGCCTACGTGCAAAATAATGCCGTGGTAATTTTGTGTTTATGTTGTGTCGTAGTAATGGGTAACGATACAATTGCGCCGAGAATCGGAATGAGGCCCGACATAGCGGGGGGGGGGGGGGTGGTGGTGGCTAATTTCTAAATTACCTCGGGTAGTACCACGTCTCACCGTGGTCCCATCTCACAACTTGACCCACGGGGCCCGGGGGAGGAGTCTCACCATCTGATCCCAACCCAGCTGGTACTGTTATCTTGTGGCCAGCTACATACAAATCACCTAGCAACCTTCCAAATGAAACCTCCTGCGTATAACAGTGGAGGATCAGGGATCAGAGTTGTTAGAGACTATATTATAGCTAGTAGGACCTTTGGTAACGAAGTAAGCCCTCCCTACCAGCGCGTGAAGGTCGCGAGACGACCTGAGCCTCGTTTAGAGGCCAGAGGGGTTATTTCGTAACCAAGTAGGACCTAGGCACCACAGGAGACCACATTATTCAAGACTACGTCATGTGTAATGTGACGTCACATGTAGCTGTAATGTGATACTATGACGTCATGTGTTCCATTACCGGCTGTTCCCTTGCAGTCATGTACAGGATCCTATTGGGAAGATCACGTAACATTGGTTTCATGATAGGATGCCCCCCAATCTCAATCAGCAGCGCCTCGCTAGGGATCTGGGCTGTGGCGGGGGTGAATCGGACTGGGTTTTGGAGGTTGTTAGCCAGGTAGGGAACAGAGAACCCTTTATCTTGACCTGATGTGGTTATCCACCTGACACTTGGTTCCTTCACTTCTGTAAAGAGGGATAGAACATGTTTTGTTGAGCAACTTGTTGAGTAACAACAAGATAAAAAGAGGTAAAAGAGATATATTTTAGAGCTATCTAATGTTCAAAGGTATAGCCTGCCTCCCAATGAAAACGAGGAATCGTAGCATAACAGGCTACCAGTGGTCTAATATGGGCCGAATTATGAACTATCAAACTAACCCGGTATAAGTTTAGTGAGTTGATCGGTGAAGTAAGACACTGCAATATCCGTTACCAGCTCCGAGTGGAATGCCTTGCCCCCACTTTGGATCAACCTTGCGAACTTGTCCTCTGATCTGGGGTGGTCAAACTAGTTACTACATGACTATTATGTTCGGATTTTTGAGTAAGTTGAGTAAGTTCGGCTCGGTTCGGAGAGGGCAGTGTTTTATGAGACAAACCTGAGGTGATCTATCATCCGATAAATATGGTCTGCCCTCCCTGACATCGTTACCAAGTTAGCTGCGTTATCACATGCCACCTAAAACATGATAATATCTCGAATATATTGGACATCCCCTAAATCTCAAACTCAGGTAAAGAATCATAGTGATAACTAGAACGAGTTGAAAAGATCTGATCTCTATGTCCCCCAATATAATGGACTAATGGTGCCGATACTGCAAAGTACTCTCCTACTGCTACATACCTGTACAGAGAAGAGTTGAGCGAGTTTCTGGGCTGCATCCCAAGATAACCCAACTACTGCCATGGCACCCTCCCTACAGAAACTAACTGCTACACCTGGGGAGTGGGGGGAGGGGGTTAGTCGGGTAGTTTTAGTCGGGTTGTGGGAGTTAAGTGAGGGGAACTGGGAAGTTAGTGACATCCACACCTGTAGCGGAGGGGGGGAGCTAGCTGATAGATCAGCTCGACCTTGTCACATCCATACCTCTAGCAAGAGCTGATAAGATGAACTGCTCTCGTGTAAGGCACCCTGCTACAAAGGCTGCAGCGTGTTCCCCGAAACTATGTCCCAGCACCCCTGATACCGTGATTCCTGCTGCCCGTACCATCTCTATCTGAAGACACTGGAGAACAGCCAAACCAACAAACAAATTCCTGGGATCCCGATCAAACACCTCTGAATCTGTTGCCATGGTGATGGTTGCCAGGTCGAAACCATGGTTACCAAGCAACTCTGTTAGCTCCTCTAGAATGGAGGCACAGAGTGGGTGTTGTGATAGCTGGGTTAGCATGCCCGGCCATTGGGACCCAACACCTCCGCAAACAATCCAAACGGGGGGACTGGGACCACTGGGGACTACCTGTATTGTATCGGATCCATTCAGCTTGTACCCTGGAATGATAGAATTTGGTAAAAAACCAATTAATTGCATTCCTAATTAATTAATTATGTGATCACATGACTATCATTAATTAATCAATTAATTACCTCTGTAGACTTGGTAGGCATCAGGAGCAGCTGTTTGCAACATACAGGACTGGAGAAAGTCACACTCCTTTCCCTCTTCAAAGTCTAGGACAACCTTCACCCCCTCTTTAGTACGACTTTCCCCAAACACAGGAAGCCCATGAAAGTGGGGTATCTGGGGAAAGCAAATTAATGGTTAAATAATTAACTAATGGGCTGTTCTAGGCAGTACAATCGTGATGTATTGGAATTTTGGTAAAGGGTTGTTCTTTTCGTATACTGTTGTGGTGAAAGTATGCCTTACCGCTGTATTATCCTCATTTGTAGCTGATATAACACCGTGTATTTTCTTGTCTCTGCTGTTTCTGAACAGGAACACCGGGTATTTATTTAACTCAGACATGAAACTCGCAATGAAAATAAGCGGGATTTGTTCCGGGTATACCAGCTCTTAGTTAAACAAGTGAATATGAACAAGCCCCAATTATAACGGCCGGACATTAACTGAGACCCACCTGGGATGAGACACAATGAGATGGGTAAAATTCCCTGTCACACTCAGATCGTTCACCGCCACAAACTTGTCATGGTTATCTTTATGAAGGAGCAGTCTGCACACCCCGACCAGGGAGACAAGACCAGCAGCACTCTCAAAATCAATACAAGTATCCGTTCCTATGGAGATAAATATTAGATGCTGGCTTAATTTTAGATGGGGAACTTGTTATTCGATGTTGGCTTGTAGTAATGGTAGTGATCGGAAGGGGTGGCAAAAGGGGTACCTTACCTGTCTTCGCAGAGGGAAATATTTCTTGGAAAACTGTTTTCTCAAGTTTAGAGCAGGCTGGCTTAGCAGTGCCACAGACAGTCGTTACCTCTGATGGCACTGCAGAGAAGGGAAATATTGGGTTAATGTGATCAGAACATGTCGACCTGGACCCCCCCCTCGCATATGCTATGTGGTGGTAAATCAGGTCACCCGATAATGTAACTCGTACAATAGGGCGACAGAGTTCGCTTACATTATTCGAGCTGCAAAGTGAAAATAATGTACAGCAGCAGTGTTTCTGTATACCCCACCTCCCAACTTGAGTTAATTCAAGTTGAGTGGCTAACCTACCAATTTGTGCGTCCTTGAAAGTTTTGAGGATATTGGCTTTCAGAAGGTTCTCCTCCAAGGGGAACCCTATCCAAGATGAACTAACTCCAGAGAGAGTACAGTAGGGTCTCCGTGCTAGGTTCTCTCGAGTCAGGATTACTGCAACAACGGCTTCTCCCCGAGTCACTCGACCAGCCAATAGCTCAGTTCCTGATTAGAGAGAGAGAGAGAGAGAGAGAGAGAGAGAGAGAGAGAGAGAGAGAGAGATATAGCTTAGGAGGTATTATGCTCCGTCTTCATGAGCTTTAATTACCCCTTTTATTTTCCCCTCACTATTACCCATATGTACATTGTTCAGTTTACCCTTATGTACATTGTTCTACCTACCTTTACTCCGCAGGCCCTCCGGGCCCTCAGATCCAACAGGATCCGGGCTCGGGGGATTTAACCCTGTTCTCGCATGGGGCCTTACGGCCCCATGTGGGAGTGGTGCGTGTAGTGGACCGAGAGAGAGAGAGACAGAGAGTGAGAGAGAGAGAGAGAGAGAGAGAGAGAGAGAGAGAGAGAGAGAGAGAGAGAGAGGGAGAGAGAGAGAGAGAGAGACTCTTACCAATTTGAATTCCAGGTTTGAAGATGAGATTGGTTGCACCCACGACTGCGTAATCACACTTCCCCTCAGAGAGATATTGTACAGCGGTGTGCAGTATTGCCCCACTTGATCCTCCACCTCCATCTACCGTCACACTGGGGTAGAATGAGGGGCCATATAGTTACAACGGGGATTATTCTAAAAATCCCAAAAAATAGTGGTTTTAGAGGGGCGGGGAGTGACAAGAGGCGTTTGGTGCCTGGCCATTAGGAATAAATTTATCACTTGAACTCAGGCTATTACAACTAGTACATACCTATGGCCCTTGAAGTCGAAGGCATTGGAAACCCTGTTAGAGTACATAGCCCGACAATTTCCCAACACCAGATACCCGTCTTGCTCTGCGGAAAATGAAATGGTGCAAACATGTTTATGAAGGAGCAGATAAATAATCAACAAAGACCAAATAAATTTGTATGAAGGAACTTACCATCTTTTCCACAAAGTGCCTCTCCCGTTTCACTACGGTTGCAGGCGACCCACACCGCAGTACGGGATCCCCTCATTGCCTCATGGATTATATCCACCATCCACTAGAGCCTCCCAAACAACCTGATAAACAGGAAAATATTGAGTAATTAATATCATGTAGTTCAGATTGAATTCCTATTTCCTGGGTATTATACAAGAGATGAGGGATAACTGAGGGGGTTAACTAACCTCCAACATGAGGCGACATTGGGGATCCAGTGCAGCGGCCATTCTGCTATGAATCCTAAATCCTCCCGAATCAAACAGCTCTATTCCAGAGAGAGTGGCAACATCCTGTTTGATGCCACAAAATCCCTGAGTCCATCTTGCTCCCTTGCCTGGGCCTCCCTCTGCCCCAGAGGCCTCCTCGTACCAGTGGGCTCTGTTAGGGAGCCGGGCTCCCACACCACACACAATTACAGAAGACATGACGGGAAATAAGGGTTGTGAGACTGGGAGGGTGAGAGTGGGTCTCTCTCTCCCCCTCTCTCTATCTCTCTCTATCTTTCTCTCTCCCTCCCTCTCTCTCACACAAGAGGGGTATGACACCATTATTGGTGCTCACTGCTCCAGGGGTACTAGTGATGATACTATTGGTAACTACTCACTAAAAAGGAGGATTTTCTCACTCTCCCTCTCTCTCTCTCTCACAGTGTTGCTCTCTTTCTCTCCCCAAAGGGGGGTCCTCCTCTCGCTCTCTCACTGATTCTCTGAGTAATATGCGCCTCTCTCGATACTACTATATCACTTAGACCAGCTGGTCCCTCTCTCAAGATCCATCGACCACCAGGAGGGGAAATCATGGGAGAAAGAGACATTGATGTAATTCTTGGATTTAGACACGCTAGAGAAAGCCTCACAGAGATCCTTCTGGTTGTTTTGGAATACTTTAAAGTCTGAGGCTAGGTAAAGAAATTTGAGGAAGATAAACGTGGTGGGAAGAATGGCTATCTTTTATTTGGTAAGCATATATTTGTTGTATATCGGGTGAAAAGTGAGCAAACCTCATTCTCTCTTTCTCTCTCTCTCTCTCTCTCTCTCTCTCTCTCTCTCTCTCTCTCTCTCTCTCTCTCTCTCTCTCTCTCTCTCTCACTCACTCACTCACTCACTCTCTCTCTCTCTCTCTCTCTCTCTCTCTCTCTCTCTCTCACTCTCCCTCTCACTTGCTGTGTGTCTTGCTGATTCTCTCGCTGTAGGCTTGCGCATCACTGAACGACTTATGAGTGTGTAGAGTGTACACAATATGCCTGACTTGTTATACTAGTAGAGTCGATAAGAACACTCACCTCCTCCGATTTCAGTGAAACTTCTCACATGCTAACATATGATAATGGAGGTACAAATACCGCTTATTTTAGGTCCGAAAAACTTTTGGTTCGTTAATTATCGCTAATTGAAAAACGCCAAAAATGGGCTAAAATGGCCCTTAAGGTGGATTTGAAATTTTGGAGTTGGAACTCCAGACTTCGTACAGGTGTCCGCTAGGATGCCAATATGCACCACAGGCGGGCTCAGGCCTAAATTCGTCCGAATTTTTGCGTAAGGCCGGATGGCGTGAATTTTGGTCACGTGATTTGGGCAAAAAATCAGTTTTTTGCTATTTGTGCCTTTCCTGCACGCCGGAGATGAAAAATAAGGCCATTTCCTCTCATTTATTTTTCTTTCTGCATCGATTAAGCAGGCTATGAACCTCCCTTACTTCAACGGTTCAGAAGTTAGAGTTTTGCAAAAAAAGAGCGGGAGACTAGATGGCGTCAATTTTGTAAGGCGATTTGTGTCTTTCCTGTGCGTCTGGGATGAAAAATGATGTCAAAACGTGTCATTTTCATCATATTCTGCATCGATTAAGCAGGTTATAAACATCCCTTACTTGAGCGGTTCAGAAGTTAGCCGAGGTCACGTGACCAAGATTTACGCCATCCGGTCTTACGCAAAAATTCGGACGAATTTAGGCCTGAGCCCGCCTGTGGTGCATATTGGCATCCTAGCGGACACCTGTACGAAGTCTGGAGTTCCAACTCCAAAATTTCAAATCCACCTTAAGGGCCATTTTAGCCCATTTTTGGCGTTTTTCAATTAGCGATAATTAACGAACCAAAAACTTTTTGGACCTAAAATAAGCGGTATTTGTACCTCCATTATCATATTTTAGCATGTGAGAAGTTTTACTGAAATCGGAGGAGGTGAGTGTTCTTATCGACTCTACTATACAGTACGTGATTCCACACGACGACACTGCTCGACCCGACTCCCGAGGATACAAAATAACCCCTTAGTGCCGGCAAGGGAGGGTTAACTCTCTACGAGAAGGAGGGGTAAAAGGAGGGGTTGTGGTTCTTGTCACCCGGTAAGGGTCTTGTTGAGTGAATCCCAACATGTCTATTGTCGAGGAGTCCCTACCAGATTATGAGGCAGTTGGGGAGCTCGGGGAACCTCCAACCTACCAGAATACTGAGTCAGCTGCCGGATACAGGTAGGGAGAGATAAAGAGATACTGGGTCAGAGGATCCAGAAATAGAAATTGGAAGTTAGGGGAGATTTAACCCTTTGAGGACCATAACGATTGGCCGAACAGAATTTTTTAATTTTTTGTGGAGAAGGTCAGGAGAATAGTCTAAGATTATACGAAAAGGGTTTACTGAAATCGGGTTTTTACTTTTTGTGTTATGACATGGGTCATATATGACCCAGTGGTACTTATATGGTACAAAAAGGTTAGAGACGTCCTGTGTGAGCTATACTGTTATCAGGGACATAAAAACAGGCTCATTGGTGTACTAGAGGCATGACTAAACTGTTACAACCGGAATATTACGTCTCAGACGGTTTTTTACCTGATTTGGGTCATATATGACCCAGTGGGCCGTTTGGGAAAATTTCAATGATATTGCCGAAAACTAATGAGTTTCGCTATTTCAACACAAAATAAGCATTTGAAAGTTATTAATATGCTATATAATGATTGTTTAACCATTCAAATTAGATATCATGCGAATATTTACTATATTTGGGTCATATATGACCCAGTGGGTCGTATAGGAAAAAATCATACTTCGGATTCAAAAACTCAAATTTCAATCTTTATTTGATGTACAACCAATTACTCGTATCAATACAAATCCAATCAATAATAGTCCAATCATTCTAACTGATGGTGATGATAAAAACAGTTTCGCTTTTGGGTCAGACAGAACACCCTCCCTTTACAACCACTAGCCGAACAACCAATATAGGTTTTCTTGTTCGATTTGCAAACATTGCACCTACGCCTCTGATCGAGGTAAACTGGAAGATGGCTCCCAGAAAGATCCGTCTTTCTTAACCTGTTGCAATGGGAATGCCCGTTCTATACAACTAAAGCCCTCAACTATACCTCTACAAACTGCCAAACGAAACTCTTTCGACGTTTCAGTTTTGTTTGGATGGATGACCTGGTAAGCTATTCGTGAGTTCATGAGTGATTGATCCATAAAACTAAACACTAGTCTGAGATAGTACCTGTGTTTCGACCTCCTATCAGTTCCACAAGTAATAGACAGTCTGTCGTGCAAGTCGACTCCCCCATATAGGCATTGTAGGACTTGATCACTTCTGGGCATGGAAAGGACGTCTTTGTTGCCTTCCCCTTCACTCTTCTCAGGACTGTTTCGACTTTTTCACAGCCATTGGCGCTTGTAATGACATGAACAGGCGTATTGTCAATCCATTTTACCACGTTTCTTGCCGTAGATGCTATTGCAGATGCGGCAGGTGACCGGAATATCTTCATCTCTCCACGTGACATGTCCTTATCTGCAGGAAACGATGGCATTCCTTTTCGACCTGCTGAAACTACCCCGCTATAATAGATACCATTCTCGAGAAGATGCGAGAGTAAAACTGGTTACCTTTATCAATTTGCCTTATACACGGGACGGAAAGAATCACCTAAGCTGGGGCTAGGCGAATCTGTTGTTGTTAGTCTCACAGAATCTCTGAAGGACACCTGGGTCAACGTGTACGCCAACAACTACTTCTCAACCCCCGCCCTAGTCCTCAATCTTCTCGAGAATGGTATCTATTATAGCGGGGTAGTTTCAGCAGGTCGAAAAGGAATGCCATCGTTTCCTGCAGATAAGGACATGTCACGTGGAGAGATGAAGATATTCCGGTTACCTGCCGCATCTGCAGTAGCATCTACGACAATAAACGTGGTAAAATGGATCAACAACAAGGCTGTTCATGTCATTACAAGCTGGGAAAAGTCGAAACAGTCCAGAGAAGAGTGATGGGAAAGGCAACAAAGACGTCCTTTCCATGCCCAGAAGTGATCAAATCCTACAATTCCTATATGGGGGGAGTCGACTTGCACGACAGACTGTCTATTACTTGCGAAACTGATAGGAGGTCGAAACGCATGTACTATCTCAGACTAGTGTTTAATATTATGGATCAATCACTCATGAACTCACGAATAGCTTACCAGGCCATCAATCCAAACAAAACTGAAACTCCGAAAGAGTGGTTGTAAAGGGAGGGGTTCTGTCTGACTCAAAAGCGAAACTGTTTTATCATCACCATTAGTTAGAATGATTGGACTATTATTGATTGGATTTGTATTGATACGAGTAATTGGTTGTACATCAAATAAAGATTGAAATTTGAGCTTTTGAATCCGAAGTATGATTTTTTCCTATACGACCCACTGGGTCATATATGACCCAAATCTAGTAAATATTCCCATGATATCTAATTTGAATGGTTAAACAATCATTATATAGCATATTAATAACTTTCAAATGCTTATTTTGTGTTGAAATAGCGAAACTCATTAGTTTTCGGCAATATCATTGAAATTTTCCCAAACGGCCCACTGGGTCATATATGACCCAAATCAGGTAAAAAACCGTCTGAGACGTAATATTCCGGTTGTAACAGTTTAGTCAAGCCTCTAGTACACCAATGAGCCGGTTTTTATGTCCCTGATAATAGTGTAGCTCACACAGGACGTCTCTAACCTTTTTGTACCATTTAAGTACCACTGGGTCATATATGACCCAATTTTTGAAATCGCTATAGCTCAGTCAATTTTTAATATTTTTTGATGCGGCTTTTTTCTTGCAGTTCTAGTTGGTCTTCTTCTAAAGTGTTTAAGATTATAGAAAATTCGTAGGAGGCATTTAGAAATGGCATCAAAAGTTAAAAAATGACCAAAATGAACATCATTTGGACCCAATTATCTAAACCTTAACATCAATGATTGCGCATGAAACTTGGATTTTTAGGTAGAGAAATGTCTAAACTATCGTTTAGGCTTTAGTTTGGGATCAAAAGTTAATCCTGAAGCTGGGAAATCAGTCTTTAGTGCAATGGGTCATATATGGCCTGTGGTCCTCAAAGGGTTAAGTGATGACTTGTGGATATAGTAGGGACGATAGGGATAGTGTCAAGTCGGATCATGGATCTAGGAAAAAGCGGTTTCCATGGAAAGGGGTGTATGAGGCGATAGTAAAGCTAAAGCACGTCTGTAAATTTCAGGACAAAGTTTGACAGGAATATCCCGGTGTTTGAGGAAGAGAACCTTCCACCAACATATGAATCCATCTTTGGACAGATTAGAGAGGAATGGCTGACGGCTGAAAACTTTACAGAGTTTCTGAAAAATGCAGGTGAATTTATACCCCCTGCAGCAGGCCTATAGTTCTGTAGCACTGACCGCCTGTATAAAATCCGCTACTACTCTTTCTGGCGTCGCCAGAATCAATTTTGATCGGGTCAGCGCTGCTACTTGCTAGACAGCTAATTCCGCTTTTTATTAGTCTTCACTCTTCAAAAGTTAATTCATAAAACGGAATCAATTCCAATTCTCTAAAACCTCTCAATTTCAGGTCGTATATTGTTGGCATCCCTTGCCTGTACTCTGATCCTATTCTTCCTTCTCATCCTCCCCATAGCATACATTGTAATTGGCTACATGTATCTCAACCAGTGCCCTATTAACAGGTCTGTGTGAATTAATAAGAGCGGTTGCCATGGGCTTGAACCCCTGCCATTGTTCTCTAAGTATTTGCAACACCACTACTAAAACAGTCAATCAATAGTAATGAACCTACGTGCCCTATACTTTAACCACACCCCTCACAGATGGATTCCGATATATTTGATTGTAGCTGGTATCCTGGGTCTAGTACAGAATGCCCTCATGCTTTTCAGACGATGTGTCCCCCCAAATGTAAGTGTTACCATGGTTACCACCCCCGTGTGTTGCTACCTGTCGTCATGGTTACCCCAAACCATAGACCACGTACATGTGCTCCAGCTCTGCCAACCATATGTCACATTGTTTGTTCTTCGAGAAACGCTGTTAACAGCTCTATAACCCAGCTTCACCCTATGTTGAGAAAAAAAAATACTCAACAATACACACTGTGTTTCAGTATGTGGGCTGTATGATATGCTACGTGGTGTGTGAGGTGGTTGTGGCGATAGTGGCCCTCATTTGGTTTCTCATCGGAACCTACTGGGTCTACAGCATTCTATTCGAAGTAAGTATTATGTCAACAAATACCGTTGTTCGATCCCTATTCCATGCCCCTTTGTTCATCGCTTTCCCCTTTTTTATTCATCCCTGTATGAATTATTGGTTTAGAAAGTAGGTGTGGATCTCGTTTTGACTACCTCCCCCCCAGGTTTGCTTCAACAAATATGATGGACACTGTTACTGTAACTCCGTGTGTTACTGGTTTGCCTTTGTAATGATAACGCTATCCTATATTCTTATTAGTAAGTGGTAGAGGGGAGCTGTGAGGGATGCTTCCTGGCCGGGGATCCAATACTGATTTTAATTCCAAACTACTCCAACATATAATTATGCATAACATTCTCCTAACAACACCCCTCCTTCTCCCCACAGTTATAATCCTGATATCGGTTTGTGTGGTGTTGGCGATCAGTTGGCAGCACTTTGATCGACCCCAAATAGAGCCCGCTCCGTATGGGGAGGCCGAGTATGAAGAGGTAGTGCGGAACAGACAGGCATCAGAGGGAAGGGGAGGGTTACCACCCGAACAAACCCCACCACCACCACCAGGGGATCTGGTGGGGTTGTTGAGGTCTGCAGAGGGGTTGGGGACTTTGAGGAGGTATAACAGTACCTCACAGCGGACTGAACAGTCAGAAATGACGCCCGATCCACCATGAGCATCATGCTCATGGCGGATCGGGTTGGTTACCATAGTAACCGATGCAGAGAAGTGCTCATTCAAAAATCAGAATGTGCTATTATGTTGTGTAAGTTTGTCAGAGAGGTGATTTAATATATATTGTCTGGGGCTTCTGACCTGATATCTGAGTGCATTATATGTTGGGTTGCATGTTGATTGTAGTTCAGATAAAGTTTATATATTGCTTTGTTAGGAGTGGAATGCGGAATGTTGATCATTCATGTTCCGTTGATTTTTGTATTGTGATTGTTTCCAGAAATCCAAAAATTCGTTTTTTAATTACGGGAATTTCTTAAAATTGTGTGCATCAAATAATTTTCACGCATCACAGAGCTCTAATATAAAAAGTGTTCACTGTTAGTGCTGCATGAATCACTGTTCATAGCGGCGTTACCATGGCTACCCAATGAGAGGCCTTCGTTTCAGCTCTGTAGACAGCTCCACCTGGACCGTCACAAAGTCAAAGTCTGCTACTTCCAGCACCACGTTCCGGGCTTCTTCGATCTTTCGGTTTGGTGAGGCGTCTGATACTGAAAATATATTCAGAATTGAGTTAGGATGCAAAATTGAGTTAGGATCTACACCACCTTGATTTCTAACTCTTTCTAACTCACTACTCACTATACCCCCTCCCGCGTAACTGTATTTAGTGAACAGCACATCGACCGTCGAATATATGCCACCAAATTTAGTTTGGTTCTAAGTTTTATTGGTTTTCATATTTTCAAAATGTCCGCCTAGTCTCTCCGACTTTACAAAGACAGTGAACAGCTAATATTAGGGGTGACTAAGAACTAGTTCACCTAAATACAAGCTGCCAAACAAAATACACATCATATCTCCTGATTCGTGATGTCAAATAGTATGAACAGTGACAACTGACAACTCATACCAACGGAAAGGTGAACGGTTAGGGCGTTTCGGTCCATGGTTAGTGCCCAAATGTGCAGACTGTGTAGGTCGATAACTCCGGGGATGGACCTCAACCTACCCTCGATCTCCTCCCTGTCTATATCTGCTGGTGTTCCTGGAGATAAGGGGTATTGTATAGTCTTAGAGATATAATGGGGGTTGGGGTGGGTGTTCCTGGAGACAAGGGGGTTACAGTAAGGATAATGATTGTGTACATGGCATGCGGGTCAAACTTAGTTATGTTAATTTTGTTACTTTTCAATATCAACGTTGAACTAAATGAAAATCATGTTGCACTGTCAAGATACCTTCCATGAGGACAGACAGAGCATCCTTTAGAATGTTGATGGTAGTAAACAGCACCAGGATGGCAAAGAGAAAGGTGCAGATAGGGTCAACTATCTTCCAGTCAGGCTGAGGTTAAAAGATTAGAATGAAATATGGAGGGGCCGGTACCAGTCAATAGAAGTAGAACCGAGAAGAATGGTTAAAACCGACCCCCCAAATCGATTTTAAAATCAAGTGCCAATAGAACCAAGTTAATGTTATTTGTTAGTTAATAATTTAATTTCAGTTAGCTATCTACCCTGATTCGGATGATAATTGCTGCAACAAGGACTCCAATACTTTGAATAAAGTCTCCAACAACGTGAATGAATGCCGCCCTTACATTTATATTCACCCTTGGTGCACCCTGCAGGGAAATAAAGAATTTAGTAACGTGATTAAACTGCAATTATTGATAGTATATTGAGAATGAAAACTAAAACTAAACTCTGTGTGAAGCAGTTCATTAATTCACCTGTTCGGGGGAGGGAGCGTTACAGCTCATGATGTCCTCTGGCATTAACACCCACCCCATTCTGCAAACAATATTGAGATGAAATTATAACGAGAAGTTTTGTTCAAGCTCCAGAAAACTCCGTCACCAAATAATGGTGTAATCAGTTACAAGTTGGAGTACTTACTCACATGTGTATTTTTTTTGCTTTTTATTGACTAAAGATTGGCATGGCAAGATACAAAGACACTTACACTGCATTTACACAGACTCCCAGGATGGCCGTTATAAGCATGGGAGTGGGTTCCAAATCGTAGTCAGGGTTGAAGAGTCGCCCAATCGCCAGGTATATCAGAACTCCCGTGATTACCCAGATAGTAAAAACGGACAAAACTGCGCCAATCACCTCTTGGTAGGGATAATATATGGGATATAAGCATGTGTATTAGAGAACTAAACTAGAAACATATATTCAGGCACTATGTTACTTATCAAAAAGTTATTGTTTTAAATGGGTTTTAAATAAGATAAGATTTAATAATAATAATTAATCAATTAATCATAATATGTATACGGTATATTATACCTGCTCTCAGCCAGGCGAATGTCATCCGTTTAGTAGGAGGCTGTTTGGCGATCCAGATGGCAACAATTGAAATGGTGTAACTAACGAAGTCTATTGTCATGTGGGAGGCATCTGTGAATATCGCCAGAGAGTTGGAAAAATACCCACCTGAAATATGTTTGGTTTATCAAAAGCAAGGGGAAAAGTTCGTGTTTGCTGGTTCAAGGCCGGGTATTGGGTAAACATAATAAGGTTTTGACTCATTTTGTCACCCATATCTCCTATCCGGAAAAGAAGGAACAACCCGGAACAACGATTGTAGGACAAAAACACTCTCCCTATATTCTGTTTTATCCTGAACGTACCGAGGGCCTCAGCGATTGTGAATAAAAGACATATTGCAGATGCCAAAAGTAGCTTGTTACGAGCTGCGTTTGTTGTAGGTAGCCTCTCAACGTGTGTCAAACAGTCAGAAATGCTCTCCTGACTACCGTCCTGAGATTTTAGAGGATTTTAGAAGATAATGAACCCTATCCAAGGGTGTCGTTTCAATGTTTTTTAATTTTAAAAGATATTGGACCCAAGTCGTTTAATATTTGATGGTCCGATGACCAATAGTTTGATTGAATTTAAGATTCAATCGGACAGCTACAATTCTATATACTTGAAGTATTATTAGAGTTTGATATATTCTTATCTGATGTCAACAAATTATCTAGCAGTTAGTAAACCTACTAATGATTAGTAGGGTAAGCAGCTGGGGTAGTTTGGCCCACCGGGTAAAGTGGCCCATGTATGGGGCAAAGTGGCCCTAGTTATTACATGTGGTCACGTGACTTTTTCTCCAGCGGAGACCTGCTCGTTCTGTTCCGAATTTTCGCTTTAAAACTGCTGTCATTTCTGTTTGGGTTGGCCGATTTTAATTTTGCAAAAACTGCCAGTTAGGCTTTATAATTCTCTAAAACGTGGTATAAAAATTTTGAAGAAATTGGCATTTTTGTTGTCTTAATTGTCAATTAAGTGAAATCGGGGCGAATATGGCCCACTCTCCAGTCTCCGGGGCAAAGTGGTCCGGTCTGGGGCAAAGTGGCCCACCTCTAGGACCAATGAAATGGCGCCTGCAATACCACGTGACATTGGAATGCACAAAAATGTAGTCCAGACGGTCAAATTGGGGGCAAAGTGGCCCATGTTCCGGTGCAGAACATGGGCCACTTTGCCCCTAATTTGATCGTTTCGTCTAACAACACCAGGCACGTGATAAAATCGAGCAATGCTATTGGCTTGGGCCACTTTGCCCCGGTGCAAATTTTCCAAAAAACGCCTCACCAAATTATTTGAATTGATTAATTAACCCATTAAATAAAACTTGTAGATTTTAAAATTTAGCTCGGCTGAAAGGAAAAGGTTTCATTGTATTGGATAGCCTATATAATTTTTTTCTTCCTGCTGTATATATTGCGTATTTGAGAACCTAAAACGTTAAAAATGGGCCACTTTCGCCCCAGCTTACCCTAGACATCTAATAGACCTACGTTAAAATATTTAGTTGGTCCAAATGCTACTCGGTTGTGGCCATTATTAGATATTGCCGTGTAATCTTGTTGAGTAAGGGGTGGAGAAGGGGAGAGAGACGAGTAATCAGCATGTCCGTTCGGAGTTAGTAGGAGTCGTTCCGCACTCATGGTGACAGGTTGAGCACACTAAATTGTAGTCAAAAAGGGGTCAATTACACACTGACAATCAGATGTCACGTACTATACATAGTACAACTAGGAACTAAACTGGTTTATAATAACTGGCCCGGCACTGCGTCATCACGATATATCCGACACTATATAACTTGGCAAAACAACATGCCTGCACATCAATAGCTACTGTATCAACAGCGTTATATAATTCATTTTATTGTTGTGATTTACTGTTACTATCTAACTGTTCATTCTGAATATTGAAAAATGGGAATTGAGTGGGCATGGCGCGGGTGCGATGAGACAGGGACGAGCAAGGTGATGTCTACAATTATTCATTAACAGTGTTATCGCTTTTGTTTCAAGCTTCACAATTATTCTAACAGGATAAGAACTGAAATGCAAATAATATATGTGATATACAAACGGAACTAAAATATATGGTACTTGTATTATAGTTGTAGGTACTAGGTAGTGGTGCACACACGTCACTCCCAGCAAAATAAACAGAACTACCATACAAGTAATGTTGCTAAGATGTGTGGTGGCAGTGACACAAATATTGAAGAAATGTGATCAAGACAAGACAGTGAGAGAGAGAGAGAGAGAGAGAGAGAGAGAGAGAGAGAGAGAGAGATTGAGAAGGAAGCTATTATAGCAGATAACAATCCTAATTCCTATGATATTGCTTTTTCATACATCATGATCATTCAAGATACAAGATACATGATAAGAGACAAGGAAATAAAGTATAAACGGAGCTGCGGCCGAGGTGCACCATCAAAACCGCCAAAAATTTTGACATGACATTTTATAATTCATACCCCCTAGGGCGAGTCAACCATCTTTACCTCAATCTCTCACTCTCACCATCATTTCTCTCTCTCTCTCTCTCTCTCTCTCTCTCTCTCTCTCTCTCTCTCTCTCTCTCTCTCTCTCTCTCTCTCTCTCTCTCTCTCTCTCTTTCTCTCTCTTTCTCTCTCTCTCTCTCTCTCTCTCTCTCTCTCTCTCTCTCTCTGTCTCTCTCTCTCTCTCTCTCTGTCCGTAAAGGGGAGGGGGCAAGAAATGAACCTTTTAAAGATGCACTAGTTCCTAGTGCACCTCGCGTTGCTTGGAAGGCGAGGGACGACAGTAACGCAACGAGTGGTTATCGTATATGTGGCTAAATTACTAATTAGCGTCCATGGGGTTATAATTGGGTCTCTCCCTGTTAAACACTCCTTAGATAAGTTGGGCTCTCTGTATACCCCCTCTCTCTCTCTCACGGTCACCATCTTAGATAAGATAAGGAATGGCCTAACACCGTGTATAGGCCGGAAATTCCAGTGACCTACTGGATTTTTCAAGAACCTACAGTGTTCTGATTAAACCTCCTTCTTCCTTATCCAGCCTTTATATGGGAAAATTAAATATGACGCCCACTGATGATGTCCGTTTGTCGCGTGACGGTTGTACAAACATTGTAATACGAAATTAGTATGTAAAAAGGAAAACAATACCGCTCGGTTGTCAAACTCAAATAAGGCGGAATCTTCTGTGAACAAACTATTTGGCAACCATCTTATTTTCCTTTCGGTATATCCAGTGCCTTTTCGAGGTGTTTTGTTATTATTTTGGATTATACAGCGATCTTGGATTTTTGCCAACGTTGGCAAGTTCTCATGTTTAATTTATCCTGTCCCTGAAACAAGCAACAAGGCGAGAACTTGAAACATTTGATATTCCGATCCCCCGAGAAAGAACAATTATTTGCGAATTAAAAAAACACTTGCGACTCACATATAAATCGATATTGAAATGGCAGCTCTATAAAAGCAATACAAATGAAGAATATAATCATTTTATTACAAATATAACATCTCTTGTTCCATTCGCAGAACGGGGCACGGAAATGAAATCTTCACAAAGAGTTTGTAGAATTCTACAATTCTCTTTATAGAGAGTGGATCTGTACAAAACAGTGCTGTCATTCGCAGTTTATTTACACAATTATAAAGACTAAAACAAAGTGGGCACCCAATTACTCAAAATATCTAGAGTTTAACTATTTGAAAAAGTTGGCGATAGTGTCATATATTTGTGGCGAGCCTTCTCGGGGTGGAGGTGGTTGTCTGGGTTCTATACGTCGCTTTTCCTCTGGGCGCACTGAGAAATATTTATTACAGGGTTCAGAGGAAATGCAGTGAAATATGATAGGGCGTGAAGGATGCTCAGAAACTCAATTAAATGTGTACAATGTGCCATTTTGGATCACTAACTATAACAGGCTACTGGTTATGTTTTCAAAATGCAATGCTAAAACAAAGGATGAACAAGTTGTGAAATTGCAAAGCGATAGTAAACTTAACAATTACAAAATTAATTAATTGGGAATTAAAAATGCTAGTATAGTAATTACCTATGTTTTGAATTACAGTAGGCATGAGAGAAGGAGAGGGCGACCTTTTTGAGGGACTTGGCATATGGCCAGGGCCTAAAAAGACAATATGATCAAGTACATTAATAGAAAGATTTTAAACTGGATTTTTAATCAACTACCCGATTTTTGATCAAGTTTCGATAAACTATTTCAAATTTTACGTTTTAGCTATCTTCGGTATCCACAATTATAGAAAGATCTGGTTGAAATATATCTATACTTACTTGGTGGCACATCAACTATCATGGGGCCAGGTCGACCACGTCGGGCCCGGACATTACAGGCGATGGAGAGGATAATGATGACGACAATCAACAAGGAGAGCAGAATACATACAACCAGGAGAACAGGGAAGGGAATCTCTGAAGGGGGAATGTGGTTATACGGTTGTGTCAAGGTTTTTAGGATACGTTCCATTGGTCTATTATGATAATAAACGATGGCTATTATAATCCAGGGATTACTGTCTATCAATTGCTACACCTATAGCTAATCTGCCAATAACTTACTCTCGCAGGGTGCGAAATCTATTTTAGACATCATTTCATCTCCATCCCCATGACACTGGTACATCTCCCAGGACGTCTGCATCTTCGTTTCATAGCCCTCTGCACAGGTGATATTCAGCATTTGACGGTGGTCAGCGGTGGTCAGCTTGCCCAGCGACTCCGGGATGAGGTTCTTGTCCGTCATTGATTGGGCTGTGTTCATGGTAACATCACATGTCCCTGTAATCATGGTAAAAATTAGAACAAGAAACGTGACAACATGGAGTGACTAGGAATTCATGGGGTACATCATCAATAATCAAGAAGATAAAATACCATTAGAGAAATCATATTTTACTTGGTAATTAGGTTTTCCAGATAACTTACTGTAGCATAGAGGAGGGAACACAGTGGATCCATCACACTTGAAGGTATTGGGAGCCCCGAACTCCACAGAATATCCATCTTCACAGTACAGGGTAATAGTCGTCCCACTAGTCAGCCGGGAATTAGTCGGGGGTATCATTCCACTGTGGGGAGGCGTTGTCGGGACAACACAGTAATCCGAGGTACAATTGCTTGCGGATGTAGACCCCGTTGCTAGGGTACTCTTCCCGGTGGCACACTGCGAACACCCTGAGGTTCCCTTAGAGTCACTGTAGTAACCCAGCTGGCAGATCTGACACTCGTAACTTCCACTCAGAGAAACCATCCCGTAACCTGTACTACACTGCAGACAGGTACCATTGACCTCTTGGGAGCCGCTAGCACAGCTAACTGTTGTTGCGGAACTACTCCCACTTTGGCTGAGGGTCGTTGATCGCTTCCGTCTGCTACTCTTTGCATCGAATGTAATGTATATACCGTCTTCTACAGAATCAACAGCGCTGGTAAGGATGGTAGAGTCACTGAGAAGAGACACTTGGTTGAGTGTGAATGTCACGGTGAGGGTGGTGCCGCTCAAGGTACACGCGGCAGCGGGGGAACTGGCCACCTCGCAGACTCCACTGCTCATACAACTGACAGCGTTATTCAACTTGAGAGCGGTGATAACAGCAGACTCGATATCAGAGGGGCACTGCACAGCAGAGGAAGTGAAGGTGAGGGTGAAGGCAACGGATCGGGCAGTCGCAGCAACATCGGCTGGGGGAGGGGAGTTTTATAAGTTTCAATACTACAAGAACCTCTAAAGAGTTTACTGCTTGGTTCATATTGGCGATATTTGGAAAATACTGCTGAAAATCCCCCGGCATAGCTAAGATTATTCCATCACACATACCTGAGCAGACTGGTGCAGTTCCATCGGGGTTATCCGAGGTTACGATGGACCATGTTTTGGTGTTGGTGTTACACGAGTAGGTTGTGTCATCTCCCTGTAGTGTATACCCACTATCACACACGTACTTGGCAGTCGTGGAGGTTAGATAGCTGATATAGCCATTATCGGTATCAGGGAGGTCCCCACACACCGAGGTAGTACCTGGAGTTGTTTAGTTTAGTTAGAGACATATATTACACACATATTATACAGGTAGTTTCTGTATAATATAGAATAAAGTATAGAAACTATAAAATACCATTACTGTAGTCGTAAATAATGTATTTAAATTCGAACAAATGTGCTTACTTTTACACATTCAATAAAGGTGTAATTATAACTTACTCTTGCTCACACACGTCGGCGTGGTATCTATAGAGAAATTCCCGCCGAATCGACACTGGACATTAAATGAACCACTGGCGTAGTACCCATCAGCACAGGAGAGCTTTGCGTAAGATAGGAAGTCTACTTTAGTGGTGGTATCCCAGGTTCCCTGTGACACATCCGGCAGATCCGATGCTTTACAGTATTCTGCGGGATAAAGTCGAGGGTGATGTTTTTGAAAGGGGGGGGGTGTCGTGCCTTACAACGGTATACAGTATTCTGTGAGAAAAACGACGAGGATAAAGGTCAAAAGCAAAGCAGATCGACTCATCATCACAGCGAAAATTCATCTTGTATTAAAACATGTGCTTCTGATCTACTCACCATAAACAAAGAGAGTTTTAGATCGTTTTGTCGGGGTGCTGAAGGTCGTCCAGGTCAGAGTCAATTCAAATTTCCCCGTTACTTTGTCTGCTTCAGGTACCACATAACTATAAGGAATGGTTCCGTCCGATGCCTCTGTCCCCGCGGAGAAAACCACAGTTTTGGAGGTCCCTGTACTTGAGGGAGTGAAGGTGGCGGTCGCCGTGGCAACGCCTGACGCTTTGTACACCTAGAAGTAAGCAGTGTTACCACGGTAATAACATTGAGTTGTGTTACAATGTTGTGGTAGTTACATTAAAAGTGACGGTGTAGTTTTCACTATACATTCCAGCTGTCTGATCGGACTCAATATAATCCCCACTATAGCCAGTCACTGCAATAGACTTAACATCTGAAAAAGTGTCACCTTGAGATATAGGATTTATCGTGACTATTAGAAGTGCATAATAAGTCACTTACTAAGTGAGGTTAAATGAAGTATGAACGTTTGTAGACTGGCGCGTTATCAAGTTGGCTGTCGCCAGCGCGAGCTGGGGACAGCCAACTGGAGTTTAATCGCCCGGCAGGGCGATTAAACTGGTTTAAATCCCGACGCCGATCCCGAGGCGCCAGCCGAGGGTGAGGGGGAGGTGATTTAAACCTATAACGCGATAGGCTAACAAACGTTCATATTTTATGAAACCCGATAGTAATTACACACAAATAAGAGACACAACACAAGGTGAAACACACTAGGACTGCTGGCAATTAGTCAACAGACACCGTGAAAATGTGTGTAGACTTAGTGTCTACTGTTCCTAACATGTTTGAGAAAGAGAGAGAAAGATTAGGGGCAATACACACTGTCAGAGGTAGTGAACAGTAAAAGAGACAATGAGAGAGAGAAATGAATGGAATGTGATTCTTTTCACTCCTTATGAGAGAGATAACATTGAAACGTGTTGCAGACATGTTTCCCCTTTCTTTTGTTGACAGAACTGTGTGTTTACACACATTTTCAATACTTAGAATTTTACACGCATGTTATTCAAATGAAGAGAAACGCGTGAAAGAGGGAACTGGTCTGTCAAACTGCGAGGAGGGTGTTAAATCTCCCAGCTGGCGGTTATCATGTGCGCGCAAATTCTTCAGACGACTGATAAATCAACTATCGGGTTTCATAAGTAGATAATAGTAAAAGTAGAGTTATTGTAAAATTGTAGTAAGTATGATTCGACTTCGTAAGGTGATCGGTAAAGCATGCATCTCGGTAGTTACATACCAGCGGTGTAGACTTTAGCGGAAATTGATGTTACATTCACATCAGTTTCATCTGGAATAACAACCAAACAAGAGTAACTTTTATACGCTACATCTATATCTCCCTTGAAATTGATTACACTTTTATACTTCTTCGTGCCTGCAGAAGAGATATTACTTTATGCTTCACCAGTACACAATACACATGAAAGATCGAACGGACAATTAGAAGGCACCATTTATACAGATGCTGTGTGTGATGGAACATACCACTGACAGTTCCTGCACTGTTAGTAAGGGTCGGTGTTTCGGTGACTTTAACCCCTGTTGAGTTATACCAATCGATGGTTGTAATGGTAAGAGAGGTGTCTGTCGTCTCGCAGGTTAACTTCCCGTTTGTTGAGACATCTGTAGCAATGTCACTAGGTTCCGTTCCAATATCTGAAGGGTTTGGATTAAAATATAACTATAGAATATTATATCTGGATATTGATGTATAATGCATTATACTGCTGTAGACTTCACCAACTCACTTCATACACACACACACACATGACCTGTACGACAGGTTATAGCCAGCTGCAGCGCCTGGTATTCACTAGGTTGTGTGAATGTAATCTTACCGATAACATAGAGGCTTGAGCCAATCAGGTGATATGGACGTGTAGCACACTTTAGCTCCTCTGTAGAAGTCTCTGCCGTGACGTGAAGAACTCAATTTAATCCGTCACCTTGTTCTCAAATGCAACCCTGGTGTCACTGAAACACGTCAGAGTTCGCTAGAGTTCACAAGCCGGTATCCATAACAGGTTGCAGTTAGATTGTCGGCGGAGCATAGCCAGCACGACACAAACGTCATCACCTATTTGCATAGGTCTTACTCGCCCCAATACAGCCGGATAATCATCGTCACATGACGTCCTAGCGCATCTCGAAGGTGACTTTACAAGAAAGTGGCAATGTCACGACAGGAATGTAGCAATGTGAGTTATGTAGTGCGTGATCTGATGCATTCATTGTACACACGATCTTGAGTGTCGCGATTACCACAGTATTTCAAACTTGAGCCATTACTGTGGTCGGTCAGTTATCTCACCTAAATTGTGCTTGTTTTGCTTCTAGGTGCCCGCCAGCGGGGTCTATAGAACACAACTCCCTCCCTTACGTGCAGATATACCTGTAAACCCCTCGCTGACGCTCGGGATTTACAGGGCTGTAACGCACGGGTCCCTTCGGGACCCGTGCATTACAGCTCAATAGACGCACTGCTCTGCAGTGCGTCTATTGAATAGATGCCCGCGCGGGAGGGAGTTATGTACTATATAATGCACTATACTGCAGTAGACTTCACCCAATCACTTCATACACATTACACACACATACACACATCATACAAAAATGACCAAGCCTGTACGACAGGTTATAGCCAGCTGCAGCGCCTGGTATTCACTAGGTTGTGTGAATGTAATCTTACCGATAACATAGAGGGCTTGAGCCAAATCAGGTGATATGGACGTGTAGCTACACTTTAGCTCCTCTGTAGAGGTCTCTGCCGTAACGGTGAAGAACTCAATTTTATCCGTCACCTTATTCTCAAATGCAACCCCTGGTGTCACTGCAAACACGTCAGAGTTCGCCTCAGAGTTCAGCAGCCGGGTATCTCCATTATACCAGGTCGCAGTAGAGCTTGTCGGTCCGGAGCCATAGCCAGTACACGACAACACAACGTCATCACCTATCTTTGCATAGGTCTTACTCGCCCCAACTACAGAGCCGGATACATCAGGTGTCACAGTGACCGTCCTAGCAGCATCCCCCGTATAGGTGACTTTACAGGAATAAGTGGCAATGTCATCGACAGCGAATGTAGCAATTGTGAGTTTATTTGTTGTTGCGGTGGTATCCTGAATGCCATTCTTGTACCACACGATCTTTGAAGTAATGGCGGAATTAACACCACATGTCATTTCAAACTTTGAGCCTATCACTGCTGAGCTCGGGGTCGATGTTATCTTCACATCTGGTAAAGATAAGTAAAGCGTTAAATAATAATTATACCTTCTTAGCTGATGCATAGTTCAGCCAACCTAGCTTGCACTATATTTTCAGCCGGAGGGTTGATTTTTGTACTGCTAAATTGTTCTTGAATTCCTTCACTTACATTTCAATTGGATATTGACAGTTGCAACGAGAGTAGCAGCACTTTTCTTCCATGTACATGTTGCCTTGTACACGTTGTATTTGGCCTTTAACAGCTTGAATCCTGCCTCGTTGGTGTACGTTGCACTGGAATACTCGTTGGAGGGAGTTCCATCTGATCCGGAGAGAGTGTTACTGGTGTCCCCGGTCCAGACTATATTCTCACACTCATCTCCGTAAAACTCTACAGCTAATTCATATGGTTCATCCTCCCAGGCACTTTCAGTCTCGTCCGCAGATGTACCTTGAGTGTACAACTGAAAGAGTACAGGGTTGTTAGACAATAATTGTTAGATAAGTATTATAGGCATGGACATTGAACTGTATCTGTATTCGGTTCACACCAGGGGTGCGGTAGGTGACAATTATGTTTTTTATAACACCAATCGACTTCCATTATCTCAGAGTGATGATACCGGAAGCCGGCCACTCAAATGATCGAGGAGACCATCTCGGTATTCTCTGTACGTACCATTTCGGGGTCACTGGCTGCATCAGGATAATCATTCTTGTAGTCAACAGTAAACTTATACTCGGCCGTATCGGAGTATGAAGCATTGAAAGTATACAGGTATTGCGTATCAGCGAGCTCTAAAGTTTCGTTGTGGACACTTATTGAGTCGTTAAACAGCTGCAGAACTGGTTTAGTTGACCATGACAGAGAATTAGCAGCGGTCAAGGTGCAGGTTATGGTGACTTTGTCACCCACCTCTGGGGATTTGTCTGAGATCTTCATCATGGCTGAAAAATGATTGAAATGATCATCATAAATTGAAATTATCATCATAGATCCCTTGTCAAAAACTTCCCTACAACCAATACCAAAAATTTTCCTGGACGACAATCTCTAAAACTTTTCTCCTGATAAAGCTTACCTCCTACAGATTTGTAGTTGACAGTAATGGTTTTATCTGCCGCCGTACCTCCCTCAATCTTACAAGTGAAGACCTTGGAGGCCGAAGGAGCACTATTAGTGTACTGCATGGTGTAAGTTGCCATATAATTAGCCCAGGCGGTCTCGGTTGTCTCCGAGTCACCCTTGTTATAGGTCTTCGTACCATCAAACCAAGTAACGGCCGTAGGTTCCGTGCCATACACGGTACACGTCAATACATTTACTGTAGCGTAGGTGTAAAGGTTTGCAGAGGGGACTACGGCTTCGTCAACTTTAAGCTCAACCCCATCACTTGTCACATCACCTAGAGTACCATAGGTAACGATGCACTTGTACATCCCACTGGACGCACCCGCTGTCTTGGATACACTAAACTTGGTGGTAGTTGATGTAGTGGTGACTGTCGACCCCTCCGGTGTGAAACTCACCCCGTTCTTCATCCAACTAAATGAGATGGACCCTGAGGTCAGCGTGTAATCTGTGGCTGTGCAGGTAAACCATACTACTGCAGAACCGCTGGCATCCGAGGCTAACGTGGCCTCCAGTTCTTCGCTAGCCACAGCACTAATTGTCTGAACGGAGGATTTCTCAACAGTGCTGGCATAGGTCGCCTTGCAGGTATATCCTGCAGCATCGTAGGGAGTGAGGTCAGTAAGTTTGAGGGTGTCTACCCTTTTGAAGCTAGAGTAAGATCCAGCGGTTATTGTCACGGTGGAACCGGCAGTCATCTCAGCGCTACTGGTACCGTTATACCACTTCGTGGCGGACGGCTCATCGCCATAGAAAGTACAGGTAAGTGTCTTAGTTTCTTCATACTGTGCAGTAATACTGCTCGCCTCTGACACAGCCCGGACGTATTGGGTCACCTCGCTGGACTCTAGTGTGGCTATCGTTGAAAACTTTACTGAGCACTTGAAGGCCCCGTTGTCCGTTACCGCGGCTTTAGTCACAGTGTACAACGACTGCCCATTTGTAGGAGCGGATATTTTACTGGCGTCAGTGGTGGTCACATCAGTGTTGTCTTTCTTCCACGATACTTCAGGGGTGAATGCCGTTATTGTGTTGTAGTCGCAGGTCAGGGTGTATGAGCCATCAGCGTTAATGAAATCCCCACTTCCGGAGAGTGTCACAGCTGGAAACAGTTGGAGATTAGAAATCTGAAGCATTCTGACAACACAAAAGTGTTTAAAGGTGAATAGTAAGTCAATAGTATTAATGAATAGGATCTTCGCATGAAACACATTTGATATAGCTCTCTAGTAACTTACACAATATTTCTACCCGTATCTCCTTGGCACTGGTAGCACCGCCATCAGTGTAAGTAGCCGTACACGTATACGTTCCCTTGGTGGAGGAGCCGAGTTTTTTAATCGTCAGCTTGCCCACACCATCGGTCTTTGCAATACCATAATCACTACCATCGGTAAGTGTAGCACCACTAAACACCCACGCGATGGATGACACCGCATCTCCATAAAATGTACAGGTCAGTGCTGTATCCGTGGAGGCATCTTTTCCATAAGCAGTCGAGTCTGCCTCCGCTAATCTGACATACTGCTGCTGGGTCTTGGAAGCGGTTCCGAGGGAAGCGAAGGTGACTTCACAGGTGTATACCACGTTATTGTCCTTGCTGGCTGATGCCACCACTAGTAGAGATTTTCCAGTTGTTGTGGTAATACCGGAGGTTACAGTGTCCGTGGGGGTCTTCCACGCTACTGACACCCCAGTGGTGACCTCGGTGTTGAACATACAGGTCATTGTGAAGCCACTGAAGGCCTCCACGTAGGTCTTGGAGGTAGTGAGAGAGCTGATACCTGTGGGAAGAAGATCAATTCGGTAAAAATATTGATTATAATTTGGATGTTCATCACAAATGATCATATTCTGATGGTCATCTAGCAGAATAAAACAAGTATTTACAGGGGACATTCCAGTGTCCCCTACTAGGAACCCCCCCCCCCCCCCTACTAGGAAAACCTCGAAAGCTTACCCAGGGGTTTGAGGGTTTGATACGCTGTGATAGTCGTCTTCCCACTGTCATATGACCCAGTACAGGAGAAATTCCCTGCGTCAGTAAATGCAACTTTAGCAATGGTTAGTGTAGACTTCATTCCCGAAGCAGCAACCCCTGCTATAGGAGTTAGAAACATCCCGCTTCCAGACAGTACTGTCAGGTGCCTTTCCTCCGTATATACAGTACAGTTTTGCTTCGTTCCCCACTACCCCATAATTGTAGCTGGTTACAACTTCAACTTTGATGAAGTATTGGCCGAAGTTAGAGCTTGTAACGGGAGTATAGACTGCATCATTGCCATATGACATCTGAAAAGAATGAAGTGTTCAGAGAATGTACAACTGTGCAGTTGTATGCACGTCAAAAGGCCAGAAAAGGGGATGATTTACACAGTCAGACCTCGATTAACCTCACATGGAAGATTCCGATAAAGTCGGACTTTTTGAAGTTGTCGATCCCCGCCCCACCCACCCCTTTTTCTTGGGCGGATTGGTTTGTGCACGACACAAAGTAATAAATGTCACACAAACAAGAGTTTGGGGTGACAACTTCAAAAAATCCGATGTTTAATTTTCGAGTTACCTTGCATTTGTAGTCATCATGACTATCGTCAGTGTCTCCCTCCGTGATCTTGTACTTCATTGTTCCTGATACAACTCCCGCTGTTAATTTTGTAGAACCTTGGTACCTGGTGTGGTAGTATAAATTAAAAATCCTGGCTCAGATATAGGGAGTATATTAAGCCTGGTATATAGTAGGGGCTAGTAGGGCTAGTAGGGGGAGTATAATGAAGGATGTACAAGTATTTTATATAGCTCCGTAGTTAGTAGAGATTATCATGGCTCATGAAATACGAAGTTCTAGCAAACACCTCACTGGATCTTGAGATATTATCAATCGGCAGAACGATAATATTCCCGATATATATATATACAATACGTATCCTCTACGTCGTAGAGCAATGTTCACTGAATACAAGCCCCGCTGAACCCCTGTAAAACTGACCATTCGACGGTGGCGGTGAGTGAACTGGGAGCGTTGTGGTTGCACGTCAATGTGATGGTGTCCTCAGGATCGGCGTACTGCTTTGAAGATGTAACTGCGGCTAAAAGGAAATATAACGTTAGATTTACAAATACAAAACAAGATTTGTATTTAATTTATATTAGATTGTATGTAAATTCAAATTTTAACATCATTCAATTCGAATTTAACAGTTCAGTAAGTACCTGTCAGTATTTTGATGTTGCCGGTACTTTGTTGTGTTTTATCGTCAGCGTAAAGACAGTGACAAGTATAAACCAGATCAGTGGCCAAATTAGTCTTCTTCAGGGTTGTTGTTTGAGATTTGGTAACAGGATCATAACCCCCGGCATTAACAACAAATTCTCCTGCGGTTGTCACAGCTTGATTTGCTGCATTCTTCCAGGTGATCGTCTTTGTAGCCGCACCGTAGAAGATGCAAGTTATAGTGGCATGCTCCGTGGTTCCCGGTGCTCTATAGACTGTCTGAACAGCGCTAACACCATTCTTTTCCCAAGTTTTGGTGGTAGCTGAGAGAAGGTAACTGGAACTGGTGACACCTGTATACTTTGCCCCGCACGCGTAGGTGCCAGAATACTCCGCACCAGGCTCCGCTCCCTTTGTGACCATGAAAACTTGGAAAGTACTGGTAGCAGCCTTTTTTTCCGCTGGAGTCACCTTGACGCCATTGTGGTATACCGCTATTTCAGTCATATCTCCATCATATGTGCAGGTTACTGCTAAACCAGCCGCGTCAGCCGTCACAGCACCGACACCAGTGGGAGCTGAAATCAAGTGTTATATTTTCTCTCTATAATAATTGTCTTCCTTAATACAACATGACCGATTATATTCCTCATTATATACTATCGAATATTATTTGGGACAGTGTTTACTTACATTGTACAGTGACTGTTGCTTCTGTTGTAGTCTTCTCAACGCTATCGGCAAAAGTAACTTTACATATCAGTTTTGCTTGGCTGGAAACTATTTTAGTATATGTATTCTCCATTTCGTACGAGGAATAACTTCCAACAGCAATAGTCCAGCCGTTCCCGCTACTTGCAGGGGTACCATCTACCATAAGCTCAATCTTAGTTGGGTTGTCGCCCGTCATAGCACATGTAACTTTAAAGGCCTCTCCATTCAAAGCTGCAGCATTGGCAGTGTACGACACGCTCCGAACATAAATTCCCTTCTTTTCACTGGTAAAATCCGTGCCAGGTCCAATGGACAATGTACACTCATAAAGTCCCGTATTGGTATGTGAAGCACTGGCAACGTGGTATGTCCACGTTCGTAGTCCACTGGAGCACTTTGTCACAGTGATGGCAGTACCGTCCTTGGTGCACACCGGAGTAGCTGAGTTGAGGGCCGGAACGTTGAGAGGGTAGGTGAGGATAAAGTATAGTGGATCACCAACGTCAAGATACTGCTCGTAAAGTGATATCTCTGGCTCTGAGAAGGGAGATAGAGATTTAGAGAGAGAGAAAATCAAATCTTATATTCAAAAGGAATTCCAAATATTATTACACTAGTAGGCCCGTTCGCCCTACGGGCGAATTTCGGGGAAATGGTAGCTGGATTAGGGAATGCTGACATCACCTGCACCATCCGTTCCTAGCCTATCTCTCACTTTCTCCCTATACTACGTTGTTTTACGCTATGTTGTTGTACGCTCTGGGCTTCCTGTCAATATCAAGGTGCGAATTTAAAAAATCAATGTCAGGGAGGTTCAGTGCTGTTACAGAAACTCATCACGTGAAAACTTGGCCGCCATGTAGCCAATTCAGAGATTTCTATATTCGATTGGAGTAATCACCCTTGGGCGACGTTGGGTAAAGCTATCAGTAGTCGTTGATTGGCTCGCTTGAACACGTTGGCGTAATCTGTAATATTCTCTAGCCTGCTCTCTGACAGCAGCAGATCTTTCGGACCCAGATGACCGTTGCCGAATAGCGCTTGGGGTTGAAGAGTTAGACATCAGGACAAAAGTAAAAGAATGCACGTGCAGAATTTAATTTCCCTTAGTACCCAAAACTGCAACTGGGAGTGAGGTTTCTAAGTTGCTCTAATAATTGCACGTGCAGGTGTAGTTGCTAGGTGATGTAGCACTGACAATTTGAATAGTAAGTAGTATGATTGTATATAGTAACGTACCGGTACCGTAAACTGTCCCCATAGAGATTTTAGTAAATTCCTGGTTGACACAAGAATACACCCCATTTTCGGCAGCATCGTAAGAACCAGTGAGAGATATTACTTTCTCGGTCTAAATAAGTGTGTTACGTTGTTAAGTAACATTATAGGTATTGGAGTGAGTCTCACAGGGACATACTTGTCATGTACAATTATAACCTTCCTTTACATTAGGAAACAGGGTGGAGCAAGGCAAATACTTACACCGATCTTCGCTCCACTGTGGTACATAATAATGGAAGAAGCATACCCACAAGATACTTGTGGGTTATCTTCTGGGGTGCCACCTCGCCGCATAAAATTTGTTCCATCTTCTGTCAGATGTAGCACTCTAGTTCCAAGAACACAGGTAACTGCATAAGATTAACTGTAAAGCTCCTTTTAGGGTTAAAATACTTGTTACTTAGCAACCACCCTTGTTAAAATTCTCTTTACTTAGCAACCATCCTTGTTACTTAGCAACCATCCTTGTTACTTAGCAACCAACCCTGTTACCTAGCAACCAACCCTGTTACTTAGCAACCATCAGATAATTCCTTACCTGTACAGAAAAGGACAAGTAATTGCTTTAGCCCCATCTTTCAAATGTTCCTCTTGTTCTATACTAACAAGACATAACACAAAAGCAAGATAGACACACTATAGCTCTGGGGTGTGATGGAGGTGTGATATGTTTACAAGGGGGTTACAGCACTGGTAGCAACGCTTACACTTGTGAGTGGCTGCCGAGACAGTCATTACATACATGAGAATCAGCACTGAGCGGAAAAATGTAAACATAGTAATAATTATATTATCATCTAGTACAACACTTAGTGTTCTAGTCTAGATCATACCAAAAAGGGGAGATGCTAGCACATCGGGGAGATAGAAGCTTTACTTGAAAGAACTAATAAAGGATTGTTACATGGAAAATCATTTTACAATTACTAGATTGAGAAGGTTCAATAAGAGCTGAGTTGTGATGTAAATGATCAGAAGGTTCAGCAAGTGAGTTTGTTTTGTTCGAACCCTTTTTTCCTCGAGCGGGACGTAGTGAGACAGGGTCGAACAGGGCAACGAAAGAGTCTAATGCAGTCAAACAAAACAAAACAAACGGCAAACAAACAGAACATCTCGTGTATAAGTAGCAGTAATCAAAACTAAGGAAATTTTAGTAAAAAATCGTCCACGTTTGCTTGAATATAAAAAAATTTACGTAGCCCAGTGGGAACCTAATCCACCCCTGGCCCTCCTCCCTTAAGTACCCAAATATACCCAAATGTAACCAAGTGTACTCAAATCTACCCAAGTGTTCCCATTCTTACCTATCAGGACAGTTCCTCTATAGTGGGTTTACTGATAAAACGAGGCGAGCTGCTGTCCGCTGCTGGTCGGCTGGCGATTTGTTTTAAAGTCCTCGACAACATACCCGGGTGTGCCTGCCCATAACGGGATACCGACCATGCAGCGTAAAACTGGAGTGTTCTCCTAATTCCCTTCACCTCTGACGGACCTAAAGATTAACTTTTTATTATAACAGGCGTGGTGGTGATTCAAAATGGCAGTTGAAAATTCTGGTGCTGACAATGTCAGTGACATTGTACCACATTCCACATGGAAATTTGCATGAATTTGCATCACGTCATTCTAGTCTGAGACGTATATCGTGGTGTAAAATTGGAAAGTCCCACCAGGAATAGTCCAAATGTAAGAACAAGTTGTTAGCCATGCAAAATACCTTTCGACAGAGCCTTTCTCAGATCGACACATGCTCTTTCGATGGCAAGATGACCTTTTGAGATCAAATTAATTGTGTTTTCCAGTACAGCCTCCCGGGTAACATACTTGGTTAGCCCTGTAAATGGTGTGGTGTAATAAAAGGAACAAGTTAGATATCAATGACAAGGATAGCATGAGCATGAAGTATCCTTTCGTGCCTGCGATTTCTTCCCTATATATGCTGGAATGCCGAATGCGGGCAGTTTCCCAAAAGGAGAGAGGGCTCTTTAGCAAAGGGCTCTTTGGTAAAGTAGAAAGTAAATGCGCCAAAAAAGCGTGAAGTGAGTGGTTTTTGTTGCTACATGCTGTACTGGGATTCAGCTCAGTTTACCAATACAACATGTGGTCGTTTGTTATGCTTGGTCAGCCCTGAGCCCTCCATCGCCACAATGGAGAAATGTTAGTGCCCGCGTGGGGGCGACAACAGTTGACTTGACCCCCGGCCCGAACATTAGCACGACTGCTAAATTTCGCAATTACGTACTGTGGGGTGGACACGTTTGGACCATTCCCCCCCCCCCCCCCCCCCCGGGTGGATTCACCCGGGTCATCTTTTTAGCACGTGTACAATTATTCTTGTTGTTTGCCATTTGTTGCTTTACAGTGCAGCAAGTAGCACGTTATAAGAGGGTCTGAGTCTGTTATGCGCATCTAGCTCTTTAGAGTTCTAAAAAGCTAACGGGTGACAACTAAAAATTGTTACTAATTTAAAACAGCTGTATAATTTTTCCCTTTTGAGATACAGCTTCGGGCCAGTGATAGAACGATTTTTCGGACAATTTTGAATCATGATAACATAACGGCGATGACTAAAACGTTCATTCTCATAGCGATATCGGATCATTTCCTCTTGCCCCACCAAAGCATATAGTACGGAGATTTGAAATTTCTATGTTATCAGAAACGACCTTCCCGATGAGATAGAATTCTCATAATTGGAAGTCTGGTTGTTCATGCCATAACCAACATAACTGCCAAGTTTGAAGATTTTGGCTGATTAGGAAGTTGGGTTTCCACGGTCATTAATGTTTCGAGAGATGTCGAAATGGCGATTTCTCAAATTACCTGTAAACTAGGCTTTGTTACAGAAGATTCTGATCAGGAATTGAGATTTATGAAGTTTGAAGCAAAGTTAATTTCGTTCAAAATTGTCTGAAAAATCATTCTATCACTGTCCCGAAGCTGTATTTCGACTAGAACAGGCGCTAGAGGTGCTAGAAAAACGTGTAGATTTCACAGACTATATACTTTGGTGGGGCAAGAGGAAATGATCCGATATCGCTATGAGAATGAACGTTTTAGTCATCGCCGTTATGTTTTTCTGATTCAAAATTGTCTGAAAAATCGTTCTACTGGCCCGAAGCTGTATCTCAAAAGGGAAAAATTCTACAGCTGTTTTAAAGTAGTAACAATTTTTAGTTGTCACCCGTTATATGCACAACATATAACTCTGTTGGGCAATGAGCTTTTAGAACAATATAAACTAGCGCAATGAATATAGCGCTGTTGATATAAAAAGGAACACTACGAATCGAAACGCAGTACCTTTTCGTTTTTCTAGTCTTATCTTTTAATGACAGGACAGCTATAGTAATTCTTCCTCAAATATTCTAACACGTCTCTCTCTCTCTCTCTCTCTCTCTTTGTCCATAATCAATACATCAATTGATTTTATAGCATGCTGCTCACTACTGGTCTATTTCTTGGACTTTGCGGCGCATTGTTTGTACCGGAGAACTGTCGGATTGAGGTGGATAAGGGATTCCTAAAGAAGAAATGTGATCCAGCGGGAGTTGTTATTCCCGGCTACAATCTGTACCAATGTCACAACTCTGATAACTACTACTGGACCATGCGTTCCATTTCACACCGTGATGAATCTTGGATCCTGAACACAACGTGTCCTGAAGACCGGATATCCTATGACATGTGTGGGTACATAGACACTGATCTCTCGACTGTTGGAGGAGTGGGATCAGGGGGTCCGATATGTGGCATACTCGGTTGTACAGTAAGCACGTACGTGCAACCCCAGCTAGCCAGTGATATGTGTTCATATAACTTCAACTGTGGAAACTTTCAGGCTGACATCTTGCAAGATTACTGCCAGAAGAAGGACAATTATATATGTGATGGGGTCTGCAATTCAGCCACCTGTAACGACGAGAATCATTGTAACGGATACACCTACGGGATGAAGTGTGGTGTCGCGGAAATATACCCCATGGTTGTGTGTTTCTACAATTACCCCTGGATTTGCAGAGGAGGATTGGACCAGGTTCAGAATACCTCAGCTTCTAACCGGTGTACTGATAGGCAGGATGATACTATCTACTGTCCAAGCTTATTCATCTCAACTATGACGTGCATGAAGGAGTACCACTACGAAGAGGTACCACTTTTCAACTTTACCCGGTGTAGCACTATCATCTGGAGTATCGATATGTGGTATATCATCCCTGAGGAGTATGTGCGGGGGAGATACAGTTACTTTCCCGTTTGTACCAACTTCATGGACCAAACGAACTGTAGTGACCCCGAAAGGATTGCCCTTTACTGTCCCATCAATGGGTACCGATCGAGCGTTGCAAAGATAATGGTGTGCGGAGAACTCCAGGAGAACTTGTGTGATGATGGTCTTGATACGTTGTGCGTCCAGCCATCAGAACAGTGCCGAATCCACAAACACCAGCTGTGCGATCTAAAATCTGACTGTGCCCGTTCAGTTGATGAGAGGCAGTGTGAAAGTGTCACCGCTAAAGGGCCGGGGTGCCAGAGAAAGTTGAGACCGGAGGAAGGGGCCACATCGATACCCATAGCATGGCTGATGGACGGTGTAGTGGACTGTGTGAATGGAGAAGATGAGGTGGAGGGGAACTGGGAGAAGTGTGGGAGTGGAATCTACACGAGGTTTGTGACTGGAAATAGTGTATGTGAGGATGAGTTTGTGTGCCGGTTTGGTCCCACCACAATTATTCCCCGAAAGTTGTTATGTGATGGGATCAACACGTGTGATAGTGAGGATGGGGTTTGCCAGAAGCATGTTACGAAGGTATTTCAAAAGTCCATCAAACGAGCTTCTGATAAGTGGGTGAAGTATGTCGCGTTCTGTCAGTTTGGACTTGAGAGAAGAATGATAACTGAGGGTTGCGGAACAGTTCAATTCACACCCGTAGAAATGGGATCTATCTTCGGTGTTAACAAAGTTCCCCTCATCCATCTACCGGATTTGGTGCGTAGCTGTAGATATTTCTTTGGTGAGCAATATGTCTATCTGGCGTGTACTGGTCGATGTGGGAATACGGTGGGGTGCCCCCTCCAAAGCACACCCCTCAAAACAACATCCTGCCCCGATCAATACAAGAATAGAGTCTACACCCTCTTCAAGGAGACCTCCCTCACTTTCGTCCTACCGAAAGAGGACCACTTTATCCAGGAGCTGTTCGAGTGTGACAACGGCGGGTGTCTAGAGTACGAGAAAGTCTGCAACCTGGTGGACGATTGTGGCGATGGGAGTGACGAGGGACGATGTATCAACCATTTCAAGTGTCTCAAATCCGGACAGTTTCTCTCTGTGGACAAGAAGTGTGATGGTGTGATTCACTGCTCTGACTACTCTGACGAGTGTAACAAGGATTGCTCCAAAGTGATCCTGACACCCCTTCTTAAAAGTATCGCCATAACTTTTGGCAGTACAGCCACGTTCCTGAACATCTGGACACTGTTTCACAATATGAAGGACATCATAGTTGGGAAGATGAACCAGATAGCTCTCACCAACCATGTCCTGGTATCTATGGTTTGTGTCGGTGATGCCATGACAGGGGTCTACCTTCTTCTCATCACTATCTCCGACTTTGTCCAGGGCGACAAGTACTGTCTCAACCAAACCACATGGCTATCCGGATGGCCGTGTGACGCACTGGGTATCCTTAGCACTTTTGGAAGCTGTATCTCCGTTTACTCCATGACCTTTCTGAGTATCAGTCGGGCCGTGGGGATCAGGAGTAGCCTTCGTACTCAAACCCTGCCCTGTGGCCCCTTCAAACTGGCTTCCATTCTAGGCATGTTTGCTGCCGCGGTTTCTAGCATGCCCGTGATCCTGACCAAGGCTAACAGCCGTCTGGAAGATATGTTTGTGAACGGTCAAACTTGGAGTAAGCAGCTTAAGTTGTTTGTGGGTGTCCAGGGGAAAGAAGAGCACTTGGAGGTTCTTGAGGGGTACTATGGACGGTTTCTGAAGATCAAAAGGGACAGTGAGGTAATGAGGTGGGACAAGATAACTTCTTTAGTTCGTGGCATGTACACAACAGACTACGGTAACTTGGAGGGACTGAACAATCTAGTTGGTTTCTATGGTAATGAAGGGGTTTGCTTATTCAAATACTTTGTACTCCCCGATGACCCCCAATTTATCTTTGTCTTGGCCTTTAAAGTGCTCAACATCTCCTGTCTGGCTACGATTTGTTTCTGCTACCTTGTCATTAATTACTACACAAGGCAGAGCGTTCAGAGGTTGATGGCGGCGGCACCTGCCGGAGAAAACCATGTCAACCCAGCGATGAAGCAACGTCTCAAACAACAACAGAAGACCCAAAGAAAAGTCACGCTCATCATTGCGACAGATTTGATGTGCTGGCTACCCATGATGATCACATCTTGCTTCCACATGGCAGAGGTGATTGATGCAACATCGTACTACGACATATTTTCTGTCATCCTCCTACCCATCAACTCGGTGATAAATCCTATGTTGTACAGCGACAAAGTTTACAGCATGGCCCGAAGTATGGGAGCTAGAGGTTACATCTGGAAGGCCGGCTACGATTACATCCGGGCCAAGATGAAACGGGTGGTGCCAAATGTTGAAATTGAGATGTATGATCTACCTCACCCCCATCCACCACCTCCTCCTCCTAAATTAACGACGACTACCATCGGATCCACACAGCAAGGGTGAACATTATTATGACTGCTAAATTTCACAACTACGCACCGTGGGGTGGATACGTTTTGGCCATTTTTGTGTGACATTTGCTGCTTTACAGTACACGTAACCCAAACGTTCTGTCCGTTAAATCTCATGCTTTACAGTGCTGCAAATAGCACATAAGAGGCTCTGAGTCTGCTATGCATATCTAGCTCTTTAGAGTTCTAAAGAGCTATATATGCACAACATATAACTCCGTTGGGCTATTAGCTTTTAGAACAACTTATATCCGAACTGTTTTTTCTGTTTTTTTCTGTTAACAATAAAAACTGAAAGTGGTAAAAGTAAAAACCTGTGTCGATGAGTTTATTGAAGAATAGCACCACAGCAGCGTCAACAGAATTCGGTATGTCAGGTCCTCGCCACAGTTTCACAACAGACGCACAATACTCATCTAGTAGTAGCCCTCTGTCAGGATACACCAACTCCACAGTAATATACCCCAGCACAGCCTGAAATTATACCCATGCCGCATGAAATCTTTCGAGTTTTGGGTACCTAAAGTGAGTGGGCGATGTGTCCCCTCTTTCCCCTCTTTCCATTTCTCTTGATTCCCTTGCGCTTACCAGCACACTTTCAATTAATCAAGTTTGATTCTCATTTCTCGTCAAAGTTTAACTTTGCTTCTCATAAAATCACAGGGAAATCTTACCATTAAAACAAGATAAACCATCTGTTCCGAAGGTTCTGATTTCAGAAGACTCTCCAATGATGGAGTTTTAGTTTTGGGGTACACCAAACAATCGCCTTTATCCCACCAGTGTACCTGGGCCTTCATTAGGCTCATTATTGATCCTGGAAATGAGGTTCTGTCAAAACGCCTTGTATTGTTTATACTTACAACAACAGCACAAAAAACGCCAAACATGGCAAAATAAAATGTCAATTTGAGCTGTTTCCGTGAGCCGCGCAGAAGTAAGGCACCGCTCCCACGCGAGTTATGCGCGCATGGGGGTTTCTTAACACAACTCAGTCACCGCGCCATCCGTTCATACCGGTCTGGACTGACTTCAGAAACGCTTTTCTCTCTGCTTCAGTCAGAGTTTCCCAGAGCTCTTCTTCACTCTTCATTTCTAGGGAGGCCATCATCATTTCAAGATCAACCTCCTCATCGTGATCATCTTCCTCATCGTGATCACCTGGGAAGATGCAAGTTGTTAGGGTCTACTGTCTAGATTCTCGTACGAATGGAGTATAAGTTGTTTTGTTATTAGAAACAGGGTCGAACAGGGCAAATAATGTTGATAAAATTGAGAATGTTCATTTATAACCCACCTTGTTCTTGTACACCAGTATGGGACCTCAGCAACACTTCCTCCATCTGTTTCTTCTTCTCCTTACTAACAACTGTGTGCTTCAACTCTTCCTCAACCTGTCAGGGGGGAGGATGTGATTCATCTAGGTATACGACCCCAATATGTTCCGTTCTAAGTCCGTTCTATGTCATGTTCCGTTTTTAACAAAGTTCGAACAGTTTTACAAAGGTAGGTAAAACCACTATTGGTGCCCTAGGAAGAAGTACTTTGATCTAAAACTGGGCAATAAGGTACGTGTCAAGAGATAAAGGACTCTACTTTGTATTAGTCAAGTCTGAATTACCCCCCCCCCCTGTACCTGTTCTTTGTAGAAGTGCTCTGAACAGGAGGCATGTGATTGGGATTTGTAGCAGGATAGGGAACAATAACCATGTTCACATCGAGGGCATTTGTATTGGGCACCATCGCCACACCAGCACAACATTATATCGCTGTTATATGAGGTGGTGTTAGTACTTAGTATTGAGTTAGTGTTAGTATTGAGGTAGTAACATGAGGTAGTGTTAGTATTGAGGTAGTAACATTATGAGGTAGTGTTAGTATTGAGGTAGTAACATGAGGTAGTGTTAGTATTGAGGTAGTAACATGAGGTAGTGTTAGTATTGAGGTAGTAACATGAGGTAGTGTTAGTATTGAGGTAGTAACATGAGGTAGTGTTAGTATTGAGGTAGTAACATGAGGTAGTGTTAGTATTGAGGTAGTAACATGAGGTAGTGTTAGTATTGAGGTAGTAACATGAGGTAGTGTTAGTACTGAGGTAGTAACATGAGGAAGTGTTTCTTCTTCTTCTTCTTCGTAGAGGCTGTCTCAGCCCCGTGAGGGGCTGAGATGAAGGGATGTAGCACAATGGTTACGTTCCCCAGCCTTGAGGTACCCCGACCAGAAATACGGGATTTCTGGGGTGTACTTCTTGGAGTCGTAGTGTTTTCTACCTAGAGGACGGATGAGGGTCCTCGGGGTGTAGTAGTTTCTCCGCCCTTCGGTAAAACGTGACGGTTTTTTGGAAGGGCAGGTGGTGTCTTATGTCGTCTAAAGTCACGCACAGTTTATCGAATACTTCTTGTCGAAGTTTCCACAGTAGTGGGCATTCTGTGAGTGCGTGTTTGACAGTTTCGTCCTCCATCCCACACAGGTTGCAGGTTGAGGTTTTGACTTTTTTCAGTTTTTTCATATGGTAGTTTAGATTGCCATGTCCCGTGAGAAGGTGCGTGGCAGCTCTTAGATTACTTCTAGTCATGTTTTTCAGAGATTTCCCAAATCGGTCAGCCCATATCATATCCATGTGGTTAGATATTTTCCTGTTACCGGTTTTAATCTTGTTCCTTAGGGCTGCATATGCTGCAGCTTTGGGGATTGGGATTAAGGTTTCTTCTGAAGTATTTTGAGCACCCTTTTTGGCAAGAGTGTCAGCAAGTTCTTTCCCATGATGTGAGGTAGTGTTAGTACTGAGGTAGTAACATGAGGTGGTGTTAGTATTGAGGTAGTAACATGAGGTAGTGTTAGTACTGAGGTAGTAACATGAGGTAGTGTTAGTATTGAGGTAGTAACATGAGGTAGTGTTAGTATTGAGGTAGTAACATGAGGTAGTGTTAGTATTGAGGTAGTAATATGAGGTAGTGTTAGTATTGAGGTAGTAACATGAGGTAGTGTTAGTATTGAGGTAGTAACATGACATGAGGTAGTAACATGAGGTAGTGTTAGTATTGAGGTAGTAACATGAGTGATGAGGTAGTGTTAGTATTGAGGTAGTAACATGAGGTAGTGTTAGTATTGAGGTAGTAACATGAGGTAGTGTTAGTATTGAGGTAGTAACATGAGGTAGTGTTAGTATTGAGGTAGTCCGTAGTAACATGAGGTAGTGTTAGTATTGAGGTAGTAACACGAGGTAGTAACATGGAATTAATGTGAAATTATTTTGCGGTGAGAGAGGGTCAAGCAAGGAAAATTAGGCACCACAGTGTTTGTTGATTAGTAGTTTTATTTTGGGGGTGACGAGACACAGGAAGGAAAAGGATCAATCAAATGAGTTAGAATTTCAAAGTATTGAATATTTTGGTAAAACTGGTTCTTCGTCGCATATCAAAATTCTGTCGATCACTGATCCGACTGCTAATAAGAAAACTCTTGGTGCGTCCTTTCCTCGTAATCGGAAGAGGCGGTTCCTCTTTCAGTACCAACTTCCCCTTTTCCTCTCTATTAGTTGGGGCGATATAGTCACAATCCAGATCTTCTATGGTGAGGTCCTCTGTCATCGGGCCCGGGGGACCTCGAGTGGCAGTTGGGGTCGGCAAATTGTCCTCTTTCTGCTGTTCATTGTTGTTACCAAGGGAGAAGAAATTCATAACACGGGATAAAAGACTAATGGAGTTCGGTTGATGCCCCAAACCCTCGACATCCCTCTCAGTTTCTTTCACTCCGTTATCGTGGTCAGGCTCTGTCGCTGCCGGGACTTCCCCTCCCAGAACTTGGTGAGCAGATACCAACTTTTCATCATTTGTGATGGAGCTGATGTCAGGGATTGTACGGACTTTGGAGGCGGCTTTAGGTCGAGCTGACCGGCGGGTGTGGTGTTTAACCGGCTTTAAAAGTGGTCGGAGTTTGTGTCGTGGTGTCGGGAACGTCCCATTATTTGCTAGACCAGGTTGAGGAATTTCTGGAAGGGGCGAATACTCGAAGGAGCTGAATTCTCTTTTTACTGCTGCTATTGGATGGAGACTTCGAAACTCAGACATTTGGATCAAATTAAATTCATGTTTACACTGTAAGCTTCCCAACGCAGTGCTCCTTTATAAAATTATCCATGACGGATTTATAAAAAACGAATTTAAAGTTCATTGTTCATACTCCATATATCTCAAACCCACATCAATATTCCTTTCCTAGTTATGTTTCTTGTTCTCCTCATCCTCTTCATCTTTAACCCGCTGAATAAGAGCATTCATTATTGGAGACCGATCACCCGGTGCTCGGTTGAAATATTCCAGCTGATGATCACTGTATGGCAAATCTGAAAGAAAATCATGTTTTCAATGACAATACATAATACAATTCATCAGTGCTTGTATAACGCCGGTACATTATGGGTACAGCCTACAAAGTACAAGATTTAGGCTGTCCTAGGCCATAGTGCTATCTAGTCGACTACAGTCGGTATAACCAAAGAAAGAAAAAAACCCAATAAAATATTTTCTTACCAGTATCAATTATATTTCTCCAATCCGGCTTCTTCCAGTCACCATTGAATGCCTCCAGCAGCTTTATCTTGTTTTCAGTGGTCCCAACGGCGTCGTGCGGAGAAAGATACAGGATATCTGGATCAAGGACGTTCTTAAATACAAATACCGCACGAAATCTGCAGGGGAAAAACAAGGTTAAATGACATGATGCTCAACACTTTCTCACCATGGAGGGTTAGAACTAGGTAGAACTAGGTATGTAACAATTACAATTATTACGATTAATGGACCCAAAGAGCACTTACGCAAAGTGGCCACCATATCGGGGGCTAACTGCACACCCAAACATCTTTTTCTCTCCCCAAGGAGCTGATTCGACCTCCTCAGGGCGGTTATAGTACGCCATCCCTGCCGCATGTCCCGCTGTACACATGTTAATCTTGGGTAACTTGGTCCTTTGGTCAAGATCATAATCATAGATAATATCAACTTCTTCATTAGGGAAAAGCTCATCTTTAACCTGGGAAATATGGAGATGTGTGAGGTAGGAAGGGTCAGGAATAGTGGAGATGTGTGAGGTAGGAAGGGTCAGGAATTGTGGAGATGTGTGAGGTAGGAAGGGTCAGGAATTGTGGAGATGTGTGAGGTAGGAAGGGTCAGGAATAGTGGAGATGTGTGAGGTAGGAAGGGTCAGGAATAGTGGAGATGTGTGAGGTAGGAAGGGTCAGGAATAGTGGAGATGTGTGAGGTAGGAAGGGTCAGGAATTGTGGAGATGTGTGAGGTAGGAAGGGTCAGGAATTGTGGAGATGTGTGAGGTAGGAAGGGTCAGGAATAGTGGAGATGTGTGAGGTAGGAAGGGTCAGGAATTGTGGAGATGTGTGAGGTAGGAAGGGTCAGGAATAGTGGAGATGTGTGAGGTAGGAAGGGTCAGGAATAGTGGAGATGTGTGAGGTAGGAAGGGTCAGGAATAGTGGAGATGTGTGAGGTAGGAAGGGTCAGGTAATGTGGAGATGTGTGAGATAGGAAGGGTCAGGTAATGTAGAGATGTGTGAGGTAGAAAGGGTCAGGTAATTTGGAGATGTGTGAGGTAGGAAGGGTCAGGTAATGTGGAGATGTGTGAGGTAGGAAGGGTCAGGTAATGTGGAGATGTGTGAGGTAGGAAGGGTCAGGAATAGTGGAGATGTGTGAGGTAGGAAGGGTCAGGAATAGTGGAGATGTGTGAGGTAGGAAGGGTCAGGAATAGTGGAGATGTGTGAGATAGGAAGGGTCAGGTAATGTAGAGATGTGTGAGGTAGAAAGGGTCAGGTAATTTGGAGATGTGTGAGGTAGGAAGGGTCAGGTAATGTGGAGGTGTGTGAGGTAGGAAGGTCAGGAAATGTGGAGATGTGTGAGGTAGGAAGGGTCAGGAATAGTGGAGATGTGTGAGGTAGGAAGGGTCAGGAAATGTAGAGATGTGTGAGGTAGAAAGGGTCAGGAATAGTGGAGATGTGTGAGGTAGGAAGGGTCAGGAATAGTGGAGATGTGTGAGGTAGGAAGGGTCAGGTAATGTAGAGATGTGTGAGGTAGGAAGGGTCAGGAAATGTGGAGATGTGTGAGGTAGGAAGGGTCAGGAAATGTGGAGATGTGTGAGATAGGAAGGGTCAGGTAATGTGGAGATGTGTGAGATAGGAAGGGTCAGGAAATGTGGAGATGTGTGAGGTAGGAAGGGTCAGGAATTGTGGAGATGTGTGAGGTAGGAAGGGTCAGGTAATGTGGAGATGTGTGAGGTAGGAAGGGTCAGGAATAGTGGAGATGTGTGAGGTAGGAAGGGTCAGGAATAGTGGAGATGTGTGAGGTAGGAAGGGTCAGGAATAGTGGAGATGTGTGAGGTAGGAAGGGTCAGGTAATGTGGAGATGTGTGAGATAGGAAGGGTCAGGTAATGTAGAGATGTGTGAGGTAGAAAGGGTCAGGTAATTTGGAGATGTGTGAGGTAGGAAGGGTCAGGTAATGTGGAGATGTGTGAGGTAGGAAGGGTCAGGTAATGTGGAGATGTGTGAGGTAGGAAGGGTCAGGTAATGTGGAGATGTGTGAGGCAGGAAGGGTCAGGAAATGACATAAATCAGATTAGCAGGATACTTGCTGTGTCTCACCTTGTTCATATAGTGCTTAGTGCATAAATCAACATAGTCCTTTTCCTGTTCTGGTCGTTCGTTAATTACAAATGCTGGCAGTGTCTTTTCGAACATTGTGGCGTTGGACAACACAATCACACAAGCTGAAAGAGACATTCTTCGGTTCAACTTAAGTAGTGTAAGTAGGGAGGAAAACCAAATCGTCCCCCGCAACTGCAGTAGTCACCTGTTTTGGGGTCTAAGTCCAGTTTGACAATGTCCGACATTTTATTATACCACTCGGGGATAAACGGGGCAGCATCATAGCCGAACTTTTTGAGGTACTTGTCAATGGCGGTGGCGTACTTGACAGTAACGGTGTTTGATTTATAGTAGTAGTAGAGTATACCAGTCACAAATATTATAGCTATAATAATGTGTATAATCACACCAATGTAAAACCATGGAGGCATCCTAGGGGAGAATTGTTTTTTTACAATCTTTTCATGCTTTAAATGTACCCAGCCGAAATTTTTTCAAAGAAATTTAAGTTGTGTTTTGGGTAGCAACAAGCTTTCTCGTCAGAGGCTAAGGAATGCTGTTTCCAATTGGACCGGGACGATTCCTGCATCCTGGTGGAAGAACTAAGAAGAGAGAAAAATGGGACTGGATATGGAATGTTTCCAGGGAGAGGAGGCTCTGTAAGGAAGTGGCTCCGATGTAGGATCTAAACAAAGACAATACCAAGAAACAAGCCGAAAAGTTTGAAAATGACTCGTTTTTTATGAAAAACGACGAAATCGCGAAGAATCAAGAAAATGGAATTGGTAAACGTTGCAGCGCGGGATAGGGATCCCTAAAAAAGTTCAGTATTTTATATTTACACAGCGTTTACACAGCGTTTACACAGCGTTTACACAGTCGTTACAGGGATCCCTAATGAAGTTGTAGCGCGTAACATTTATGGCAGCGTTACAAATTTGGATAAAAGCCGCGCGCACTACACAGTAGGGTTATCGATCTTTGGAATAAGGAACCATATACTCCATTTTTTTTCAACTGTTCACCCCCCAAAGTCGTGCGCGGAATTTTAATTGCGCGACTATTTGACAGGTTAACGTGTAGCGCGCGCAGCGTACAAATTGAATAAATAGCAACGCACAGCACGAGTTGGCCGGTGAGAACACGTTGAAATAACAAAAGACTATCAGGAACCATAATCAGTTGCAAGATTGCGCCAAGAAACATAAAATTCACGAAAATTTCGGGACTAATTTTAAATTCCAAAGTTTAGATCCAATCCTGTAACCTTCAGAGGCTGTTATGTACAAAAACCTACACATACACGTGTCAGCTCTTAACAGACGTGACCACACTTGTACACTGCAGCACTCCATATGCCTATATTACAACTAGATATCTATTAATCGCTGTACCACACAGAGATTTTAACAACATCACATTACATCAAACCCTATCCTGGGCTAGCTCCAGACAGTTTGGGTCTTACCGACTGACAGACAACAGTGTAGGGACAGTATTTTCTGACTCATGCACAGCTGAGAGGGTCGGGACACATTGTCAAGATTCAATAGCGAATGGAGTTGAGATCGTGTGTCTCGGCCCTTGGATTGTAAAAATAAAATAACATTGATTTAAAAGGTTGCAAATGTAATGGATAACAGAGGGTAAAATTTACACAAAATATAACCACCCAACACTCTCTCACTACACAGTCACTGGTAAGCTTACTCGCTGGTAAGACTCCAACAACAAATGAATCAACAACTGCACTAGCTATACAGGGACAATAAAACTCCTTGCACAATTCGATCCTAATAACTCATCTCTATCATTGAAACTTTTTCACGCCCCGCATCGGACTTAATCGGGCAGAGTGTGACCACTGGTCAGTGACCAGTGGTCACTGACTCTAGGCAGGGGTCACTCATGAACGATCGCTCTAATTTCACATCACATTCTCCTCATAATTCATAATGATAATCTAACAGGGCCTGAACTCCAAGCCTAAAGGACTCCGAGTCTAAGAAGTCTTAAATTTAGGGCCAAGATTAGGGTCAGATTTAGGGCTACGATTATAGAAAGTTGTATGGATATAGTTAGGGTCAAGATTAGACAAAGAGTCCGTTTTGTTTGAGATTCATAGACTTTTAGACCTAGAGTCCTTTAGACCTAGAGACCTAAAGCCAAATCAAATATTTTCATCCCTCACACAGCTTCTTTACACAATCAATACAGTTTTTACATTCTCTTTACATAGTAAAATTATAATGCTCTGGTAAAATCTCCGGAGACTCGATCCAGCTAAGCCCTCCCCGGACTCTGCTAGTATAGAAGTCAGTCGCCCCCAGATCCTCCTCGCTTTTCTCCGATCAGAAAGTATAGCTGCATATATATGACGCTCTAGCTCTCTCCGTTCAGTTCTACTGAGTCACGTGATATCATGACGTCACACTATGATGACGTCATCAAGCACTTGAATCATCCTCATCATCAGTTCCATCACTGTCCGTTGAGAAGAAACTGAAAACAGGGAGGGTGGGTTAGTTAACAGTTTTAGTACTATTCTCACCGCTCGTTTTGTTCAAAACAAGGTAAGTAAACTGCATGGCAGTGAGATAAAATCGACAAAATTACAAATATGATGAGATTGAGAGTGGGAACTAACTGTCAATAATTTTCCGTTTATGTCTGTCACATCGTAGCATGACTGTCTTTCATGTCTGTCTTTTTGAGCGGTCTAAAGAAAGTTGTTCAGGTCTGTGAGGGATTGTTTCATTCTCTTCCTCCCCCCTCTTTTGTATTCAATCTCTCTCTCTCTCTTTCTCTCTCACCTATCATCTTCATCATCACTATTATCACTGAGACAGCAGGGTTGGTCGGCGGATGACATTATCAGTAGTCCCTCGCAGAACTTGCCTCCCATTTCCTCAAGGTGTTGCGTACCAAGTTGACAGCCCTGGAGAATGGGGTTCTTATGTTAGAATGGGGCGAATTGGGACATTGGGTATAAGTATAGGCTATTAGAAGGAGGAAAGGGGTTCTATAATGTTAGAAGAAGGAGGAAAGGAGTATCAACTACATCCGATCTGCTCCAAATTTCTATAGATTTCACAGTCGATATTAATAGAAAGGGGGTGGAAAGTAATTCAATTTCCATACTAGAGTTGCAGTAGTTGACACGCATGATTTCACAGAAAAGGAGGAGTTTAATAAGTTCGTCTAAATTTAGTACTGTTGTTCGACAAGCAGCCCGTCACCGACAGGCTCCTTAGGGTGGGGACGAAAGAGAGATGAAGAGAGACAGTGGGTGAGAGAGAGAGAGAAAAAGAAAGGGAGAAAGAAAGAGAAAGTTTATCTTTGAATAAATAAATTCCAAGTTGAATATATTCATTCACGTGATATTTTTAAAATGTTTGAACCTACTAAAACAGCTTCTAAAGTATCCCATCTCTCTTGCTTCACATTCTTTTCCCTTGTCATTTCCCTCCGTAGTTGGGAGAGGGTAACCAAGCCCCCCCCTCGGCCCTCTCTATCTTTCTATCTCTCTATCTTTCTTTCTCTCTTTCTTCCCCAGGTCATCTTCATCTAGTAGCTTAGATCCCTCAGGCAGTGACACTCCCTCGTGAGAAAGCTCTAACAACTTACTTACTTACTACAACACATAACATATTCATAACATATGGGCCCCATCCAAAAACCCTGAAAAAATAAATACCAATTCCCCACCCCCCTTGGTAGATGCCCCGGGCCAATTATATAAGGGTGGGGGATTAGGGCCCATTTTTCTCGTGCCCAAAACCCTTCCCCGGGGGTGGTAATCAAGGAAAACAAGTGTTTGAGTAAATAGGCCCCCCTTTTAAATTTAAAGATCATTTTTAAAATTTATCCCCCTTTGTTGCCCGGGTGACCCTTAATTTGCTTTTAGGTGTTCCGAAAACCAAATGCCCCACGTTTGCCCCTCGTTAAAACTTTCTCCCAAACTTAAACAATTTAGGAAAAGGGGGGGTGATTGACGGGGGAAAAACGAAAATGGAGGGGGTAAAAAAAAAACAAAAACCTAAACAAAAAAAATGGAAATGGGGTTTAAAACTTAGATAGTTGAAAATCTGGGGTTTACAACTCCAAAAAGAACAGCCAAGAAGAGCTGGTACACGGATGCTATATCTCGAGATCTCCGGGTGTAAGCACAATGCACCTACCTTTACTGTAGCATTATGAGATGGTTGCGTTATGTTCCCTAAAAAAACATTCTTTTTTCCTTGAAAACCCTGGAATTTACAATAAAACTGACGTTTCCAAGACTACCATAACCTGAAAGGGAGGAGGGGGGGGGAAACAGGGGAAACCTTCATTAGATTCGGACCAACAACAAACACGTGGCGAGAATCTCCAACCGAATTCGACACACCAGCTAGGTTTCATATAGTATAACAGCTGGTAAGGAAAATCAAAACAATCAAAACAAGCTGTATCATATATCATGACGTCATAATATCACGTGGTATGACGTCACCATTGTATTACCTGTAATAGTCCCTTGGTTTTGTAGTGGGGAAAAAGGGGGGGTTGGGTTGGTCCCGCCTTTCATTCCCCCCCCCATAAACTACAAACCCCATGGACCCTTTATTACTCCATCGGGGTTCAACATGGGCACTATCTTGAAACACAAACCCTTTTCACGTAAAACCGGAAACAGGGGTTTTGCTTTTAGCATGCTTTCATATCTGCATTCTGCTTTTCGTGATGACGTAATTGAAATTAAAAAAAATCAATTTAGGGGCAATTACATATCTCTGGAGGGAGCCTGTCAGGCCAATGCTCTGACCGTAATTCTCGCGTGCTCCGAAAAAAAATAAATAGGTCATCCAATGCCTACGGGGAAAAACTAGATTAGGGAATTAAAAATAACCTGCCCCTTTCTTCAAAACAGAAATTTTAAACCCTCTCAAAGCCAATGGCATTTTTTTCTTTTTTTTTTTTGAAATCTTGAAATTTTTTTTTTTTTTAAAGGGGGGGGTTTAAAGGGGGGGGGTGGGGAATATTATAGTGGGTTTTTTTTTTTATATTTTTTTCCCGGAAAACGTTTTTAACCCTTTTTGGGTAAAAAGGGGGTTTTTTGGATTTTCTATTTTTGGGGCCCGTTTTTTTAGAGCTACGTGATTTTTTTTTGTAATTTTTTTTTTTTGCCCCGGGGGTTTTGGGTAAAAAGTTGGCTTGTTTTTTTTTTTTTTTTTTGACCCCCCAAAATTTATTGGGGGGTTTTAACCTGGTTTTTGGGTTTTTTTGTTTTTTTTAAAATTTTTTTCCCTTTGGTTCCCCGGGTTTTGGTTTTTTAATTTAAAATTTATTTTTTTTTTTTAAAATTTTTTGATGGGGGTTTAAAATCTATAGGGCATTGAAATCTTTTGAGGTGAGGGGGAAACAGAGGGAAAAAAGTAAGGGTGTAAAGAGTTTGGGCGTTGTTTGGACTCCGACTGCAGTTTCCATCCTCCGCAGCTCTTCGCACAAAATTATTTTTATATAGCAGTCCCTTCCCCCGTTTTTTGCCAGGCGGAACGTTCTTATTCTTTTTGTGTTAAAATTAAACGGCTGAAATACCGGGGGGAAAAAGGATTTTTAAAAAATCGATAGGGGTTTTGTTGGTGTCCCCAAATTGGTGATACTACCCCTTTCCCCCTCCCCCCCGGGACTAGAAGGGTTTATGGGGGTTTCCACCCCACTGGGAGGGATGTTAGTTAGGGCTGGTTTGATTATTATTTAGTTCACATGGGACCCCGCCGGGATGGGATCGACAGATCGGGGCCCTGTCAGCGTGGCGTGAGACAGCGCTGAGTTGGCTATTTGGAGGCGTGCTAGGGAAATGTGGAAAAAAGAGAAGAGGAGAGAGGAGGGTTTTTTGGAGAGAAAGAAAAGAAAGAGAAAAATTTTTGTGGGTCTCATGGGGTTATTGGTATATGCTCATTTGGTTATCTGTCATGCGCCAAATCATGGGGGGTTAAAAAATAAACATAATAAAGAGGGATTCAAAACCAACATCTTCCCCACGCCCCCTTTTTCCGAAACCAATTTGAATTTTTTTTGCTTTTTAAAAAATAACGTTTACTTTTTTAAAAACCAAAAAACCAAATTCTGAAGAAATTTACCCCCTGGGGTGAAGATGAAAAGCTCTTCTCACAGTTGATAATGTTAAATCGATAAGGAAAGTCAGCCACCATGTTTTTAACTTCAAAGTAGAACCATTGATGGTGTCGCATGGAGCCGATATCGGAGTTGAGGATCAGGTCGTACTCGAATATCCGCACCTAGATTAGGAGAAGGGAAAAGCGGGATAAGGAGAGAGCACGGGAGGCCAGATCTATGAATTAGAGTGCTAAACCTGTAACTTTTAGCTCTGATTTGGCCTTTGCATAAGTTAACAACTGAGCGGAAAGGCGTAATAGATTATACATATATTGTAGTCTCGTTTAGGGTACCCACCTGGATGGCTTTCCTCAGATTGCCACACTCGAACCTGGATTCAAATTGTAACATTGGAATGTTGACAGTAGCATCCTCAGTTACAGGTACTGAGCCTCCATTACACGGCACCTCTATTGGACCTCCTGGTGCAGGACCTCCCGGGGCTGGCAGGTTCCTCTGGGGCACCGTGGGCAGGACTTTACACCTCCTCAGGGTAGGCTCCCATTTTACTGTTGAGCGTGCGTGGTTCTCCCTGGACTCCGTCTTGACGAGCTCGTCCTGTGTGCAATTAGGCGGGAATTAATTAGGTGATTAAAGACAGAGGTGGCCTCCATCATGGAGTGGTCTGTGGAGATGTAGCGTGCAGGAAAGAGAGAGAGGGGAGAGAGAGAGAGAGAGAGAGAGAGAGAGAGAGAGAGAGAGAGAGAGAGAGAGAGAGAAAGAGAGAGAGAGAGAGATAGAGACAGCCGTGTACAAAAGTAACATCTACAGAATATCTCCTGCAGGGGTCTACGCGACACGCTATTTTACACGCGTCCTACTGCGGGACTATAACAGCTGCTATAGTGTAGGGCTGGAAAGCTGCAAGGTGAACTTTTTCGTGGTTTGGCTTGATGCCAGAATGAATAATTGATGCCATGCAAGCAGGAGGGAGGGGCAACTGTGTTGGGCGGAGCCAACCGCACTCTAACCTTCCCAAAATTAAAAGAAACCAGGGAGGCCGGGAGGGGGTGAAATTAGGAAGACGGAAACGGCTCAGTAACAGACCGCTGTTGTGAATACAAATATTCCAAATTTATACAAACTCAAAAATGTAAACAAACAAACAAACAAACAAACAAACAAACAAACAAACAAACAAACAAAAAGCAAATAAAGAAAGAAAGAAAGAAAGAAAGAAAGAAAGAAAGAAAGAAAGAAAGAAAGAAAGAAAGAAAGAAAGAAAGAAAGAAAGAAAGAAAGAAAGAAAGAAAGAAAGAAAGAAAGAAAGAAACAAACCTGATCATACGCCGTTCTGTTAATAAGAGTATCAGGGTGTACCGCTCGTGCAATGTCTAACAACATGAGAGTTCTTTGAACTGAGGGGACGGCATCGTGTAGTTGTTCCAGGTAGTGGGGAGGTCGGTGTGAGTACATATCTGGTACCGGCACCTGGGGGGTGGGAGGGGTGAGTACATATCTGGTACTGGCACCTGGGGGTGAGTACCAGGAACCGACCGAAACAAGTAAACAACCAATCAGAACTTGTTATTTAGGTCACGTGACTGGTTATCAGCCAATCAGGGACCAGTATTTCCTGATTCGGTCGGTTCCTGGTGAGTACATTATTATATCTGGTACCGGTACCTGGGGAAGGCAGTATTATAATAAAGGGCGTGGTATGTTCACAAATAAACACCTCCTTCCAAGTACAACAACAATGTCAACACGTTCTTCAAGGGAATTAAACATTTATAGAATAAACAAGTTAACAAAATAAAATAAGTTAATAAATCAACTAACCTTAACAAAATGTTTAAGGGCCTTGGCAGGAGGGGGTAGGTAGGATGATGTGAGGATGGGGGCTTCCGGTGTGGACTTAGGGCGCAGAGCCTGCCGCCTAGAGGGGAAACAAAGTTGTCAATAACTATCTAATCCAACTTCGGTTAAAAAGGGCCTCATGGGCAAGTTGAATATTAAACACTCAAGAAATTAAACTTTCAAACTTTCTAACCAGTTAACTCACATTAGTGACTGTTCCTTTTTGAGATCACAGCTCTTGCTGCCCCTCATAATGGGTTTCACAAAGACACTAATCCCGGGGGCTGCTGTGTCTGTATCACTCAGCTCATTCTGGCTGTTGCTAGGGGTAACGGGAGAGAGAGCCTGGTACTCCTTTCGGTACTCAGCCAAACTCTCCAACAGATATGATTTGTCTTGGTAGTCAGTTAGTTCGGGGAAAAAGACAAGGAAATCCTCAATGTTTAGCAGGGTTTGGGGCATCAGTTCCAGACACTCTTCATCGTCATCTTCTATGTCTTTACAGTCCTGTAAAATACACCAGGGGTTTGTATCTGTAGTCAATCCCCAGGCCCAGACACCAGTCAATAATCATTCAACTCAGAAAGGAAGGATTGTTTGTGTGTACTGTGTTTGTTATCATTACCTGTCCATTGAATTCATTAGAGGGCAGGGAAGCATCCTCATAGTAGACAGGGCCATGGAGAGAGGGGATGGGCAGGCAGGATTTAGGCATTGACTTCCGGATAATCTGACTACATGTCAGCGCCAGATTATCTATAGCTTTACCTGGGGGAAGAGGAGGGATTAAAACCATGTGATACCTGCCCGCGAAACAAATTAAATTCCCAAATTAAACCCAAACATGACCTTTTTCACAATTTTCAGACAGTCGGTCTCTCTCCTATATCAGTTATTCAGATGATATATTGGCTGTAACCCCCCCTCACGGACCCAGACATCGTGGAATTCTCTCCCTAATCACTAATGCCCCCTAACTATATCGCCACCTGGAGGTGCCCAACTGACAGACTGGGTGATCAATGATGTAATGAGCGAGAGACAGGGAGAAGGTATAATATGGGATAGACAGGAATGAGATGTATAGATAGTCTACTATTACAGTCGGACCCCGATTTAACGTGATGCTCGGGGGATAGGGTATTGCCCGGTATATCGGGGCCGGCAAATCAGGGTCCGACAGTATATTGAGAACCTAGTCGCATTACACATTGTATGGCTCATTTGTGTGAGGGTTCGGTAGATTAAATCACACCTTCAGAAAGGAGAACAGTGGGGTCCACAGTGTCAGGGAGAGCACAATTATTAGCAGCAGACAGTTTATTCCTACATCCCGTCCGTTTTTTCCTCCGCTTCCTAACTTTACTGTACTTTTTGTGCAGCATAATGTCACGCTGGTAGTTGTAGAGGGGTCTCTATTGCGGTGGGAGGGCTTCTGGTGGACCTCAGAAGGGTGCAGCTACTGCCTCTAGAAGCTGGGCTACCGAGGATGGCCCGTCCACAGTACTGTAGATCGCAGTATGATGATATCAGGGTAGTCAGCAGAGAAGAAATATCTTAGGAGATCTAGTAGGTGAGAAAAACAAAGATTTCAAACGATTGACGTCAAAGGCAACGAAACATAGTATAGTTCAAATGTCTGCAGGACTGAGGGATAGAGGGAGAGAGAGAAAGAGAGAGAGAGAGAGAGAGAGAGAGAGAGAGAGAGAGAGAGAGAGAGAAAGAGAGTGAGAGAGAGAGGGAGAGAGAGAGAGAGAGAGAGAGAGAGAGAGAGAGAGAGAGAGAGAGTGAGAGAAAAAGAGATTTGTGTAGGGGGTGGCTCTGTTGCCAGTGCAATATCATATCAGAGAATGCAACTGTATCTCCCTCTCTCCCTTTCTCTCTCTCTCACCCTCTCTCTCTCTCTTTCTCTCTCTATCTCTCTCTCTCTCTCACTCTCTCTCTCTCCAAAGTACAAGGAGCAAGAATGCTTGCTAGGTTTCAAATAAGTGCTCCCTCCCAGAATTAGCTGGCTCTATATGAGCATCAGCTGTACTTCTCTCTCTCACTCTCTCCCTCCCTCTATCTCCCTCCCTCTCTCTCTATCTCTCTCTCTCTCTCTCTCTCTCTCTCTCTCTCTCTCTCTCTCTCTCTCTCTCTCTCTCTCTCTCTCCATCCCTCTATCTCTCTCACTCCCCCTCTATCTCTGAACATGTAACGTAACCACGTGACTTCATTACAGGATTGCACATGAACGTAGCGCCTGTTACCTCCGTGCCTAACACCCATTGCATCAATGGTTGGGCTACAGTTATTGAAAGATGAAAACAAGAAAGAGAAAGAGAGATTGAAACATATTTCTAAAAAAAACATCCTATGATCCCAACCAATAATGGCAACAGAATCGCAAGGGACAAGAAAAGGAGTCTGAGCTGGAGAGTCAACTCAATCAGGCACCAAGAGAGAGAGAGAGAGAGAGAGAGAGAAAGAGAGAGAGAGAGATAGCGTGTGACCCCTCTGTGTGGGGTAACAGAGATTGGTGGTACCCCCTACCAAGGTGCAAACCGACCACTCACTCTTCATAGACACACCGCAGTTATTATAGCGGGGTAGAGACTAGAGAGAAGATAGAGGGGTAGAGACTAGAGAGAAGACAGAGGGGTAGAGACTAGAGAGAAGACAGAGACTAGAGAGAAGACAGAGGTGGGATAGGTGGAAGCAGGAGGTTAGGAGGAGCGATAGAGACTAGAGACCGGCTAGAGAGAAGATAGAGGGTTTGGCAGGAGAAGGGAGTGAGACAAACTGCAGATTAATAGTAGCTGAGAAATAGTGGAGAGAGAATCATGGCTAACCAAGGTTTGCACGCTCTACAATTATACAGGATGGTTGCCGCCTCAGAGTCTCCGATAGAGATCATACTTCAGAGAAGAGAACAAAGAAACAGAGAGAGATAGAGATAGAGATAGGGATAGAGATAGGGAGAGAGATGGATAGAGAAATGGAGAAAAAACTTTTGTTCATATCTTGATCAACCGACTATACTTTAAATTAGACTTTAAAACTGTACTTCTCGTTCTTCCCTCTACATATTGATATTGATCTATCTCCCCATCTCTATCTCTATGATCTCCCATCTCTATCTCTCTCCCATCTCTATCTCTCTTCCATCTCTATTTCGTAATTCTGTCCTCAATTGTACACCCGCCTAACCACGTTTCACAAGAAAATGTTTTAACTAGAACTGTGTTGCACACATGTTACGTCTTACTTGAAACCATGATGCAGATGACGCTGCAGTATCATACGAACCATGTCTGTCTATTTCGATAGATCTCTATCTTTCCCTCTTTCTATCTATCTTTCTCGCTCTCTCTCTCTCTCTCTCTCTCTCTCTCTCTCTCTCTCTCTCTCTCTCTCTCTCCTCTCTCTCCTCTCTCTCTCTCTCTCTCTCTCTCTCTCCTCTCTCTTTCCTCTCTCTCTCTCTCTCTCTCTCTCTCTCTCTCTCTCTCTCTCTCTCTAATTTCTGCTTCACATTGCAGAATAAAGAATGCATCTCAGCGGCATGCCCCCTGTGATACCTATGGCCTGCGCTGTAAAATCCATTCCACGAAGAAAAAACTCGTGTAAACACATACCATGTCAAAGGACGAGAGAGATAGAGAAGGAGAGAAAAAGGAGAGAGAGGGAGAAGGGGAGAGGGGAAGGGAGAGTCATCTGTAACATTGACTATGTCGGCAAAATGAAAAAATGAGAAAGAGTGTCTTGAAAATTAAAATTAGGCTCATGTGATTCTCAATAAGGCTATGGAACGTGGAGGCTTTTTTCGATGGAAAATATAAACAAATCGGACTCTGAACGGCTGAGTATTTTACTAAATGAAACCAAGTTACCATATCTACCCCAACGGCCAACAAGTTACCATAGAAACCCGATCCAGGTACCCTAGTTACCACAACAAGTTACCTGATCCGTTAACCCAGCAAGTTAGTAGTTACCCTAGTTACCCCAACAAGTTACCTGATCCGTTAACCCAGCACTTGGCAATGTTAACCTCGTGGCGGTGTGCCAGATTCTTAGTTACCCGTGTTGGCCCAGTCATCTGATCCGATCCTGTCATCCCTACCCATCAGAGGGGGAGAAAGGTTGTCAATAAACTAAGCAAGACAAAGAGGAGCATCAACATATACTGAGATAGTACTGCATTAGATTAGGCTTAGCTGATAGGTATCGGTAAAGGACACATCGCTAGGTCTGTCTAAGCTTGATAGGTTAATAAAAAGCCAAATCACTACTCACGGGGTGCCTGTTTGTCATGACCGACATTGTATCGGTTACCCTTGTACATGGCTTATAGCAATTAGAGAGTCTGAACATCTGCAACTGTCAAAAGAAGAAGGAACTGCAGTTCAACAACAGAGAAAGATATCTATGTAGACGGTGGAACGTTATATGCTATCGGCAGACCTGGTCCCATATGATTCTCTCTCTCTATCTTTCTGTCTCTATCTCTCTGTCTGTCTGTGGAAGCTACCCTACAGCGCGTTGTTGGGTGCAAGCGAATCACTTCATTGTGCATAATACCACAAACAAACATAATTAACAAGACACAATATCCGGCATTAACAAGAAATTACAGCAATTACAACTTTCATGGCCTATATCTACATGTTGACTCTGGCCCATACCAGTCGTCCCTACTCCCTTCTCTATTTTTTGCACAAAATGGGACACAAGTGTCACGGGGGGAGGGGGGGGGGTGTCACCGAGAAAAATGCGACAAGGAGCAATCGAGGAAATTTAGCGACGAAAGATGTGGAAAAGGATGCAGAGAGAGAGAGAGAGAGAGAGAGAGAGAGAGAGAGAGAGAGAGAGAGAGAGAGAGAGAGAGAGAGAGAGAGAGAGAGAGAGAGAGAGGGAGAGAGAGAGAGAGAGAGAGAGAGAGATACTCACAGCAGAAGCTCTGCACAATGACACTAGGTGGCAAAGATTTGTGTGAACTGTTTAAAACAGCGTATATTGCAAGTACCAGTTGCAAAGAAAGGAATCCATGCTCACGATTTGAGACACCCTGTATAACAATAAAATCTACTGGTCGTCAGCACTATTCATTGTATCCAGGATTATGCCGCGAGTTAAAAAAAGTCGTTTGGTCAACTAACTAAACTTACTAATTCAATAATCATTGAGCAATTGACCACATGGAGGAAGACCACTAATTAGAAAATGACGGTGAAATGGCTGACTAATGATTGGTCAGTATCATGAGACGCAGGAACAGTAAAAGAAACCTGAAATACAATCATCAATTTGATGAATGTACAACATAGAAATTAGGAGAGAGTAGACACTCACTACACAACTAACTAGAGAGAGAGTGATAGTGTGCACTTTCACCAGCAGGGATGAGTAGTTGTTAAACTATGGAACAATCCGAACAATCACACCGCGCCTCGCTAATCATCAATTTGTAACAAGTACCACTTAGCTGCATGTATAACAAGAAGCAGTGCAGTTATATAGATGGTAAATGCAGCGTATAATGCAGCGTATAATGCAGTAATACAGGGTGTCCCACTGTCTTTGCATCATCATCGCAGGTGATGCAAAGACAGTGGGACACCCTGTATAATGCCGCCCTAGGACACATAAACCTCATTGTAACAGCTGGCGGGGAAATGACTTGTAGTACTTTGCAGTTGTAAAAACGTGATGAGTACGCAACGAATAGGATATTGATAAACGAATGGATTTCGTAAGAAAAGAGACACTTGAGGAAGAGAGAGGGAGAGGAAGAGAGTGTTGAAAAGTGACATCCATAATATTTGTTGCAACCCAGCTTCCCCTCCCTACCCGGCCTCCCTTGTGACGTATCTCTGTCAGGTTCCTATGACGTCCCTGCGGCCTGCTCCCTAGCAAAAAAAGCTCGGCCTCCCAGGGAGTAGAGGCCATGCCTTTTCCTCCGATAGGCAAGAACAAGTGAGTGGTATCATGGTAGACCTATTTCAATTTGTTAAGACCCCACTGTCGACCCCATCTCTCACTTACTAGTTATTAAATCTCACTTACTATTAGGGCACGTGTCATTGAACATCTCTTGGGAAATCCTCAGATTAGAAAAAGACGAGCATGTCTTGTCCAGATCAATATCCCCATTCAACTTTGCGGAGGCATACAGAATCTGGATTCCCCCACATTTGGTGAGGGCCTTTCTACCCGTCTCCGTGGTTACGAGATACTTTATAGAGGTTAGGATAGATTTCCTGATGTGTACATATTTGTGAAGTTTATCGAGTTCGGTCCAAAACACAAATAGATCCAACATTTTCCTGAAATCAGAGAGATTAGTATTGTTACAGCTGTTTGGTACTACGTCATTTCATTTGTCCCTCTGACCTAGGTAATTTGAAAGAAATGAGAATAGGGTCAGGCCAATGCTTGTTCCTTCCAAGAACTTTATCTGCTTGTTGGTATCGGGTTTCCCTACCTTGTTGATCCGTTACAGGCTGCTTTACTGGCGTTTGACTTGTAGGAAAGGATCTGGCTTTGTAAATCCAAGGAGTACCGGAACACGGCGTTATTTTGTTTCCCGTACATAGAGAAGTACTTGTCGAGTAGTGTTAGAACACCATTCTTGACCATACTGGCTGCGTTAGAACTGTTGCCTGCGTATATCCTTAGTACCTGGTGGGGAGAGAGGGAGGGGGGATTAGTAATTCCCCCCATATTCCGACTAACACGAGGTATCTAATAAGTCAATGAAAGACGAACAAAAATCAATCAAATAAATACTCAAGTCTCAAGAAGCACCTCAGCATTGTATTTTCAGTGACTTTTTGAGAGCGACTCAAACTATTGATGACTGCTTCTATCACTAACCTGTAACAAGGGACTGCTGATATCCATATTGTTTAGACACTGTTTTGCCAGGTCCAGTGTTATAGCAACAACTCCACATAACCGAGCCTTCAGGGCCAGCTTCTTTTCTGAAAATGGGAAGAATTAGCATAAGTGAAAGTAACATTTCCTTCCCCTTTTCAGGGCAATGATGGGTATTACCTTTTGCAGCTAGTTTTATGAGCAGAAGATGCTGGTGAAGACATAGCTCCTCATATAGCGGTCGAACACGGGATGTGGAAGCGATACTTCGTAGCAGGGCATGTGGTGCACCCTGCCTTACCAACCGAGTAGCTTTGTTACCTAGAGAGAGATATGGAGGAAATGAGATAGATAATGAGAGAGAATCACATGGGAATCATATGGCTAGTACAGCTGCAATGTTGCACTTTCAACTTGTCGTCTTTTAACCCACCTGATGCAGCTGCGATGTGCTCCAAGATGTGGATTATATTCAAGTGAAGTGTCACATCTTGAGTCGTCTGAAACAGAGTGTTACAATTGTCAAACACACCGCCAGTTACCAAGCGTCATTTTACCGTTTTTACAACTTTTTAAAATCGTTGTAAAACGAGCGCGCAGACTGTGGAGCCCACGCGCAACAGCACCAACTCAAAGACCGCAATGTAGCTTCGATACAAGCGAGCATTCGCGCGTTCCAGACAAGTCACGCCCGCAGTTTGATTCTGAGCTGCCGCAGGAGTCTCTCAGAGACACCTGACAAGCTCCTCCTGCAGCTTTATAGGGGGTCCCCAGCCGTTATCTCTAGTAATAGTCATACAATGCGTGACAAGAGGCCGCATCATGTTCACTCAAATTAGTATCCAGGTGGTGTGTTCATATTGTATCCATGACCACTCATTCGACATTCTCTACTTCCAATCTCTGCTGCAATCTGCAGCTGGATCACTAAAATCTCCATCTTTCTCCATCATTTCAACTCCATTTCACTCATTTTCTAAGGATCACGTACAAGGAATATGTGTATGAACTCATTTTCTAAGTAATCACTTCTTCTTCATATTTAAGTTCCCACGCGAGACGATTCAAGTTCTGAGTGAACTTCAGCTGGCCTCTCTCTCTCTCAGACTAATTCCCTCTCTCCCAGACTAACTTTTCTCATCCCTACATACCAGTAAGAGTGCAATGAGAGATTGAGATATCTTGGACTTCCGTAAAATACTTTCTGACGTCGTCTTTTCTGAAAGGAAGCTATGGTAAGCAGACAAAACCACAAACAAGCATCAACACTATTTTAATAGCTTCCCATCAACTTCTTAGTTTCAAAATGTAATTTGTTTTATTATACAGTGTCAGAAAGTTTGCATATAATCTCCGTTTTAACGCATTCCTAGAATAAAATGGAGATTTTATTATAATGTCATTCATTCCTTTCCTCTCTCGTGACGAAACATGTAAATATTTTCGGCCATAAAAGTGTTTCCTCCAAGACCCAAGGACCAACTAACTAACTATTCATAGTCCTAACCAAATGAAAAGGACAATATATTACCCCTTCTATTATATTCCAAACCCCCTCTAGCTATAATATTATGGTCCTAAATATAATATGCGGTACATATACCCACAGGCCACATAACAATAAATCATCGTTAGACCCCCCTCTCTCTCCCCCCCCTAAAACAAAGAGAGAAATAAAATGATAATTACAACGGACGAACATACAAAAACTGTACTTTATTCTATTAGTTAGTACCGGCTACATAACATTTCACTCTCTGTTCAGGGTTACTGTAATTGTAGTTAGAGAGACCGCACAACAGGATACATGTTTGTATTATATTTTCGCATAAATAAAGTAATTAAGTGCTAAAATGTTGTACATGTTTGTATTATATTTTCGCATAAATAAAGTAATTAAGTGCTAAAATGTACACATTGTATTGGATACATACTATCTGGCCTAATGAAGTGAGAAGAGAGAGAGAGGTGGACATTATATTCATAATATATTAGGGCACACTAGATCCAAAAACCAAACAAGTTTGGTGGATAGCCGGGGCCGCAGAAATTAAAAAACGTGCGAAAGTTTTGATACATGAACTTTCGGGGCCTGGGGTGCTGTTAAATTCGCGTTTCCATGATTATAACCAGCAACATTTTCAAACTATACGCCAGGAAAACTATCGCAATGATCAAATTATCATTATTTTTTATTCCACATTATCATACATATGTACAGATCCACACATGTCACATATAGTGCAGTGTGCACAGTGGGTCGTTTCAGAGTCTGTTTTACAGAATAATATTATAATAGTGTTTTGAAAGAACGGCTGATTATCATGGAAACGCGAATTTAACAGCACCCCAGGCCCCGAAAGTTCATGTATCAAAACTTTCGCACGTTTTTTAATTTCTGCGGCCCCGGCTATCCACCAAACTTGTTTGGTTTTTGGATCTAGTATCAGGCATTTTGTTATACTATGACATGCATTTTGTAATACTAGCTGAATTTAATAAACGTGCGGATTGGGGATTCACGGCCATTTTCTATCGTAGGTAGCCTCATAATAATCACAGATATCCAATCTCGGTTATCAATTGCGAATAACTAATATGATAGTAATTGCAGACAACCAATCGCGGATAGCTGATCACGAATCCGTTATAAGTTATCGCGATTAGTTTAAGTTATCGCGATCATTAGCTATCGCGATTAGCTATCTGCGATTAGCTATCGCGATTAGCTATCTGCGATTAGCTATCTGCAATTGGTTACTAATATATTACTTATTCGCGATAAGTTATCGTGGTTAGTTATCCGCGATTACTAATATTTATTGGTTATCAGCGATTGATATCCGCGATTGGTTCTCCACGATTGACGATTCTGCTATGATTTTGATTATCATTCACGGATAATGATCACGGATAAGCATTGGTAATAAGATATATCTGATACAATGAGGTTCTAGGTGCTAATTCGCTCTTTTCTCGGTGGTTTTTAAAATCGTCTTATGTTTAAGACAGTCATAACTCTAGATATGACTACCAATTATAGCTGAAAATGCGGCAGTAAACTTAATTTTATAAAATAAATCTGATTCAATGTTAATTTCGACTCTGAATCGCTTCATTCTATGTGTTTTTAAAATCGTCTTAAATTTAAGACAGTCATAAATCAAGATATGACTACCAATAAATATCTGATAATACAGTAATTGACCTACTTTGGCAAAATATAAATGATAAAATCATGATTTATAGTTTAATTTGCTCTTTTCTAGGTTTTTGTGAAAATCGTCTTAAATCTTAACATAGTCAGATGCCCGTAACTAAAGAACCGTAACTCGGATTTGCTTGAAATTTTGAACGTGTGTTCAAGATGTCAAGGCAACACCACGTACCAAGCGGCGTATTCGTAGAACGACGGGAAGGCTGTCTTAGACGCCAAAGAAAACTTAAGACAGTCATAACTTTTGTTATGACTGTCCGTTTTCTCTGTCCAAGCTTTAATACAAGGTACACCACTAGACCTACCGACTCCCAAAGTTTAATGGCGATAGCTTTAAAACTGTGGCCTCTATTGTGTACGCAAAAAAGTGGTTATTTTACGGTCGTTCGTGACGCGAAAAACGGACATTTTGTCTAAAATACGACCCTCTGTAACGTAAAAACCGTAACTCCGATTTGCATGAAATTTTAAACGTGTGCTCTAGGTGTCAAGGCAACACGAACTACCAAGCGGCAAGTTCGTAGGACAACGGGAAGGTTGTCTAAAACAAAGTTGAAATTGCCGATTTCAGACAATAAGTATAGTAGCGCTGTCAAAATTTTCAAAAATTTTCAAAAAATTCAAAAATTTTTTTTCCGCATTTTCGATTTTCCATTCACTGGAAGCAAGAATGCTTGGAAAATGGACATTTCTAAGGGAAGGATGGTTGGGGGGAGGGAGGATTGGGCCCCGGGCGCTTGCCAGCGCTATGATAAAGTATAAACTCAGATCAAGGCTGTCAGGCCAATGCTCTGACCACAGTTCTCGCGAGCTCTGCTTTATTTGAAAGAAATGAGAATAGCATCAGGCCAATGCTCTGACAGGATCAAGGATATATTGCCGACACCCCGTACAAATAACACTGCACCCATATATTTTGGTTTGTTTGTTGGTGTGTGAGTGTGGTTACTGTGGTTATAAGGGTGAATAGACTCACTGACCACTGTTAGCTAGGGAGTCACGGCTAGTGAGCAGAGAAATAAAGTAACTCAATTTTAAATCGAACTAACATCTTACTCTCTCTCTCTTTCTCTCTCTCCTACCAACTCGAGATCTTTCTTTTAATTTAATCTCTACTTCCCTTTTCTCTGCAGCCTATAAATATATGAACACGGAAATTAGAAGGAACACACAGATTTTCGATTGAAGTAAGGTGGTTACTGGTTAGGAGTGATAAAATATAGAAGTGGCTAGAGAAGCTGTTGGAAAAAGAGCAACATGTCATGGTAGCCACACTAAAAAATCACGAGAAATAGCACCATTTTGAAATTCGAATCTATCCTAGATCTTCGTTGAGAACTTGGGTCTGACCGCTAGTACAGCAGCATGTCAGTTTATGGGTGTGTCAGTGTATAATGGTAGTGCAGGACACAGGTATTATTCTCTTTTCTGAAACAAGTCAACTGATCACAGGTGGTGACAAGTAACTTTATGTTATGTGACTATCAACATACCAACTTGCAGTTTAGATACATTGTACCCGCGTCTCATCTTGTTGAGTAAGAGGTGAGAGAACCTCCTCCACCCCTTAGTCAACAAGTCTCATCTTGAGTTGGGTGAACCAAAATACAGACAAGTATGACACATGACCTTCGAACCAACACCCAAATACATTTTTCAAGGCAGTAAATCATATAACTATGGTATCTAAATATCATGTAATTACTTACCCTGCTGTCCGAGCATTCGTAGAACTTTCCCCGTCGCTTGAGAGACACTATCGACTCCTTTCTCGTCCAGACCAATCCCTGCACTCCGCTCAATAACTTGCAGCAACCCAGATACCCGAGAACTGTAATAATTGGAACTAAGGTTAGTAGAACGTGGTGTAACAAGTCGCGTGTGATACAGTTTGCGAACACGTGCATGTCTTCCCGACCCCAAGGCCCAAACTCGATTCGGTGATCGTTCAAAGATGTGGTGGTGCACGGTTGGAACGTTTGGTAACCGTTAATATTAGAGCAGTGCAAGTGAGCTGACGGAAGTTCGATAATTCAAGGATTGGGTGAATTGCATAAAACAAATGTGTTCCCCCAGGTACATTCCGGACAATAACATTGAACTCACCTGCTGGGCTTAGGGTTGCTCATTCTTTAAATCTCCGTGTCGAACTACATGGTATAGCAATACGCTGATAATTCTATAGGAGGGGAGTAGAGAGTTACTTGGAAGATTGTTCATGTGTTTGTTGGAGCAATGTTTAGATAGTGACAGCAGGAAAAGCATACGCTGGGGCGTTATCGTTTCTGACGGGTGTAAAACGAAGAATCAAGAAACTGTATCAAAATATCACAATGAGTGATGAATTTCTGGTAATTCTATGATCTACAAACAATTTCATTTTTGCAACTAATTGCTCGCAACAACCGGAGCAACTTCAAAACACAACGTACTAAAAGCACTAAAAAAGAAGCAATAAAAAAGAAGTGATTTAATAAAGTAGCCCTAGATCTAAGAAAAGTCGTGAAACTTTGGCTGGGGAAGGCTGTGCAGCGTAGGCACGTCTGATAATTACACTAGTCAAATAATTGGTCTCTCGAGAGTCTCGTCCGCATTCCCAAAACGAGTACCGCTATGACAAGTAAGAGTGGATTTAGTAGAAGTCCAAACTCCAAAGAGGAATGATGCGGGGATGTGGACGGTCCGGATACAGGAGAGGGAGTCCAAGAAAGGATAATATGCAGAAGGAGGGACCCAAGGCCAAGGGAGGGCACAATACAAATGCCCAAATTAGAAACAAATCTGGATTTTGATCTTTTTTCAGTATGAACTGTTTCAGCTACTAGATATGTATAGAATAACCCATATCACAGCTGCGGTAGTCCCCATTCTTAGACGAAATAGACGATAAATTCTAAAATGAAAAATCTGAAAACATATAAGTTTCAAAATTTGGAACGAATTTTCTGAATTTGAAAACGTTTTCAAAACTGAATTAATATGCCGCGCGCAGCGCGGCACCCTCTACGCAACGTAGTCTACAGTATAGCGCGCCATGCAACGAAGTATGCGGACGGCTCACTTCTGAAAACAAATTTAAAAATTAAAAAGCATAATTTACTCAAGTTAACACCAAGAGAAACATGGAAAAGGTGAATATAAATCATGGCCTACATGGCCTATATAATATAAATATCATCACACCGCCTCACTTTCTCGTCTTTTCAGTTTTCAATATCAGCATCATTGACACTCATTTTGATTCCCACAAAAACACTGTCACTGACACTGTGTAAATGGACCGATATGATATTTTCCTTTATAATATAGTTTTATTTTGGCGTGCAAAATCCAAATCCAAGCTTCTGAGAACTGAACATACCAACGCATGAGTCCCAAACTGTTCCCCACAACGTCAATCACATGGAAAATACACTGAATACATCGCACAGTCACACACACACACATAGAAAGAGTCTTTCATGAAGTAGTCGAGAGGGTCTTTGTAGCGGCGCTTAATTTACTAGAAATATCATAGTTCGGGAGGATAACTCTAGTAAAATCCGGATGAAGACAAGGCACCGGCAGCTTGACGTATCCCTGGAGGAGAAAGGAATCAGAGCTAAAATGATAAAACTTGTTTTGTTATATTCTAACAGAGTCTATCTATATACTATATACTAGGCAAAACTTGTTATAACAAACAAAAAACAAAATAATCTTACCAGTGGGTAGGTTTTGAAGACGCGTCTCATTTTATTTTTCCCAGTTTTAGATTTCACCTCTTCATAAAACTCGTGTGCAACATCATCATCTTCATCCTTCGATAGAGAACTGGAGGGATAGGAGATAAAGTTAGGGTAACTGACGATAAAGGAGATTTAAAAGATATCTACAGACTAGGGAGAGATGTAGAGTGTAGAGGAGAAAGGAGAAAGTTAGAGGATTTGGGAGAGTGGTAGGGGACTGTGAGGAGAGAAGAATATGGGATATGAGAGAGCGCTAGATAGTTAAATAGTAAATACACCCAGGTAGTAGAGAATCAATTGAAGGACATTTTGCCTCATCTAGATAACCTCACGAAACAACGGGGAAGACGCTATGTATACCTCCTCTCTGCACCCTTCTCTCTTCTCCCTCCCACCCCTCAATTTTATTTCCTTACACACGCTATCTTTTGTAATTTGTATCTGATACACTCTGGGGCTAATACTATTTTTGTGAGTAGAACTCACCCTACTACACCAGTATACAGTATACACCCTACTATAACACCACACCAGTCTACAAAATAGTTTCTCTACAGACCAGTGGTATGAGGGTGGTAGTTCGCTTGCTTCGCATCATTTCCACGATCAGCCTCCTACTCCTTGTCCTAGTTCTGCTACAATTAACAATACCCAGATCAGATCAGGTAACACTCGTCAACTCTGATAGTTTTCACGCCGAAACAGTTAACTCTTTTCGGGCCCGGTTACTAAAAGAGTATGAACACAAAGAGGAACTAAAATCGTTAAAAAGAGGAGGATTGGCCGAAAATGAACAATTTTACCACCGTAATCTTACAATACAACTATCTCAGCGGCCCCTACTTCCACCTCCGTTTCCAATACACCATGTAGAGTGCATGCGACACCTGGAAACTCCCTACCCCAACTCGGTCTCTATTGTCATTGTGTTCTATAACGAGCTCCCTGCGCTGCTTATGCGAACTCTGACAACCCTTATCCAGCGGACTCTACCTCGATACCTCACCGAGGTTATTCTAATAGACGATGGGAGTGAGGTAGACATCTCGGAGGAGATTCTCAACTACTGTAAATCTCAAGGAATCACAGTCAAGTGGGTTAGGAACGAGTACAATATTGGAATTGCACGGTCTCGGCGGAATGGAATTGAGATGGCATTAGGAGATACAGTAGCCTTGCTAGACAGTCATATGGAGTTGAATTTTATCTGGTTGGAACCTCTTCTTGATATCATTAAAAGGAAACCCAGGGCAGTGGCAGTCCCTAATATAGGAATGATATTAGAGGATGGATACCACTCAAGATATCCTTTTGATAGAAACGTTATTACACTCCGTTACACCTTTGGTATGGTTTTTGTTAACTTTCAAGATGGAATAACAGAGGCTGCCTGGGAGCCCTATGCCTCATCTGCCCTTCTTGGTGGGGGTATAGTTGCCCTCAAATCCACCCTCCTAAAGTACTATCCTGTCCCTGTGTTGACAAGTAACAAGTGGGGTGTAGAAAACAACAGGTTGTCCTATAGGGCCTGGATGTGCGGGGAGGGTGTTTGGAGTAATGACTGCAGTAATGTTCTTCACCCTAACGGTCAGGATTCTGATCTAACTCGATATGATCTAGACTGGGATTATCTCAGATCGGAAGTAGTTGGGGAGTTGTTGAATTTCTGTCCTGATATGAAATCCAAGAAGAAACTATTGGCTAAGACGAGTAATCACCCTGAAGTTCACCAAACTATGATCCAATACGCGGAGGAAATTCAGGAACAACCCAGTTTGACCCAGAAGCTGAGAAATGCCACTCTAACTACAATTGGTATGTGTACAATGTACACAATGAGTATATCAGCTTATGAGTCTGATCAATTTGATTTTGTCGGCGAGGTTATATCTGTGTCTACCGCCTTGTGCTTAGATAGTGGTGGTTATAACAGGGAGGTGGGGTTATACAGCTGTCGAACAGACCCCCTTACCGTCATGGATAATCATCTGATTGGATTTACCAAAAATGGTAAAGTTATGATGGAATACGATTGTTGGGACACATTTTGGAATTTTGAACCAGGATCCCCGGTAAAGATCAGTATGTGCCACGAACATGAACCGATAAAGGGGTCCCCTGGGGATGCCCAAGCATTCAGATATGACCCGTCTCTCCAGTGGATTAGGAATGGACCCTCAAATAGGTGTCTGACGGTGTCAGATCCTTTTAGTCATAGACCCGGGTTGGAGCCGTGTGAAGTTGGTAATGTTAGGCAGAAGTGGACTATAAAGTTGGCTCCCTGGTTTGAACCTTGATGTTTTTATATGTCTAGAGTTGTGTGCCTGTTGCTAATGTTGAAATTTGTGTTGCCGTAAATTAAGATTCTTTCCTTTGAACCTTGAACAACTTGTGAAGTAACGAGTACTCTTAATTAGACAACACCTAAAATTAAACGACAGTCGACACCGTACCGAAGCAAATGTTCTAAATTAAGATCGTACCCGGCAGGCAAAATTTCCAAGAAGAGCTGGTGTATAGAATTACCGTAAAATCTGCGAAATTACTATCCGAACTCTCGTGCGCTTTGTGCTGACAATGTCTCACTTCAATAGAAATGAAACACCGCGCGCTACGCAAATAACAGCCTCCCAAATTCTGGAGCAAACACACACACGTCTTGTTTTATGTTACTTCTGCTCAGTTTACTCTTTCTATCCAGACTCAACAAACAAGAACAAGTTTACATTCAACCCATCTATCAGATCCATACTCCCCCGATGGCCAGAAAATTTAAAACTCCTGGCTGAAAATGATTGTTGTTTAATTACCTTTTTCTCTCTCGGAGGACTACTGCTGAGTTACTGCCTGTGTATTCTGTCCCTGTTCCCCGTAGGTAATTAGCTGTCTTTTTATACAAATGGCTCGCCGAATTACCCATACATAACCTGGGGGAAGGAGTGGGGCGGTGTTAGCACCATCTTCCTTGGAAACTCAGCGAAGAAAGAGACAGCGGAACTCAGAAGGCAGCAGATTTGTTTTACAAACGAACACTTTTGTTATGTTCTAACCCTCCTTAGAGGGAGGATCGAACAAGGGAACGGACAGTGGACACCTTACCTCAAGGCTGGGGAACGTAACCACTGTGCTACATCCCTTCATCTCAGCCCCTCACGGGGCTGAGACAGCCTCTACGAAGAAGAAGAAGGACACCTTACCTTAAAACGTAGTAACTAAGGATGGCACCACAAATGTAGATAAAGATTGGAGTTGTGTACTCGTTGTTGTAGAACAGGTACTCAATGTCCGCTGGACAAGTGGGAGGGGATGGGGGTGTGATAAGATCTGTGAATGTGAGTGGTGTGCAGTATCGTCCACGGGAGAGTGCCCCCTCAAACATACATCAACTAGATTAGGGGAGGGGAGGGGTTAGATAGGAGGGGGGTGGGAAGGTTAGATAAACTAAACAGTTAGGGGAGGATATATTGGGGATTCGATTGATGAGGGCAAGGGTGGCTAAGGCCAAATAAAACAAACACTCTAGAAATATGTTTCTCTATTTTAACACCACAAAAACATAAATAAGTTAGATCAGCGCCCAAATATATCAATCCGCCCCAAAGGTTGTGACGTGGCCGGTAAGGAGATAAAGTGACAGTATTCAGTTTCCTTCTCCACCCTCATGTTCAATTGCATCAACTGCAACTGCAACATCATGAATAACCTCCTCGACAGCTGCTACCTCCTTCTCAACCGCCTTCACCTCCTCCCCCACAGCCTCAACTAACCCCACCGTAGCCTCTACAACCTCTGCCAAACACTCCGATTCAACAGCCACTACCTCATCTACAACAGCACTGACAAGCGCTTCTGAGGTTTCCAGAAGGTGTTCAGTAGCGATCACAGCTGCTTTGGTATCCTCTATTACTACTTTGGTCGCCTCTTCTAGATCCGCAGCAACAGGCTCCTCAAGGAACTGTTTTATATCTTCAGCAGGGGCAGGTACTGCAGGTTCAGGTCGGGCCGATTGTATCAGGTCAGACATCTTGGAAACAGCTGAAATACACAGTGACTTGGTTTGAGAGAATGAAACCGGAACTAATTTAGACGTTGGTGTATTCTACAGAATGTATGGTTGCTAGGGGAATGTATGGTTGCTAGGGGAATATATGGTTGCTAGGGTTAATATACCGTTGCTAAGGGCAGGTCCAGTAGCGGCCAGAGCGGATGAAGTAGATTGAACCGTGGAGAGTGTCTGGTCAGGAAAACACGCAGCTGATCCAACAGTTAGTCCTGCCAGTGGGTACAATATCCTAAAGAGAGGAATTAGTTCAAGAGTTAGTCATCGTGACTAAAAATAACCTTTCTTTCACCACGACGTGGTGTTCAAACGCAGTGAGACAGGATCGACCTAGGAAAGGTAAGAGAGGGTCGATAACAACACACTAACCGTCTGAAGCCACCTCTTCTCCGTCCCTGTAGAACCCCTGAGAGGGTGCAGACCGCTACGACAGAGGACCGCTTCACTGTATCATAGGAAATAGGAACGAACTTTGTAACTGGCTTAACTGTTGATAGGACCTGGGAGGGAAAAGGAGAGATTCACAGAGAACGCTCGTTATTTTATGAAATAAAATGCAGCGTGAGCATTGAGCCAGTAGCCACACAAAATTATAACATAAAATAACTAGCTAATAGCTAGTGAAAGACAGTTTATGTATTGTCCCAGTATTGTCCCAGTACAGTGCGTCCAACATGTGTGTGTGTGTGCCAGCTGATAGATCGTACCTGTTGTTCCACTTCACGACATTGTTCCTGTCTCCTTGTTACCTCACTACACACATCCTGTTTAACCTCAACCACCTTCCTCCACCCACTCGATAACGACCTGTGGGGGGGGGGGGCAATTACAGCCTATAACAGGTCAATTTAAAGTTTATCTAAATCATAAATTGTGTGGAAGAACTCGATCCGTTAAGATTTTAAAGATTTTCAAAAACTTCAACAAAATACCTCCCAGCCGCCACCCACCATTGTCCATTACCCCGCATTACCCTATAATGGAGGTGTCCTCAGCATCCTGAGGTACTTCAACTACTGCTGGAGATGTAGTTGCAGGTGGTGGAGGGTCGTAGATGTCTAGCTTGGACATTCCCCCTAAAATCTACTGAACAGGAGTAACTATAGTTTTGAGTTTGAGTTTGTAATTTGGATTTGCAAGGGAAAAAAGGGGGAGGGGGGTGGGTTACGAAACATCACAACATTTTAAAATGTAATCAGTTGTAGAAAACAAACAAAATCATATACACACAGAAATTCAAAGATTAAACGCAAACACCCATTCTACTTCACACACACACACAATAGATTAGTCACAGAACCCTTTCTAAACAAAACACTACGTCATGACAACTCGTTACTATAGCAACACACGTGACGTCACTATTGCAACACACGTGACGTTACTATAGAAACACACGTGACGTCACTATAGCAACACAAATGACGTCACTATAGAAACACACGTGACGTCACTATAGCAACACACATGACGTCACAATAGCAACACACGTGACGTCACTATAGCAACACACGTGACGTCACTATAGCAACACACGTGACGTCACTATAGCAACACACGTGACGTCACTATAGAAACACACTTGACGTCACTATAGCAACACACGTGACGTCACTATAGCAACACACGTGACGTCACTATAGCAACACACGTGACGTCACTATAGCAACACACGTGGCGTCACTATAGCAGCACACGTGACGTCACTATAGCAACACACGTGACGTCACTATAGCAACACACGTGACGTCACTATAGCAACACAAGTGACGTCACTATATTTCATCGTCATCCCCAAAGGGATTCAAACTATCATCAATAGCAAAAGGGTTCGTATCCTCTACCACATCATCGAATGGATTGGTAGAAGATGCAGCTACTGGTTGTCTACTACCCCCTCCACTACCAGTATCAGATGCCTGATCATCATCACCAAACGGATTCTTGCTGTACAGTCTACTGTTCTCTGCAGAGGGGGGCCGCCGACCAAACCTCCTCGTTGCAGGGGAGGCGCTATTAGTAGTGGTGAAGGTGGTCGTGACCGGAGGGGGAGGTGGAGGGGGAAGGTAGGTGGGCCGAGATGTCATAAAGTCATCCATTCCCTCATCAGCATCATCTCTAACTCCACTACTAGATCGGGCATCTCTTGCTCCACTACCAGGTCGTGGTGATGATTTGTAACCTCCTCTCCCCACCATCTCTTCCTCTCCACCACTACTACCACTACTGTCTATACTACTGTTATCCTCTCCATCCTCTCCCCACAACTCGTGTAACAACTCCAACCTATCTGGACCTCTCCTCACCTTTCTACTTGTATTCAACACCGCTCTCCACCCCTCAAAACCTACCCCTCCCATCCCTCCTCCTCCGTATACCCGTGTAGTGAGGACCTCCTTCCGACCTCCCACCACCCGATCACTCTCACACAACACACAATACTTGGTGCTCTGGTGCTCCACACAGGCAGTGTGGCAGGTATGTGCACAACAGAACACGAGGAAAGATCCCGGCTCGGAGGTGGGGGATATGACGTGACAGCACACAACACACGTGATGTCTGTGACATTCCGTCCCCGGAGTAGCTCCGCCCTATCCTTCCTCAGCGCAGTGAAGATATCGTTATGAACGATTTGTTTGGTGCTTGTCAGCAGTACCTCTTCGTACATCAACGTATCCAGCATGTTACCTATCACCCTCTTGATATCTCCATACGTCCTCAACATCTTACTGGAACTACTTTTAATCAGCTTATCCAAGACTTTAGATGAGCTAACAAAACCGAGCATGTTATCTATCAGGCCCTCCTGAAGGGTCACACAATCCTGGCCAGAGTCCAGAGAGAGAAGGAGGTCCACAAGGGAGAACCAGTAGGATTCCTTGTCACCCGGAGAGAGCTGGTGAGAATTCCTCTGACAGAAACTGATGATCTTTGTTAGTGTCTCCTCGATAAAGTTCAGTTGCCCCTCATCAATACGGATCCCTCAGCACGTCGTAGTAGAGTTTAAAGGCATCAGAAAGCTCCCCTTTCCTCTCGTAAAGATATGCTGCAGCATCCTTTAGGTTAGCAATCAGACACATTTCAAGGATCGTATCGAGATTGTAACCAGCCGCAACTCTCAAATACGGACACACAAACTCAGGATTGTATCTCGTCATCAGATCTATGTAAAGATGATGTATGGAAGGGGTTAACAACTCCTTCCTCTTCACCCCTCTCCTTGCTAACATCAAACACACACTGGAGAAGGGAGTACAACACCCTCGGTTTCCCTCTCAACATCTCTACTATCTGCTCCAGATCCGCACTAAACACCTTGAGGAATCAGAGTGGCAGTGTCCTCGTTGTTTATTGCAATCAGCTTATCAATGTTCCCCACACATGTTTCTCTGATCTTAACCCTGTCCGCGTCAGTGTAGTTGCCGTTCATTACTTGATAGATGAAGGAGAAGACCTTGTCGGTTCTGCTGGTGTCCGACCAGTAGCAGTAGAGGACTCTGTCATACTCGCCACGCCGCTCGTAAATCACCTCACTCACCTGGGAGTATCATAAAAGAAGAGTTAGTATTTGAGTAAGATGTTGTACCACGAACTACGGTCTACGAAGAGGGTTTGGGTTTATATCAGGATTCAGGGGTTTTACACATTGTAGGGGGAGGAAACAGGTCACAAACAACAGAACAACCAACATTACATAACATGTGTAACAAAGTAGTCGAGTCAGTACACAACAACCATCACCAGAAATCTACACAGCATGTTACCTGATAAAACTCAGCCCTCTCAGACAGCTCCAACAACCTCGCCTCATTGAACTCCTCAATACCCACTGACAGCACCAGCTCCAACAGCGCCTGTTCCCTCTCCTCGTGCCCATACAGGTCATTAGTTGCCAGACAATCCAGTGCCTGGTCCAGGTACTTCTTGTCAAGATAGAAGGAATGATGCACCTTGGCCCTTGCCAGGAACGTGAACAAGTTCCCTATTTGGAGGGGTGTGTAATTGCTCCCCTCCTCGATCATCACATACAGCAGGATATCAATGACTATCTGGTGTATTGGTAGGCACTCCCCGTGACTAAAACTAACGATCATCACATTAAGGAACTCTCTCGTATCAAGGTCCAATATCATCTTCACAAAAGGGTAATCAGGTTCCATGTCATCATCCATTTCCTCCCCACTGTGCCGACAAAACACCGTATTAAACACATTATTCTGGATCCTTGTCACCTCGTCTGGATCAGTAGCGTGCACGTTCCCCACCAGACAGTTGCTAATGTACATGAGGACCACGTACCCAACCTGCTTGTGGGTCGGGTCTCCGTGTAACAGTTGGGGTCCCAGGATCTCCAACAAGTCTCGGAGTGGAGTCTGGTAGTCATGGAGACAAGCGTTATAGATGAACAGTGTCCCTTGGTACAGATCATACTCCCTGCAAAGGAGCAGGGTGTTGTGGATGTCCAGGTTGTGGGGGTCCAGCTGAAGGATGCAGTTCTCGAATGTATCCAGTTTTCCAGCCCCCTGGAAATGCCCCAACAGCTCCTTCATCAAAACAGGGTTCAGAGATTTGATCTTGTTACCCGTAACATAAGGTTCCAGTGCCTCAAAGAATGTCCTTTGCACGGCCGGGATTTTGGAGAGAAGAGAGTAGATTTCATCGTAGATTAGTTGTGTGTTGTCCGTCCGGACACAAGCGTTGATGCACCGATCGAGAGATATAGCCAGTTGGCCCAGATCTTGCTGTGTCTCCTCAATGTAATGTGAGAAGATGTCAAATATGAGACCCAAACACGACTCCCGGACACGATCCATGTCCCTGAACACGAGAGAGCTCACCCCTTTACCTTTTCCAGCGTAGAAAGTGAGCGCTAAATCGAGTGCACCCTCAAAATGCATGTCCCGCTGTAAATCAACAATTCTTTGCCGCCACGGGTTGGAAACTATCTTCAATATGTCACGTGCCCCCAGGATCCACGTGGCGCCAGGATAGCTAACAATAGTGTTGTAACACGCGTACTGAGAAGCCACGTGCATGGCCTTACTAACATTCCCACCCGTTGTTAGGGACCGATAGAACGCCGTACTGTAACACAACCCAATATCAGGTACACATGTAACAGTCTGAAGGCGTGACAGACTCCCAACATCCACAAGATGCAACTTTTCCGTGCTGTCCAGAACTCCCACAGTGTTAGTGTTAAACCAAAACACGGATATCAGCCGGAACTCGAAACTACAGGATTTAATCTTCCTGGGAAACACCTGACCGAGTGAGTCCACGTGAAGGGAGTACATGACAAATCGAGATGCACGTGCAACTAGGAGTTTAGGGTTCGGACAATCCAGGGGGTGGTAGTACCACTTGATAGAGGGTAGGGAGGTCGCATCACCCCACAACTTTATCCGGTATTTCACATTAGGATATGGTTTTAGGGAGATTAACATGACCTGCCTGAAGGAGCACAACCCGATAATAGACAGTGGATAGTAAGGGTGATCGTAGTTCACCATGAGTCTCTCGATATCTAACACCTCGCCATGTGACCCACTGAATAAACACGTGCTATCTGAGCTCCTCATCGTTAGTTTCTTAGTTAACTTCACCTCAAACACAGACCCCTGGGAGACAATATACAGGAAATTAGTCCGATCCACTACAATCACCTTGATGACAGTGCTACCAGGTACTTTAACATCAACCCTCTGAATATGTGAACCAGTGTCAACATCCCAGATGTGGATGGCACCTGCTGTGTAGGATGCAACTAGGATACCATCAAGTGAACTGAGGGAGGTCACCGGGCCGCTATCACTACCCACTTTACCCGTGTTGATCTGGGTATGAGACTGCCCATCCGGGGTCATGATTCCTATTTTGCCCGATTGAAACCCGATACCGACATCTTTACCCACGATGCAGACAGCAGTGGCCCGGTCCTTTCTGCTACACACACCTCCTAGCAGGGAGAGAGGAGATGATTTCACTATCTCTCCATACAGAACCCTGTTTGTTTTTATCTCTCCTCCACCACCAGGAACTAACTGTCTGGGTCGTCCAAAACTGGAGCTGTTTGATATTATCGACTGTATATCATCATCCACACACAGAACGCTGTGGATATCCTCTCGCAGATCACTATCAAGGAGGTTTATCGGGTCATCCTGAGCCAGGATATCATCCAGAGAGGGAAGGACTGTCAGTTCGGGGATATCGAGATCTTCCACTCCAGATTTTAGGGATTCAGTATCGTTAGATTCGATAATCTTTTTCAGCTGCTGGTTTATCAGTTCTGTCTCCCGCTCCTCTCTATCCCTCAGCCTGATGTCCTCCATTGCTGACAACTAGTAGTAGTCGGGGCCACTATATGTGGAGGAATGGGAGATAACAGAAGGATGCAGAAGTGATGAGGTGGTCAGACGAGAGTGTAGGAAAGTGTTACCACATTGTGTGTGGCAAAACACCACTGTTGAAATGTCACGGCGGTACCATTGTTACACTAGAAAGGGAGGGAGATTGTTAATGTATAGGGGAGGGGGAGATTTTCAATGTAGAGGGGAGGGGGAGATCGGAGATAAGAAAAGACATAAAATTTAGTTACACATTAACTTACATCAACAGAAAGCAATAAATTTACAAAACTCTGAATCTTTACAAACTAACCCTTATATAAATCTGCACCAAAACATTTAATCTGAATCTAAAAACTTTGAAGAAATCTGTTTAACAAACGAGCGTCTTTAGTTTTTATTTGTCTGAGCTTTTAGCAATTATGTCCTCGCTTTTTCCGCCTGAACCCTGAAACTCCTTGCAAATTCTCCCGGAAACCTCCCACAACTTTTCCTGAACATCCTCCATTATCCACTTCTTTTTCAGTGGTTTTATTCTACAGGAGGAGTAATACTGATCCCTCTCTACACTGGCATCTGTAGCACAATGAATAGAAGTAGCCGCCCCTTGTTCTGGCGTTTTGCCAAATTTAAAGACACACCTGAAACACCCCGCCCAGCAACCGCTAATATCTCTATCTATATCGGTGTTTACCATACCAGGGTGTAGGGAGACTGCTGTAACGTCAGGATATCGCTTAGAGAACTCCTTAGCAAAGTAGATCCTTGCCCTGTTACTGGCAGCGTACTTTTTAAACTGGGTGTCGAGGTTTGCATCTTTGGGAAGGGGTTGGAATAGGGAGGGAAGAGGGTCCCCCTCAAGATCAGGTTGTGTAATGTTGTAACCTTCATGGGCATCTGAGGAGACCACTACCAGTCGAGCATTGGATGAAACCAGCAAATCAGCTGAAAAAGATGTTATACTTTAGCGCAACAATCAATTGGGAAGTATTCTTTGTTTCTATGCAAAAAGATAGGGTTGAGTAAGGTTTAGTTTTCTGTTGTTTGAACTTACTGAGAAGCATTGCGAGATAAAAGTGTCCCAGATAGTTTATTCCAATAGTCGCATCCACCCCTTCCTTGGTAGCCCTAAACGGAGGACAAATAACTCCTGCATTGTTTACTAGAATATCCAGTCTATCTTTATCTTTTTTAAACTGTTCACCAAACTCCCGGATACTTTCAAAAGATGCCAAGTCAACCAAGAAGTATCGGACCTGAAAAGGCTTGATTATGATTGAATATTAGGACATAACGGCTCTGTCTGCACCATTTTAGTTGTGTTGATTTTTTGGCATACGCTGCAGGCCCCTCTACGAGTGTATATATATATATATATAGGGTCTGTAGCGTATTCCAAATTGAGTTTGGTTTAGTTTCGGGGAGGGGGAGCGAGTTGGGGAAGGGTTTCGTTGATAAGGACCTTTTGGCTCTTTCTCGGGTATTAGGTATTAGGGGATGGTTGGGTTTAAACTTGTTTCTAGTTGCCGCTTGCCGTTAAACAGGAAGTTAAAGACAGAAAACGCACTGCTATAATGATAATTAGTTTATTAATTTTAAGTTTCCATCATTAAAGACAAATCAGATTTAAAAATTGATAAAAACGTGCTGGTTTATTAAAAATATGACATTTATTGTTATCCTTTCTTCGTCCCAAAATAAAATGTTTATAAAAAGCCTCCCTCACTATCAGTTACACTGTCTTGTTCGCTGATATCACTGTCCCCACTGTCCTCATAACTAGGCCGATCAAAGTATTTACAACCGTCATAAATTCTGTCAGGCAACAAATTAGGAACAAGCTCACGTTCATCCAAATCAGAACATTGTTGAGTGCAGAAATAACTGATAATGTTTACAAGATAGTTCTCCTTGTCCTTTCCTGCGTTGACCAGTTCAGTTATTGCGAAGATGAGGTCCTGAGGCGGTAGGTTTAGGGTTTCAACAAGAAGAAACCTGTTAGAGACCAAGGTTAACCAGACGGGGTGTTTGCTCCTAATCGCAAACTCAACCATCCACTCATCGGACATCGTAGAACCCTCATGATCAGACTTCTCGTTCATCGCCATCACAAGGTATTTAAATACCCCATCAACCTGGTACATGGTAGCCCACGGTAACAGCCACTCCCAGACCTCCTTCAGAGTCGCATGCTCTTCAACACCCTTCCCACCCTCACCCAGAATGAGCTTGAGGGCCTCCAAGATACGCTGAGGGGCTGAGGGAACGGTCATGGTTCGGGTTCGACCTTCCTCAAAACTTGAAGCAAGCATGCTTTTCAGAATGGGAGATGACAGATCTTGTTCGGTAACCTCCACCCCTGGTGCCCCTTCCTCCCCGAGAATTCTTACCATCCCGGTAATATGTCCCTTCTTGGGAGACTGTTCCTCTCTTAGATGCTCGGTCTGTGAACCCTGCAAATACCGGACTAGACAGAGGAAGAGTCGAAGAAGTAATTCCGGAGGATCTGTTTCCCGCGGTTCCACGATGTTACAGAGGGAAGGACCGAGCTTAGTATCGAATCTCACTGACAGAAATACTTCCGAAAGTTCCACCAGATACTCGCTCGGATCAGATTCTGCACGAAGACTGTTCACCCAATGCAGACTAATCTCAGTATTCATAATTTTATCAGAGCCAAAGTCCCAGAATTTCTTGAGTTCGCAGTTCTGCCTTGGTGATGTCAGCCCCTCTTCGTGGGCCCACGGAGGATCTGTTTCCCGTGGTTCAATGATGATACTAAGTCCGTGGGCTTTTTTCGCTGCTCTTTTCAAGTCGACTGCTAGTTTTGGAGTGACTGAGTGGTTCTGTCGTAGTTTGTAAATCTCACGTAGTCCAATACATCTGAGCAGGGGATGCGTGTTGATGTGCCAAAATGAAGCTTGGAGTGATTTGCCGTTAAATGTACCCGAATACAGCGAGGAAAAAGATTTGGTGAACCAGGTTCCATACTTGGCAAACAAGTCCATGACAAGAATGATATGTTCCTTCGTTACAGAAATACGGAATACTTCGTCCTCAGCCAGTTCAATGACATCCTTTGTTACCGTAGCAACCACTTCCTTCACTGATTCAGTGCACTCAGTACAGTCCAGTTTGCGAAGAGCTTTTAGAAATTTGACGATCACCTCATTTAAAAGTTTTTCCTTCTGGAATACCCTATAAACCCGTGTTCCACCCCTCTCTAAGAAGAGGAAGAGGGCATCACGACAAGCCTTCGCCCACTTCTCCACAGATTCACGGGGTTTAGATATGAAAGAAGCTAACGCCTGGTAAACACCCTCGGAAATGGGCATGGCCAGTCCCTCCCGATTAATCTTTCGAAGTGCGCCGATAACCTCAACATATCTCTGATCAGCACATTTCGTAGTATTGAGGACACTGGCGAAGGCTTTGTCCCTGCTCGCTGGAGTGGTTTTGTACAAAATCGCTTTGGTATCGCCATGAGCATCTAAGTACAGTTTAGCTAGGCCTTCCGGATACAAAACACATATTTCCTTCGCCAAATCACCGAGATTCTTCCTCAAATTATCATCCACAGCAAAGCATTTCTGCAAGGAAGAAGGGAGACGGTCTTTTATGGCTACATAGGTAAATACCGTTTTAGTAATGCCCATCACGACGGAACCTTCTAAACAGCGGAGTTTAATGGCCAACTCGGCAACAGAGTTTACCAGGTTCACAAACGCTTTATATTCTTCCATGTCTCGAGTAGAAAAGGAAAAGTCGCCCATTATTTTAGTCAGCTCGGTAAAGATCAGTCTATCATTTGTAGCTAGAGTCTGTTTATTCAACAACTGTGTTTCTAGATACTCAAACACTTTTTGAAAGGCAAATATTGGATCTTCCTGCTCGTTTCTAAATTTTGTGTTGCTCATAAACTTGAGAGATTGAAGGTAGCAGTCTGGAATCTCCAAGAAGTTGTCAACGACGAATGGCCGATAAAAATCCCTCCAATCGTCATCTTTCATCTCGTTCAAAATGATAAGGAGACTGTTGATGAGATCTGGAGGAAGGTTCTTGCGAGAAATCAGGATAGGAATTGAGTACTTGAAGGTGGACTCTTTCAGCAGCTCAACCTTCTCCCCAGATCCGCAGTAAAGTCTAAAAATATCCTCGAGAATTTTCTGTATTGCTTGGTAATCCCAGAAGTCTGGACTCTGCACCAGCAGAGCACGTAGATCCTCACAATCGTCTTCGATGCATCGAGCTTGGCGCTTGGCAGGTGGCTCTGTCATGAAATGGGTCCTAAAAGGTAGAGTGTGTGAAAGGGGGAAGGAGAAGAGTCAATTCCTAGAGCGTATAACATTGGTGCTCCGTGCTATTGGCCGCCTGCATAAACCGTTGTCCAAGACACAGTCCACGACCTCTTAGACTCATTCTACTGACATTGAATGCTTTATTGTGCACCTTGGACTTCGTGGACCGCGTCGCGGGCGGCCAATATGACGGAGCACCAATGAAATAACACTAGGTGGTCGAAACTAGAAAGTCTATGGTCATGGACTATAGTGGATGGGATCGATGGAAGGCAAATTGGACTAACTAGGGGACCCCTAGTGGGGTCATGGGGTCATTCAGGGTCATGGGTTCAGGAAGTTAACTCAGTTAAGTTTTGGTATGAAAATTTTAAATATTTACACATAATTATTACATTATCGTGTCCTGCAGCAGTTTTGATCTCTTTCACTGCCTCCTCGCAAGTCTCTTTATTTCTACCGATTATGGTTACATCTGCACCCCTCTCGGCCAGAGCAAGGGCAGTTGGTTTTCCTATTCCACTATTTCCACCTGTCACTAGGACCGTCTTACCTTCCAATTCCTTCACCATTGGTTTACCCTAGAGGATGTGGAAGCGGTAAATCGAGGTTCGACTGTACAAACTACAAACACAGTAAGTTTAGATGAAAATAAGTTTGTTATCTAAGATAAAAAAGAGGTACACATTACATTATTTAGGTAAGTAAAAAAGAAACCAATAACTACTGAACAAATAAAAAATCTTAAATTTTCAAAATATTCTCTTAATTCTGAATTTAAAAAAGCATACTCTGATACGAAAAAACTAAAAAAGAAGGTTCTAAAGAAATAAAACACATTAGCGTGTAAACATAACTCCTGGATTAGTTCTGTCCTGATTTAGTTATTATCTCCCTGGTATCCGCGTGACGCCTCAAACGCCTTACAAATCCTCTCAGACACCTCCCACAACTTCTCCTGAATAGTATCAAAATACCATTGCCCATATAATTGCCTATAATTCTGGCATGGTCTCACTCTGCAGTTGGAGAACCATTCACCTCTCTCTACACTGGCCTCTGTAGCACAGTAAATGGAGGTAGCGGCCCCTTGTTCTGGCGTTTTGCCAAACCATCTCGACATCCTCCTGAGAAAACCACCCCAGCATCCATGAATATCCCGAGATAAATTAGTATCGACACATCCGGGGTGCACGGAAACTGCTGTAATAGCGGGATATCGCTTGGAGAGCTCCTTAGCAAAGTAGATCCTTGCCTTGCAGCTGGCAGCGTACTTATAACTCTCCATTCCGGCAGGCTGGAAAAGGCGGGGTAAGGGAGAACCCTCAAGCCAATTAATATGGATAGGTCCCCTTGTGTGAGATTCAGATGTCAAAACAACCACTCTGGCCTTAGATGCAACCAGCATATCAACTGTAGGAGAAGTAGTTTAGTTTCAGAATTAATGTTGTCCTCCATCGGAGGCCCCCGGACGTGCTGTCATACATTAGGGAGTAGCTTTAGTTTCAACTTACTGAGTAGCAATGTGAGATAAAAGTGTCCCAGATAGTTTATTCCAATAGTCGCATCCACCCCTTCCTTGGTAGCCCTAAACGGAGGATTAATAACTCCTGCATTGTTTACTAGAATATCCAGTCTATCTTTATCTTTTTTAAACTGTTCAGCAAACTCCCGGATACTTTCAAAAGATGCCAAGTCAACCAAGAAGTATCGGACCTGACAAATTAAAAGATTTACGGGTAATGTTGTTCCAGATAGTAAAATAACTCAGCACAGAACAGGTCTCAATTAGTACTCACATTGTCGTTCTTTGAAGCAGCTTTGATCTCCTTCACTGCCTCCGTACAGGTAATCCTGTTTCTACCGATTATGGTTACATCTGCACCCCTCTCGGCCAGAGCAAGGGCAGTTGGTTTTCCTATCCCACTATTTCCACCTGTCACTAGGACCGTCTTACCTTCCAAATCCTGTACCATTAGTCTAGAGAATTTGTTTTTGGGTAACATTGGGGATTTGATGAAAAACAAGGAGCAGAAAACGAAATAAACGATTATTAACTGACTAGGTATAAGAAAGGCCAACTAAATCTAATACACAAAGATAGTACATAATATATACAAAACACATCAGTTACAAATATTATTTTACAAATAAAACTGCTGGTAAGAACTCTTTTAAAGTCTGAATCTAAAAAAATAGCTCTGATTAAAATAAACAGTATGGTTTATTAAAGTAGGAGGCGTAGGATACTGAACTCAAAGAGCAGCCACCCGGTTTAAGGCGCCACTTTCCATATCTTCTCTCTGCTTACATTACGCCTCGAAATTCTTGCAAATCCTCTCGGAAGCCTTCCACAACTTTTCCTGGACATCCTCCATTATCCACTCCTTTTTCAGTGGTTTTATTCTACAGGAGGAGTAATACTGACCCCTCTCTATATTGGCATCTGTAGCGCAATGAATAGAAGTAGCCGCTCCTTGTTCTGGCGTTTTGCCAAATTTAAACATCCTAGTCCAACAGCTACCCCAGCAACCTGAAAAATCTCGAACAATATCGGTGTTAACAAATCCAGGGTGCAGGGAGATCGCTGTAACATCGGGATATCGCTTAGAGAACTCCTTAGCAAAGTAGATCCTTGCCCTGTTACTCTCATTGTACTTCTCGCTTTGTGTATTCTGACTGGTTCCTTCAGGAAGGCGGAAGCGCTTTGAAAAGAGAGGGTATGGGGTCACACATATCTGCCTCAAGTTGATCTAATTTGATATCACCCCACGCATGGGCTGACGAGGCGACAACTACCAGTCTGGCCTTGGACGCAACCAGGATATCAGCTGAAAGTAAAGAATGGGTAGTTTAGTGATAAGATGGTTGGATTCTGTTGTTATAATAAATAACATATCTCTCGTTAGAATATCGAATTTGTCGAGAGATCTCCAGTTGGGTAGCACAACAACTAAAAATGAAGACTAAGTTTCGATTTCAACTTACTGAGTAGCATCGTGAGATAAAAGTGTCCCAGATAGTTTATTCCAATTGTCGCATCAACACATTGTTTAGTTATCCTAAACGGAGGACAAACTACCCCTGCATTGTTTACTAGAATGTCCAACCTATCTTTATGTTTTTTAAACTGTTCAGCAAACTTCCGGATACTCTCAAAAGATGCCAAGTCAACCAAGAAATATCGGACCTGACAAATTCAAAGGTTTGCTAGTTAATAATCTTATCATTGACAATTAATAATTCCTCTCCCTTTGAATTAGTACTCACATTATCGTGTCCTGCAGCTGCTTTGATCTCCTTCACTGCCTCCTCGCAAGTATCTTTATTTCTACCGACTATGGTTACATCTGCACCCCTCTCGGCCAGAGCAAGGGCAGTTGGTTTTCCTATTCCACTATTTCCACCTGTCACTAGGACCGTCTTACCTTCCAAATCCTTGACCGTCACCATTCTTATAATGAAATCTTATGGGAATCTTATATCTGTAATCTGGGGATTACAAAGGAGCTCCACAGACCCACAGTTCTCTAGAAAAGAGTGAAAGAGAGAAATTTAAATTTTTTGAAATTTTTTTGAGTAACGGATTTTATTTTTTATTTTAAAAGTTTGCAAGAACGCTTTATTCAAATTTGCGCAGCTTTTAGAAGTAAAGCGCGCAATTTTGATACACTGCGCTGCATTTCGTTTTTTAAAAAAAGTGGCCCGTTTTTCGGCTCATCTTTTTTTCGCAAAACACGTGGTTTTTGGGCGCCGTTACGATCTGGGTGTTTGGAGGCCTGTTTACAGGTGCGCGCTGCCAAAAAAGTTGATTCACTAAAATGGCTCTAACCGCCAAACCACTCAACCGTTTTGGCTGATTCAAAGTTTATCTGGTAGGGAATGTCAAGGCCTAACCCCAACCCAAACCCCAACCCTAACCCTAACCCTACTTTAGCCCTAACCCTAAAAAACCGTTTGTCAGCACTCCCAAAACACCCAGATTTTAACGCTGGCAGGTTTTTCTTGAACACGTGTGTCTTTCTTACACAGACTCGTTAGAAGGGTGCTCATTCTTGCATAATCATCTCACACCTTTAAAGAGCGTTTAATTATCCCGCATCGAGCGGTATTTAGCATATGCCAACCTCAAACCTTCAGTATATAGTCACTAGTCTGCAGTTTGGGCGCTGAGTTATTCAGTTATCTTCTGCTCGTTGTGCCTTTGTTTAAATTTTAAACCCAACCGCATTAATTAACTTATTCTGACTGGCCATTGCACTGGTCTCCTGCCTTTTTATTTTTTTACCGCTCCAATTAATTAATTTATTAACAGCTTTGTATTTAAACTATCTGACTGACCTCTGGTCTCTTGCTTTTTATTTTTCTACCTCGTTATTCATTAATTTATTACCAGCTTCTTTAGAATTTTCCATAGGCCATTTATTAGATCATAACCTTATATAGCAATTAATATGGTTAGTGTGTATTACCTTATCGGTTATCCTGTTACAGTTACTTTATCCATTAACTAATTACTTAGCTATTCGCCTCCTTTTTAGATCACTAGCCTTTTACTTGAATTAATTATTAAACTATACTACTTACTTAGTATTTTACACTATGTACTTATTAATCAACAGTTAGTTATCTAACTAGTTAATTATCTAACTAGTTAATTATCAATTATCTAACTAGTTAATTTCTGAATTATCTAACTCAACGAATTAATTACGCTATTTCTTAATTAGATATTTTATAACCCTTATTTTCTACATACATTTATATATATTATATCGAATGACTGCCGACGGTTTTTTAAGGCCTTTAGGATCTTATAATCCTATAAGAGCCGCTTTAGAAGGCTTGTTAGTGGTGGGTGCGTTGCTTCAATCGACTGATTGAAACGGCGTCCTCCTAGCACTAACAATGCATAGGCCCAAAAGCGGGATATAAATTATAATTGTATTTGTATTTGTATTTGTGCATTTTGTGCACCTAATGCTTCTAGGATTTGTTTTACTGTATAGACTGCTTTAAAGTACTCAACTGTACTGCTTAGTTATGAATTATTAGGAATGGCAGCGGGTAGCTCAATAGGTAAAGCAATGTACGCGAAACCCAGAGGTTGTCGGAGATGTGAGTGTCAAATAAGGTTCAAAGAATAAAAAGTTATACCGGTTAGGACTTAGGTATTTATGGTTAGAGACACGGCATTTGTTCTAGAACTATGGCCAATGAAACATATTTGCACTGTATTGTTGTGGAAGTTGGAACAGCTGCTAAACAGTAAACTAACTCTGTTGTATGATCACTGATCACTGGCTTCGATCTTGACGAATTGGATCGTGCTGCTAAATATATACATGTCCAAATATTTGCCTGGAAATAAGTAGGTAGTGTCAGAAGAAGATATGAATTTCCTTAAGTAGCCATTGTTTCCGTGTCTGCAAATATAGACTCCTTGCTACCTGCCTGCTGCACTTCAATCTCCTAATTAACGTGCATTGTAATTGAGCTATATGGAGACAGAGAGTGACAGTTAGAGATAATATATAGTGAGAGAAGGAGAGAGAAATGAGAGAGAAAGAGAGTGACCTGTGACAGTTAGAGATAATATAGTGAGAGAAGGAGAGACAATAGTAGAGAGAAAGAAAGAGCCAGCTAGAAAATCAACAGTAGTCCACTTTTGTCACATTTCTTCTTCTTCTCTACTTATATTTGTTGTTACATACAATATGCTTTGTAGTGGTCCAAGAACCACCCAGCAGTCAGACTGCCATGACATGATGAATGGTAATATCCGAGAGTTGATACAGCCCCCAGCCAGCAAGATCCAGGTCAAGGTGCTCATTCCAGAGACTCAAATTGAGGTAGGTCGTCTCCTAGTTAGGTTGTTTAATTCTAGAGAATCAAATTGAGGTAGGTCGTCTCCTAGTTAGGTTGTTTAATTCTAGAGAATCAAATTGAGGTAGAAACTGTTTGATTATTATATGACGTCTTACGTCTAGTGTGAGTCGCCTGAAGAATTCTGCTCCTAGTTAAGTTGTTGTAAATTTGTATAGTACCATGGTTCGTCAGAATGGGAAATATATTGATTGAGAGCTATGTATAAACGTGAGCGTGTTGCCCTTCTTCAATTTGCACTAGCCAGGGGGGAGGTTTGTACATTTTCATGCAACGCAGAGGAAAAGTTAATTGTCAGTACGATTCTGCACCTTCCACCTCACGACACTGCTCCACACGTCGGGGGGGGGGGGGCACCGTCGCATTATATGTCCCCACACACACACACATTTCCTCGTCACGGGGAGAAATAATGTACATTCGTATATACTGCAGAGCTCCTATCACACACACCTGCCCATATTATATACTGACTAATAATAATCAGTGGCAAGCTGTGTGATATAATTATATTCTCAACCAAACACCACATGATCACAATATCACACTGTGTTATATCTATCACCCAAACTAGCTGTGTGTATCTCTCTCTTGTTACAAACTGTTTGTAACAACATGCTAACGATACTGCATGCAGTTGATCCTGCCAGATGAAAGTTCTGCAGCTGACAGTAAACAATAAACACACCTCTCTCCATTAAAACCACATCTATCTCCCAAGACCATAGATCTCTGCTCGAGATCTCCATATGCATATGATGTTTTCTCTCTGATGAGATTCATTATGACCTACATCCCGCATATTGCATAATAACATTAGTGCAGTGGTAATAGCCTGGAATGCTCTTGTATTGTATTTACTATTTGTGTGTGACAGCTGTGGTCGAAATATTCATTACCATCACATTTATAAAACACCTACGGCAGCTGCATAGGGTAGGGGGTTGGGATGTCATCGAGGGAGAGAGATCAGAGGAAATTAGGGAGACAGAAAAATATAGCTGTTTGAAAAAAGAAGGATTAGGAAAAAGTTAGATCATGATTATGATGTAGTACAGTATTAGTATAGTGCAGTATAATACCGAATAGGATGATTTGAAATGATATGACGGTGTAATAGTAAAACTAAACAAAGTTTATGTCAACAGAGCTGAGATGGTTCAAAATTGTAATCAACCAATACAAATTGTAAGTAACATTATTAAACAATATAATTATATTTTTCTCAGGCTGACTTGACGATTGGTTTAAATGCTAAAGTATGGGAAATAAAGCAACTTATCCTGAAGAATATTTGCGGTTTGGTAAGTCATATTTTGGATGCATCACTTGTTGACTCTTTTATTTTAATTTCTGCTAGCACTTTCTGTAGACTCATTCATTCAATCATTGCTATTGGACAATACTGCAATGATATTATATTTGTTCTTGATATCACACAGCTGCTGATCATGTTGTGCATCTGCTCACTGTATGTAACATCTCGATAGGTGCCCCACCCATTTCTCTCTCCATTACTGATTGAACATTCATCGCACGGTCTCACTCAATCCCATTATATGTCTCATCCGATTTCTCTTTTCATGTTATCAGAATTCGGTAAGACAGACAGGGAGTGACAGACAAAAGACAGACAGCGGACAGCATACAGCGTGGGGTGACCCAAAGGTAACACCATAATGACAGACACAGACACAGACAGACAGCCAGATAGACAGACTGTCACATTAAAGTGTGAATTAGGTCTTGCATTAGCCGACACTAATATTAGCTGCTAAGTGTTTAGGTATTTTGAGAAGTCCTATTTTTCATCTTCCATCACATCTCATATCAGTAGTTAAGTGCTCGCTATCTCTCTCTCTCTCTCTCTCTCTCTCTCTCTCTCTCTCTCTCTCTCTCTCTCTCTCTCTCTCTCTCTCTCTCTCTCTCACTCTCACTCTCTCTCTCTCTCTCCTCTCTCTCTCTCTCTCTCCTCTCTCTCTCTCTCTCTCTCTCTCTCTCTCTCTCTCTCTCTCTCCTCTCTCTCTCTCTCTCTCTCACTATTGGATACTCAGCTAAAACAAACATGTGTGATGTGGGCCAACACGTACCGAATATCATGGATTTTTTACACACGTCACACATGAAATATTGTAAATCTGATCACTTTGAAACCAGTTCCAATGTCAAGTGGTGTTTCATTAGCAACTAAAGATTTCTGATCACTTATCAGGGCAAGTTTTCACTAATTAGTCGCTTATTAATTGCTAATTAACCGTCCTCATCCACAGGATCTAGATGAGGGTTACAACTTTGGGATATACCTGCCCGCACAGGAGAAGAGACTGGGAAAGTTCATGTTGGAGGATCGGTATATTAGGGAGTACCGGCTGAGTGGCCTTCCTCCCACTATTGTGGTAGGTCCAGGGGAGGAGTTAATCTGTTTAATAGTGCTCTAAAAGAGTATCATATATAACCAGTTGAATGTTGATACTAGCTGTGTTCATGTGGACTATTAGATACTATTTTCAAGGCTTGATCACATAATTACTCACTAATTGATCACTTCCCCTGCATTCAGTTCCGGTATTACAGTAAATCAAGTGCCCTGGAGCGTGACATGAAGAGCGTTGGAAGAGCAAAGACAAAGGTAATTTAGTAAATAATTACCAGTTCTAGTTGTTCTTTGTGAAAATCAATGCAACAAGTAGATCATTCATGTTCATGTTTCATGGGAGAGAAAATTGGTTTGATTCATGATCATGCCGGAATTTTTGGCAATCACGTTTTTTGTTTCCGGGTTTATAATTTACTGTACGCTTTTAGCGACACACATCCATTTAGTGTAATTAGCTGGTACTACTCACCTTTCCTTTTATGCTAAAGATTCTGAAAATTATAATCCTGAACTGTATCTTTTGAATCACTAATTAGTTTTTAACAATAGTGGATATAAATAAACGTGGATTTGGCCGGATCATGATCTGCTGTTATTACAGGTCGGCAATTGATCGGAAATATAACGCGTCACGAATTGTGTCGTAGTCGGTAGTTGCCACATTGGGCGGCGCTCACACTTTGTGTCACCTTTTATTACATCCGATCGGATGTCTCTCTGTATCTATCAATAAGCTATAGCCTTGTCTTTCTTCTTGATCATTTCATGGCTGCCACGCCTTGATATATATTGCACTGTTGTAGTAGTCAGGGGATATAGCTTGGAAAGTCTCCCAGGAACTGTCACTCTGCTTCTGCTGCAGTTTAGAGTGTCAAAAGCTCAAAAAGCAGACTTTTTATCCGGCCCAGACTGCTGGGGGCAGTCAAATGACTGCACCAGGTGGGAGGGGACTCATGGATCATTGCAACCTGATACAACACACAGACATACATTTTATATTGCACGTCGTGATCCATCTCTCTTACGATTATAACAACACCCACCTCTCTTCTTCTTCTCTCTATCTCTCTACTCGACTCCATCTCTCTCTCCCTCTTCTCTCTCTCCTTTCTCTCTCCTCTCTCTCATCTTCTCTCTCTCTTCTCTCTTTCTCTTCTCTCTCTCTCTCTCTCTTCTCTTCTCTCTCCTCTCTCTATCTCCCTTCTCTCTCCCTCCCTCTCTCTCTCTTGCCCACGTATCCGGTGATCCCTCGTTCATCGTCGCACCAACCCTGTCTATCGTCTCTGTATCACTGGATCACTCAATAATAAAAGTCACTCTATAACCGTTTTTCTCTCACCGTACCTTCATGAATCTTACTTCATGAATCTCCCGCATAACATATCATCATGATTCTCTCATCTCTCGGTCGCTCTCTCTCTCTCTCATCTGTCGTCTCTCTCGTCTTCGTCTTCTTTCTCTCCTTTCTCTCTCCCTCATCTCTCTCGTCTCGGATCTCTCTCTCATTCCTCCTCTCTCTTCTCTCTCTCTCTCGCTCGTCTCTCTCCCTCCTATCTCTATATCACAAGCCATTAGTGAATAGTGCTAAGTACAAGGCACATCCACATGTGACAGACAAACAAAGCGACAGAGACAGAGACATGACAGGAACATGGGATCGGGAGCAGCTGCGGAACCTCGCTAACAGCATGCGAAGACGGGACAAACTGACAGTCACCCTACATCTTATCCAGGTAAGAAAATAATAATATTGGGACGCATAACAAATATATTGGGGCTTGCTCAGGATCTGAGTATTTCGTGCAAGCGAACAGGGTAGCGAATAGTTTATGAGAAATATGAAAATCAGAAGGCCACTGCGAGGGGGCGAAGAAAGACAAACGGAGACAAGCTATGAACTGTAGTGAAGGGTTTCAATAAATCAGTCGCTGTAATATATTACAAGCCCTAAATTTGACTCTGACATAACTGAATAAATCCTTCCTTCGATATGTTACGTCATTGCAGGTTTCATAGTGTGACAATCCTTTATTACACGTATATCTTTATTCTTTAGTCATTTCTCCTTCATCTTGTTCATTCTCTCACTAGATTCAACTCGTATGGTAGAATGGGCGTGACCCAACCCTCTGACCTTTATTTACTGTGTTCAGAACAAAACAATGTTCCCTGAGTTCCACTGGTACTGTTCCACTGGTACTGTACCAGTTGTTTTTAGTTCTACTGACCTCGTCAGGGGTGTGTACCTTGAATTCATCAAATCACAATAATTCTAGAAATTAACAGCTCTTAGCACGTGCGTAGTTGCAATTCTAATGATGTTCAGAAGATGCCCTTCGATCTCTTACACAGCATTATAATTGTAAATACACGTGTGCTAAGAGCAGTTAATTTCCGAGAGGGATCGGGGTCCTGAATCCATTGCAGCGACTCGCATGCTCTTCAATATTATTCGCTGATTATATCCAACTTTGAAGTACCTATTTCACCCCCGAAACCTCTTTGAGTTTGCGGTTGACCGATCCAATAATAACTCTTCTACCAAAGGTAGCAATCTTCCTCCATGAAGCTTTTTATGTCTTACTCCTCTCTTTCTATCTCTATATCTTTCTCTGTATTTCTCTCTCTCCCTCTCTAAGTCTATCTATCGATCTATCTCTCCCTCTCTATCTATTGATCTATCTCTCCCCCTTTATCTATCTATCTCCCATCCTCTCCCCTTCTCTCCCTCTTTATCTATCTATCTCTCACCCTCTTTCTCCCCTCTCTCTCCCTCCTTCTCCCTCTTTTTTCCCCCTCTCCCCTTCTCTCTCTCCATCTTTACCTCTCTCTCTTTCTCCCCTCTCTCCCCTACTCTCTCTCCCTGTTTCTCTCCCTCTCTCCCTCTTTCCCCCATCTCTCCCCTTTACTTTTACCTCTCTCTCTCACCCTCTTTCTCCCCTCTCTCTCCCTCTTTCCCCCATCTCTCCCCTTTACTTTTACCTCTCTCTCTCTCCCCCTCTCTCCCCTCTCTCCCTCTCTCCCCTTTACTTTTACTTCTCTCTCCCCCCTCTTTCTCTGATTGGTTACTGCACGCTGCTTTTGAACTTCATTATGTATGCAATCGCGCCTGACTGTGTTTCCTATTATACACATACACCCCACCACTTCTTGTCGTAGCGTAGCTTGGTCAACATTATAATTCCTGGTTGCTATTTCTCGATCCATGTGGCAGTCGGACTACCACATGGATCATTGGATCGAGAAATAGTCGAGAAATAGTCGCGTTGACAGTGACGTCGAAAAAACCTGGTTGCAACTCATGAGTTGTTACTCAACAAATAAATAAATAATTCCTGTACCCTATTTGGGACGCTTGTGGGAAGTCATCTCCAGAAAAATGTTTTAACCAGTCCAAGACACCAAGTAAATAAACGGACAACCGTCGATATTACCCGTGAAATTGCTCACATAAGACGACAGTTTCTTCTGAGTTCCTGTCGAGAAATTACCGATCATTACGGCCGATTAGTTTAATTGCTATTATTACGTTCATAAATCTGCTGCCAGCTGGCTAGCTCTTGCGTCTCCATCTCTATCTTTCTCTGTCTCTTTCTAGCTCTATCTCTCTATCTCTCTCCCTAATTTCTCTCTCCATCTCTCTCCTTTCTCTCTATCTCTATCTTTCTCTCTCTTGATCCAAGCAGCATATGCCTATCATCCTATAAAATTCTCTCCCTTCGCATTCTTTTTCTTATAATCCGTTCCCTCTCTCTACTCTTTCTCCTCTCTCTCCCTCTCTCCCTGTGTTTAAAAGTCTACGTCAACTAGTAGTGAATTGTTGGCAAAGCTTACTACTTTCCCGTACTATGAGCATCAGAAGCAGCACACGCCTTGTTAATCCATCAACACTCGATCAATATAACAATGTTGTTGATCAACTTCATGTTGATGGATATTGTTCAACTTCATGAGATCCTCCTACTACAGCAGCTATATCAATTGTTTTTTGACTTTTTTGTGTCACATGATTGCCGATCCTACTGATATGAAGTTGTCTTGCAACCTACACAAACACGATTTAGACTTGTGAAGTTCTATTACTATTCCGTGCAGGTCACGATTGTTGTTGTTGTTTAGACTGGTAACAGCCTGATGGGTTACACACTCAAACCTGTGTAGTTGTGGTTGGGAGCAGTTACCAAGTGCAAACATAGGGACATACAAACAAACACATAGACAAACGTCAAACACATAGACAAACACAGGGACAAACTAGGCTGCACCAGACTAAACAGACAGGTGAACCTACTATGTACCTTCTACTATGACGGACAAACCTACAGATCCAACTGTGTGAGCCATCAGCTTTGTCAGGCTACAAATTCACATGCACCGCGTTCTGTCACCCCCCCCCCCTTCGTTTGGCCCGTGCAAGTAGAGGTGCGCCCTAGCTCAAGTGAGAACAAAGTGTGAATGGTCCCAAGTAGACCCCCTCTCTCGCACACAACCTGGGCCCCCAGTGTATTAACATGCTCACTCCTTTCTCTAAGATGTTATGATCAGTTCACTCAGTTCAGAGAGAATAGGGGGATATATCCCAAGTTGTATTGTGTGAGCTGCATGATCTCTTTGAAGGACGGTGTGTGTGCTTGAGATCAATAAGTCGTAGCTCATTTTCCTAAAATCTCTTGGTCTTTGTGGGCATCCGGGCCCTTTCTTTTTTTCTCCCTCTCTCTCTCTCTCTCTCTCTCTCTCTCTCTCTCTCTCTCTCTCTCTCTCTCTCTCTCTCTCCTCTCTCTCTCTCTCTCTCTCTCTCTCTCTCACTTTCTCCCTCGTCATTGTAGTGCACCTTTGTTTGCTATATCCCTGCACCTCGCCCCTTCTTATTGTACTCATTGAATATTTCTGAATGTCATTTTATCACATCTCCCCTCAACTTGCCCATCACTCTTATACTCTCTGTCTCTTCGCTATCCTCTAGCTTTCACTGCATGTCAACAGAGATATGTTGAGAGAGGGAGGGAGGGAGAGAGAGAAAGAGTAGGGGGGAGAGAGAGAATGGTAGGTCGAATGAGAAAGCCGCATACAGTTTTTAATTTTGTGCTGAATTCTCTGATACAAGATCTCTGATCTCTTTTGTACAATAATTTATAATGAAATGACATCTCTAACTGCTGCAGTGATACTCTGTGCTTGTGCCACAAACGTTGACGCTCTCTGATCAGTAGAATTGTAGAACTATAATAACCTTTACCGCTTACCGTAGATAGCTATACAGCCCGTTGAAACGTGCTGCTGTCTGGACTAATCTAGCTTTGTTATAGTGCAATCAGAAAAGTGATTAACTGCTCGTTTAGCTAGAAATGTAGTACTACACGGTGTAATACATCTCGTACATCAAGTGTAGTACCCGCCCTTACTTGTTGAGTAAGAGCTTAGAGCACCCCTTACTCAACACGCCCTTACCGGCTTACTTTATGAAGGGGATAGCTTGACAATGACAATATTTTATTTTAAGGGAGATAGAGACAGGATGTTTAGTAACTAACTATGAAACGCGGCACTCAAAACATGATTGCATAAATAGCTGCACAACAATAATAAACTCCACCTTGGTTCACCGCAAAAAACATGACTGTTAGTGACGTCGCATGTCACGTGATTTTCTCTCTCTCTCTCTCTCTCTTTCTTTCTCTCTCTCTCTCTCTCTCTCACTCCTCCCCTCGTCGCATCCAAATATTCTGTTGACAGTTCGCATGTGACAGCAACCAGCATCAGGGATTTGTTGTGTGCCTTGTTAGAGCAGAGAATAGAGAAGGGATAGGGAGAGAGAGAGAATAAAGAAGGGAGAGATAGAGAACATAGAGCCTAGTCGAGTTGGGAGAACTCAAGAGATATGTTCCCTCTCGTGCGCCTGTCCTTTGTCACAGGTCTTGTTGTTATGTGTGACAGAGATCAGTGTTTCACCTTTTCTCCCGCTTGTCAGATATTTGCTATCAGTTTGTGAAACTGTGAAAGGTTGAGGGAGAGAGAGAGAGTGGGGGGAGAGAGGAGAGAGAGACAGAGACAGAGACAGAGAGACAGATAGAGAGACAGCAAGACAGAGAGACAGCAAGAGAGAGAGAGAAGGAGAAACCTGAAATATGCAAATGTGTTGATGTTGTGCTTTTTTCATCTTCACTCAAACTTTTGTACTGCTTTATGCATTAGGAATGCCTTTTAATATCCTCTTCCTTTTCTAATGTTTCCTAGTCGTATTTATCACTTTTTTACCGTTTTCTCTATTTTGCTCTCTATTTCTTTCTCTCTTTCATCGTCACAATGAACAAAGAACATGCGAATATATCCGTCCTACACAGTTAAAAGCTTGTTATCTCGTTTCTATCTACCTCCGATTGTAACGTGCACTTTCCTTTATCTTCTGGCCTGCTCAGGTTTGTTCAGAGTAACAATGTACAACACTTGAGTCTAGAATAGTACATTAGTACAATTGCTTTACTTCTTTTTATCCTCCTATAATGTACACATTTAAGTGTTACCAATACTATGAGAATCGATCTCTCCAGCTCACTGTTTGTGTCAGTATATATCTTCTAAAAACTATAATTGACCGCCTAGCTGTGTTAGTTTGTGTATGGTTTGGTTGACAGGATCAGCTCAATATGTCATTACGGGGTTTGAAGATGTTGCGGCGACTATCGTCAACCTATGATCCTGAACAGGTACTAGTTAACCCTTAATTAACTAACTAATTGTCAATCAAGTTGTCTTATTGATAGTATTCATGTGCTTAATGAACTTCTTGAAGAGTTAAATGTGAATAAAGTCGGATTTTTTGAAGTTGTCACCCCAAAATGACCGCGCATGTGAAATTTATCAATTTTGATGCGCACACCACACGTTAACATGTGATGTGACGCGAAAAAACATTCCGCGCACGAAAAGGGGGTGACAACTTCAAAAAATCCGACTTTATGAACAACTCTTGCTTCTCTCGGTTCTGAACAGTGAATACAGTCGGACCCCGATTTACCGGGATCCTCGGGGGAAAGGATTTTACCCGGTAAATCGGGGTGCCCGGTATATCGGGGTCAGACTGTATATGAAAAACTATTGCTACTCTCTCAACTGACCCTAAATTAATACAGCTCTGTTTGTAGAAGGGGACAGCAAATTGAAATTGTCAATTCTTAGCATAAGCAGCCCGGGCAAGAATAAAAAACAACAAAAAAAGCAATTGAATTGCAGTCTGCTATTAAATAAAGCTCTACTTCGTCAGAGGGGGCCTATATTCGGCTCTATCTATACAATTGAACAGGCGCAGTCTGTCACACTGTGACTCAAAAAAACACTCAAAACTCACTTTAACACACGCACATATGAATAACCAACTTATCTCACTCACAAACTACAACCAACAGAAAAAAACAACATTACGACTTCTGACTTATCTCCACTTTATTTAACCTTTTCCATTTTTTAATTTCACATAACGTCCTCTTGCAATTATACTGAAACATCTCACAGTCCGCCTTATACCACTCATATAACCCGTCCAGCTGTGAGTCTGATAATGTCCCATAAAACTCATAGAATTCAGCGTTACTAACTCCCTGTCTAGCAGGGTTCTTGTTGTGTTTGGCCCACCCGTTCTCATCAATGATCCCCTCCAAATTATGTGCCCCGAGGATATGCAGCATATTGTTAAACTCGCAATCGTAATCCTCTGTTCGGATGATATAGTCGTACCCGGGACCATAACAAGGGGAGCAGTACAAGTTAACTGGTATCCAGTGCTCGTTACCAAAGCCGAGAAGTAGGGCTGTCACAAACTCCTCAAATGTCGGGGACAGAGGGTTTAGGTAGGGGTTATCTTGCCCTTCCAGATACACAAACTGACTACGGATGCCCTTGTTTTGGTTGAGGTAGCGGATTGCCTCATTTTTAGCACTTCTCAGGAGCTCCTCTTTCTTGTCCATGTAGACCTTCTTCACAAACCTGTGGAAGGAAATAGTTATGTTCTAGCGGTAGAAGAGAATACTTCTAGTGGTGAGAGAGGGTAGTCGAGCAAGGAGGAAATATATATATTTGAACTGAGATCAAAATACCACACTAAAAGATTCAGGTGATCTCAAATCGGAGTGGGGAATAATAAATAAGGACATTGTTTTTAGTTATAACTCACCTATAAGGACCGAGGACTTTAGAAAAGAATGAGGCAAGATACGGCTCCTGAGGATCCGGTGTCTGGACCTTGTCCCGATATGCTGATAACACCCTCTCAAAGGGGTCTCTTACAATGACAAACCGGGGAACTGTAGACCCCACTGCTTTACCGGAATGCCTAGCGTTTCTCCACAGTCCTGCTGTGTTCTTGTGGTGGTCTTTGGTGTCACATTTCGATGGGGGGTAGTAGAGAGGACAGAAATAGTTGTTAGTGGAGGAGCTGCCTGCCTTGAAAACAGGACACCATAGCAACCCATTGGGACCTATCTTATCAAAAAAGAAAGTCTCCCTCGGTTTGTCCGTTTTGGGATACAACTCCGGCCTTTTACACGTCTCCTTTACATGGATGCGCCTTGCTTCCAACACAGACATAAACGCATCTGAATGAGTACAGTTCAGGTTTTTAGGAGGTTTAGTAAGCCTTAGTGGACACTCATCATCCCCCTCTGAATTAGGATCAACAGCCGGCACACTGGGGGGCTTGTCGGTTTTCCTCTGAACTTTTATACCACTACTTTTCGATGTGGTTTGATGATGAGGAGCAGGTGTGGGTACCGATCTCGATACCACATCCTTACACGTCATGACCTTATCAAGACCACAGCTCACTGAATAGCTTGAGTTTGTTTTGAGCAACCGGCACTCCTCACCACCTTGGGAGTCGACCTGCTCGGGAGTCTTTGGGGTGGACCGAATTGTGGCCTTCTGAGAACCCCCATACAGAGATTTTGGCACTATAGACTGTCCTTCTTGGAGTTTTACCCAGACATTTAGAATAGCGTAGATGATTATAAGAAGGGTGAGGGGGAGCAGGACAAACCTCTTAAACGCCATGTTGTCTTGCTGCCACCCCTAGTAAAGAAAAGGGTGTTAGAATACAAATGAAATGGTGTAAAACATCAAACATCACAATATTACTAGGGCATTAACAAATCTCACTCATTCACTGAGCTCTCAGTCGATCTATCTCAGCTTTTATCACTCTCAGTTACTATGGAGATTGGGAAACATGTAACATGAGCAATTTGTATGATTATGCCAGATTCTCGAATTATTATTAAGGTGATTATGCCAAAAACTAACAGAAATTAGTTGGCTGGAAAGGTGACCACTTTTATTGTCAAACTTACACCTTTGCCCGCTCCGGGTTTTTTCATAATTATATTTCCCTCTCACTTTGATTTTCTCTCTTCTCTCCGTTCTTTTCTCTATCTCTTCTCTCTCTCTCTCTCTCTCTCTCTCTCTTCTCTTCTCTCTCTCTCTCTCTCTCTCTCTCTCTTTCTCTCTCCCTGTCCCTCTATTTCCGTAACCCGGGCCGCGGCAAAGGGTAAGTTTGACAATAAAAGTGGTCACCTTTCCAGCCACTAATTTCTGTTAGTTTTTGGCATAATTTAGGTATATTTTGGTATTTTTGATGTGAAATACGATGTAAGACATGTCTGGACGTAGTAGAACTTGTAAAGACCGTCAGAAATCGCTAAATAACAATTTAAATTTTGACGTCATTTTGACGTCATAGTGTGAGTAACAGACGTTATAACGTCTTGCTAGTGAACAATTATTATCAGGCTATCTAGATAAAGACGGCTACCAAGTTTTGAGATCGATTGGACAAGATTTGAGGTCGCTATGGCGGAAAAACGCACTATCGGCCATAACTATTTCATACAGTCTTAAACTTCAGACGCGATTAAGACCTTGCAATAGAGTTTCAAAATTCGCGATATAGTTCTGAAAGTTAAGCGATTATCTTCATAAGTGTGGTCTCCATTTTCAATCCGAAAGCCGTCTTCAGGGTTGTAAATTGAGCTCAAAGAAATTTGGTCGATTTGAAACTATCTAACTTTAGTGACAGTTTTAAGGACGTTCTGGAAGACATAAACATGAAAAACCCTCCAATAACACAATTCAAACGTATACTTTCGAATGCAACAAACGAGAAGTAGTGTCTATCTCTTGTTAGTTTTCCCGAAAATTGTCTGCAAATGTGTGTAAAAAAGCGTCTCTATGTATATGTATGTTATTATACCAAAAACTAATTGAAATTAGTAGGCCGGAAAGGTTGCCATATGATTTGGAGTACCTTGTCACCATAAACATCACGGGGTACAGACGGGTATAACAGATGCTTCTTCTATCTTCAAAGGAATGTACGGTGCCAAAGGTAGCTCAAATCATAGGGCAAAACTTTCCGGCCTACTATTTCAATTAGTTTTGGTATAATTTGCATTATTTTTATCCTTTACATGTAGTAGAACAGGGACGGGAGGGATGGAATCGTGAAATTGGAAAATTTTCATTTTGACGTCATTTGACGTATAAAATGACGTCACGACGTTATGACGTCATACTGATGACGTCAATCATCGGGATTCATAGATGGAAGATACTGACCAAGTTTGAGATCGATTGGATGCGATATTGAGTCCGCTATGGCGAAAAACCAATATCGTCATATCTATTTTTAAACAGTCTAACACTTAGACGCGTTTAAGACCCTTATAGTCGATGTTTGAAAATTCGCGATATAGTTTCTGAAGTTTCAGACATTCTCGTTCCATGAATAGTCTTCGTTTTTTCGATTAGAATCCGTCTTTAGGGTGCTAAAATGAGCTCAAAAAGAAGTTTGGTCAGAGTGTTAAAAAGTGACGACTTTAAGACGTTCTGTAGGGACGTTCCTGGGGATGATAGAAAACTTCACCCCGCTAATAACACAATAATCCAGTAGATCTACAAGCTAGGAAAACGAGAGTCTCTATCTCTTTCCGTTGTTCAGAACCGTGTCAGAAAAAGCGTCCTCCTATGGCGTACGGCGCGCGCGCGCGCGTGTCCGTTACAACTGAATCTAAGGCAAATGGGACCTATCTGTACTTAAGTTCCAGATTGAGTAGAGACTTGAAATTTTAACTTAAGTAAAAGACCCAAAGCGGGTGTACATTCCAATTTCAAGGCAATCGGATGAAAGGGGGCGACGCTATAGCTTTCTGAAATCCGGTTTTCATGCCACAAACACCATAAAACGTATAACTGCTTTTCGGCAGCGCTTTTTGGGGGGGGGGAATGGCAACCTTTGCGCTTGCAGCGCAGTGATGTTATGTATATATATATAGTATAGCACGGACATTTATTGCTGTTTTCACATGTCATAACTCTAAAACTAAAAGAGATAGAGACTTGCCCTTTTAAACTCCAGTAGATCTAGTCTACGTGACACTGTATACCGAATTTCAGACCGATCGGTGCAGTGGGGGCCTCGCTATGGGCGTCCTAAAATGCCATTTTTGGCTAAAAACTGAAAAAACTTATTACTGCTTTCTGGCACGCGCGGTTGGGGGAGGTGGTGGTCACCTTTGCGCTTGCCAGCGCAGTGACAACATGACAACATATATCCCTAATTAACAGCTAAACATCCCCGCAGGAGCAGCAGAACAAGTTTTTTGAGCTCGTAGGAGACGGTAATGTGGAGCGATGTACAAAGATGCTGGAAAAGGGTCTCGACCCTAACTACATACACCGCTCTTCAGGATGTAAGTTTTACCACAATAGCAATGGACCGAAAGGGGGAGAAAGAGATAGAGGGAGGGCGGAAGAGTAAAAATAGCTGTAGGGAGATTTAAGGTTAGAGCTCCATACAGTAAGCTGTATAAAGGCTGGGAGCAAACACAAACATGGGCAAGAAGGGAGACTGAGAATAGAAGAACATCAATTTGTCGATCTATACTTCGACAAATAGAGCTATACAAATATTCTGGGAGTTTAGATCTAATTAGTGTGTGTACCACTATTTATATTCAAGGCCAATATCGGCCGACCCCTCTTTTTAGTTTAGATCTAATTAACAAAACAAACAAAAGTGATATACTGTGAAACGGGGTTGCCTTGCTCGACTCTCTTTCCGTGCGCTCCGCCCTAGGTTAGGAGGGTTAGAACATAACAAGAACCGGGGAATGAAGAATATCCCGGCCGTAGTGTACCTTTCTAAGAGTTGAAACGTTGCAACACACCTAGCTAGGAAAAAATAGGGTTCCTGGACAAAGCTGGGGACAAGGACCAAAATATCACTATTTTAATTTGGAAATGGACGTCGTGGCCTGTTCGTTATTTGAGCAAGCAAGAAATATGTCGTTTCCATGGCCATCAGTCCATGCTTCCTATAATTGACACATGCTGGGCCCCACCATGCTTCTGGTCACGTACTTGCTAGTTTGTACGTGATCACGTTTGCTGCGATATCTCGGGTTCCTGATAAGACAGAGACTTCATCTCGGATGCATTGGAAAGGTCTTGAAATTGTATTTCCAATGCACCCGTTATCAAGTCTTATCTTTTCAGGAATCGAAGATATTAGAAACGTAAAAAGGGGGGGGGGACAGTTGAAAAAATTAAAAATTAAAATTAAAAATATTATGGAGCAGTATAACAGCTAACATAGAATAGGAAGAAAGGATAATAATAAATTAGTTACTTCTACAGCAGCTTTCCATAGACTACATACACGCATGAACAAATTCCTAGAAATTCATGGGTATAACTTTCACACCTTCAACCACACTTTTCCAACTGTTCAGCTTTTCCATGTGTTCACATGTAAACATTTTCTCCTCAATTTACCACGTGTTTTTTCTTCATTTAAATCCCTGGTGACAGTTCTCACGGGCATATTTTTAAGTGGGTGTGTGTTGAACCATGTTGGTTTATTTGTACGAGCAAAATATCTCTCTTTCTCACCTCTCTCTCTCTCTCTCACACACACATTTTCGGTAAGTTTAACTTCTCACATACACACTCGCTTCCGTTCTAAACTATTAATCAGTTTTTGAACCATTCCAGTCTAACTGCTATTTACAATCAAAGAGAATCATAGATTGCAACCTAAACAGTGTAGAATTAGAAAGAGAGAATACTTCAATAGAGCAGGTAGGATTGTACGCAAATGAAAAACATCAAGCATTTGTGCAATTTGCAAATTGAGTAAGGCAATTTGCAAACTATACAGATCAAATGTACGCTATCACGAAATGTATAGAACAAGTAAAGGGAATAGCAAGCTCCGATAAAAGGTAATGGAGGGAGGATGGGAATGGGGAAAGAATAACATTGGACATTTGAATAGTGTTCCCTCTTCCTAAGTTAAAATCGATCCTAAAACCGATACGACCCCTACTCTATATTTCCTCGACATATTGAGCGTCTATTTCCTCTCTAAAGGGTTAGCGTACATCCCAAAGAACGGGGAAACCCAAAAATAAGCCCGGTGAGAGAAGGGACACAGGCCCGACCAAACCAGAGAGAGAAAAGACCTGGGTCTCCCCTCTACGCCCGCCCTCCTCTCCCACTCTCCCGTATCTCTCTCATCTCTCTCTCTCTCTCTCCATCCCTACCTGATTGTATACTCCTTTCAGTGACACCACTCAGCAAAGCGGCGACAGGCGACCGTGGGATAATACTGTTGCTCTGTCAATATGGGGCTATTATGGAGTTTCGTGACAGAAATGGCTACACCGCCCTCCACCACGCTGCCATCAAGGGCCACCAACAAAATATGAAGGTAGGCAGAGTTTGATACTTGTCTCTCTGAACTGGGCTGATAAAATACCAACAGCTCAATTCAAGACTCTCTCGCACGGAACGAAGTACGGTTGTTCTGTTCGATACACAGCTAGAACTTATTAGGGTAAAGAAGAGAAACAGCAGTGGTTTAAATGGTTTAAAGGTCAATATTAGCGAGGGCAGAGAACAAACTAAGAAACATAGAAACGAGGGGGATCTATTATGAGGTAACGGGCGATGAGGCAAAACATGATGGAGAGAGAGAAAGAGGAGAGATTTTACCGAGAAGAGAGAAAAAGAGAGAAAGAAGAAGAAAAGAGGGGAGAAGAGCAAAGGAAAGGAGAAGAGAAGAGAAATCGAAGGAGCAGAGGGGAAGAGGAAAGATGAAGAAGAGAGGAGAGAAAAGAAGTGAGAGATATCGTTATTTTAACCATGGCTAACTAGATCAGATATCCTATGAGGCCTGTTATAAGCCTGTTTAGTCTATTATTATTGTACATGGTGGGCCAGAAACATGGAGCCACTTTGTAGTTCACAGATTGCCCTGTACAGAGACGACCTCTTAGGATAATGTGACTAGAGAAAGAACTTGTTTAGAGGTGCAACTTAGCTCTACAATCGTCTTTAGAGGGGCGATCTAGCTCTACAACTTGTTGACTGTTGAGAGGGGCAACTTAGCTCTACAATCTTGTTTAGAGGGGCGATATAGCTCGAAAATTCGTGGAAGCATAGCAAGCCATCTCTTTCTAGTGAAGAAAATCAAGGCACGCAAGTCGCAAGCAACCCTTTACTTAATAAATATGTTATATCGAGTTAGAAAATATGCACATGTAATCCTTTCTCTCTCTCTTCCACTATCTTTCTCTCTCTCTCTCTCTCTCTCTCTCTCTCTCTCTCTCCCTCTCTCTCTCTCTCTCTCTCTCTCTCTCTCTCTCTCTCTCTCTTCCACTATCTTTCTTCCCCCTCTCTCTTCGTTATATCTCTCACTATTCATCTTTATCATTCCCCCGAGCTTTCTCACCTTTAACTCTCACCCCATCTCTTCAACTGCTCCTACCCTATATCTGAGCGACTCGCCCTCTCGGCGACTCGCCCTCTCTTTACCCCCACTCATTGTATTACGAGAAAACTTTATCTCTCCGCTTTACAACTTTGTATTTATTTCTCATAACGCTGAAAAGAAGTCACCCATAGCGCTACCCTCTTAGTTAGAAACGACCTGATGTTTTTGTAACAACTCAAGCTTTTAAAATTGGTAAAGACTCTTAAATCTTTACCCTCATGTAGAAGACTTTGAATGGTTTAAAAAGCCCACAAATGGTTTTAGAAGCATCCATTTTATCGAGGAAAGTAATTCTTTATAGGAGGGTGCATGCAAGGAGTTCAACTGTAGAGAGCAAAAGAAAGATGGATGAAATAACTAAGGTGTAAATGAAGAAATAAAAAAGATATCATGGTAGGGCAAGGTAATAAAAACAGAATATAATTAATTAGAAATAGTATAGATCATATGTATGTGTGTGTAACAGCAGTGTAACAGCAGTGTCACAGCACCCATGATAGTGGGAAGAGGAAATAGAGGGCCAAGTTAAGATGTGTATATAGAACATGCATGCAGTTACTCCCCCTGAATTATTATTCATAATATGTAAAATAATAATGTATCGAGCCGAGAGAGAGAGAGCCCACCCCCCCCCCCCCCCCCCCCCGCCTGACTCTCTATAACAGGATAGTGAGAGAGACATCATGATAACGGCTGACCATCTGCTAAAAAATTAAACTAATAAAGTGATTTATAGCTCTAGCCTTCACAGATGGTGCTAACTTTGGACGTTCATGAAAGCCACATTGCAAATTTTTGGTCCTAACTACGCTGAGACCGGTCCTAACTTCGGTCCTAATTGTTTCGTGAAAGATCAAAGACCCCCTGGGTTATGTTACAAGAGCTAGGCAAGTACATAATTACCCTTCCATAAACCAGGATAGCAGCCGTTAAAAAAGTAAAAGTAGAACTGAAGTACTCTAGTGTGATCCTAGAGCAACACTAAAATTACAGCTGCTGTAGTTCACACTTCACATTGAATTCAGATCAAGAGCCAGCTGCCACCTGTAACCTAATGATGAATTTTTAGCGACCAAGAGAGGTTGAGATGTAGAGAAGGGAGATAGAGATAGATAGAGATCTAGGGAGAGAGAGAGAGAGCCAGAAACAGAGACAGAGACAGACAGGAGAATTGAGAGAAGCCTATGGAAACCTAAAGAGCTATTAGTATACTTTTATAAAAGCAGTCTGCTTAGGATGATGCTGTTATGTTATGACAGCTGTATAATTGAGAGAAAGGGAGAATATAGAGACAGAGAGCCGAGAGAAGGGAGGGAGAGAGATCCAATATTTGAATCAGACAATTACTGCACTGGGTAACTGATAACAGCTGATCTCTGTTGATCTCATGCTCTCGACTCTCTTTATCCCTGCCCCTCTGTTCCTCTCTCTCCACCTTAATTATTATGATCATGATTCTGCTCCAAACACATATTGCATATGATTTTGAGGGACGTCCAGTGAAAAGTCTCTCTGTAAAAGACGTAACGCGCGAGAGCCCACCTGCTACGAAAGTTTACTGGTGCGCTCTCACGCGGGTCAAAATTGGTCGCGCGCGCACTCGTGACTAAATAAAATAAGGAAAAGCAAGTTCCGGTCTTCCGGTCGGTGGCCTTGACTGGGAGTGTACAATACAAGGCAGTAGACGGAGCTAGAGGGAAGTTTATCTAAAGATCTCTGAGATTAGAGACAAGCTGGAGAACAATGAGTTACACTGAGCATTACATTAACAAGCAATCTATAATGGATAATGGGCCCCACACCGAGTTATCAGTTGTTGACTATCAATGGATATATTAATAATTCAACGAGGTGACAAACACAAGTTACAAACCTCTCACTCTGTCAAAATCTAGAATTAACTCTGTCACGATCTAGAATTAACCCCTTTCTCTCACTCTGTCACGTGATCTAGAATTAACCCATTTCTCTCTCTCCATTCCACCAGGTGCTACTGGACGCGGGGGCCTCTGCTAATTCTCGTGATCTGAAGAACCTAACACCCCTTTACAACGCGATCTGTGAGGGTAACGACACCAAGTGCTGTGAGATGCTACTGAAGGAAAATTGTGACGTGGACGTGAAGGACGAGGAGAGTAATTGGGCCGAGTTACACCAGGTAGGAGATATACCTCTTGATAAGAGATACCTCTTCATACCTCTTAATAAGAGATACCTCTTGATACGCTTCAGTTAGCTGTTGTGAGGTTGGGAAACACAGCCAATCTACTTCTAGACATGTCTAAACAGCCGACTATTTATATTCGTTCTGAACTCTGCAAGAACTTACAATCCATAGTATATATTATAAGGGCACATAATATATATTATAAGGGCACATATTTTGTTTCGGATTGCATAGCAAAACTATAACAGGCAACAACGGAGAGATAATGGGAACGAAGCAATTAGAATTATTATCATGCGATTAGATTCACCAAGTTAATCTTTATGTATGAGGGGATTCAACTTACAGCATCAACTTACAGCATCTAGTTACAGCCTCTCTATAATAGAACAACTACAACTATCGCATGTGATCTAGATACAGTGCAGTGCATATTATTATAGGGGGCTGTGTGGGTGGTATACATTGTAAAACAGTGCGGCAGCTCCGTGTGTACATTGTACAATGTACACACGGTGTACAAAAGAGAGAGGTGAGAGATAGAGAGGGAGATAGAGAAGGATAACTCCCATTTTCACAGCATCAATCAAAAAGAGTGTGAGGGAGAAGCACATTATAGAGAGAGAGAGAGGGAGAGAGTGATGCATGGGACAGCAAGCAGCGTTCGGAGAGAGCCATGGCAACTTGTTTTGTTCAAACTCTTTTTAAAGTCCGTTTCAAGCGACTTGACCCGTAATTCTTGGAATTTGGTGCATTGCGCGTGTACATTTATTATTTACAAAGGGGAAATCTCAGGTCAAGTCGTTTGAAACCCACTTTATTTTAAAACAAGGCAAATGGCAACGAGCACCTGTAGAAAGTTAAAACACGTGACACATCACGTGACCTCTTCGCAAGTACAAGAGAAGAAGAAGCTGAGAACCCAGGCAAAATACCAGAAACTCCTATTACCCCATATTGGATCCTCTCAACCCCATCCCCCCACAATCCCATTGATCCCCTAGCGAAAAACAAAGCCCTATAAGGATTATTGACTCTTAACCTCCCTAATTATTGACTCCCCTCTCCCCTGATTACTCCCCCTCTCTCCTAATGACTCACCTCCTTCCTAATGACTCCCCCTCTCCCCCAATGACTCCCCCTCTCCCCTAATGACTCCCCCTCTCCCCCAATGACTCCCCTCTCCCCTAATGACTCCCCCTCTCCTCTAATGACTCTCCCTCCTTACTAATGACTCCCCCTCTCCCCCAATGACTCCCCCTCTCCCCTAATGACTCCCCCTCTCCCCTAATGACTCCCCTCATACCTAATGACTCCCCCTCTCCCCTAATGACTCCCCTCTCTCTCCTAATCTGACAGGCATGCAAGCGAGGTAAGACTGAGGTTGTGGAACTCCTCCTACTGTATGGAGCGAACATTAACGCAACAACGAGCGCTGGATCTACTGCTCTACACATTGCTGCATCCTTCAATCGGGTGAGTCCATAGCAGGAACCGAACCGAAACAAGTAAACAACCAATCAGAACTCGTTATTTAGGTCACGTGACTGGTTATCAGCCAATCAGGGACCAGTATTTCCTGATTCAGTCGGTTCCTGATAGATTAGAAGGGACCTGTTCTAGTATGATCTACCGAACCCTCACAGAGCGTGCTTTTATGAAACAAAATGACGGTGTGCGCCACAAACTCCAGCGACTAGATCTAGTAGTTGAGTAGCGGGAATTCAGAGGGTCAGCTAGTTAGGCAGTGCAACAAATATATGCTGAATTGGCTGTGCTCTAATAATAAGCAGAGGACAAGTCTTGGAGTCTACTTTCAGTTGAACTTTGTCAGTGAGTAACACGTCGGAGAGGGAGGGGGTAGAGCAAGAGAACGTACTGCTATACTAATATATCCTCTCTCTCTCACAATATTGCACATCAAGAAATGCCAAATAAGGCAGCGTGTCGGGTGAATATTGGGTGGACATTTCTGCGGACGTGGTATGGGGTGCAGCAACATGTAGATTATCCCTAAACAAATAAAGATACTCTTCTTTTTTTTTTCTCTCTCTCTCTCTCTCTCCCTTTCTCTCTATCTATAATTCGATAGATCTATCTCTCTATCTATCTATCTATCTCTCTCTTTCTCTATCTCTATCTATCTCCCTCTCTCTATCTATCTCATGACTCATTTCTCTATCTCTCCAGGTGCACTGTGCCCGGGTGTTATTGTATCGAGGTATCGACAAGACGATACGAAGCAACTCCGGGTTAACGGCTAAAGACACCGCCGCCCTGACGGATAATCAGGCTCTTATGGCTGACATAACCAACTTCAAACAACCTCATTCAGGTAAGGGGGTATTGACTAATTAATTGGCTAATTATCATGAAGATCTCCCCCTGATCCAAGATCTCATTAACCCTATCCTACCCCCTTTATTACTCCGATACTACTCAACTACCCGACACAAACCGTTCACAATACACAGTTCACACTCAACATACAGAGCCTTAGGCCGACAGCAATAATCAATATACCCTATATCATATTATACAACCAAGTGTGTGTAGTAATAGCAAGTCCTCTGCCAACAAGGCACGATTATACCAAACCCACACAGACCAGTGTGAGCCACACAATAGGCACGCTGAAGTTATGTATGGGCAAAATTGAAGCATATAAACACCCAAGCTACAGCGATATAATACTACACACACGAACAATTAGAGTTTTGTCAAGCAATTCTCTACCAACATAATGAGAGAGAGTTGGGGAGGAGAAATCGGGAGAGGGGAGTGACTGATCTATATTGACACGGAGAGAGGTTACAAAAAAGAAGTAGGGAAGCAAATTTCCCAAACTTTCTAGAGATGTGTGCTGGAGAGAGAGGGAGAATGAAGAAGGCGCTAGTCAACACTCACGAAAACAGCTAGCTGTCAGAATTCGTACACTTTGGAGAGAGGGGAGTGGAAGAGAGTAAGGAGATGATGGAGGGAAAGAGAGAGAGAGAGAGAGAGAGGGAGAGAGAGAGAGTGCAGTAGGAAGGCTTCACATGCTGCTACCACCGCACCACCAGCATATTGAAATGATGACGTCATCATAGAGCGAGGCTGTCAAATGCATTTGAACATTTAAATGTTCACAGTTCAGGGCCTGAACTGTGTCTGAACTTCAGGCTCGCACAATAACTGTCAACCATACATGCATACAAGTACAACTCTGTAGAATGTACTTGTACTCAATAAACAAAATTATTTGGTACGTGTAGTGTTTATAGTTACTAACAATGTAAGCGTCCCTAGAGGAAGAAAAGTAGTACACAGATCTACCACACACACCCACGCACACACATACATATTGGAGAGTTGAGCTGCAGCAGAACAGTAGTAGGTCACTATATAGAATGAGAATTAGAATCGCAGCGAAAAAAAAGACAATTCAGAGTGAGCTGCATGTTTGAGGACAAAATGTAGAGTATGCAAGAGCCCCCTTATTGTCTACATATATGTCCCGGTTATCTCCCTGTTATGTCCCTGTTATGACCCTGTCACTGTCTTTGTCACTGTCTCTGCATTGTTGGTATCTGTTTGACTGGTGGCTTGTTTTCACAGCAGGAACTAGTGTGAAGAAGCCACTCAACGTAGTAGCAATAGTTCAGTTGTCATGTCCTGTAAATGTCCACCAGTCGAGACTAGAGAACTGGATTGTTTGTGCTTGTGAGTTGGGTAACCAGTTACTGTTGGTTTACGGAGACGCAGAGACGAGTGGTAGTACCGGGTCCGAGATAGGGAAAATGAGCGAGTCTAGCCTGCCAGGTGTTAACAGTTAGCGATAGCTGTCGCCACGGCAGAGCCGGAAAACTTCGGACCTGGTGAAGCACGGTTCCGAGCTTGGTAGACTAGCCAGTCACGTGATCTGTAGTAAATGAATCTTTAGGAGTATTTAAGGAACGAGAGAATGAGTGACAAGCGTCCCCGACCTTAGTTTCATCTGTTTTAGTTTTGTGTCCCAATTTTCGTACTTTGATGTTCCTACCGTGGTGAACCGTGTTGTTTTATTTTGCCTTCGATCTCAAAGACTTCACCCACCCCGTGTCATTCTTTCCCCTGGTTGTTTCACGTGCATGTGCACTGAGATAGCCAACTGGTCACGTAGAACCCTCAAACTCGCCCAGCCCACGAAGCCCCAATCAGAGCTCCTAACAGGGCTACCCCATCTCGCACTAGCACCTTTAGACTAACAGGAAGCTCACAACTGGCGACCCCGAAGGGACTCCTAGAATCTGGTCCCCACTTGCCGTCTGTTTCCCCGCAATCGTCTATATCCGACTTGACAGACATGGGTCATAACGACTTGGACGCGAACCCCACCCCCGTCATCAACAGAGACGACCTCCAAGAGCCCTCCACCGCTAGTACCGAGTTAGTGAAAAACATCCAGTGTACTGAGGAAGAGAGGAAGATGTTGCTGCTGCACATTGCCATGGAGAGAGAAATGGCCCGGAGAGCTAAGTTTGGAGCCTCTGGATCCTCGAGGAAGACCATGAGCATGGCTTGTAGAAAGCCCCCGGTCTATGATCACACGACAATGGTGGTGGACCACTTTATGATGGTGTTCGACCGGTATGTGACTGATTTGCAGCTGGAAGATGACGAGAGGATCACAGCCATGTTGACTTTCTTGTCCCCGCTTACCCTGAAGAATGTCCTACAGATTGCACCGGAATTAGGGACGGCTGGTCGCTTGGGATGGCACGCCTATCGAGAACGATTCATACAGGTGATTGAATCGTTGAAACGGGAAGAGGCTCTAACCGCTCGTATGTCTCTAAAGAGCCGCACCCAGAAAGTGGGCGAGTCACCCTGTGAGTTTGCTACGGCTTTGACGGGTATTGCAGAGCTTGGTTGGCCACGTGCTGAGGAGCAGTCGGCCAGGGAACTCGTGTTGAAGCAGGCTTTGATCAGTGGAGCCAAGAATTATTGGGTCAGAGTATGGCTCATCCAAAACCAGGAGAAGTTCCAGTTCCGCGAACTAGTGGCAGAAGCCAACGCTGTGGAGGTGTCGCATAAAGTCCAGGAACCTGGAAAAGGTGAAGTAGTGGAGGCTAGCGTTCTTAGGGCCCAGGCAAACGACGCCCCCTCCCATATAGCAATAGCCCCACCGAATCTGCAGGTTGAGCCTGCCCCCGTCTCGTCCAACCTGGCGCTGGTACCTGCAACTCAAGGCCCCTCCGGACAGCAGTGGAATGCGCCTCCTCAACAGCCTGACCAACAATGGAACTCCCCAGCACAGCAAGCAGGTCCTCCCGGGCCCCAATGGGGTGCTCAAGGGTCCCAATGGATGCCGTCGTTCCCCCAGAATCGACCTTTTACCCGTCAACGAGGTTGGCAAAGACCGCAACGAATGCCCAATAACTTCAGATGTTACAATTGCCAAGGTGAGGGACACTATGCTCGTGATTGTCCGCATCCCCGCCAGCAGCGAGAGGGTTACCAGGGAGGGAACAGAAACATACCTCCTCGATTTCAACAGAACCCCGGTAACTATGGTAGAGGTTCTAACCAGCAAGCTCATGGAAATTTCAGCCTAGGTTACGCTCCTTATAACGATGGGTATGATCCCGGGCGGCAACAGCAGAGAAATGTCAATGTTGCTCAGGCATGCGGCGTGAACCCTCAAGAAGGCTTTTCTCCCTTCCCCGCCAGGCAGAACCCTTATCTTTCCCAGATGGAAAAAAACGAGTAGGTCCCTCCCTTAACGGGGGGGTACACACACAATGGGGTACCGTTGCCCCGTGTGCCTTGCAGCCATTCCCACTGATCAGACTAGATCCTGTACCCAAGCCCAGATCAAGTTTGAAGGAATTGCTGACACAAGGGAGGTCCATGGAAAAAGATAAGGTGTTGACGGATGTGGTTCAATTCATGGCCTCTGTTGATGAGACACCACCTGCCCTCACTGATGCCCCCGGAAAGAAAGGAGTCACTAAGTCGCAGAAAAGTGGTAAGCAGAAGAAGGTCTCCGTTGTAGAAAAGGAAGAGGTGCAACCAGCGTCCGCTCCTGTGCCCAAGAAGGAGAAACCTGCCCCAGCTGACGTTGCCGATAAGATGAAACCAGCAGTCCCCCAGGACAAGGAAAGAGACTCCCCGCCACCAGCTACTGACCTGACTGAGGACATCCAGGTAAACAGTCCAGAACCTAATATGTCTTCTTACGTGTCCATTTACACTGCTGGTGATGTGGTCTTGGATCCTAATCCTGTACCAGTGGTAGAAGGTGTGGCAGTGAACGCGTGTTTGGGCTGTATGTACATTCGAGTGCAGATCTCCTCTCTTACAGTTGAGAGCTCTCATTGATTGCGGTTCATGTGTTAGCCTTCTGGCCAGACGTGTAGCCGACACTACTCATCTGATGAGCATGGTGTTTGAGAAGCAGGTGGATCTTATCGGTGTTTCTGGCTGCAAATTCCCCACCCATGGCGTGCTCAGAGCCTTCCCTCTGGTGGTTGAAGGTAAGCATTTGCTCACGAGCCTGCATGTAGCGACATTGCTGAGGAGTGTATCCTAGGGCAAGATTTTCTGGAGGAGCATCATTTCACACTGGACTTTGGTGCAAGAACTATGAAGAACGGGACCCAGAACCTCCACTTGGAAGCTGCGGTGCCGAGGCAAGCCAACATTCCTGTGAAGGCAGCCACTGACTTGCATATCCAGGGAAACTACGTCATGGTCTGTTCTGTGGAGGACCCCAAAACAATAGTGGATGCAGTGTATGTGTTCACGTGGAACCCATTGTTAGACCGAATCATCGAGGAGAAGGAGTCCTTAGTGTGGGTCCAAGAGGGAGCTGTTCATTTACCCATGGCAATCGAAGATCCTGATGCTGAACTATTCTTGCCCGAGCAGTTTGAATTGGAACGATTAGGCCCGTTAATTCCGTCTCGCAGGTGCAAACAGAGGAAATGTATGAGAACGATTTCGATGAAAGGCGTGTTGCAGTCATCCTAGAGCAGCTAAAAAAATAGATAAGAAGCTACATCTCACCGAGGATCAGCGGCAGAGTCTGAGGGATCTTGCTCGAAGCCACGCGGATATCTTCGCCCTGAGTAGGTCCGAATTGGGAAGAACAGATTTGGTTGAACACCTGATTCCCTTGACTACCGATAAACCAGTCCAAGCCCCGTATCGACGTGTACCATTGCATCTACGAGCTGAGAGCATCCGCGAGCTTGAGGACCTGTTGGCGGTGGGAATCTTGGAGCACAGTGAGTCTAATTATAACACCCCTGTCTTGATTATTAAGCGAAATGATAAATTGCGCCTGATTCTGGATTTTCGAGCATTGAACGCTGTGACAGAAAGGTCGCTGTGTACTGTCCCTGCACTGAACACCATTACAGCTGGGTGTTCCGGAGCCAAGTTCTTCAGTAATCTCGATTTAAAGGACGGGTACTTCCAGATTCCGCTGAAAAAGGAGCACAAGAGATTTACTGCTTTCTGTGTCCCCGGTATCGGCTACTTCCAATTTACTGTCATGCCATTAGGTCTGTCAGGGGCCCCGGGAACATTCCAGAATTTGCTGGACCGATTATTGGCTGGAGTCCCACCGGAGGTAGGATCTGCGTTTATTGATGATATCCTGTCCCCGGCACGGTCTTTTGAAGATTCAGTTGGGCACTTGAAGGTTATCTTCGGTAGACTGAAGTTGGCTAAACTGAGACTAAGTCCCAAGAAGTGTAACCTAGCTGGAGAGCGCCTGAAGTATTGTGGGGTTTTCCTGTCTGCTGCAGGAATAGAGGCCGATGCAGAGAAGATTACGGCCGTGAAGGACATGCCCCTACCTCGATCGATCAAAGATGTCCGCTGCTTGCTAGGTTCGTACTCGTGGTTCCGACAACACATCCCTCATTTTGCCGAGTTAGCTAAGGGGTTGACTGATTGTTTGAAAGGAGAAAGGTTCTTGCTCACTCCCCCTGCGTTAGATAGTATCACCAATCTTAACAAGGCGTTGTGCGAGCCTCCCATTCTGACCTTTCCGGATGCTCACAAGGCCATGGTGATGTACTGCGATGCTAGTGAGGTGGGAATTGGAGGTGCTTTGGGTCATTTGCTGGATGATGGTTTCCATGTCATTTCGTACAGTTCTCGAGTTTTAAACCCCACGGAGCAAAGGTGGGCCTCGTTCAAACGGGAACTATTTGCCGTCTGGTACCATGTCACCCAAAGGTGGAGGTACTACCTCATTGGAGCCAAATTTGAGTGTCACACGGATATGAAAGCTATCACTGAGCAGGGGTTTATGAAGCACTGCAACCAGTCTATTATTCTCCGGTGGCTAATGGACCTGGCTTCCTACGAGTTCGATCTGGTGTTTACAGCGGGTAAGGACATGCAATTGCCCGATTGTCTCTCTAGATTGCCCGTGAACTCCGAAGAATTGTTCCCTTGGTGGACTGGTGAGACCCTCCAGAAATCGAGCATGCGAATAGCTACAATGCAGACTGAGCAAGGGGCACCCTTACCTCGCAAGGCAGGACACACCACTCAGCTCGTGCCCCTATTGAAGGAAGGGTCATTTGAGAATCCCATACCGGCCGCCCGCAGCGAGGAAATGAAGAAATCCCAGGAAGAAGATCCCAGTTTAAAGGTGGTGTTCGAATGGTTGAGAGAGGGCAAGCGTCCGGATTCATCTGAAGGAATGAGCGCCGATTTACAGTGGGCGTGGCGGTATTTCGAGCACTTGGGAATAAGTGAGCACGGTTTGTTGTACTATCGTTATCATCTCGTGCAAGCTGACAAGTTCAAAGCCCTGATAGTGGTTCCTGCCGCCTGTAGGAACGAAGTGCTGCGTGCCAATCATGATCTCCCCTCGTCTGGTCATCTGGGGCCACGAAAGACCCTGTTGCGAATTCGAGATAAGTTCTATTTCCGGGGACTGACCGATGCTGTGAAAGCATTCTGTGTCACGTGTGCACAGTGTTTCGTGCACAATGAGCCGTATAGGAAGAATGCAGCCGCCCCGTTGAAGATGTTTCGTTCCTCAAGACCCAATCAATATGTTGCCATAGACTTGGTGGGGCCAGTCAAAGGAGCAGGCCATTACAAATGGATTCTCACAATGGTGTGCAAGTTCACTCGTTTCGTGCAAGCAGTCCCTCTGACCAATGCTACCTCCGAGAAGATAGCGGCCGCCCTAACTGAGAAGTGGATATTCCTATATGGCTGCCCTGAAGCTGTGTTATCTGATCGTGGAGCCAATCTGACCACCGCTCATGTGATTCAGGAGGTTTACAAGGTTATGGGTCTGAAGAAAGCTGCAGACAACGGCGTATCATCCCAAAGGTAACGGACAATGTGAGAGTTATAACAAGCACCTAGGTCATTGTCCTACGGAAGTTAGTCAATTCAGCCCCCCGAGAGTGGTATAAGAGTGTAGCTGCTGCGGTATTCGCGTTGAACAATTCTGTGTGCGCTAGTACCGGATATTCTCCCTCGTTTCTGTGGTTCGGTCGTAGCTTGAGATTACCCAGTGATCTAATGTTGGGAACCTACTACCACTTCATACTACGCTACTGCCGCTCATCTAGCCAGCACCCTAGTACCTGAAGATGGAAGAGGTCTTCGACTGATGTGAGAGAGGCTAATGCTCGAACCTTGGATGCGCCACAAAGCTGCTCACGACCGCAGGAAAGGGTTTCATTGGACATACAAGGTGGGTGATCGCGTGTTAGGTGTTGCGTCCCCTTGCCCCTTCGATAAAGCAGCACAGAAAGTTCAAATCTGGCTTCACTGGACCCTGGGTCATTACTCGCGTTCTGTCTGATTGGACGTTTGTGGTAAGAAGAGAAGGATCTACCAACAAGGAGCAAGTCATTCACTTCGACTCAATGCGTCCTGCTATCCAGTGAGCTGAGAGGGAGAGTGATATTGCACAATGACGCCTTTGATCATGAGTTACTCGACCCGCAAGTAGCCCTGCCAGCCCCAGAGAATCCACGAGCCCAGCCCCAGAATCGAGCAGATAAAAGACAAGAGCAGGAAGAGGAGGATGACCTGGCACAGGCTTTGTTGATGATGTATCGAGAGGAAGAGGAGGTTAAAGAACAGGATATTAACCTGTTGAGCGGTACCTGTGACACTGCCCTCCCCCGTATTGACGAGGTACCTGAGGAGGTGGCCGGAGGATCCAATAGTCCCCAATGATGAAGATGTATCGGAACCAGAAGAGGAACTACCAAGAGCGGACACTCCGATAGCCTGCTCCACAGCAGCGGTACAATTTCCGGCCCAGACCGCACCGAAGTTAGAAAGGAAGACTTGAACTTGATGGTGAACGAGGGCTGTTGTTGTCTGAAGTACCCCAGTCAATCAACTGCAGAGGATTGAATTGGGGAACCAAGCCCCTAGCAAGGACGATTTGGAAGTTTGTATGGAGGTATTCCTTGCTACCGAGAGTACTTGGAGAGACCGTGTAGACAAAACCGGTAAACGAGCTCGGATTCGGGGTGAAACACTCTCACCAGCAGTACATGCCGAATGAGATTGATTTCGGAGACTGCCCACTACCTTGGCACCTGGAGGAACACAAGACTTGCCGGATGTTGCCAGTTCTGCATGCTGAGACGGGCATGTGCCCTTGAAGAATGTTGGAACTTGGACCGGACGCCTACCTCAATACAGATGTGCCCTTGGAAGCCCTGTTCCTGATGAACCCAGTGGGCATGTGCCCAGGGGAATAGGATTCCAAGTGGAAGTTGTGACAGTAATCTCCTCGCCAGATGGACAACCCGGATTCACCATTAAGATAAGTCAAGCCTGATGTGTACCAAATTGTACAAACAATGAACTGTAACTCCTGAAAGGAGGCATTAGCATTTTATGGAAAATATGAACCGGTGTGTGTAATAGAAAACGTGAAAATGGGATGTGTGAAGTAGTGCATGACGCGGATGTATTCTCTTATGTGTATCTGATTTACTTCACACTATCTTTTCCCCAACCAAATTGCTGTAGTCGTTACCAACCCCTACCTGTCCCCAACATTCCAAAAACCTTTTCTTTACCGTTAAAATATAGCCTCTACATGTCACCACTTTTCTGTGTAAAATATTGCGGGAAAACTATTCTTTGTTTTGGGACATATGAAACCTTGCAACGAACCGTGCTTCTCCTCATTAGGCGAGGTGAAGTGTCACCTGGGTGTTGAGTAGCGAGAGGAGAGTTGAGTGGTCTCTGCGTCTCCTAAGTAGTGTTACAAAGTAGACAAGTCGTTATAGTTCACTTCCCTTATTGTCGTTGTACCGTGCGGTCTAAATGTGATTGTGCTGTTTGACCATTGGTGTTACTAATACAAAGAATGTTTGAATAGCAAGTAGTAGTAGTACTGTGCTGTAGTGGCCACTGGCCTAATATTATTCGGGACATATTCACCCTCAGAAGGCGCCCTAGCCATAAGGCTCCCTATGTCCCACCCCCTGCTTGAGAGATATTGTGTTGAAAGACATGATTATGTAGTTGAGAAAACCGTAGAATTATTGTTTAACGTATTATTTTAGATTATATTTTAGTCTATCTTCTTTTCTTTTTCTAGAGTATTCGAGCTCCTTAGAATTATTGTTAAATTTATTACTTTAGATTATCTTTTATCTTGTTTTTGGTTCCTTAAAATGTTTATAACTACTAATTAAATGTATTATTCTAGGTTATCTTTTAGTTAATTTTCTTTATTCTTAGACTATTCTTAAATCCCTAAAGCTCCTTAGAATTATTGTTTATAATTAAAAGTATCATTCTAGATTACATTTTAGTTTATTTTTTTTTTTTTCTTCGACTTCTTAGAGATTATTTTCTGCCCCTTCATCATTATTTTATTTATCTATAATCTGTGACGAGTGTGGGTGTGTTGTTGCGGTTTTCCACGGGCATGTGCCCTGGGGATCGCGATAACACACTCATACCACCCTGTGTGTGCCTATCTCTGTGTGTAATTTTATAATCTGAAGTGGGGTGGTAATATGAGAGTGGTGCAGTGGTGGGTTGCAGGGATGTCGCTTTGCATGTGCGACTCTGACATCTCGGCAGCCAGCCACTGTAGCCTATTGGGTGACCCGTTCGGTGTGGGTTTCTCACGGGCATGTGCCCTGGGATGCCACCATCAAGCGGGTACCCCACAGTGTGGCTATATATTACCAGAGTACCTGTGTTCATTTGCTTTAAATTTTCAGTTTATCCCCCCGTTAATCAGACTATTTTATTACCTCGGAGTAAGGGTTCTCTTGTTGCTCTCCAGGGGAGGGTGAATGTAGAGTATGCAAGAGCCCCCTTATTGTCTACATATATGTCTCTGTTATCTCCCTGTTATGTCCCTGTTATGACCCTGTCACTGTCTCTGTCACTGTCTCTGCATTGTTGGTATCTGTTTGACTGGTGGCTTGTTTTCACAGCAAGAAGCCACCCAACGTAGTAGCAATAGTTCAGATGTCATGTCCTGTAAATGTTCACCAGTCGAGACTAGAGAACTGGATTGTTTGTGCTTGTGAGTTAGGTAACCAGTTACTGTTGGTTTACGGAGACGCAGAGACGAGTGGTAGTACCGGGTCCGAGATAGGGAAAATGAGCGAGTCTAGCCTGCCAGGTGTTAACAGTTAGCGATAGCTGTCGCCACGGCAGAGCCGGAAAACTTCGGACCTGGTGAAGCACGGTTCCGAGCTTGGTAGACTAGCCAGTCACGTGATCTGTAGTAAATGAATCTTTAGGAGTATTTAAGGAACGAGAGAATGAGTGACAAGCGTCCCCGACCTTAGTTTCATCTGTGTTAGTGTTGTGTCCCAATTTTCGTACTTTGACGTTCATACCGTGGTGAACCGTTTGTTTTATTTTGCCTTCGATCTCAAAGACTTCACCCACCCCGTGTCATTCTTTCCCCTGGTTGTTTCACGTGCATGTGCACTGAGATAGCCAACTGGTCACGTAGAACCCTCAAACTCGCCCAGCCCACGAACCCCCAATCAGAGCTCCTAACAGGGCTACCCCATCTCGCACTAGCACCTTTAGACTAACAGGAAGCTCACAAAAAGAGATAACTACTCCTTTAGAAAAGAAGAGATGGAGAAGGGAGTAATGACCATTAACTGACTAGGAACATGCGAGGAGAGAAAGAGGGAATTTGGTCAGAGAGAGAGAGATGGAAAACACAATGAACACGTGCAGTTCTGCGCTAAAATATTGGTGGGTACAATAGGGCCCCCGAGTCGAGTGGGTAGAGCTGGGTAGAATATTTAAAGCATAAGATCCGTCAATGAGAGAGAGCTTTCAGGATAGGAGGGGAAGATATAATAGTCATGCTATGAGCGGATATAATATATAATGCATATTAACTGTTATAGCATTAAAAAGGTCTGAGTCAAAACATAAATGCGTTTGGTGTATCAGATTTCCTTCAAATTTTCCTTTTTCTCTCAAAGTTGCAACACCCTGAACAAATATTCTCATGAGGATGTTCTCCTTTACATCTGTAAAGGGTGTCGAGCAAGGCAAATATATTCTCATGAGGCCTCATCAAGATCCTCAATCACTGATACTATCGAGAGATACATATCAAGCATATTTGACATCTTCTTCAACCTTCTACAGCTGTGTCTGATTAATAGATACTATAGCAAGAATGATATAGTTCATACCATATTTGGTAGTAACGCTGTACTGTACCAAGATGACCAGAGAATATCAGAAAGATAGTATCGATTCGTTTCTAAGATGAAGTTTACTACAGCTGTAACAGTAGGAAACGTTTACTTAGTAGTTAGTAACTTAACAAAACTGTTACATCTCCTGTCCTCCCTATTCTGCGGGTTTAGGGAGAGTGAGAGATGCAGGGATCGAGAAAGAAAGTGATAGAGGGAAGGATAGAGAGCTAAAAAAAGAAAGAGAGAGAGAGATAAAGAGAGAGAGAGGGAAGAAGAATAAATGTGAGAATTTAACATATATTATGACGCTACATAACAGTAGATGACAGCTCACAAACCTGCCAACTTAATAACTCCTTCTGAAGCACACGTCATCGCCATGGCAACCGACTTTGTGTAAGGTGTCACCATAGTGTTACCCAAGAAAATCAGCAAAGAGTTGTTTTATTCAAACAAGGGGGCGAGGAGAGATGGAACTTGAACAGAGGTTGCTAATGGTTGGTAATGGTACTATATGGTAGTATAAAGCAAGGATAGGTTAGATCAAGGAAAGCAACTAGCACATGCACAATATACAATGGCTACTACTTCAGACTACACGCGACATGTGTACATTTTACCGTATGTATTCAGTTCACATGAGACAGGGTGGACAATTATTGGCTGCTCATCAGTTACAACTTCTTCTTTTTAAAATTCGTATGAGGCCATATTGATTACACAGGGAACACATAATAACATAGCAAGACTGTGCACAGTTATTATTATCATGATTATGTGTCACAGCTTTGAGGATATACGTCATCCAGGGGGGATTCGAGAAATATAGAGGCTTTTAGAGCTTCACCAGCTCAGGAAGTGTTCTCTTTGAGAAATGACGTGCTGAAAATTGATCTACCTAGAGTTTTGCATGCACAGTAACTATACCGCATACCAAAACTTGGTTGTCAGGGTAACGAACTAATGATCTCGTGAGCGGGGTCAGATGTGGCGGATGGAAATGATAATGTTGTTTTCCTGTTCAATTTCAAAATTCGACAAACCACCAACGTAAACTGTCAGAGGCCAGAGCATTGACCTGAAGGAGCGTGTGAGAACTGTCATGGTCAGAGCATTGACCTGACAGACTGCAAAAGAACAACAGGTGGCCTTCACTCATTTAGGGACTGTATTATCGGTGCTAGTATCATTCACTTAGTGGTTGGCCCCCGTGCGTAGGGGTTCACGCCCATGGCAACCGCTCTTATCAAATCAAATCAGAGACTGCTGGCTGGGGAGGTTTAATTTTCAAACACTAAATAGCTTTTTGTTAGGCCTCTCTTATTCGACATCTTGAAAATGGTCATTTGCATTCTATAGGGAGCAATGAGATGAAATAGCCTACACCACAAATGCATCATCAGGAAATCTTACAGCTCGATATACAACATATAATGGGCTCTGTTATAATAACGCTACACTGCAGCTGCAGTAATTGTACAATGTACATGTAAATTGTAAGGGCCATTATATGTACTAGTAGGCCCGTTCGCCCTACGGGCGAATTTCGGGGAAATGGTAGCTTGATTAGGGAACCCTGACATCACCTCCACCATCCATTCCTACCCTATCTCTCACTTTCTCCCTACCCATGTTGTTGTACGCTCTGGGCTTCCTGACAATGTCAAGGTGCGAATTTAAGAGATCAATGTGCTCCAGAAACTCATCTCGTGAAAACTTGGCCACTATGTAGCCGATTCGGAGATTTCTATATTCGACTGGAGTAATCACCCTTGGGCGACGCTGGGTAAAGCTATCCGTAGTCGTTGATTGGCTCGCTTGAACACGTTGGCGTAATCTGTCATATTCTCTAGCCTGCTCCCTGACAGCAGCAGATCTTCTGGACCTATATAACCGTTGCCGAATAGCGCTTGGGGTGGAAGAGCAAGACATCAGGACAAAAGTAAAAGAATGCACGTGCAGAATTGAATTGGCCCTTGGTACCCAAAGCTGCAACTGGGAGTGAGGTTTCTAAGTTGCTCTAATAATTGCACGTGCAAGTGTAGTTGCTAGGTGATGTAGCACTGACAATTTGAATAGTAAGTAGTATGATTGTACTAATGCCACAGTTAGGGGGATGTAGTGGGAGACCCGGCCGTCCTGGTTAAGGGTACACCTGGCGTTTTTCATCATCGAGTGCCCAACCAAATGACTTCACCAGGGTTTAGTTCATACAAAATTGACCTCAAATATGCAATTTTAGCCCTAAAGTCGAATTCATATTTTTGCTACAGCCTATTTTCAAAGTGGCGTTTTTTCAATTTTTGTCGGAATTTTTAACCTCAGGACCACTTTTTTTGAGATAGAAACATTAAATTCTTGGAATTTGAAGAGAATATAAAGGTGAATAAGCCCAAAGAAGGATTTTTGAAATGGAGCTTATTTCTGGCCATGAGAACGGTTTACTTTTTTGTTTCTTTGACACGCTGGCTGAGAATGTTCCCATGCTTCATTAGAGATGAAAATCTGGAAATAGTTGCTCAAAACGATTATCTATGTGGCCCAAAAATTTTGGAACTTTCCCGCCAAAGATGTGGTATACAGAGCTTGTTTTGTGAAACCCGTCTTTTTGAAAAAGAGGGAAATTCCCTGTATCTCAAAAACGGATGATCGTAGAGACCTGCGACCAAGCTTAATCGATTCAGAAGGTCCGATTTTGGGGGGGTCTTCTGAGAGACATTTTGCTCCTACTCCAACCGTTTTTGCTGTAATTGCAAAAAACCAATTCTATGAAAAGGGGGAACAACTCTATTCCAGTAGCCTGCTTCGGGCTGATTTCCCCCTTACTTGCTGATACCTTTTTCGCAATTACAGCAAAAACGGTTGGAGTAGGAGCAAAATGTCTCTCAGAAGACCCCCCCAAAATCGGACCTTCCGAATCGATTAAGCTTGGTCGCAGGTCTCTACGATCATTCGTTTTTGAGATACAGGGAATTTCCCTCTTTTTCAAAAAGACGGGTTTCACAAAACAAGCTCTATACACCACATCTTTGGCGGGAAAGTTCCAAAATTTTTGGGCCACATAGATAATCGTTTTGAGCAACTATTTCCAGATTTTCATCTCTAATGAAGCATGGGAACATTCTCAGCCAGCGTGTCAAAGAAGCAAAAAAGTAAACCGTTCTCATGGCCAGAAATAAGCTCCATTTCAAAAATCCTTCTTTGGGCTTATTCACCTTTATATTCTCTTCAAATTCCAAGAATTTAATGTTTCTATCTCAAAAAAAGTGGTCCTGAGGTTAAAAATTCCGACAAAAATTGAAAAAAACGCCACTTTGAAAATAGGCTGTAGCAAAAATATGAATTCGACTTTAGGGCTAAAATTGCATATTTGAGGTCCATTTTGTATGAACTAAACCCTGGTGAAGTCATTTGGTTGGGCACTCGATGATGAAAAATGCCAGGTGTACCCTTAAATATGACATTGTGCCAAAGAGAAAAGACTCAGAGAGAAAGAGTTACAACTGTGAGCAATCAGCATGAACTGATAATTTAATTATCTTTATAATTCATTAATTTAATTATCTTGTTAGCAAAAGATTACAACAAAAAACTATTTCAAATAAGTTTTAGTTTTATACGGACCGGAACCAACTTAGATCTCTTGTTTCTCCCTCGGAGCAGTAGAGTTTGACTAGTTTCACTTTCACTATGAAGGAGAGTTTGAATAGTTTCACTTTCACTATCGGGGAAAGTCTGACTAGTTTCACTTTCACTTTTAAGGACAAATTTCAAAAAGGGGTCTCGAACCAGACACCTCAAGCTTGTCAAGCAAATGTTAGTCTACTGCGCTACTGCGACTCTCGAGGAGGTGCATTTCAAATAGTCTAAATAGGTTTAATTTAATCAGATTTCAGCAGTTCTACCAAAATAAGTGGGGATTTCACTTTATCTGTGACTATTCGGTCATTTTAATCTAGAATTGCAATATTGTATTGATACGGGACATGGTTCAGCGACCAGGAACTAAACTGATGGTTGGAATAATTGCTTGAAACCTGGGAGACGTGCTGCCCAAAATTCAGACCTACATTAAATTAAATGTCGAAGTTCAACATAACATAACCTGCCGAAAATGTTTGTCTATACTCTATAACACCAGTTTCACTAAAAATCCTACTATTATAGAGAAATGTACAATAGCGATTAGTACCACAAGCAAGGGAGATGCAGGTGTAGAGGGGGTCCCCCTACAGCACTACAGCAGGATTATAGAGAAATGTATCGAGTTATACTTATAGTACCACAAGGGTACTCAACAAAGATGCAGGTGTAGAGGGGGGGCCTCTACAGCAGGATTTTTAGTGACACTGGGGGAGAAAGCTAAGCCAGTAGGGGAGCAAACTAAGCCAGTAGGGGAGCAAACTAAGCCAGTAGGAGAGCAAACTATGCCAGTAGGGGAGCAAACTAAGCCAGTAGGAGACAGAACAATGTACACAAATCATTGGTATATTAGAATCGATTTGCGTGTGTGCAAGATTGCCGATATATACCGGCAGCAATCTTGGGAGAGAGAGAGAGAGAGAGAGAGAGAGAGAGAGAGAGAGAGAGAGAGAGAGAGAGAGAGAGAGAGAGAGAGAGCAGAGAAAGAGGAGAGTAAAAAGTAGCTGATTGGAGATTTGATGGCAGGGAATTGTGTATCGAGGAATGTGCGAGCAGTAATGGATCAGCTGATATATCGATTGTGTGGCGGAGCGAGCAACTTATATTAATGGGCGGACATATGTGCACTTTCCACTGACAAATGATGGTGTATTGGTGTGTACCTACCATACCATTAGCAGTATTAGAGAACGCAGAAAGAGAAGCTTAGTCACAGAGAGAGAGGTGAGAGAGAGGGAGAGAGAGGCAATGGCAGAGACAGAGATATGCCATATTATGCCTTTTTCATCTCCATCTTTACAAATTAAAATTTAAGTTAGCCCAGTTCTCAGAACTCCATAGCTGTACCAGGTACAGTGTACCCTCACTCTCACACATAGCTGAAGATATGGAACACGGCGTTCTCGAAAGCTTCTGTCAATTTATTTATTTAATCTACAAGCATCTAACTTCTTTACAATACGTGTGGTGAAGGATGAAAAGGTGAGAGAGGGTCGAACGTGAACAAGACACCATTCCCCAAGTCATACATTCAATATCACCGAATTCACCAAATGGGCAAGAAAAGTAAGATCTTATAAACGTGTTTAAAGTGAGAGAGAAAATCCCAGATTTTGATGAAACTTGGTCAGAATAATGTTTGGTGTCTAATTAGAAGTCAAAAAAATCAAATCCTAAATTTAGGATTTTTAGGTTTTTCGGCTTTTATGGGTTTCAGGAACGTCCTAGAACAAAATGAATAGAACCATCTTTCTCGGCGTGAAATTCTGCATCGATTATAGTGGTTACCTTTCTATGACGTAAGGTTCAGAAGTTATCGCGAAAAAACCCAAACGGGTACATGTGTTAGGGGCGGGTGCATGTTTTAGGCTAACGGGCGAACCTCTTGTCAGAACACCATGTTATAGGGTGTCAATCGACGCGTATTGATAAGGGGCTCATTTTGGTGAAAACCATTTTGATCTGCGATGTCTGTGTAACGAATGAAACCTAAAAAAACCTTACTGAATGAAGCATACCCGTTTGGTTAAAACATGTGGTAACATCGTGTTCTGACAAGAGGTTCGCCCGTTAGCCTAAAACATGAACCCGCCCCTAACACATGTACCCGTTTGGGTTTTTTCGCGATAACTTCTGAACCTTACGTCATAGAAAGGTAACCACTATAATCGATGCAGAATTTCACGCCGAGAAAGATGGTTCTATTCATTTTGTTCTAGGACGTTCCTGAAACCCATAAAAGCCAAAAAACCTAAAAAAAGGGGGGGGCCGGGGGGTGCAGCCCAAAAAATAATCAACCATACCCTGGATTTTCAAAAGTGTTGATTTTTTTTGGTCGTTTTTGATCTTTTTTGACTTTTTTTGATCTTTTTTGATTTTTTTTTTTATCTTTTTTGACTTTTTTGATCGTTTTTGATTTTTTTTGAACTTTTTTGATCGTTTTTGATTTTTTTTGAACTTTTTTGTTCAACATTAAACTTTTAAAAATCAAAAAATATCAAAAAAATTCAAAAAAATCAAAAACGATCAAAAAAAATCAAAAACGACCAAAAAAAATCATAAAACATTAAACATTTAAAAAATCAAAAACGATCAAAAAAATTCAAAAACGATCAAAAAAATTCAAAAAAATCAAAAACGATCAAAAACAAGAATTATTTGCATTATTTAACCATAATGCTGAGTTTCCCTGCCCCAGTCAGCTCATTGCATCATTCCTGATCACTTAACTGATATGTTTGACAAACGTTGCTGGCCCCCGATAGCGTGGGATAAGGCAGCGCTTTTCAAGTTTTATTTAAAATAAGTGATTTTTAAAAAAACAACAAAAAAAACGCAGAACAAATTTTTCAATTTCCAGTTTTTTCATTCAAGACGCGCGGCCGATATAAAACAAATTTTGCCGCGCGTTACAGTTTATAGCCGCGCACGCCTCATAAATTTTCAATAGTTTGTGGGCGTGCATGTTACTCCGCAAACTTCAAATCGCGCGCGCCGCACGGTTGCCCCTCGCAACGAAAGTGTGACCAAAATGGTCCCTCTACCGATTAGTTAGTATACCAAAATGTCGTTTTCGAATTCTAACCCTGCTATGCCTTTTTACAAAGTAAAAAGGCATCCGGGTGGATGCCTTCGGCATCCACCCGGGCAGGGAAAAAATCAAAAACGACCAAAAAAATCAAAAACGACCAAAAAAAATCAAAGAAATTTCAACCAAAAAAAACCAACCATACCCTGGCTTTCGGAAAAAGTTTGATTTTTTTTGGGGCTGCACCCCCCCCCCCCCCCCCCCAAAACAAACAATTTAGCAGGAAAAAGTTCTATGCAATATGCCAATTTTTGGGGCCCCCTTTATTAAATCGCCGAAAACTTTACAGCAAAAAGAAACCCCAAAAAAAAACCAATAAGATTTTTTAAAAAAAATTAAAAAACAAAAAAAAAAAAAAAAAAAAAAATTTTTAAAAAAAGGGTTTTTTTATTTAAAAAAAAGGGGTTTTTAAAAAAACCCCCCAAAAAAAAAAAAAATTTATTTTTCAAAGGGGCCCCGTCATAAAACCCCCAATTTTTAAAAAAAATTTTTCCCCCCCCAAAAAACCCAAAAATTTTTTCCCCTTTTAAACAAAGGCCGAATTTCCCCCAAAAAATTTTTCCAAAAAGGTTTTTTTTTGTCCCCAGAAAAAACCAAAACCGCCAAAAACCCCCTTTTTTTAAAAAAAACACCCCGGGGGTTCGGAAATTTTTTTGGGGGGGAAAAAAAAAAAAAAAAAAAAAAAAATTTTTTTGACCCCCCGAATTTTTTCCCCCAAAAAAACCCACCCCCCCCAAAAAAATTTTTTTTCCCCCAAAAAAAAAAAAAAAAAAAAAAAAAAAAAAAAAAAACCCCCAAAAAAAAAAAACAAAAAAAAAAAAAAAAAAACCCCAAAAAAACCAAACCAAAAAAAAAAAAAAAAAAACAAAAAAAAAAAAAAAAAAAAACCCAAAAAACCCCCAAAAAAAAAAAAAACAAAAATTTTCCCCCCCCCCCCCTTTTTTTTTTAAAAAAAAAAATTTTTTTCCCCCCACCCCCCCCCCCCCCTTTTTTTTTTCGCCTCCCCGGGGGCCCCAAAAAATGGGCCCTGGGCCCTTTTTATTTTTAAACTTAAAATTTTTAAACCTTTTTGCAAACTTTTTAAAAATTTTTAAAAAATTTTTTCTTTTAAAATTTTTTTCCCTAAAAAATTTTTTTTTAAAAATTTTTTTCCAAAAATTTTATTTTTTTCCCCCAAACGGCCCTTTTTTTTTTAAAAATTTAAAAAATTTTTTTCCCTTTCCCCCCTTCCGCTCTTTTCCCCCCCCCCCCTTTTTTTCCCCCCTTTTTTTTCCCCCTTTTTTTTTGGGGGGTTTTTTTTTTGGGGGGGGGGCCCCTTTTTTGGGGTTTTTTTGTTCCTTTTTCCCCTTTCCCTTTTTTCCCCCTTTTCCCTTGGGCCCCCGGCCCCCCCTTTTAAACGGGGCCCCGGGGGGGAACCCGGGGGGGGTTTTTTTTTCCCCCTTTTCCTCTTTTCTTTTTTCCCCCTTTTTTTGGGTTTTTTTTTTTTTTTTAAACCCCCACCTTTGGGGGAGTTTTTGTTTTTAAAATTTTTTCAATTTTTTTTTTTTCCATAAACCCCCAATCCCAAAATTTTAAATTTTCCCCCCCCCGGATTTTTTTTTCCCCCGGCTTTTCCCCCCTTTCCCCCCCCTTTTCTTCCCCATCTTTTTTCTCTTCTTCTGCAACGGCTCTCCCTTTCCCGAAAAATATTCTCAATTTTCCCTTCTTTAACCCAATTTTTCAATTGTTTAAACTTTTTAATTCTGGTTTGTCATGGGGGCCGTATAAGGTTTGGCAATGGTTTTAAGGATTTCCTAAGAAGTGATTAATTATGTGCAATAAGGGAAGGATTTAGGTATTTTTAATTTTGTTTTTGGCAAATATTAAGGATTGCAAATTATGAAATTTTTGCGTTATTTCTTTGTATTTTCTTATTCTGAGAGCTTTTTAAAAATTCACTCTTTTTGTTTTAAAATTTGATTGGCCTCATTGGTCTCCCCCCCTTTCTCCCACGCTTCCTCTCTACTCCCCTTTTCCCCCCCCCTCTTCTTTTCCCCTCCCCCCGCTTTGCCGAGCCCCGTACCCCCTTTATATCCTCGGGAAAAAGTTCAAATAATCCTCTCCTCTCCCCCCCTTCCTCTTTCCTCTCTCTTCCTCTCTTCCTTCTTTCTCCTCTCTCTCCTCTCTCTCTCTCCCTCACGATGGCGGACAGCAACACTGTCACGGGCCACACATTTCACACACAGAGCATTGTGTTTTTTTGTCGTTACAACAGCAACAACAGACAATATACTGAACTCTATTTAGAGTCCGAGACTCTCTCACTCTAGATCCTTTTGTCCCCGTCACTTCCTGGAGTATATATTTAGCACTCTCACGCTCACTAGCTCCCACACAAAGTGTCCCATTTTCCCGACCTATATCATGTTTTTGAGTTGTCTAAAGGAGCAGCAGGAGAACGGTGGTGGTGATCACTCCTGCTCTCATCTTGTTAAGAGGATCCTAGCCAGACAACGTCGTGGAAGGATTGGTGAGGATGATGATAATGAGGAGGAGACGGCAGTGGTCCCTGTAAGATCCGAGTATTATGGAGTAGAACAGAATGGAGAGCTTATCTCTACAACTGGTGGGAAGAGTACAGTTCCCGTTCCCTCCAGGTTGTTAGATCTGGTTTATGGCGAGAATCAGGCACCGGCCGTTCCTCTCATCTCTGATAAACGGAAAACTCTCCTCCCCGCACTGAGTTTAGATTCACTGGGCAGCACCGAGGGAGCAACAGTTCCCAGACGGGACTCCACTGATACCCGGGTGCTGAGAGAGTTCTCTGGAGAGTTGGAGGAGGAGGATGAATTCATGTCATCTTCTGATGATGACACGATTGAGGAGGAGGAGGGACCGGAAGAGGATGAGGTTGTAACTCCCACATCGTCTGATTCTGAGGTCGTGCCCGCAGCTAACTCTGTCTCGGAGATTGTCAGGAGTTTGGAGGCATATGGGTTTCTCCATAAGATAGATGAGGAGGAGGATGTTGAAAGTGGGTTGGACGAGGACACGGCATCGACCATCAGCTCAGCTTCCGCCAATGGAGTGAGCGTATTTTGGGGAAGAAACGAGATCGAGAGATCGACATCACTTAACAGCAATGATCGGTTGAAATGGGGTAAGTGCAGATATTTTATAGCCACAGGGGGGGGGGCGTTGAGGGGGTGATATGGTTTTTTGGGGTGAGATATTTGTTAGCTGTGTGAAAGAGTGAAAGGGAGAGGGATCAGAGTGAGAGAGAGAGAGAGAGCATGCATGTATGCCATTACAGTCGATTGTCGATAATGTTTGTGAAATTTAACTGCTACGGGAATAGAAGGCAACTAGGTATGTGCATCTGCAACGCCCACAATAACAACCAATGGCGAGGAAATTAGGATGATGGAGTAATTAGTCAGTGCTACTTCAACCGGCAACGTGGACCCAGCATGGTGCACAGCTTCTACCACCATTCTTCCAAGAGGGCGGTACACCTGCTACCTAAATTAACAGCCGCCTAACATCTCACATATCACTCAGCTCGGCCACGAGGAGTATCGTGTTGCCCCCATACCATTATTCACTGCCTCTCAGCTCTCCACTGATCTCACACATGTTTTATCTTTTGTTATTGTGACCAGCTCTCCTCACTAGAGATGTCTTCTCTACAGCTCCGATGTTTTATTATCATACGTCCTCTTTTATTCGTCCTCTTTTATTCGTTTCATATTCTTCTCTCTCATATTCTTTTTTGTCTCATGTTCTTCCCTCCAATCTCTTTTTATCACGCCGTCGTGTTCTAATCTGTCCTCTGTGTTTTCTGTTCCTACTTCCTTGTTTAATCAGTCACTTGATTTCGCCTGCTCAGATTTGTGGCACCTTCTTTGCAAATGCGCTATATTATCGCCGGCCAGTGTGATATAATAAGGGCATCATGGCTGTCTAACATCCAGGATTCATTATGCAGTGTTTCAAAAACATATTTCATTTGTCTTCACACAATTTTTCCACCCCTTCTCCCAGGAGCAAGTGTCTCCATGTTTCCAGTCGCTAGAATAATTTCAGTTTTCACGTAGAAGGTGCAACTTAGATCTTAGAAGGAACACTATCTACCTTCAAGATATAATGATATTACTTTTTGAACGACACAATTAGGACGTATTGGTAAAATTGGTGCACTCTTGAAGGTGTCATTTTCTCCCGCAGATCCATACAATCTACCTCAATAGATGCTGCAGCTGTTGAACGGAATTGCAGTAACATGCTAGCTAATAATACTACCAATCATGATTGCCACTTCAAGATTCTGTCAATTGTTCTTCCTCTCTTCCCCCTCTCAAATTTTCCCTTTTGGGTCTTTCTCTCCGGCCTTCTCTCTCTCATTCCCCCTTAATTTCTCTTTTTTTTTTGTTATTCTCCTACCTTCCCTATCTTATTCTTTCATGTTTTCTGTGTTTTCATTTGGTGAGGCTGGCTCAATACAAGTTAAAGGATAACAGCACGGAAAAACAGGGAGGATAAAACTCTTGACCTAAACATGATAAAACAAGGTTTGTAGGGCCCCCAAACTTTTGTATATTATGGTTTACTGCATGAAATACGTCATATTTCAGTAAAAGGAAACCAACTGGGGTGTTTTTTGGGTTTTGGGTGGGAAGTGTTTTGTTTCATTTGTGTTAGCGAGTGTTTTGCATTGCTTGATGTATGAGCATGAAGTAGTTACTATATTTCATGCTCATTCACTCAATTACCAGATTGATTTTCACTAGTTCAAATGTATTATATTTTAGTGTCTTTAAATTTGTTATTTTTTAGCTGTAGCTATGATAGTCAATGGCCTCCGTCACTAGGTTGGTGTCTAACGCAGTGTAGTTTAGTGTTTAAACTCTCCTTAGTCAGTTCTCTGTATCTAGCTACGTTCACGGAGTATCCCGGGCAATTAAGGCCCCAAATTTCTCTCAATTTCCGGGAAATGCATATATCCTTTTTGGTGTTGATGTTGTTGACAGAACTCAGCTCGCTTTATAATAGATTCTAGAGAGAGGGTTAGATCATCAGGGTTTTTTTTCGGCGGCCATCTCAAAAGTATTTTGGAAAAAGTATTTGGAAAATATCTCAACTCCTGGCCTCTATTTGATGTATTCTCTCCTTTTCTCTCTCGAGGCTGGAATATTTGAATAAAGGTCAAAGCTGGGGATGCAGTGATTCTATCTAATTGCAGGGCGGGGAGGGGGCACTCTGCATGCTACCCTTCTATCAAGGGAACCCCAAAAAAAACACAAAAGAGGAAGAAGGGGCGGGAGGAGGAGAGAAAAGGAAAGGAGAGAGATAGATATGAGCGGGGGATATCAAAATTGACTTTTTTATCTCCTCTTCTTCTCTTCTCTCTCTCTCCTCTCTCTCTCTCCTCTCTCTCTCTCTCTCTCTCTCTCTCTCTCTCTCTCTCTTCTCATCTCTCTCTCTCTCTCTCTCTCTATCTCTCTCTCTCTCCTCTCTTTCCCTCCATCCCTCCCTCAGGACCCTAGGTTCATTGTCATCATAATCAAAACTTTCTTCTCTGTGCATGACTTCGCTATTTTTTCCTGGTGGCCGTGTCACTGATCCTCTTGCTGAGCCCTCTATCTAATCTGAGTGACTGTGACCCTCTCATTGCCATCGCCCCCCTCCCTCATGTCACTGCCTCCGCCCCCCCCCTCTCTGTGTCACTGCCCCTCTCTCTCTGTGTTTATCACTGTGAGCCTCTCTGTATGTTCATTATTATCTGAATTGTGTTAGTAATATGATACGGAACGTGCACAGTTAAACTCTCACACTGAGAGAGAGAGAGAGACCAGAGAGAGGGAGAGAGATCTGAGGGGTCCCGCGGCTGCGACGTTTAGTATTACAAGTCCCCTCTCTTGCTATGACATTTTTGCTGTTCGAGCTCCCGACCGTAGAGCTTCGAGAATAATCTTTGTATTGCGAAATTTTGTGATCATGTATATTTACATCTCTTTTGCTTGACGCTTGTGATCGTTATTTCTTTGCTCCATTTCAAATTTGAATTTAATGAGCTTGAGAGGTACTGCAACTACCTAGAATTACCTAGAATTACCTAGAATTACCTACTCTATTACACGGGGGATTACGGGGGCTCGAATAGATCGCCCGTATAGATCGCCCGTACCAGTCGCCCGTACATTTGCTTTGCGCATTACGTTTCATCGCACTTTCACCACGAATAAGGTACATGCGCGTTACGCGCATGTGTTTTGTTGTGGTGAAAGTGTGGTGAAACGTAATGCGCAAAGCAAATGTACGGGCGACTGGTACGGGCGACTGGTACGGGCGTCTCATCCGGGCCCCCGTAATCCGCTGCCTTAGTTACTAGTAAGCTACTGAAACACACACAAGATGGGTCTGGGAAAGAAGAAGAAGAAGGCTGGAAAGGAGGTCGAGGGACCAACTATGAAACCAGAACCTAAATCTCCATTAGAGATTATCGGTAAGAGATCATCTCTCTCACAATATATTTGAGATGAATATTTCACAGAATTTTGCATTCACTAAAACAACAATTGCACATGCAACGCAAGTATTCTAACATTATACTGGCAATAACAATTGCAAATGCAACGCAAGTATTCTAACATTACTGGCAATAACAATTGCACATGCAACGCAAGTATTCTACCATTACTGGCTATATACTCAGCTTCACGGAAGGGCAAATTGATGTCACACAAGTCAGAACCACATGTCAAACATGTGTGAAGTGTGGAATACACACACAACAAATGCTAAGCTAATAGAATGGAATAGACTGGAACATGGAAAATTCCCAAGAGGCAGAAATGGAGAAAATGGGAGACATGGAGAGAGAAAGGGGAGCTTTTGTTTGTGTAGTGACAATTTCAGAACCTAATTACGTACAAACATGCACGAAACCGTTAGCTAAACAGTTATAAAAAAGAGAGAGGGGGAGCTCTCTCCCGGGAGAGAGACAAAGGGACAGAGAGAGCAGTCAACAACAGAAACACAAATACCCCTCTCATTGTTATTAGAAACCACAAGGAGAGCTGCGGTTATAATAATGGTTGATCATGAGTCTCTGATCCACAGCTAGTAAACAGTGATAAACATTAGCCCACACACCCATACATTATCTGACCAAATCTGGAGAGAGTTATATGTGCAACCTGAAAGATGATCTGTCTAAGTATCATTATTCCTCGAACTAAACATGACATTAAATCATTCCTTATCATTCATGATGCTGTCACCTTACCCCAATCTCGACCAACCCAAAACCAGTTTTACAATTTACTCAAATTCAAGAATCAGACCCTAAAATTATATAATCTGACGTTTCCCCGTGTTCCTCAGAGCCCTTCAGTGCAACTCCCTCCTTTACACCCCGGCGAAAGGAACCAGTTGTATCACCCAACACCAACAGTCGCCATGGTGACACTAACGGTCGTTCCGAGACTGGGAGCGTGGTGAGTGCAGATGGTTCCATAATCAGCTCAACTGCAACTGGAACATCTACCGGAGCAGCAACAGCTGCTGTTCCGGGACTGTTCCCCGTGGAACACCGGTCACTCAGCACCAGTGGGAGTAGTACAACGTCGTCATCAGCCGCGAGCTACCCTCCCGGTGGGTTTCAGTGTGTGATTAGATGTTTTAAATGTGTGATCTGTGTGATACTATAGCTACACTCATGTGTGATATCAATTTGTGAGTGTGATGCTAACCGGGTGTTGGTGTGATCAGTGCGATGAACTGTGTTTTTGTGATCGTGACTTGCCTGTGGAATGTTTGATTTATGTAAGATCATGACATTACAAAAGGGATTAGATCAGAGCTAGAGGTGTGATTTTATACTTTATAGGGAACTTGAACTTCTATTGTCACATTTAGTAGGGAGTGAAGTGAGTGTGTTATGTAGGTTCCTAATAGTATTAGTAGTAACACATGTAGGCTACCTGTAGGCTACGTGGGTTACAATTCAGGGGCCTGTAGCTTTGCGGAGTGAAGTAAGTGTGTTCGTAATATAATAAACATGTAAGCTATAATTGGAGAGGGATGCCGCTCTGAGGTTTGTCTGATGGTGTGACACGCTAAGCTGCCTATGCTCTGTGGAAATGTGTGTACGTTTGTTTGTTTTATGATCCTCAGCACAGATCAATTTGGTTGACCTCTTCAGTTTGTTTACCAAGCTGAGTTCACATTATTATTTCCGTGTTCAGTTTCTAGTTTTGGTGGCTAGTGATCCCCTTTTGTTTATGTTTCTAGAAACTGCATATCTTCAGCAATTGATTGGACAGGAAAATAATTCCAAACAATGTGAGATTTCCATAAAACTGCTCCTTAGTCCTTTCCATTTGTTTGTTTGTCTGTCCATTTGTTTGCCTGTTTGTTTGCCTATTTGTCGTTTGTATGTTTGTCAGTTCTGTTTGTTTTTCTGTTTATCAGTATAGTTCATTTGTCTTTTATTTGTCGTTTGTCTGTTTGTCAGTACAGTGGTGTATTCTACAATATGTCTGATGAGGAGGGGGCCGGGATGGTTGGGTGTGATTGTGTTACTGTAATGTGTTCCCCCCTGATCGATCTTTTCTCTCTCTCTCTCTCTCTCTCTCTCTCTCTCTCTCTCTCTCTCTCTCTCTCTCTCTCCCTCCCTCTCTCTTTATCATCTTACTGATCGCACACCTGTTACCATTTGTTCCTTTTCAGAGTTCCCTACGCCCAGCTCTCACGCCCTCAAAATGTCCCTGGAAGAATTGTAAGTAAACCAGGAGTTTTTTACTTCTTTAACTTTGCTTAGTTTGTGCAATGACTTGAATTGTTTTATAAATATTTGATTTGCGTGGACCCAATATTCTTGTAGAGCCGACAGACTATCTGATTAAAAACAGTAGTTCAGCTCACAGCTGGGGTTTAGTTTTGCTTTTGTTTCCCCCCTGCTATGCGGGGGAGTGTCTGGGTATATAGGACCGGTGGAATATTTGTAATCGTAAACTCATGTGACTGCAAAAACCTGATAACACTCTGTTGATGTCATAGGGAGTCTTTGTAAAAAACATGGAAAGTTGCATAAAACTAAATCCAAAGAAATCAGTATTTCTTTGAGTTGGGACATCCACGTTAATGCTGAAGAATAATTTCTTTGATCTCTTCTTAGTCTGAAGATTTCTATATTTCAGATATTCTCACACCCATATCCTCCACAGATTGAAAACCAGCCGATGTGTAAAGATACCGAAAACAAAACGAGGTTATGGCTTCCACATCAAGGGTTTGAGCTCCAAGAATGCCCAATTTGCACCTAGTGTTGAGGCGCCATGTTCTCAGTTCATGTTTGGAGTGGACAAGGACAGTGAGGCCCAGAAAGCCGGGGTCCTGGGAAATGATTTCATCTACAAGGTAAAGACTGAGATACTTATAATACGTCTCTGGTCTCACCGTCTCATCACCTGCACTCCTTATAATTTGAGGGGCCAGTTTCTAGGTCTCACCATGAGAGGCTATCTTTGTTAGGGAGGGGTTATAGGGTTGTGTGATGACCATCCTTTATTAATGGATTTATCCATGCATGTAGGACCTACATTGTAGGTACATTATATTATCCTCCTATATTATTGTACATGTGATAATCTCGAATCACTCATGTGTCTCTCAATGAGAGACACTCATGTATATTTTCCGTTAGGATCATGACGTGTAGGGGTCCTAGTGGGTGTCCCAGGTAGCTCTAAAAGTCTCAACCCTCTCTCTTTCTCTCTCTCTGTCTCTCTCTCTCTCTCTCTCTCTCTCTCTCTCTCTCTCTCTCTCTCTCTCTCTCTCTCTCTCTCTCTCTCTCTCTCTCTCTCTCTCTCTCTCCATCTATCTCCCATAGCATATTATTCTGAAATTATGCATGTATGAACTCTTGCCTGGCATTGTACCGATCACAACTCATAGATGATAGAGCTGATCGCTGGCAATGCGCCCTATCTTCTCTTCTTCTTCTCCTGACAGGGAGCTCTAGCAGTGTCTCTCAGGGAGAGAAAGACAGAGAGAGAGAGAGAGAGAGAGAGAGAGAGAGAGAGAGAGGAATGTGTCTCTCTATTTTAGACCCATCACGAGCTCCCAGCAGATCTCTTTCAACCTCTCCCACCTTTTCCAATATTTATGACTTACTAAGCTGAATTCGGGTATAAGATGAAAACCTAGTCACTGCATACCGAAAGATATTTTATCTGTAAAGGGAAACTGGGGACCTGAGCGTTATCACACAGAATATTATGCACTCACGTTTTTTTACAACATCATATTCACTTTATCGAGACTCTCACAAGCACTAGAATCCCATATTCATGGTTACACCCTCGTAACCAATTCAATTTAGTCACCATGGTAACATTGTTATTATTACCATTCCTCTCTAGGTGAACGGTAAAGATGTGACCATCGCCTCGCACAAGGAAGTGGTGGAAATGATCAGGAAAAGTGGAAATCCACTGACACTCCAACTTATCCAGGTGTCATCACGTAAGTGCAACAGCTGCCTTTTGTTTCCACTCGTGCACCTGTTGTAACTAATTCTTTCATCATTTTGCTGCCGGTCAATTATGACATACTACCATACGTATAAATGACAGTGTAAATGCGCTGAACAATAAATACTTGTACGTATGATTGTGACCCTATATATATGTTTGTTACATGTGTGTTACATTGCAGAGCCAGTAGCCCCACCACCCGCTGTGCCCAAACGAAATCCAACGACAAAGCTACAGGGACCTGTTCGTGCCCCCATGATCAACAGATCACACTCTCTTGCTAATGGTAAACACACAGAGATACATAGTGACACAGCTACAGAGACACGTGACACAACCATAGAGATACCACACAGAGATACGCAGTGACGTCACTGAATGACGTCACATGACAGTTGACACACAATCCTGTAAAGCCTGACTTTTTCAGGGGGCTTTTTCAGACCAATGACTCAGAAAAAAGGGTTTGAGCAGTTCTCGATCTTGAAGAACAATAGTATCACAATTCCTATTTTACAAACTTGTTCTAACCGCTGACAATGACTGTGAAGCACCTGACTAACTTTCTAAAACCCAAAGTTATTTCTATCTCTCTTCTCCTATAATAATATCTGATATTTTCACCAGGTACTTCACCCCGAAAAGAGGAACAAATATACGCGAATGTGAACAAGGTAAAGCAACAACAGGCGAGACTCAGATCACACACCACAACAGACCTACTCCGGGACGTGCACCCCCGCACTGGACTAACACCACGACAACAACGGACAGACAACAATGCCAGTAGGAGCACGACTAACCTGACAAAGGGACTCAGTCAGACTGAACTGGCGGGACTCAGACAGAATCTCCGACCAGCCCGATCCCAGGTATAACACATCTCTCTAATATAGGTTACAGTGCCAGACGGTGGTGATATGGTGATTCGGTGTCAGACCATGCCGACACAGCGCAGTGCACCTTCCCTTCAGCAACAGCAATCTGATCCACCGGTAACTATGGCAACAATGTATTGACTGAAACACCTTTTTAGACGGTTTCAAGCGCTGACAGAATACAAAAAACACAATCGACGATACTGTTACCGACATACGAGACAACTACTGAATCTAACAAGGTAGAATACTGATTTGATTGTTGTTGTCCCTTTCTCTCTCCCCCCCCCCCCCTAAAGATCTGCCTCAGCTCTATCTCCAAACTATCATAGTCTGTCTCCTTTTAGTCCCCCTTTCTCCCTATTTCCCCTCTGTATTACCCCTCAACTCACCCCCGCCACACACATCAGACATCAGATAGCGGTACCTACATGCCCAGCAGCACCCCCGACAACAAGACACAACAAGGAGGCTACACTGCCCAAAACTACACCCCATCCCCCCGGGGTAGTGTGGTAGTTAGCAGGAGGAGAGTTAGTGTTGTCCACGAACAAGATGAGGAGGTCGTCACCAAACCAGCAGCTCCTGTTAAACAACACTCATCACGTACAATGAGTCTGGGTCGGAAGGCACGGTCAAGTGCAGGGGACTACAAGGGGTCTATGGAGCGAAGGAGGACAACTAGGACACCCGCCACCACACCCTCAGCAGGGGATGACATGTCACAGAGGAGTCTGGCTAGGAGTATCATGGGTAAAGAGTGGGGTAGTACATCCTCCCTAGTGGATATGAATGATCCAAATCATAGGATCATGATGATGATGGACTGTAGCAGTTCATCTGTAGAGAGTTCCACCTATACGACTGTTGATACGGATGATTTGGAGACCCCTTCCTCCTCCCCTACCCGGATAAACCAGGAAGATCCGCTGGCAAGGGAGCCCATATACACGAAGGTTATCAAACAACCACCGCCACTACCCAGACGAACCTCCTCCCTTTCACTCACCAGGAAACCATCCAAGCCGGAGGAGGTTAAACCACAAGAACCACCCAAGGTAACACAAGAACCAGCGGTTTTGAAGCAGCCAGAAGCGATAATAATCAAGTCTACTACACCAACAAAACGAACTCTAAAAAGCCTCGCTATCGCTCCCCAGGCCTCCGTTACCATCAACCCTAAAACTCCCTCCCCCGAGACGCCCGTGGTTGTCCAACAATCAACCAACCTGCTACATTTCAACCAGCACCCACCATCAAATTATGGGCAGTTATCATCTCTCTCATTTTCTTCTGAACCAAATGTCTCTATCGCCCCGGAACACACGTCACGTTCCGCTACCTCTGTTGGGCATATGCCATCTCACAGTAGAGATAATTCCGGGAATTATAATTCTCTGAATAAAAGTAGAGATAATTCCCTCAATAAAACCAGCTCAGTGAACAGTATGACGTCACATATCTCTGTGAGCAGTACCGTTCAACCAATTGGACCCAAATCTAACTCAACCAGCGATATCCCAGCCCCTCAATCTTTAGGCAGCCTGATAGCTCAGTCTCCTGTACGGGCCTCCTCGTCAAACCAAATCAACTTCAGACCTCATCCCTCCCGGCCCCAGACACCACCACTACCACCGCCACCTCCTGATTTTAACACACCTCCCCGGTCTACCTCTCTAAGCCAGTTATACGGAGTAACAAAACCTCCCAGGACAGCCTCACCAAGTAGAGTTCCACTGAAAACCTCCTCTCTGAACAGTATTCCAGGGGGAGGTGAACCAGCTGATACAACACCTCTTACCCGCAAAGTTACTGTCCCGTTTGGGTTGGATTCAATGGTACCTGAGGAGCATATGCCGACACCGAAACCCAAACCCCGCGATGAAGCACCCGCTGTGTTGTGTAGTACTCCATATGAGACTCTTGAGAGAAAGAAGGGTACTAAGTTGAGTGTGTTGGACAGGGCCAAGAGTTATGGAGCGGTAGGGCTAGGTGGACCTGTGGTGACGATGGGTGACCTCGAGGGTAGGAAAAGGGAGGCATTTCCCTCTGGGAATATCAGAAAAGAGCAAGGGCCTGTTGTTAGTACAGCAGTGGAAAAACCAGTTGGTGATAAAAAGGAACCTGTTCTGAAAGAGGAAAAGAAGGATGAAAAGGAGAGTGTTCCAGAAAAAGATAAGAAGAAGGAGGATGATAGGGGTCGATCGAGAAGAAAATCGGAGAGGCATAAAGATAAAGATAGGTCAAATGAAAGTTCGAGTAAGAAGTCAAAGGACAAGTCTAAATCGGATAGATCCAAAGACAAAACCAAAGATAGGTCAAGATCTAGAGATAGGAAGAGGGACAAATCTAAAGATAGAAAGAGGGGCAAATCTAGAGATAAATCTAAAGATAGAAAGAGGGACAAGTCGAAAGAACGATCCAAAGACAGTTCGAAAGATCGGTCCAAAGACAGGACAAAAAGTAGTAGGAGATCAAGTAAGGACAGATCCCGGAAATCTTCCTCTCGTATCAAGGAGGAGGAAAAGGTTTGGATTTGTGCCAATTGTGATACCCAAAACACGGACACTGAGACCTGTGTCACCTGTGGAAAGATCGCTGGACCTGCTGACTACAAGGTAGATCTACACGTGTGGTGACGTGTGTGGTAGTATTGGAAAGTGAAAGTGAAGCAGAAAATCCCCTATCATCATTTTATTATTCTTGTTGATCCATTGAAATGTGTATTCTGATCATTCTGGTCAAGTAATTTTCTTTACGCACTTTCTCCTATCCATCCTTTTTTGTTAATCATTCAAAAAGTTATTGTAACCTGTGCCCGTAACATTACATTTGTTACAACTATCTGCGACGAAACGAGATACAACAAACTATGTAGCATTGATGTGATGTTAAATAGCTCACGCCTCACTTTGATCCCAATTCTCTAATTCAAATATTCCCCTGCAGCGGTACGAAGAAGCTGTCATGATTCCTGTGTTGCCCCATGCAACATTTGCTCAGATCAACGAACAACGCAAAAGGTATGAGAACCTACATGGTAACCTTAGTTACCATGGTTACCAATATGGTTACCATGGTTACCAAGATAGTCACCAATGGCCCAGAAGTTACATACCCTGTTTCCCACAGGTTGACAAGTACGGGTGGAGACAATCAGAGTCTTCAGTCGACCCAGAGCGAACCTGTGAAACCTTCCAGGACAGCAGCAGCAGCTGTTGTGCTACCAAAACAACCTGTACAACAGCAGTCTGATAATGTTGATGAGGGTGATCCCCCACCAGCTCTTCACAAGTCTCAATCTGCTGAAGAGTAAGTGCAGACGGACATTTTAGAGACATTGCGAATTAAGATTGAAGTCTGAAGAATCTTCATGTTAGTGAAGATTCAAATAAACCAATAAATGAAAATCAACGTTTCTAACCTATCCATTTATCTCCCAGTATCGCAAAGAAGGCTGAAGAGATGCGACTAAGAAGAATGTCCCTCATGTCCGGCCAGAAACCCGCCCTGGACTACAACCTCCCCCCACCTCCCTCTGTGGTGCCTCCTCCACCCCCTCCTGATGACCTCCCACCACCACCCCCAGTCACTGAGATCCGACCCGTGACCCCTCCCCCGCCTGTATGTGATAGGGAGGATAATGAGAGTTGGGATAGTGGCTTTGTACAACATGGTCTACATGATCAGACGGGAAAGCAGTTAGAGGATTGGGATTCGCAAGATGTGGTGGATTGGTTGTGTGGCGTGGGGCTCGGCGATTACAAGGAAATCTTCCTGGAAAATGATATCAGAGGTAAAATATAGTTTCCCGTCAGGGATGCCATGAAACATCTGTTGCGTCCAAAATATAGTTGTATTATTTTACCAATTTCATATCTTATCTGGGATTGATTTTGCTTTCTTACTACAATATTTATCACTGTTTAGAATTATTACGACAATGTATCCCCATCTCTAGGAATCAACTTGCCGGATCTCAGCAAGGACGATATGCGAGATCTCGGGGTCACCAAACTAGGCCACCGAATGACAATGGTTCAGGAAATCAAGAAGATCCGAAACGAGGGAAGGTGAACTGTGAAGAGTTTAGTCTCCATGACTACAGCTGCAGACTGGGATAGCCAAATAGAGAGTGAGAGATACTGATAGACTATTGTTTTTAGCGGTCAAGGTATTTGAGAGAAAACCGTGTGTACTTGATGTACAAAGAAGTGAATATAAAATGACGATAAATTGACTTGATCGGACTACGAATCTCGAGTCATTGAGTATAATTCATTTGATTTAAATAAACATATGATGCAGAGCCATTGTGATTGTGGAGTTTTAAAGAGCCTATATAATAGTTTGTTTCCTCTCGTACTTACTTCAGAGAGAAACAAAAATAGAGAGAATACAGGTTGTAGAGTTTAAGGACAATATCCAAGACTCAAATAACTTCTTTTTTATAAATTCATTCATGATCTTACCCCCATTAAGAGTCTCACCCCTCTACGCTGAGTTTTAAAACAGTTAAAAATCTTTGTACCATTTGATGTGATGTGATATGCTGTGATGGTATGTGTTAATATTTTGATGAATTAACTTTTCAAACAAATTGAGATTTTAATTTTGGCACAAAAATACAATGGAGACCCATAAATTATTGTCTTCGGAGCCGCGCGAAAATCGTTAAATGAAATTGCGCGTGTGAGAATGCGCGCTCCCGTTTTCTTAAATTTTCGAAACCACCAAATGCAAACTGATTTGGATTTTGGAATCCACTGCTGACTGCAGGCAGCAGCCCCCTTGGGCTCCATACACGCACCCCCGCAATAAGAAGCCTACTATACAGCGTATGCCAAAGTTGCTTTGCATCGGCGACGGAGCCTGGACAGCGGATTCCCATGCCGTCGGGGAGGGAGGCAAAAGCCGCGGTTAAGGGCGAGATGATTTTAACAATCCGTGAGCGTTTATAGGGATCCCTAAAAAAGTTCAGTATTTACACAGCGTTTACACAGTCTTTACACAGTCGTTACACCCAGAGCGCCCGCGCCGCTCTGGGTGTAAAGACTGCGTCTTTCGCACTCGATTTGCAGCGTTTTCGGAAACTTTTTTCGCCGCAGCGCTCAATTTACTCAACTGTGCGGCACACAATCTCTATCATAAGTTGGAGATGAACGACGTCGAAGTGGCCGTTCGTTAGGCGGTATCTAAGCGACAGTCTGCTCCTTCATAAAACACTTTATGTGCCCAAAGCTGTAAAGCTGTTACTCACACTTTTAGAACTTCCAGTGGAAGTTTGTTGATATTTTCGAATGAATTTCAACAATTCAGTCCCTATAGTTACCAATTCAGTTGCCAAGGCAACCGTGTTATTGACGTTGAAAGAGGCAAAAAGAACCGCTTTGCCGGGTGGGTTATCAAAAAGCCCTTACTTGAGGCGCACCCAATGGGTGCGCTAGTCCAATATATTCTTAGAAAAAGCCGCAAAACGCAGCACGGGCCCCTCTGGGTGTAACGACTGTGTAAAGACTGTGTAAACGCTGTGTAAATACTGAACTTTTTTAGGGATCCCTATAAATCGGAAATAAGCTCCTAATAAAACAGGAGCGTGCACAACATGAGAGTCTGCATCAAGCAATCATGCCTTAGGGCTTAGACCATATTAGGCACGATTGTTTGATGCAAACTCCTAGTAAGATACCTGGGAGAATGTGTGTTTTGAATGTTCATGAACATGATGGCCTGGAATGTTTGTCAAGTGAATCATGCCAATTACCACGTCTCTCTGGAAAACAATAATTCAATTCTGGAATGATCCTGCGGGACTGTTTGTGCGGGGGAAGTTCAATTGAACTGACACCATTATATGTTGATACATGAAGACGAAGTTTATTACAAATTAACAAAGACCGACCCATGTTTGTTTTTATCTCATTCTAGGGAATTTGAAGGAACGTGATCCATTGTTAGTATTGTCCAACTTGGCGTCTAAAAGTCGATTGGCTAATATACCGGATACCCACGAATATTTACCTGGATATGCGTACCCTCTAACCCTCTAATACTATTGAATATTGGTCACTCTCCAACATGCACGAATATTATTTTAACACTTAATGACTTGAGCAGTAAATTCGAAAGCCTCTCTTGAGCAATGAGATAGTGGAGAAGAGACCCGAAACTTTCTTAGAACTCGAATCTCTACATTGTTGTAGAGTATTTTAGTTTTGCATATTACCGTGCAATTCTAAGGCAGTGTGACAAATTTAGTTTTGAGAAATCTGGACGTGTAGATGTCTTCATAAATGTGACCTGAAAAAGAAGAAATTAGCCCGCCTGTCATGTTTGAAATTGCTAGGTCGTTTAGTTAGAAGTTAGAATCAGCTACAGTCATAGCTGCAGCATACAAGGCTTCGATCGTCATACTGCAGCCCCACTTATGCCGATTTTAGGCAATCTTGTTATGTTCTAACCCGGGGCGCGTGAAACACAGTCTAGCTAGGCAAAGGCAATCATGTAGGAGCCTACGATAAAGATTGCTTGAAACTGGAGCAATTTGCCCAGATTGATAGTTGCGCCTTGAGCAGTAAATTTCAAAGTTTCCCTTGAGCAATGAGATAGTGGAGAAGAGACCCGAAACTTTCTTAGAACTCGAATCTCTACATTGTTGTAGAGTATTTTAGTTTTGCATAATCATAATACCGTGCAATTCCAAGGCAGTGTGACAAATTTAGTTCTGAGAAATTTAGACGTGTAGATGTCTTTATAAATGTGACCTGAAAAAGAAAAAATTAGCCCGCCTGTCATGTTGGAAATCGCTAGGTCGTTTGAGAAGTTAGAATCAGCTACAGTCATAGCTGCGGCATACAGACTTCAATCGTCATACCGCAGCCCCACTTATGCCGATTTCAGACTTTGGCAATCATGTAGATTGTAGGAGCATACGATAAAGGTTGCCTGAAACTGGAGCAATTATCCCAGATTGATAGTTGCGACTGTTTAACATGTTTCTCCCATTAGAATGAGTAATGAGAGAATGGATCGATTGGACAAGATATCCCATCTTGTGGGGGGTTATCTGCTACGTGGCTATAAAATGTTAGCTGATGAATGTGAGAAATGCGGAACGGTGCTACTTGAGGTAAGAATTTAATCTAATTTACAATTAGATTGGACAGTCAGGGGTATTTTTTCGTCGCCTGTCGGGTATAATACCGCTTTTATGCTCGTTAGTGTCAGGTATTGTTTATGTTATCTGGCCCTGTCTGAGCGGTAATTTCTTTTTATTTTTACGGTAGAAAAGTTAGATCTGATGTGTTCTAATGACATCTCTCCTGAACAGGATAGAGCTAAGAAGACGTACTGTGTAGGGTGTGAGGAGGTGGACCGTGCAACACGAGGTCCTGACAATGAACAACCCCTTACAGCAGGAGCTACTGTTGCTGCAGCAGTTGCCCCCACCAACAGGGAGGACCTGTACGCGATGGCTGCACAGCAACTCAGGAGAACCCCCTCGCCGCCCCCTCGCCTTTTAGAGGCTGCAACGCGGCCCCTCGCGGGTAATACTTGTCACGCGAGATTTATCACGCTCTACTCAACATGCATTAATATATCCACCACACACACTACTGTGTATCATTCTGTGCTCGAACATATTTGTCAGTATTTTCTCCTCCATTTCAAGATTAATTGTTTCAGTACGTCAGCCGGTGAGAGAGGCTGCTGACGATCAATCCCAAGATTGTGATAGTTCCATACGGTCAGCTATAACATCTCTTTGTAACACGCTACAAAATATCGATCCTACCACAGTATCTGATAGTCAGGATGTGCTGAGGTATTCAGAGGCCATTCTTAACCTGTCCCGGGCAATAGACCGAAGCGACTAAAGAAGCCAGTTTTATTTTCTACTCTATGCTATATTCTATTTGTACTGTATAGTATTTGACTGTTTTTTATCAGTAATATTTGTCTTTTTACTTTAGTTGGAAAGCCGATAAAATGAAATTTTTCCGTCATAATATGACTTATAATTCATATATGGCCACTGCCCACTATGGTGTGATTATACAGGGAGATTTGCACAATTTGTTGTGTCAACAGTTAGATTTGTTTGTGTAAGCGGCCGGCTCGCACCTCCCGTTTCTGATCCGCTTCAGTTCCCTGTAAATTTTGTCATGCACTGTTGCGGCCACCCTTGTGATAATGTGACTCTAGATCTAATATATCGCTCTTTTCAACTAGCACGGTCTATGTAGCTCCGGCATGAAGACAAGAAGGAGGTTTTCACACTGAAGAAGAGAGGGGGAGCTGAGAGAGAGATAAAGATGATGATGTTGGGTTCCCGGTGCCGTATTGTGGTAGCGGCACTGGGCCGTTCCTACACCTCGTCACCTCGTATTGAGGCAGCTTTAGAGGAGCTAGGTGATCACCATGAAGTAGTCCAGAGATCGCCGCCACTCTTCTCCGCTAATAAGGTACGAATTTAGATAGATTCTATCGAGAGATAGACTCTATCTCTAAATAGAAAGTATTAATCAGTTCATTTCTGCAATTCCATACTTTTTTTCCTCTCTAAGCAGTATTTTATAAACAGTAGTTTTCCAATCTAACACCCCTCACCCCCTATATCAATATAATACCCCTCACCCCCTCCTTCAGTTGAACCCCAATGGAGTGTTTACGAATTCAGAACTGCGATTGTCAGACATTGATGTGATGGGTTTTGACTACGATTACACCCTAGCACCTTATACGAGGAGACTGGAGCACACAATCTTTGATATGATCATTGATAGACTTGTCGCTCTAAGACACTACCCAAGTGTAAGTAATACTAATCATCATTAGTACTTGTTATGTTCTAATTGTCCTTTGCATTAATTGTTTTGTCACAGACGCAGAGAGAGAGAGAGAGGGTCGCCGGTCGAACAAGGCTAGTTAGTACCTCTGCGAACATATGTAGAAGTACCCCGTATAGTAGCAAGGCCAGGAGAGGGGGTCAATATACTCAATGCGATTATTAATAATACCCACGGCTGCTACTCAATACACACGCAGTGCGTGGGCCACATAGCTAGACGGGGATGGGGAATATTATATTAAATATTTGTCTCTCCCTCTCCCTATTATATATCGAAGGCCACACGGCATACCTAGTTCGACTTTGTGTGATACAAAGCGACAAATAGTGAAATATATCCAGATGTGTTATAAACGTAGGTTTAGCTGGATATTATGCAAGCTTTTTTGCTGCTGCAGGACATTGGTAGAAAACCCAATATATTACAAGCCATATATATCCTGGGTATTTTTCTGGGTATTTTTCGAATAAAATTAGTCCTGGGAAATATTCCAAGCTCGAGTGAGCAAGTGAGAACTTCTCAAGAACTTAGAACGGATATATGTTCTATTTTACACGTGTTCGTGCTAAGTTATTTGAGTTGGAAAGGATAAAAGTGTAAATTTCACACATAACCTCTGACCTGTATTCTGTACTGTTTCAGGCCCAAGGATAAAAGTGTAACTTTCACACTGCACTGTTACAGTATAACACATGACCAGTTCTCTGTGTTTCAGGCCCTGAAATCGCTTCGTTACGACCCCACCCATTTGTCTCGGGGAGTTCACTACGACATGAACAAGGGGATATTCTTGAAGGTGAGAACTTATATTTTATCATATATCGGCCCAGCAATATATGTCGAGAACCGGAACGTGGCAACATGTGAAATTGTGAATATATTTAACAGCGATGGCGAGCCCCCGAGGGTAACTTGTTAACTTGGCCGGAGGGTAGAGACTCTCTCTGTCTGTCTCTCTCTCTCTCTCTCTCTTTTTTTCTCTCTCTCCCTCGCTCTCTCTCTTACTCTCTATAGAGTCTCAACTCCCAACCAATCATGAGTGGCCTTTAAATTGCCTCCGATTTATGCTCGGACACCGCTTGTGATTTACCAATTATCGTACGCCCGCCCGACTGTGCTAATCCACCAACAGCTTGAGTCGAATACTTTCATATTCTCATTATTTACCCATATCCAATTAAAACACCTCCCCTCCAGCTCCCCATTCCCCAATTGAACATCTCCCTTTAGTTAGTTACCCCAGTGGCCAGTTCCCATCCCCACAGATTGACCACTCACATCCCTATTCCCCATCCCCAGGTGGATGCCTACCACAGGATATCCACAGAGACTGTATACGATCTGTCCAGGAAGATCGAGGGTGCTGAATTGGACCGTCTTTACCCGGGAAGGAGAATGTTCTTCGGACGAAGTGGCAATGTAAGTAAAGAACTTTCCTCTCTCACCCCTTGCTCAACAAACCATATATAAAACCGCGGCGTCCTGTCTGAACTCTGAATTGGTAACCTCTCTGCGCCAGCCTCGGATCAGAAAGTAACAAGTTGGTTGTACTGCCAATGTCTCAACTAATTTTCGTTCTCTAGAATCTCTAGAATACCACTTGTTTGAGCAATTTGCTGATTTTCTTGTACACCCTTCTACCTACCACAAAACCATTACATATGGAGCGTCTAAAAATATTATTTTATCATGTCTTTGATGTGATAATCATAATTTTTCTCTCCCACCGCCTCACATATAGTATTTTTTCCATAAAACATGTCCCTTACAACTTCACATATATAAAAGCATGTCCCCTGCAACCCACCAATGCGACCCCTTACTAAACCTAGACAAATTTCCAAGCGACCTCCCAAGACTAATATGCTCGATAGAGCTCGGCTATATATTACTGAAGGGCCCTTCTCTTCACACTAATGATATTTTATCATGCAACCGTTCCCTTTTCTCTGCCCCTCGGTCCTCGTCTCTCGATCTCTTTTCTCAGCTCTGCTCTCCGCTAGATAGTCTCCTTCCCTCTATGTATTATAATATTCGGCTCCCTACTTACAAGCTACCTCTGTAATATTCAACCCCCTACCTCGCTCTCTCTCCCCTCCCCCTAATCACGTCCCATCTCTGCAGCATGTCAAGCAGAACGTGGACATTTTCGAGCTGCCCCAGCTGGCAGCCTGGGCGGCGGTATTGGCCTACCTGGACACCACCTCTGGAGATGTCCATCCTACTATTGTGTTTGAGGACATCAACAAGATAACGTATGATATCCACGTGGGTGGTATGCTACATGGCCATATCATGGACAACATTGGGGATTATTTAGAGCCCAACCCGAGACTTGAGACTATGTTAAAGATGATGAGAGATACAGGAAAACAGACCTTTGTACTAACTAACAGGTAACTTAAACTCATAGTCTTAGCACAAGGTTTTATTGACCCATTATAGATGTAAATGGGATGCCATTGTAGGTGTAAATGGGATGATTCCACACCTCATCCGATGAGTATGAATACCTCTGAGCTGTGCTAATAGCAGTGCTAATAGCAGTGCTATAGTACCCTCACCCAGTGATGTGTAGCTATTCCTCATCACACGTACCATGAACGAGTCTTTCATTCACCATCTCTATAAGTACCTGCGATATCGCGGTTAGCCGCTAAAGGATAAACTATCGCTAAATTAACACACTGATAATTTCAAGATAAGAAGTACATCCCCAATATTCAGTGTTGTAATTTCCACTCAATTTCAGTCCCTACAAGTTTATTGACGTTGGTATGAGTCAGATTATTGGATCACACTGGATGGACCTCTTTGACATTGTCATATGTCTCTCTAAGAAGCCTCACTTTTTTAACGACACCAAGAGACCATTCCGGCGGGTCTCCTCGAACAACGAGCCCACCTTTGGACAAGTCAATCAACTGGTAAAAGGTACCTTGAGTAGTTTGAGGGGGGACTTTATCAATTTATCGGCCGCTCTTTCATCAAGGCGGTATCTTTCAACATAAAATATTCAAGTTAAACTTTACATATTTTATCATGTTTATTGGCTTCTCAACAACAGATACTACTATGTACGGCTATGTATCTTTTCTAAAATCTATCTTCTATTTCTTCTAGTTTGAAACTAGAAGAAATAGAAGATAGATTTTGGAAACTAGTAGATTCTACCCACTATCTTGACTCTTCTCCGGAATCCACTTATCTACAACAATATGAAATATCACTCCCCCTCTAGCTCTCTCTCATCCCCTTTCTCTCTTTCTACAGGTGAAGTGTACTGTGAGGGAAATGTGCGAGATCTCCACAAGTTTACCGGGTGGAATCCCTGTAGGATTCTCTACTTTGGAGATCAAATGTTAGCAGATCTTGCGGAACCAGTCCTAAATCAAGGATGGCACACAGGTATGAGAAGTTACCTAGTACCCTAGTCACCCAGTAACTTAGTCACCTAGTAACATAGGATAACAGCCTAGTTACCTAGTATCCTAGTAACCTAGTAACCTAGTCAGTAGTCACCTAGACATACAATTTTGTCATACATCATAACTGTAACGTTGTGCAGTGCACAACGTGCACCCTTTGGCCCGATTCGGAGAGTGAGATAATTTATGAATAGTAATCTTGGCGTATCACAGGGGGGGGTATCACCGATAGCCTGAAACACTTCGTGAGTAGTAATCTAGTGCCTAAAACGTGGCTGGTAGCTGATGTGATATGGGGACAAGAAATTTGAATTTTTTGAGAAATGTGGGTGGTAGTGTGGGTGGTAACTGGTAGTAGTGGAGGAGTGGTGAAATTCATTTTCTACCGGTTTTACTGAGTACTTGAGACTGTCTCACTTTTGCTTATTCATGAAAATTCCTAGTACCCTAATGTGATTACAATATAATCTCATTACATATGTAATTTATGTCCAGACCAATATTATATAGCACTACAGAGCTGCACTCCGTATTGGTATGCTGCGTACAGGAAACTTTTGTGCATGTTACGTGGCACCCCTCCCCCGTGTGTGTTACTCATACCATTGTATGTGGTATACAGAGAGAGAGAGAGGTCGTGTATGGGCTCCTGAACCAGTCTAGCACCGGAAACATGACAGGAGTGCTAATTTGATAATTTCATGAGTAGTGAGTGATGTAATCAATTAATTGGCTGGACAAGCGATCAGGGCTAACTGAAAGCTATTTATAGAACTCGTTTCCGTGTTCGATTCAAGATTAGAGGAACAATATTGGTATCTGGTATGTGACTCATGTGTGGCCACCCCTTTTATCTCTCCTGCTAACGCATTGATGCGTAGTTCACAGAAGACCGCCACGGCCACCCACTCTTCCGGTCTTCCCAGAACCCTTATCTCTCCTTCTCCCCTTCTTCTCTTCCCATTCTCTTCTGCGTGCAGCAATTTCAATGAAATATTTTTCTAGAAATTCCTGCACAGATTCAATAATTTAATTTCATAATCTGTGGGTCACATTATGAAATTTGATTAATCTGTGTGGGTAAAATTATTGTATACCGGCCACTATTGCTGCATACAACCACTGCATATCACTATCGCTGCATAAAGACCGTTTATACGATAAAGTGTTTGATAAGAGAGCGGTAACTTCAAACAAAACACCGCTGTCTCTGTCAATTCTCTGACACCGCTGTCTGCAGTTAGCTTAGCAAGGTAGTTCACCACACGTTACACCACACTGTGTAAGGGGAGACACACTTTGAACTAGCCGGGTCGAATATCATCAAGGGTTCACTACTACCTTGACTAGACGGCGGAGAAATTATCATATTTTGGGAAGCCAAGCAAACAGAACTGTGCAGTGTATAACACGCCTGTGGGCTGCACGCCTTGTATTACAATAAGATCTTGACCATACAATTATATCAACCCCTCTTTCTCTTTGTCTCATATAAGACTGTCCTCTCCGCACCGGGTCTCATGCAGCGTGCGAGATGTTACATTCAGTGCCTAACAACTCCCCCTCTCTCTCCCCTGCCAGGTGCAATAATCCGAGAACTAAACGAGGAACTGGAACTGCTAAATAGTGCGGAGTGCCAACACAAGATGTTCTTAATGAATGAACTGAATTTCCTGATAAACGATGTCCAGCAGTTTATACCCCATCCAACAGCTATCCGATATCTTGGGGAGTGGTGCATTGAACGGAAAAAGGTAAGTTCTGTGGTGTTACTTCATGTTTCTACTACACTTAGAATGGGTTTATTATCTAAATCCTCTTAAACATCTTCCTTTCCACGTATACTTCTTTTATTTTACCAACACCAATCAACCCCTCAGGTCCGTCGAGAACTGCTAGACCTTCACCCCACCAAGTTTGGCAGCATATTCCGTACCCACCTGACCCCGACATTATTTTACCGAAGACTCTCGCGATTCGCTGAGATCTACACCAGTGATTTGACCAATCTGGCAAACTTTAACACGGAGCACCATCGCTTCACACCGACCCGCCAATATCTACCACATGAAATGCACTGTCTATCTCAGTTAGATATTTGCAGGGCGAAATGTAGCTGGAAACGAACTAAACCATGGCAAGCTTGTGCTAAGTAATGGAGGACAGTATTTTAGAAATAGACAATGACCGGACGATTTATCTAAGCAGAGTTATAATTTTACCATGAACATGTTTGTTCGCATTTCGCAGCTGGGTAAAAATAGGGATAAAAACGAACTAAAAATGCATGTTTTGTGTTGTACAAAAGAGGTATCTTTCTATGTAAATATATTACAGAGAGTTTCTGACTGACGCATCTTTAATGATAATGTATTATCCGCTCTGTTTTCTTCTTAGTTCTTATTGCTAAACTCTTGTTTAGAATAACAGTCTAACTTGGCAACTAAACTGGCAGTATGTTCATTGTAGGGATATCCAGACTCAGTTCCGTATCCGGCGTGCACACCTCTCTGAAAATAAAACATGGTATAGGCCAAAGAAATAGAGAAAGTAACAGTAACACTACCACTTCCCGTGTATACACAGTTTTTGTACAGTGTACTGGTACACAAACAGAGTGCAAAAACTTCACATCTCATGTCACACTTGTGTGCCATGGATCGAAAGCAGTAGCGCGCGAGATGTGAGAGTCAGTGAAACTTTCATGTCAGCACTTTTTCTGCGCGCCACCTCGGAGCCCCAGCGACCCGCCGAGCATGGCTCCCAACACAGAAACGCTGACAATGTACACTTTGTCGATTCAGTGTCGGCGCGCGGTACAATTACGTTCTATCAACCGCTGCTACTTCAGCTGCACAGGGGGTTGATCGGTTGACAAAACTGAAAACGACAAGCGAGAGAGGTTCGATGATCAGCGAGAGAAGGAGAGATAGATAGTGAGAGAGAGAGGGAGAGAGAGAGAGAGAGAGAGAGATAGTGAGAGAGAGAGAGAGAGTTGAAAGCATGACTAACATGGAATACACTATTAGAATCGTGAGAAACAGCATATTCTACACACCTGATGAATTTTGGCGTTCCCCGTCGTGCTTGTCGAACAGTGCATTTCTTCTGCTGAAGATCACTGAGAGAGAGAGATGCAGAAATAGAGTTAGGGATGCAATAGAGGGAGTTAGAAAATCATTGGGGGAGAACGAGAGTGGTTGAGTGAGGATGGCAGATTGAAAAAAAAAGAAATGATTTGAAGTCCAAGCGAGAGAGAGAGAGAGTAAAGCAAAAATATGACATCATTCAGCAAATGAAAACATACCTTATCCGTGACTGTAATAAGGCGACCTCTCGTTCCGTTTCAGCGATATTGTCCCTGTGGAGCTCTATTTCCCGCTTCATAACTCGGTTCTGGTGTGCAAGGCCCTTCAAAGATTGGGGAATATTTTGAACTGCTTCCGCTGTTAGTGTAGCTTGAATCTCTCGGCACCTGGTGTGAGGGGCGGAGCTGGGAGATTGCTGTTAGTTAGAGGACGGAGAGAGAGGGAGAAAAGGAGGGCGAGAGAGAGAGGAGGGAGAGAGAGGGGAGAGAAAGAGAGGAAAGGAGGGCGAGGAAGGGGAGGGAACGAGGAAGAGAAAATGGAGTTGCGGGCCAGCTGGTATCTACATTTACAGGCATCAATTACACTACGATGTATATCTAGACCCAAGTCACCCTTCCACTACATTATATCAATGTTAGTATGTCACCCATCTTGTATTCAAGAAGAAATGAACCCCTCCCCCGTACTAAACTAAAAACTACTGGATATCGAGGTTACCATACCTTTCGGTAATGTTGAGGTTGAGATTGCTGTGATGTTTAGAAACCAAAGCAGCCAGCTCACTCCGCTCCGTCTTCTGTTCAGAAACTAAATTCTCGAGTTCTACTTTCAGTTCATTTAATCTCGCTACCCTCATGTGGTATTCCTTATCCGTTCCCTGATTAGGAGATTCACTCTTTGACAAGTGTGATGGAATGTGGTTAAATGTTTCATGCAGGTAAAATAATAGTAGGCACATCAAAACATTCACACAAAATATGACACTTTTTTGTAATTAAACCGGCTGGTTTTGAATAAAGGGTGCTTTCACATTACCTTGAATTTAATTAAAACCTCACACTCGTTTGTTTTATCGTTAACTTTCTTCTCCATTTGCAGGTACTCCTCCTCAAGTTTAGAGAGATCCTCCGCAGTTTGAAGCCGTGTTTCCTCTAACCGCTGTCGGGCAAGTGCAACACTCTCTTCACTCTGCTGACGGATCGTTCCTATTGCTCCCTGGAATGTAAAGAGGATATATTGTAAATCAATTGGTGGATAGTTTTCTAACAACAAAACCAAATTAGGATATAATAATACCCTACTAAAAATAATTTGAACAAAGTCCTGGCACATAAATCTAGGCCCTCTCATCTAATACTGCGTGAACAACAGATACTAGCACATTCGGCCCGGTTCGGAGAGGACAGTCGTTTGTTTGACAACACACAAACGCTATACTCACTAAATCAACCAGTATCAAATCAAGATCACTGCTAACCGACCAAGTAGACCTTAGCTGCCGCTTACTGCACCTTCGCTTCATATTGTGGTACAAAACCAGTAGCCAGTAACAGACCCACAAAATCACACAGGTACTCTCCACAGAGTGACAAGCAGAAATGTGACAACAAAGCATCTGAATCCTTTCTCGGTTTCTCTCTGTGCCTCCCTCAGCTCTCTCACTCTGCCACTTGGAGCTTGCTGCCGGTATTCAATGCCACACGTCGGATCCCTTCCTATCAGGGCCGGCTGATTGACTCTTTCTTTCTAACACACACCGGACATTGTGTGGAGATGTAATATGTTACTTGCGAAACCGTCTCTTTTTTTCTTTTTTTTCTATCTCTCTCTCTATCTCTCGCTATATATCTCCCTACCTCAAACTTTCACCGGCATCTTGTTAGGTAGTAGCAACCTGATAATTTTAAACAGCCTCCTAGGTATGTCCTGAGTCCTCTCATGTCTCTTTGTATTTATCACGTGCAAAAACAACTGCACAAGATTTAGCGGTGTCATATTAACTTCAATCGGCCACATGTTCGTTGCGGTAAGTGTACCAACCAGCTTTCATATGCAACTCATGAAAATATAGCAGCTTTGAGGCGACTGTACTGGCTCCCCTTGTACGCAAGGTTTAGCGCAGCATGTACCATTCTGTACCACGCCAGAAAAATAAAACAATGATTTTACAACAAGTCATGCTTGATAAAAACTGTTTTTTCAGATGTGCCACTTTGTTTATCTACCATTCACTTGAGAATCATGGTATCAGGTCACTACTACACCGTACTAAACCACAATTAAAACGGAAGAAATATAAACTACCCTAAATTTCTCGTATTGCTAGTTGCCAGTTTGCTAGCTAAGCAAAACTCACCCTGAACTTCTCATATTGTTCCAGTAGAGATGTGACCTCGTCGTGAACTTCACACTCACTCTCTCGAATAACACCCATTAGTTCGAGATTACAGCCAACCAACTTGCTCTGCATCTTTTGGTACTGCTGCAGCGTCTTCCGCCTCGCCTGATTGGGAAGAATGTATCGTAAACGTAGTTTAGTCGAATAAGATTTTTGAAAATGATAAAGTAAGATTTGTGTAAATAAGGTCTAACCTTGATCTGTAGTCGGACAATCTCTGTCTCGGGGGAGGTGGGACGTTCAGACATCTGATCTGAACTGATGGCCGATTTGAGGACAGGTGATCTCTGCCATGCCGAGTAGTCACCGTCCACTAGAGACCTCTCATGAATGTAGGCGGTTCTCGTCTCTTTTACACTTTCTGTTGGTGTATTCATAGCAGCTTCTTCTCCATCTTTCCCTCAGCTAATATCTCGGAAGCTAAACAAGTAAATGTGTAAATCGCAACGTCCCGTTCATAAAGCGTATCCGAGGGCATTTGAAAAGTTGGTCGCCCGTCCATTCCGATTGTAGGTACAAGTTTTGGTCTTGCTGAAACCCGTGGTGAATGGGGAGAGAAAAAGTTGACTGCAAAATAAAGTTGATGGCAAAAACATAACAAATTTGGTTTTCTCTTGAGTCACCTGACACTGTCTGCCTGACCGGTCCACGTAAAAATATGAACGATTCAAATGTTATATCTCCATTATGACCGTCGAACAAAAATTGGGTCGAGGACAATCATTTTTATTATTATATCATAGTTTACAAGTTTACAAGTTTACAATAAAAGTTTTAGTGTACACAACAGGCCTTCCCTTAGTGGGTCCACCTAAATAAATTAAACACGTATCACCTCTCAGCCACTCTCAGACATGAACAGCACATTGAGGGGAAATATCATTGGGAAGTGATGGATAGCCTCTGACAGGGGGACGGTCATAAAAGCCTGTCAAGTAATTGCCCAGGGATGATTTGAATTGACCTAAGCTTCCGCAAGAGTTAACGGCCGCTGGCAACCTGTTCCACAGGTGAGCAGCTCTCGGTCCGAAGGAAGAATGGTACTGATTCGCTCTCCAGGTCTCAGCCCGATATGGAAACACTGGTGGGACTAACCTCATACCCAGCCTTGCACTGTGTTGGAACACAAGATTTGCAGAATTCGGAACAAACCCATGGATCGTCTTCCACACATGTATCAACATGTAACGTTGTCTCCTACGTTGAAGAGACATCAGGTTGAGAACTTTTAATCTCTCCCAATAGTCGAGATTCTGCATTCCATCAAGTCTTCTAGTAAAACACCTTTGGACGTTCTCAATTGACTTGATGTCCCCAGACTTTGACGGATCCCAGACCAGACAACAATACTCCAAAATTGGTCTGACCAGTGATTTGAAGAGTTGCAACATTACCTCTGGCGAACGATCTCGAAAAATACTGAAAATCCACCCAGATAGGAGAGAGGCTCTCCTCACAATGGTGGCAATGTGCTTAGACCAAGAACCATCCGAGGACAACTGGACACCCAAGTCGCGGACATCAGCTTCAGGAAACAGTTGTACTCCAGATTTTGTGGTATACGAACATATGTCAACTGAAAAAGGGAATTCCTTGTAGATTGCCGACTTGTTCAGTCTGTAACTCAGGAGTTGAAATTTCTGATCATGTAGCACCATATTGTTTATCTTGGCCCATTCTGTAACCTTCAAAAGATCAGATTGTAAACCCTCCTGATCAACAATATCTGTTATGGCTTTCATTAACTTGGTATCATCCGCAAAGGCGAGACACATACTACCATCCAGTACAGATTCCAGGTCCAGTATATAAATAAGGAAGAGGAGAGGGCCCAGGACACTACCCTGCGCCACCCCGCTGAGCACCTCCACCCATGGTGACCTAACCCCATCCACCATCACACACTGCTGCCTGCCCAGGATCCACGCACTGATCCACTGATGAAGTTTTCCTCCAATCCCGTACCTTTTCAACTTAGCTAGCAACACATTGATATCCATCATATCTTTTGGGGTAAGATTGTTCCTCTCTGTCCTCAGAGAAAAAGGAGAGGACCTCTCCTCACCGGCCGGTACGGTGGACGGTTGAAGAGGGCAGTCTTTTGTGAACAGGGGCAGCTCGCGACATCAGGTTACGAGTCGTCCCGGGGCCAGGGGCGTAAGCCTTGCTCAGGGGGCAGAAACCCGGAACCCCCATAGCATGGACCAGGGGCTCAACCCCGACGGGGTGTAGGGGGCGGGCCGCAGGGCATCAGGCATGGCCGGCGCCCTGGAAAGATTCATTTTTAAATTCTAGGACGGGGAACCTATTTTCTCGATTTTTAACACCTATTTCTGATGATCCCAAATCATTCACATTTCACTTGGCAAACGCTGCAGCGCTTTTCAAAGTTTGAAATTCAAACCATTCACGAAACTTTTTTGCAAAAAAAATTTTTGTTAAAAATCTCCAGATTTTAAAAAACTGAATTTTTTCAATTTTCTGGTTTTCACCAAGCGCCGCGCGGGAACAATTTAATTGCGCGGCGTTGTTTTTGCGCGTGCAATTTTTGAGTCCTGAGATTTTACTAATTAATTAATTAGTTAAGTTTTATTTTGTTTCCTTTACTTTTAGCTTAATGATGATAATCGTCACACTAATTAAACACAAATCAAACTCTCATATACGATAAGGGGGTGTTTAAAAAAGTGCGGATAGCTTTACAAATAAAAATAAATACTATGTACACGCTCTGTTCTGGATCAGTAGAGATACTTGTCCTTCTTCTCTGTAAGGATCTTGGCCGAGGTCTTGGCATCATAGAATAGATCAGCAATCTCCTCTACATCTTCTTTCGTAATGGTATCTCGTCCTGAAGTGGAATTAGGGAATTAGGGTAAGAAATGGCATGTTTATTGCGAAATCAAGTCATTCGGATTAAAGTGAGAGTGGACCGAATCAGAATTGGACAAGTTTGGGTAAGCCGGAAGAACCTGTCCGTTCCTCTCATGAGCGCTCATGAGTGTATCATGAGTGTGTCATGAGTGTATCATGAGTGTATCATGAGCGCTCATGAGACGTTTTTAGGTGTTTCAACGTCTCATGAGCGCTCATGAGTGTATCATGAGTGTGTCATGAGTGTATCATGAGCGCTCATGAGTGCTCATGAGACCTTGCTCATGAGCGCTCATGAGACATATGTCTCATCCCATCTCTGTTTCAATGTCTCATGAGCGCTCATGAGACGTTTTGACCTACATGTGCTCATGAGTGTATCATGAGACATATGTCTCATGAGACGTTAGGGTTAGGGTTAGGGTTGGGTTTACGGTTGGGCTAGGGTTAGGGTTATCCTTTAGGTCTAGTGACCCGTAGGGATAGGGTTAGGGTTGACCCATAGGCTTGAACCTAGTCCTACCCTCTACGGGTCCCTAGACCTAAAGGAAAGCCCTAACCCTAGCCCAACCCTAAACCCGACCCTAACCCTAACCCTAACGTCTCATGAGACATATGTCTCATGAGACATGTCTCATGATACACTCATGAGCACATGTAGGTCAAAACGTCTCATGAGCGCTCATGAGACATTGAAACAGAGATGGGATGAGACATATGTCTCATGAGCGCTCATGAGCAAGGTCTCATGAGCACTCATGAGCGCTCATGATACACTCATGACACACTCATGATACACTCATGAGCGCTCATGAGACGTTGAAACACCTAAAAACGTCTCATGAGCGCTCATGATACACTCATGATACACTCATGACACACTCATGATACACTCATGAGCGCTCATGAGAGGAACGGACAGGTTCTTCCGACTTACCCAAGTTTGGTGTAGGTGGTAGAGATTAGCTTTCTGAGCATTTTGCGTTTTTGCCGCTCAAAATCGACCCACGCATCACTGAGATATTTTTGTTATGTTGGGAGAATTTCTGCTGGATCAATATTTATCAAACAGAATAGAAACAATCCTTGTGTTTTACTAACACATTCTTTAAATTTTCAATATGCTAACTTGCATTGTTCTACTTCTGTGGATGAAAATGTCAACCTCACTCCTTATATTCAGAATGTGTTAGGAAAACATGACGATTGTTTCTATTCTGTTTTTTACATACTGATTAAACAGGAGTTCTCCCAACATAACAAAAATATCTCAGTGATGGGTGGGTCGATTTTGAGCGGCAAAAACGCATTATGCTCAGAGAGCTAATCTCTACTACCTACAACGGGGGGGTTCCCATGGTATACTTTGGTATACTTTGGTATACTTTGGTATATGGAAAATTCCAAAAAAATATGTGGAAGGTACCAAAGTATACCAAAGTATACCATATCTTTTTAATAGCTTTACGTACTTTAAAGTGTTAATTAAACAATAATTAAGGCTTTAAAACAGTTTGTATAAACTTTCTTAACTCATAAACTTGAGGTTAACTAGGCTAAATTGGCTAATTTCATAGAATCGAGGAAACTTATTTTGCCTATGAAATGATAAGTCACAAAACTGAGGTTTGACACATTGGGACTCATTTGAGTGCGATAAAAAACTTTTTAAAAAGTCAAGAAAAAGTTCAAATAGTATTTGGTAAAGTCTCTAAAAATTTTTCAAAAATTGCCTCAACCGGGAATTGAACCCCTGGCCACTGAGTGGCCAGCCTTGAGCACTAGCCGGGTGATGTAACATACGTAAAAATCAGTTTAATAAGCTTTATATTACCAATTTAGAACGAAATAAGGATGTAGTTTTACAAATTTAGTCAATTATTTTATCTTATCGCTTAAATTTTACCTTTTTCAAAATTTTTATGGTATACTTTGGTATACCTTGGTATATTTTGGTATACTTGGTATATGGAAAATCGCTGAAAAAGTTGTGGAAAGTGCCAAAGTATACCAAAGTATACCATGGGAACCCCCCCCCTACAACAAACTTGTCCAATTCTGATTCGGTCCACTCTCACTTTAAGCCTTATTCCTACAGGGAGGTGGCCGATTCGACCACCCTTTCTAATTGAAATGTATTAGGTTTATCAGATAATAAACTGAGCTCCATACCGTTTTTCTTGGCGAGAAGGAAAGATGGGGTTAGGATTTGAACGGCATAACGGAGGGTAGATCTGACTCCAATATTTCCTAACTCAAGAAGAGAATCCTCGTCCACGGCAATACCCTCTGTCTGAGCTCTGATCTTGAGGATCTAATAAGAAAGTTAGGAGTTAGAAGTTTAATTTTGTGTATTTTGATGATATTGTTTTTGTCTGAGCATGTGAATTGTATCATGTATATAGGAAAAGGTATGATTGAGACCATAAACATTTTATAAATGTGAATATTCTATACCTGAATCATCTCCTCTTGGACGTATGGTGATGTTCTTATGATCATAATCCTGTCAAGAAGATCACGTGGCATACCGTGAGGTGAGACGATGTCATCTGATCCCCTGGGGGAGTTTAACGTTTAGCAGGGGGAAGGGAATACTTTTGTTTTCGTGATCACAGCAGATTGTCAGGTACTGACTGTAATATTCAGCCAGAGAGTGGAGTCTTTTGTGAGAAAAAGCAAAGATTAATGATATCTCTTACTTGATAGTGCAGTGTCCTCGGTTGGTTGCAAATATTACAATAGGAGAGATGGTACTCTCAAGGGCCTGGTGAAGGTACGTGAAACACTCCAAATCCAGCATGTGAACCTGTTGAAAGAGGGGGTGGGTAACGTCGTGATAGGAATTAATCAGAAGGGGACCAAAGTCACATTCCTACTGCACTGATAGTGTCTGTCGAACCCTCACAGAGCTAGCTGTTATGAAACTAGCGCACCCATTGGTTGGTGATGACATCCCCTTCGCGAGCTTCGTTTGCCGCGCTTCGCGCAGCCCTAGTGGAGGGGTGACCGCGTCACCAAACCCATTGGGTGCGCCTCAAGTAAGGGCTTTTTGATAACGCACCCGGCTTCGCCGGGTGGTTCTTTTCGCCCCATTCCACGTCAATAACACGGTTGCCATGGCAACTGAATTGATAGCTATCGGGACTGGCATGTTGAAAGTCATTTGAAAATATTAACAAACTTACACTGGAAGTTCCAAAAGTGTGAGCAACAGCTTTACAGCTTTGGACATAACAAGAATTATTGCATTATGTATTCATAATGCTGTGTTTCCCTGCCCTACCGTTTCACATGTCAGTGACATTGTCACTGCTAACAGGATCAAGGCTTGGTCATAATGTAATGTGAGATGCATACGATCTAGCTGTCAGTATAGTTATACTTCTCACATAGCTTAGAGTTAGCTAACTCCCAATCACATGACACTGTACTTGTTAACCAGCTTTTGACATTCCAACTTAACTACTTATCTATTCTAACCCTGCTATGCCTTTTTACAAAGTAAAAAGGCATCCGGGTGAATGCCTTCGGCATTCACCCGGGCAGGGAAAAAATTGTTTTATGAAGGAGCAGTCTGTCGCGTAGATACCGCTGATATTTTGCGAGATGTTGTATAACATGACATTATACAAATTAAAAACAACGGAAACATGACATTATAAATTTGTTCTATCTTTTCTCGTAGATACCGCTGAACGAACGGCTTCGACTTCGACGACGTTCATCTCCAAATTATAATAGAGATAAAATGCAGTGTGAGCCACTGACATGATAGTACCAGAGAAGTGTCAACTGATCTCACCTCATCGATAAATAGCACCCCCGGAACCAGCTCAGCGATGCCCTGATCAATATACTTGTTAACCACTTTGTTTATCTCTTTCCTCAGTTTATCTGTGATCTCTGTTTTCTTCTGTTTCATGAACTGCCCCATCATTGACATGATATCTTGGCCTCCCTGGGGCCTGGCGTTAGCAGTATCAAGATCGTGTAGCGTGACATCCTGAACTATCTCCTTTTTCTTGTGCACGTCACCTGCCGGGAGGGGGGTTAGTTTGAGAAAGGGTACAGGGTGTGGGGCGGGTTAGTTTGAGAGGGAGAGCAGGGTACAGGGTGTGGGACGGGTAAATTGGAGAGGGAGCAAGGGGTGAATTTCAGTCGTCAGTTGAGATGTCAATGAGCAGATTGTGCAGAAATTGAGTCAACAGTTTAATTGGCAGTTGGCGGGAGAGAGGGCAGGTGTTATAGCCTCTGTCAGGCCAATACTCTGACAATATAGCCTAGAAGGTGACAAAGAGCTAACCTTTTGGTACTGGTACGTATTCTTCTGCCTCAAGATCAAACTCAGTAGCGAAGGTATCAGATCGTCCTTGTCGCTGAAAATTATGGACCGTTTTCAAACGTTTTTCGAACATCAAACAATAGCGATCATCAGTGTCAGCATCGTGTTTTTGATTTCTAGAACCGCCCACGCGCGCCGCTCTCCCTATTGAGACGTTATCGCGCGCTACACCAATAACACTTCTGTCACCGTTATTGATGCAGAGACACAAGCAAGAGATCGGTGAAACAAGACATCAGTGAATCAAGGTGCCATGTGTAACTTGTGGACTGTGACAACCCAATTATTACCTTTACTGAGCCGGTGTTAGCCTCAATGTAGATAACATCACCAACTTCCACTTTCTCCTTTTGTAGGGACTCGTAGATCGTGGGGTCGAGCTGAGAAAAAAGGAGGAATTTAGAACATGTTGTGTGATACACCCAGGAAAAAGTGAACAAAAAACACAAGCACCCCATGTAAAAACGGGGCTCCCGTGCAAAAAAGATTAGTACCTTGAGTTGTTTGTTCCCCTTTGCTGTCTTCAGCCCAATAATAACATGACTAACTGTCTTGCCATACCCTCCCATGGCGCTCTCAGTCTCACATGGAGTCATCTCCGTCACCTCTCCTTCATAAACCTCCTTTGTCTCTTTAATTCGCAGTCCAATGGCTCGCCTGAAGTTTTCCATCAGCACCGCTGTTTTCTTGACCTGGACACAGGGAAAACTGGGGTAACGGGGTGAGAATCATATTCATATTTCAAACTTTTCAACACTACTTTAAACAAATTAATTTGAGCTCGCGGCGGCGTCGTGTGTCTCAAACCCCCTGTAGGATCTAGCCTATGGTAAAAGTAATGGCCAATCATGACAAACATGGCACAGCCAAGGAAGTACTCGGGGAGATGATTCGGACTGGTCCGGAAGCTGTTAAAACCTGCTTGACACACTTCGATACATCACAACCTGTGTGGGCCAATAAGGCGTCCTTATCAAAGGTTAACCGACCCATTCTCGATGAATTCGCGGAGTTTCTCGGTATTCCTCCCCTATATGGTGAAAAGGGGGTTAAGGACATAGAGCTGAAAACAAAGCCCAGGATTGCTCTCAGGGTTGCTCAGGAGCTCAAAGCCCTGACCGTGCCAGTCAAATGTGCTGAATGTAACGACATCTACCAGCACAAGAGGAATGGCCTCGTTCCTCTGAGGTGTTTTCTCTGTCACCAACCTTCCCATGACTGTGAACCTTTGGTGAGTGTAATCACTTCCAGAAATGAAGCTTCAAGCCTGGTAGGAGAAGTTTGGATATGCGATCCGTGCTGTGTTCCCAAAGATGAGGAAAAGGGTACACCGCTTACTACCAAGGTCTCATCGCGACTGAATACGCCTGGAAGGTCTAGGAATAACAGTCTGTCGATTGTTGAGCCCGGTAGTGAACGGAAAACGAAAATGAACGATGAGGCAAGCGAGAAGGTGAATGCTGACGATCCGACTGTGCTGGAAGCACTGGCCGATCTCGCGAAACAGCAGAAGGAGGCGGAAAAATTCCCAAACGAGTGCGAAACTACTTGTATGTTGCTCAAGGAGGGTAGGTGTCCTCATGGCATAACTGGGAAGAAATCTGCTGACGGTAAGGATAGGTGTGACTTTTTTCATCCGAAACTATGTGTTCCCTGGGGGAAGAAAGGAGAGAAAGGTTGTGCCAAGGGTCCGGAATGTAGGAAACTACACAAGGCTATCTGTAGCAGAGCAATAGAATCCAAGGAATGTTTTGAAAAGAAATGTTACCTTGTTCACCCCAAAGGAACCAACAGGCGAAAGCCAAGGGACCAGGTGGGGCAAAAGAGAGATAGAAGAAAGAGTGAACGTGGACTTTCCCAGGAAGGAGGACGAACGGAAAAGCCGTCCTTCGCAACGGGGCAAAACAAGTCCAATGATAAGAAGCCTGGCAGTTCGCTGGGACGAAACGGTAAACCAGGCGGTAAACCAAACGCAAAATTCACTCCAGCTAAAAGTCAGGGTGATTTTTTAGCTATCAAATCCCTTTTGGAAAAGCTTCAGAAGGGAATGTCGGACATAAAAGGGGATCAGACACAAATGCAGAAAACCCTGAAAACTCTGAGAGCAGATCAAGGAAAGAGCTGCTCAATGGGGAGGTCTCGGGTCGGATCCGGCCACGGGTGCTGCAGTCAGGCGTGTTATTAAACGCCCAATCCTGCAACCCAAGTGCAAGGAGTAAATGTGCTTGGAAGTTGCAGTGCCTCAGGGAGGATGTGGAGTCAATCCCAGGAGAGGTACCCTTCATAGCTGTGACAGAAACATGGCTTAAACCATACGTGGAAAACTTACAAATTCTAAATGGATGGGAGAAGTACAGGGTCTACCGTTGTGATCGGAGATACAGGACAGGGGGCGGTGTTATGCTGCTGACGTCATTTGATCTACCGATAGACGAGCATGTAGCTTTGGATAAAGACAGCTGTCAGCTGTTAATGTGCTCCTCAAGCCCAAGCAAGTGGGTATTTGGGGTACTGTACAGATCACCATCCGCTCCAGTTAGTGATTTTAGGGCGTGCCTGGAGGTAGCCAGAAATTTCATCGAACAGAGGCCAGATCATGTTGTCTGTCTTATGGGAGATTTTAATGTACCTGAGATCGCTTGGAATCCACCTGAGGCAAACCCAAGAACAGCAAATAGTGATGCACTGCTTAGCTTCACTGAGGACACGCTGCTTTCTCAATATATTGATGTACCATCGAGAGGCAGCAGCTACTTGGATTTGGTTTTCAGCAACTCTGAGACACTGGTTAACCGTGTGAGGAGCAAGGAGACTAGGTTGTCGGACCACAACCTATTGGAGTTTGGTGTGACTCGGGATCCGTGCTCTGCAGCCAGGGAAACTGTGCCACCTCAGTTTGCTGCTGATGAGTTTCGTTCACTGGATATGTACAAAGCAGATACAGAGGCAATATGTGAGGCGGTAAAAAAGGTTGATTGGGAAGCTGTATTCGGTAAGTGCACCACGGAAGAGCTTCCTCGAGTATTCAGGGATATATTGTTCCAGATTGCTCAGATTCATGCACCTAGGAAGAAACCGAGAAGGGGGAGGCCAAAGCTTGTCAGAAAACTTTCTCGGAAAAAAAGAGCTGCGAAAGGGCGTCTCGCACTGCTCTTGGAGAAAAAGGATACTCCAATCAGTCAGATTGAAGCTCTCCAAAAGAGGATCGATGTGCTTTATGGGGAAATCCGGGATGCTATCCTGGATGAGAATATAAAGCAGGAAAAACTGGCAGTTGAAAAGATCAAAACAAACGCCAAGTACTTCTACAGCTACGCTAAGCGTTTCGCTGGTGACAGCAACAGTATCTCGGCGTTAACTGGAGAATCTGGCGAATTGATCACTGATAAGAAAGAAATTGTGGAAGCTTTGTCTAGGCAATTCAAGGCTGTGTTCAGTGACCCGGAGGAAGCTGACTTAAACACAGGACACGATATCACAGTTTGCGAGTCAATAACACCTGGTGACAATGATGTTGACTTTACAGTGAAAGATATCCTAGATGCTATCAAGGAGATGAAACCGGATGCAGCTCCTGGTCCGGACGGAATACCGGCCATACTGCTGAAAAGCTGCGCTGAAGCGGTGGCACACCCACTGTACCTGATGTGGACTAGGTCGCTAGGGGAAGGTATTGTTCCATCATCGTCCAAGGTGTCGCTTGTCACCCCCCTCTACAAGAAGGGTAGCAGGTCCTCAGCTGCAAATTATCGCCCTGTCTCTCTGACCGATCATACCATTAAGGTCTTCGAGAGAGTCGTACGGAAAAAGCTAGTGAACCATTTTGAGAAAAATGAGCTTTTTAACGACATTCAACATGGATTTAGGCGTGGGAGAAGTTGCCTCACCCAGCTCCTAGATCACTTCGACAACATTCATAGTAATGCACTCGATGGCATGGAAACTGACTCTGTGTACCTTGATTACGCTAAGGCGTTTGACCGAGTTGATCATAACATCTTGATTAGAAAGCTTAGAAGCTATAAGGTACATGAAGGTCTCGTGACATGGATCCAGTCTTTCCTGGAAGGAAGAGTGCAGAGAGTCACGGTGGATGGATGTCAGTCGGAGCCTGTACATGTTAAGAGCGGAGTTCCCCAAGGGTCAGTTTTGGGACCGATGCTCTTTTTAATATATCTGAATGATATCACAACGGTTGTGTCAGGAAGTACACTGCGGTGCTTTGCAGATGACACACGAATCATGAAGAGTATTGGAGGAGAAATGGATATGAAAATACTCCAACGGGACCTGGATTCGGTTACCGAGTGGTCACTGAGAAATAACATGAAACTGCATACGGATAAGTTTGAATTCCTACTGCATGGCGTTTCACGTGACCATCTCATGCACCATCTCCCTTTTACTGCTGATATCTTGAGCTACAGCACTTCAGCAGGGCTGCTGAAACCTATGTCCTCGGTTAAGGATTTGGGCGTGCTTGTTCATTCTGATCTAACCTGGTCCGGTCACATCGCTACCATCGCCGAAAACGCTAAGAGGAAAGCAGCCTGGGTGTTTAGTGTGTTCAGGACCAGGGATAGAGGGGTTATGGTAACCCTCTACAAGAGCATGGTAAGAAGCCTGCTGGAATACTGCTGCCCTCTTTGGAATCCTACCAAGATCCAGGATATCCAGGTTTTAGAGGGGGTGCAACGCTCCTTCACCAGACGGATCTCTGAGTGCAAGGGGATGGATTACTGGCAGAGACTGCAATACCTGGGCCTTAGCTCCCTGCAGCGCAGGAGAGAGAGATACTCCATTCTCCACATGTGGAAGATCATGCACGGCCTAGTCTCCAATGACCTCAAAATAAGGTTCACAACTGGAGGCCGACTTGGAGTTCGAGCTGTGGTTCCCAAATTGACCAAACTGTCCACTATGGCCAAACAGACAGCATATGACGGATCCTTTGCTGTTATGGGACCACGACTATGGAACTGTTTACCTGCAAAACTTAATCAAATTGACGAGTTCCAGGTATTCAAAGTTCAGCTGTCAAGATACCTGACGTCGTTTTCGGACTGTCCCCCAGTTACGGGATATGTACGAAGCTCCAGGAACTCTATACTAGACATGAGACTGAACGACGGGGAGTTGCAAGCAAGCGATACCCCGGTCGGAGTGTAAACGGCGGCGAATCATCAGAAGTAACCAGAAGAAGTAAGTATATCATTCGAATTTAGTGTAAAGTAGTCACAACAAAGTTGTTGATATGAAATAGTTTCACAGTACCAAAAATAACTCGTGTTTTACTTGTCTACAGCGATCCCTATACCTCACCTCAGTAGAGTATACTTCAGAGGCCACCATGGGACAGAAGGGAACCTTGGTACCAAGTTCTTGGGCGATTGCCAGCGCCAGGGCAGGTCTTGCCAGTACCGGGGGGTCCCGCTAGGAGAACAGCCCTTCCAGCCATCTTCTTGGCCTTTATCAACTCTACAACAATACCACATGCCTGATGGTGAGATTGACTTGATCAAATCAAATGGTGGGATGAGGGGAGGTTAGAGGTAGTATCACCGAGAGGGGGATTGAGGTTCAAAGTGTACTGGAAAAGTGTGAGAGAATCAGGGGAAATGGGAGGAACCCTATACCTAAGACCTAAGTGGGGCTTTTCACCTACCTCTCGTGCCATTTCCTGTCCAACAAGACCAGCTGCGATCTGTAAGGCAGTACCATTGTCGTCCACTCCCAGACCCTTGACGTGGGAGTGAGATGCGATTCTCTGGGTTTTAGTTGTTGATTTGACCTCTTCGATCTTCATAATGACACAGTGGACTGGAGCTGTTGCTATGGCAATAGAGGGGGAGTGAGTTTGGGGAGCTGCTGCTATGGCAATAGAAATGAGTGAGTTTGGGAGGAGAACAGGGGTAATAAAACACAAACTAATCGCAAACCAAAACCATAAATAAATCCGAAGTCAATACATGTAACAGGTGTTAAAAAGTGTATCAGTCAGAATTGCAAACAACACCGATGAAAAGTAAAAATATAACTGTCACACCATCTCTCTCACGCAGCACCTTGTCCCTTATTGCATGTCACACACACCACGTGATTTATCCCGACCAATCAGAGTTCACAACAGTCATGAGTCAGTTTGTGGTAAATGTAAAGGAGGGTTAGAACAAAGTTCAGTGACGTCACACCGGATACCTTTGTGACGTCACTACTGACGTCATCATATCACGTTTTGTGTTTCTTATAAACTCCACTCGAATAGCAGAGTAGTTTCTGCTTCACTTTCTTGTCCAGGAAAGCCTTAACCTCGTCCTCTGTGAGCAGACCCGCTACTGAGTCGTCTATCAGCATGGAGAGGAGCTTGTGAACTCTCTCAACAGTTATCTGAGAGGGAGAGGGGTTTGGTAGGGAAACAGATAACAAACGGCTTAAATAACTTCAAATACACAACAATCACCATGCAAATATCATGCATATATCATACTTTCATGATGTCCAACAAATATAGTTACCTGTCCTGACTGGTTGATGAGGCCCATAACAAAGTTAGTATAACTCTCCAACTCCTCCTGTCGAATCTGTTCAATCTTAACCATAGCACTATCCATCTCTTCCACAACTCTAGATCTCGTTGTCCCTGCACTCTCCCTCACTTCGAACATGTCCTTTGTTGTCTCTTTTAGCACCCCATTAGTTACCCAAAAAGATAGCTTCTTTCTCGCCATAACCAGCGGTATTCCTACCTCTGTCGAGATGGTTTCCGCGTGGCACCTCTCTCGTTCTTCAAATAGTGAAATTATTGTAGCTTGGAGGGGTGAAACAGTGAATGAGATGGTGCGTCCCTCAAATTCAAGATCCAAATCCACGAAGCCGAGATTGTACCGCCATTCTAGAGCACGGGACCGCTTTAGCTCCGAGAAAACCTTCTGGTAATCCCCCTCGAGATACTTTTGAAGGGGCTTGAAAACAAGCATTTCCTCTTTCCTGAGATTAGGCCAGAATACATGAGATATGATTATGATATTGATATCAAATGGAGCTGGTTCAGATATCTGATCGGATATATTTGAATGTGTCCGTCTAGAGTCCACCACATCTTGCAACATTATCTGGCATTGCGCCAGATCCTCCCCGAATGCTATTTTTAGCAACTCAAGACCCCTCATCTCGCTAGCAATATCATAGTCCGCTGTGGAGAGAATCTTATCTGCTACCAAGTTCCGGTATTCCTTTATAAAGAGATCTGCACTCCCATAAATAGTACACAAAGTGCTAACAATCTCCCCTGATTTACTAGACGGAGTAGCCTCGGCTGGCATGTCTCTAGTTGGGGGCACCCACTCCTCCCACCCCTCTGTTTCAAGATCACTATCAGTATGGGCTTGAAACAGCACCGATTTACCTAGCTCCCGTCCTAACTCTTGGCTACTGAGGAGAGCCCCCAAGATACACCTTATCGTATCCTCCCGGGCCTTCAGGTACTTCCGAAGGGGCAGGCATACCTGCTCCAGAACAACCCCACTGGGATCAATGTACCTGAGTACCTTTATTGCTGATGAGTATTGTGTGATTATATCATCAGTGTTAGCTCCAGGATGTAACAATCTCCCAACCAGGGTACTTCGAGCACTGTCCACCAACTCAGCTCTACTGCTGTGAACCTCCCCCAGACACTCTTTAATATCGGACACAGCGCCATGGGAGTCCGGGTAATCCACCATAATCTCAAACAGATCGCTGATCCGGGTGGATGCTATTGTTTTGTAGACTAGAAAGTGGATGCGCTGCTTCCAACCTTGGATATCCACTGCAGGCGGGTGGGTACAAACCAGGTGGATAAACGGGAGAACAGACTCGTCCACCCACTCTAACACTCCGCTAATAATACTCCTGTCAAGGGCCTGTCCTGCGAAGTTCTCGCTGATGTAATCTTTGATCCGCATGTGTACAACGTGTAGGACAGCCTCACTTGCCAGCGCTTCGAACAGTCCTAAATCTCCCAAACATTGGTTCACTTTATCAAACTGCGGACCTGCACACCCGGCCTCAAAAGCCCTCATTCCTGTTTCATAGAACATTCTACAGGCCCCCCTCAGGTCCTCCTTCCCAGCTAGTAGAGCAACACGGAGATGTGCAAGGCAGGTACGTCGTGAGAAACCCTCATCAAGATCTTCAATAAGAGCAAATACCCGAGATAGTGCTCCGATCTCCTCGCCCAGGTACAGAACAGCTGCCTCAAATGAACAGGAGAAGACCTCCTCAAATCGTGACATGACTTGAGTTTTGAAAGTAATACTTGACCTTCACCCCATACCAGGAACCGATACATTTCCGGACGGGGAACCCAAGATTTTCCAAGATATCAACGTGCTTTCTACACGTACCCTCAGCAATTTCACCCTTTTGGATTGGTGGGGTGAGATGGGAGACGAGCCATCGCCAGGAGCCCTCTGCTTCAACTGATACCGCCATGGGACAGCTACATGGGAAATGGTAGAGGTTAGTTAGCTCGACAAACGGGACACTGGGCAGGGGTAGGGACTAGGGGCTAAATGAGAAAGTGGTTAATTAGGCAAGAAACGGCTCAGTGGCATTAATAGAGACATGTTGGTGTAAAAACAAAATATTTGGTTTAATTTAAAACAAAATAAAATAACTTTAAAACATTAAAAAGTGTCACCCCACACATCACTCCCACACAGTCAAAGAACACCCAAACTAAAATCTTAATGTGGCTGTCTAATTCAGTTCCTCGATCAAGCAAGTTGGTGGCTTATTTTTCTCCAGATCCAGAGATTTCACAGTCATAGCAAGGGACTCCATCTCTTTATCATTGTCTGCTCCTTCATCAACTAAATCATCCGTATCATCCTCAGACTCACTACTATCACTAAGCTCAGAAGAAGAAGAAGTATACTCATCACTGCTGCTCTCCTCTTCAGAATCTGACTCCTCCTCTCCCAATTCCATCAGCTTCTCAAACTGTTTCAAGGGCAGGGGCAGGTCAGACTTTGTAACCTTCATATCCCTCAAAGCGGCTTGTAACTTTGTGATGTGCTTGTCACTGACATGCTGAATCCACACACAGAATTCCTTCACAAATACAGCGTTGTGGAGGTAGAAAAACTCGTGGGTTCTGAGGGTGTTGTAGAGACCAAGGAGAGTGGATAGAATAGCACTCCTACCGCCACTCACAACCTCTCTCAAGTCAGATAGTACTTTGGAACAGAGATCGAAATTCCTGTAAAGCGGGAAGGTGAGTGCTCGAGTGAAGGATAGCACCGCTGCACTGTGAAGGGTCGGTCCAGTTGATAGCCATGACAGTTGGGTGCTCAGTTTGCTAATAGACCACGCTGATTCAACAGTTTCCCGACCCTGAGTGTGTCGCAACTCAAACAAGTATGCGAACAGCAAGTCAAAGAGGCCGATCATAACCTGTGACATTTGGGATTTGGTAACGGGAGTAAGACTTGTTTTAGTCAGTTCCACTAACAGTTCTTGCTCGTTGTTGATTGATGGCGGGATAAACGGGGTACTGACCACATCACCAACATATTCGTTTGGTCCCAAGAAATCATTTAGATAGTGCTCCATGTCAAATCTTCTCTGGAGGTCCTCTAGCATCAGAAGTAATCTCTCTTCTGGCTGAGTTGTGTCTGGATCAGATAGGTCAACTAAATCTGGATACTCGTCAAGAAACCTTGTGTAGACACCAGAGTGGTTGTTCGCAAATCCATAACTCACAGCCGTGTCTATTGTGTTTTGCTACAATCTGTTGATCCCATTCCCATTCAAACTCATCAGGTATTTCTAAAGGGGAGTCACTCGAGACGACTTCTATTTTAGGAGTGGTAGGGTTTGATTGTTTCGGTGCAAGAAGCTTGGTAATCATGTCCAGATCAGTGAAGTGTTCTCCAGGGATTTTCTTAGGAATTTTAATAGCGACTATCACCAGAGTCAACATCGTACTTGGCGCTTTCTGAGCCGTCTTCTACAAGTTCTTGATTAAAATTAAGTCGTAAATAGTACGGTTTGAGGTAGAATTTGAATTCTGTACCCTCGATAAACATCTCTGAAGTTGAGATTTTGACATAAGGAATGTGAAGAGTCAGTAGAATGTGGTTGTCCTCTTGAGTGATCTTAAACTTCGGTGTCAACATTTTGTCAGCTAAAGATCGGGATGTTCATGTGTTAAAATTAGAATGAGCTGCGAAGGCACTGCTGCACGTGCCAACTGAGTTGTAGACAAATTAAATGCAGGAAATAGCTGCTAGAAAATCGCTGCAGTATCCCGCACTGCGAGGGTCCTGTAGCATATGCAAAAATCGCTTGGCATAGGCTGCTGGCTCATGACTGGATCATGGATGCCCTCTAACACGACCAACATCAGGGTCTCAGATATCAAAATGCACACCACGATTAGTCACAGAGTGAGCCTATTAAGTAAAAAGTGGTACAACATCTATCTATCTATCTACGGAGTGCCTGGGCTTGCCAACGGCAAGCCCCCAAGGGACTATCGCAAAGCGATTTCGCCGGCACTAGGAGAATAGCCCCCCTCCCCTCCCCCACCATCAGGAACTGACCACAGGACAGGGTCCATTATAGGTGGCTTCGGGTTCGGGAGGCTAGACTCCAGAGAGAACCAGTCTCTTGGTTCTTCTATCCTGAGTCTTGGATCCAGTCTCTTGGTTCTTCTATCCTGAGTCTTGGATCTTTGACTCTTACACACTGCGACAGGCGGGGATGTGTTCTTCTAGTCTTTATCTTGGTTTTTTAGTATATTTGTTTTCTCGATTAGTTTGATGGCTACCGCAGTGTGGTTAATTATCGTTTTGCCTAGGTCTTTGTATGAAGTTTTGCCGCTTAGTCTCATTCTTTCTGCTACCAGGATTTCACATTCACAGATTAGGTGTTTCGCATTTTCATTTGTTTTAGTGCATAGACTGCATATGGCCGTGTTGGATTTCCCAATCTTCTTGAGGTAGCTGTTGAACGGGCCTATGTTGGTGATCAGATGTACTATGGTTCTATATTTTTTCCTTTGTTTGTCGTACAGTGCCATCTTTTTTGTTAGTGAGTTCCATGTTGATTCACTAGTTACTGTATTCCTTGTGTGCTTCCCTCCATTTGCTAGAAATTGATTCATGGTTTTTGTTTTGGCTATTTCAGGTTTATTTTAGATCTAGATCTTGAAATAGTTATTCAACCAGATAGTATTTACTCAACAATTAGTATCTGTATGCCTGCAGGAGCAGCGTACCTGCAAAGCAGTATCGGGGGAGTAGTTTTGCTACTAAGGTAGGATGTTCATGTTGGGATTTTAATTAGTACTGCAGATAGTGCGTGACCTACATCGCAGATATTTCTATCTCTCTGCAGAGAGAGCGAGAGAGAAAGAGAGATCAGAATTCTAGAGAATGGGACTGGAAAATGCTAGACGGGGATGGTTGAAACTCAGTGGAGTGAGAGTAGGGATTAAAAAATATCGGAGGTTTATTTTAGATCTAGATCTTGAAATAGTTATTCAACCAGATAGTATTTACTCAACAATTAGTATCTGTATGCCTGCAGGAGCAGCGTACCTGCAAAGCAGTATCGGGGGAGTAGTTTTGCTACTAAGGTAGGATGTTCATGTTGGGATTTTAATTAGTACTGCAGATAGTGCGTGACCTACATCGCAGATATTTCTATCTCTCTGCAGAGAGAGCGAGAGAGAAAGAGAGATCAGAATTCGAGAAAATGCTAGACGGGGATGGTTGTAACTCAGTGGAGTGAGAGTAGGGATTAAAAAATATCGGAGGTTTATTTTAGATCTAGATCTTGAAATAGTTATTCAACCAGATAGTATTTACTCAACAATTAGTATCTGTATGCCTGCAGGAGCAGCGTACCTGCAAAGCAGTATCGGGGGAGTAGTTTTGCTACTAAGGTAGGATGTTCATGTTGGGATTTTAATTAGTACTGCAGATAGTGCGTGACCTACATCGCAGATATTTCTATCTCTCTGCAGAGAGAGCGAGAGAGAAAGAGAGATCAGAATTCTAGAGAATGGGACTGGAAAATGCTAGACGGGGATGGTTGAAACTCAGTGGAGTGAGAGTAGGGATTAAAAAATATCGGAGGTTTATTTTAGATCTAGATCTTGAAATAGTTATTCAACCAGATAGTATTTACTCAACAATTAGTATCTGTATGCCTGCAGGAGCAGCGTACCTGCAAAGCAGTATCGGGGGAGTAGTTTTGCTACTGAAGGTAGGATGTTCATGTTGGGATTTTAATTAGTACTGCAGATAGTGCGTGACCTACATCGCAGATATTTCTATCTCTCTGCAGAGAGAGCGAGAGAGAAAGAGAGATCAGAATTCGAGAATGGGACTGGAAAATGCTAGACGGGGATGGTTGTAACTCAGTGGAGTGAGAGTAGGGATTAAAAAATATCGGAGGTTTATTTTAGATCTAGATCTTGAAATTAGTTATTCAACCAGATAGTATTTACTCAACAATTAGTATCTGTATGCCTGCAGGAGCAGCGTACCTGCAAAGCAGTATCGGGGGAGTAGTTTTGCTACTGAAGGTAGGATGTTCATGTTGGGATTTTAATTAGTACTGCAGATAGTGCGTGACCTACATCGCAGATATTTCTATCTCTCTGCAGAGAGAGCGAGAGAGAAAGAGAGATCAGAATTCTAGAGAATGGGACTGGAAAATGCTAGACGGGGATGGTTGAAACTCAGTGGAGTGAGAGTAGGGATTAAAAAATATCGGAGGTTTATTTTAGATCTAGATCTTGAAATAGTTATTCAACCAGATAGTATTTACTCAACAAATTAAATGCAGGAAATAGCTGCTAGAAAATCGCTGCAGTATCCCGCACTGCGAGGGTCCTGTAGCATATGCAAAAATCGCTTGGCATAGGCTGCTGGCTCATGGCTGGATCATGGATGCCCTCTAACACGACCAACATCAGGGTCTCAGATATCAAAATGCACACCACGATTAGTCACAGAGTGAGCCTATTAAGTAAAAAGTGGTACAACATCAAAATGTCTAGAGTAGTTTCGCATCATCGCCGAAATTTTAACTCCGTTTCACGTTTTTTAAAGTTTGAACAAAATTTTTGAAGTTTCAAAAAAATTTTTGACCCGATTTTGGCGGCGCGGCGTCAACATTACATGTGACGCGCAAATCATGAACTAACGCCGCGCAACTGCGCGTGCACAATTTTCGAAATTTTTGAAATGAAACTTTTTTCGAAATCTCGCACTTTTTTAAAGGGCGCCGTTACGATCTGGGTGTTTGGTTGAAAAGCGCTGCCTTATCCCGGGGGCCAGCAACGTTTGCCAAGGTGTTTGGTGGCCTGTTTACAGGTGCGCGCTGCCAAAAAAGTTGATTCACTAAAATGGCTCTAACCGCCAAACCACTCAACCGTTTTGGCTAATTCAAAGTTTATCTGGTAGGAAATGTCAAGGCCTAACCCCAACCCAAACCCCAGCCCTAACCCTAACTTGTCAAGGACTCTTCAGTGAGTGTGTGTTTGAAGGACAGCTAATTTATTATTTATTTATTACCGAATCTGTGTGTATGTGTTTGTGATTGTCTGTTTGTCTGTGAATGTGTTTGTACGTGTGTTAGTATGTTTTTGTATTAACCGTTTTGTATTGACTGCTGATGTTGTGTTTTGCGTCTGTGACTTTGTGTATTCTGTTTAATCTGTTTTTATGTTTGTCTGCTTGTTTTGTTAGTTCGTTGCCTTGTTTTCTATAACCCCTTGTTCCTCGTATTTTGTGCATCTAATGCTACTAGGATGTGTATCACTGTCTCTAAGTATTGTTTAAACCGCTTTAGGAAACCGCTGATGTGAACTGTATATTTTCACCTCTCAGCCTTGTATCACTTTATTAGTGTATGGTGTAAGAGCGGGACGAAGTTATATATTAATTGTGTGACTTTGTGATAAATTGTGCGTAAACTTAAACTTAAACTTAAACTTAACCCCACTTTAGCCCTAACCCTAAAAAACCGTTTGTCAGCACTCTCCAAACACCCAGATTTTAACGCTGGCCTTTTTTAAACTGACCAGACCGGAAAACGTTAAAATCTGGGTGCCTTTCATTGCTAACAATTCGTAGTTTTGGCGCGCGCGACGGGTTAGGGCTATCCGTTAGGGTCTGGTTAGGGTTTGGTTTGGGGTTATCGGTTAGGGCTATCGATTCTCTATCTGATACCGTTTAGTTTACTCAAATCGGCCATGTGGTTCCATGGCTATAGCCGTTTGAAAAAAGTCGGTTTAAGTATACTCTTTTGGTAGCGCGCACCTGTAAACAGGCTACAAGGCACCCAGATTATAATCGCGCCCGACCAGACCTGAGACCGCCCTTTTTTCGCGTTTCACGTCATATCTCCACTCTCTGAAGTCTGATAAGAAAGAGGCATCAAATTTGGAGGTTAGGAAAAACATGTTGAGTTCTTCCTAATCTCCAAATTTGAAGTCTTAATCTTACCAGAAACCGGAAGTATGTCATATATTAATTCTGTCAAATCGGGGGGGTGGGCCGCGGGGCGAAGCGAATAGATTTAAATAATCCGAATTCCGACTCGTTCGTTTTTAAAGTACTAGCAAAACTGGGGCGATCGTACCGATCGCAAATAGAGGGATCTGTTTCCATATTTTTCTCGATGTCTCTCTCTTTTTTATCTCTCTGTCTCTCTGCGGCCTCTCTGTCTATTTCTCTCTCACTTATGCTATATGCTATGCGATGTGATCCCTCTCTTTTCCTCTCTCTCTCTCTTTCTCTCCCTTTTATGTTTGTGATGTGACCCCTCTAGTTCGCAAGCAGTTCTCTAGCACTTGTGATACGTGATACCTACGAATCACATCGTCCCATTGACGGATCACGTCGTCACATTGACGGATCACGTCGTCACATTGACGGATCACGTCGTCACATTGACGATAGGGTGTCACATTTCCGTGCAAATTTGCATTAGATATAGTTAGATGAAGCTTAGTTGCAAAACATTTGCCCGAATTCATCTATTTTCCGAATTCATCCACTATGCATTACATTTAAAAATTGCGTTTTCTTTAGTCTTTCGTGCTCAGCAAAAAGGTGAGTGATTTTAATATAACCCGAATTGACACCTCCTTAGCCCCAATGAAGAGTTAGGTCGAGAAAACCACACCATGGATTTCGATACGGCTATCGATGAGGCTCTAAACAATGTCCTACAGCTTGAGCAACTGGGCAAGAGACTCACAGATGAGCAGCCCTTTATCGAGGCGTTCCCTGCCTCAGTAACCTACACTGTAAACCTTGATACCAACTTTGAGGACAGAGAAGCGTTTGTTACAGGGTTTTCTAAACATCTTGAGGAGGCGACAGTTCAATCTGACCTGGTGAGATATAATTGTCTTGATTTTGTTCTAAAGTATGAGTTCTGCTTTTTCCTAACTTGCATGTATCCAAAATGTTGGCTAGCCTAGAACAATTATTCATCTATAAAAGCAGGGTTCAAGCAGTTTGGTTCTAAATAGCGGGCTGCCATCCAAATGTTTCTGGTTTAGAAATTACACACAATGTGCTGTGTGTCTGTGTGCACAATATATATTGTAACCTGACACCTCCTTTCAGAATTTACTGCTCGAGGAGGGAGAACAACATGCTGTCATGTTATACACCTGGAGATGTATCTCTAAAGCAATACCACCGGTACGTACATTGTACAATCACAATACCTATAATTATACCCCAGGCCATGGTACGTGTTCATACGTCGTAAATGTTTCGAATAGAGTACCACTGTTGGTAATACACAGCCAACACCCGACATATGTCATCACTTCCCTCTTCTACTTTATTGTTACTAGACTGTGAGAATCTCCCTATCCTAGAAGTGTATAACAGGTTACAGGCTTGCAAATGTACATATCTCATAGCCCGGAAGTACAATGTTGTAATTTGCATTGTTGAGACGAATGTAGCAAAAGCAAAATCAAAATGATCCTTCCATCGTAACTATGACATTTTACTCACCTTCTTCTACCCCCCCCCCCCTATTATTCGAAAAATCAATAGTATAAACACTGTTCAACAGTGCTCTCTCACTACTAACCATACTAATCTCCTCAGGTAAAGGATGACAGTGATCCTCGAAGGATGGAGATTTACACGAAAACAATCCAAGTTATGGAACCAGAGATAAATAAACTCATTTCCTTCTACCATTTCTTTGATCGGGCCAAGGATAAGTTTGTCAAGGAAATCAGGGACCTGTGCCACCCCCAACGAGTTAACAAGGTATGGAGTGAGGAAGAGTGTGGGTCACGAATTGAACTCTTAATAATGACGTAATGGAACGAACGGTTCAAGTCACAATGTAGTTGAAATGTTATCAAGTTTCAATTTGAGAAGAGAGTTTCATACAAAAAGCTTACAGATTTCCCCAGACCAATAGTTTGAGTTGTGTTGGTTGTACCTACCCCCTTCATTCTTCTTCCTCGGTTTGAGATTTTATTGTAACGTGATATTTCGGAGAACATTGGGTATTTGTGTTTCTTGGGTCTTTTCTAAGAGGAGGAACCTTGTTTGACCCGCTCTTACAATTGTAAAGAAGGGTTATATCAGGGGTTATATAGGGTTATATCAAGAAAACCCTCATTTACTATATCTCTCTCATCCCTCATAGCAACAACTAATCCCACACCTTCCCCAGGATTTCATATCTGAGACGCATCTTGTAACACTGGGTCAGATGATCAACATGTTTGTAGTACTGGATCAGCTAAAGGACATCAAAGCATCAATCCCTAATGATTTCACACATTTTAAACGGTAGGCATGATATTTGCAGGTTTTTAAACACAGAATTGGCACGTACGTAGAGAGTACTGCGGGTTTTTATCTAGCCAGATAATTATTATAGTAGAGGAGGTCTGATCCATGAAGTTGGGGCAGGGTCTGATTGAGTGTATTGTTTGTAGATCATGCTATTCTTAGCTACTCCCAATCCCTCCCTATTATTCACACATTACACACACATCTCTCAGGATATTCTCTCTGCGCAAGGAAACTGCTACTGAAGACCGGAACAATCTCTACCAGAAACTTACAACTTTCCTTGCAATGCGACGAGTAAGAGAGTTTATCTAAATTTTAGTTTTTACCCTTCATTTTACCCTACAAATACCTGGATCATTAATTAACCCTCCATCTCACTCTCTCAGTTCATAATGGATCGAATGTACGATGAACTGTCCAAGATTGAGAGATTTGAAGAGGTCCTAGCATGACATCGTGAACACCGCTGCAAAAAGATTCGAGCAGGGATGGTACATGACTCCGAAAGGAGAAGCATATGTTGTTGAAGGTTAGGAACGCGCTAGTGTGAGGATTGTGGACAATGCGAGTGTTGTCAGCACATTGCTAGTGCGCGGCACACTGCGCGCGTGTATACATCCTGTACACGATTTTCACGATGTTATTGATTTTATTTTGCACTTTTTTAATTGTAAATTAATGAACTAATTGATTACAGGTGGTTGCCTTTGGATTGTTCCTCATTGATGGACCTAAGCACGGTGGTGCGGGATAAGAAGAACCAAGTATTTTCTAGACTACTGAAGATGAATGATAAGAGTATCAGTATTCAACGATTCGATAAATTATTCAAGGTCTGTATATAACACTTATCAGTCATTAGCATTCGCATTCTTATTCCACAGACAATAGCTGATGAAAGGTCCTCATTTATCTAAACCCATCTAATAACCACCTCTCTTCAGACCCTACCTGTCGTACCGCTATACGGGGACATGCAGATTAAGTTGTACATGTGCCCAAAAGAGCAGAAGTTCTGCAGCTACGAGTTAGACCCGGGCAAATGGACGTGTGTTAGCAAGGATGTTGTCAAGGTAACATGTTATCCAAATTATTTGGTTTTTCAAAATGCTCCTAATTTCTATATTTTGTTTCATCATCCATTAATTTACAGGTGTCAACAACCCAGTTTAATATTGTAACCAAGTTGGAGACTATGAGGTCTGTATATGAGAACCTGACAGCGAAACTGATGAGCATGAGCAGTCGTGTAGCTGTAAGTAGGATTGAACTCAGATAGATATATTTTTATACCATGTCCTCTAACCTCTTGTCTCACTCTTTCTCTCTTACTCTTTCTCTCTCAACCTAATGCTAAAATTCTGTTGTATCTTTATTTTAAATCCCCAATTCAGGGCCGAGGTTTGCTGTCTGCTAAGGATCAGAAAGAATGTTATTTTGTGGATGTATTTGAACTGGCTAAAGATGGCCTTCATTTCCTGTGCGAGTGTAGTGCTACACTTATTGAATTGGTAATAATTTGAAGAATATCAATTTCCCAGAATGTATACAGTTACTGACCACTTTTATCACTTTTGTAACCCCCCCCCCCCCCCATCTAGTATGTTTGGAAACTGGCCAACCCTGTGGAGCAGCGAACCCTAGAGATCGAACTCCGCAAAGCCCTTAGTGAGGAAACAGATGGCCCAATTGAGGACAGTACTTTCAAAATAGCACATTATGAGCGAGCTACTAAGTACAATTACACTGATGAGGAGAAATCTGCTTTTGTTGAAGTCATCTCAATCATCAAATCAACTGCTGCACTTATGAAACGACTTGAGGTAGGCATTATCATGATTATGGCTGGCAAATATAGGCCACAAAAAAGATTTGAACTGGCGAAGTAATGATCACATGTATTGTATTTTCTTCGTCAACCTTATTTCCCCCTGATTATGACTATTATTAATTCACACAGGTTGTGTTCTGCGAGGGGATTGCCCGGTGCGTCCACTTGGAGGTACAGGACTTTGTGCAAAGAAAGCTGAGAGATCTCCTCCGTTTCTCAGTTAAGAAGAAGAAACCACTCATCAAAACGTGAGTTTTCAGATCGCTATTGCTGTCGCCAAAATGAACATGGCTAACTGCCAAAATAGATTTGGCTGGAGGGTTTAGATTTTAGATTAGAAACTGAAACCTAACCATCAATCCCATCCCCCGTCAGGGTTGTATCTGCTATTCGGGCTACCTGTGCCGATTGGATAGAGAACAGAGAGGACGCTAATGATCCCGCCCTGAGGGGAGAAAAGGACCCCAAGGGTGGCCCCTACAAGGTCAAGATAACAAACAGGGCATGTGGACTATCCAGTACCCAGGTAAATACATTGAGTTGCGACTTTCGTGTTATCAATATCATGTGATCCAGGATCCTACTTATAATCTCTCTTTCAAGTTTCGTCATCTTTCTCGTACAGATAATTTATTAATTTCCCCTCATTGACCCTAACTCCCCATGTCTAGTTGTACATGGTAAGGACGATGGTAGAATCCCTAATATCCAACAAGGCAGCGAACAAGAAGACAATGAGAAAGGAAATGGAGACACAACACTTTCAGGAGTTGGATAGATTCTACTCTAGGTAGGATAGTTCTAGTGGTTGAATTGCTCTTGAACCCATTGGATGGGGAACAAAGCGAACAGGGCTGAATCCCTTCATATCAGCCCATAGCGGGGATGATACAACCTCAAAGAAGAAGAACAGATCTGATCTCTCCATCACCCACACACATAATGAATTCCCCATTAAATCCCCCAGGTCGTACTACTACAAAGATCTCCTAAACTTTGGCACCATCCTGAGTGACTGCTCTGATCTGCCCCAATTCTGGTATCGAGAGTTCTACCTTCAAATCGAGAACAAGATCCAGTTCCCAATTGAGATGAGCATGCCTTGGATTCTAACCAGTCACATACTGGAACACGGTAAGCAGGGTGGAATGAATAGGGTGCTGTAGGGATTGAAGGGTTTGAGAGCCGCCCTAGTTGATTCTGAGATGAATCCCACTGTAAATCCAGTACCCACTACGAAATTAAGTAATTTAATTCCTGCAGGTGATGCCAGTATGATGGAGTACATATTGTTCCCTCTGGATCTTTATAATGATAGTGCGAACTACGCTCTCTCTGTCTTCAAGAAACAGTTCCTGTACGATGAAATAGAGGCTGAGGTAATGTGTAATTTGTAAAATGAGATGTGCAACCAATCCGTCCTGAATTTACTCCTATCCAGGCTGTAAAATGTATAGTAGAGTCGGTTGTGGGAAGTTGGGTCTGGAATTATAAATTTGACTTGCTGATATGTTTAGTGGCTCTATAAAAAGTCCAAAACACCATCCCATAGGTCTCTACCACCCCCGGTTCACTAATTATTCGTAATTATGTGATTTATGACGTTATGGCCAATTAGCACTAATAATACCAGTTCCTGGCCACTTATAGCTTAGATTTTGATACCAGATGATAGAGGATGACTAGATTAGTGGGCATACAAAATTTGAGGTCGATCGGATTTATGGTCGAGGAGTTATAGCCGTTTTTCCGTTTGGCTGGCGGTTGGCTGGCACCACGTGGGATTACGGGTTTAGGTCGTCGTAGGAGGTCGTGGTTGGTCGCATTCGATCGGGCTTGATGAGGTGATCAAAACCTAGTGGGGCCAGACCTTGGCCCCACCCCGTTCTGGGGTTATTAGGCTTTTTCGGTTTCCCGCCAAAATATTTTCCCGCCAAAACCAAAAAAGCCTAATAACCCCAGAACGGGGTGGGGCCAAGGTCTGGCCCCACTAGGTTTTGATCACCTCATCAAGCCCGATCGAATGCGACCAACCACGACCTCCTACGACGACCTAAACCCGTAATCCCACGTGGTGCCAGCCAACCGCCAGCCAAACGGAAAAACGGCTATAACTCCTCGACCATAAATCCGATCGACCTCAAATTTTGTATGCCCACTAATCTAGTCATCCTCTATCATCTGGTATCAAAATCTAAGCTATAATGGGTAGCCAGGACGATTTTGTACACACGGCTACCAAGAACTTTTTGAGATTTTGTTTTGTTCCAGAGCTACACCCCCTGGAAGACACCACACCTTCACTCACATATTTTGGTAGTCAAAACACTTTGATACGTAGCTTGGCTTTGGCTCATCCGTTTTCTCTATTTCTTTTTCGAGGGTGTAGGTGAGACAATTCTCTTGAACGTGGCGTTCTCACATACTTCCGGGGTGGCGCCATTCCTGAGCTATGGCGCCAAATAGAAACAGAGGGCGCATGCGCAGGGATTTCGAGAGTGGCGCAATCCTATATCCGAATTCGCAGGAACACCCCTTGTATAAGTGACCAGGAACTAGTATTATTAGTGCTAATTGGCCATAACGTCATAAATCACATAATTACGAATAATTAGTGAACCGGGGGTGGTAGAGACCTGTGGGATGGTGCTTTGGACTTTTTATAGAGTCACTAAACATATTAGCAAGTCAATTTTAAATTTCCAGATCCGACTTCCCACAACCGACCCAACTAGTATACTAATTATAGTTTGCAACCAACGTGGTATCTTTGTTCAAAACTCAGTCTTGCTCTGAATTTGTTTGGCAGCTTGTAGTTATAAACTGACTCGGGGGGGGGGGGCGGCTGAAGTTTTTGAAGTTTGAAGTTTTCCACCCTACTTTTTGAGTTTTTGAAGTTTTTGAAGTTGACTTCAAAAACTTCAAAAACTTCAAAAAATCTAAACTACTTTTATATGCTATTAGTGACTATTATTACACTTGTTTAGGTTAGTTTCATGCTTAATACATATTGTGGCAAAGTTATCCGTCCTTGTCTGCCCTTTTTCTACCACAAATTAGGATATTCACAATGATTCCTAGCCATGAAATCCATGGCACAATTTGGTGTAAAAAATTTAAATTTTTTGTAAAAACAGATTTTATTTTCATTCTATAACTCAAAAAATTGCCTAGAAAATGCTAAGAAAGTGTTTAAAAATTATGAAGTAAATTTTCGAAATTTTTTTTGGGGCCACACCCTTTTTGCCAGTTTCACAAAATGCAAATTTTTTATGAAGGGAGTTGTGAAAAAAAAATGGACACCAAAATCATCAGCGGCCTCGAGTTAGTGGGGGTACGTGCCAAAATGAAGTCTCCACCTCATCTAATTCGAGGGATAATGGGATATTTTCATAATTTTGTGTGCACGCATGACTTTTTTTGGGCTAGAACAGTTTTAATGGTTTATGAGTGACTATAGAATTTTTAAAGGGGTGCATCTTGTTCGGAATATGCAAGTTTATATAAGAGTTATGAAGCAACATAGGGCCTATCTCCAACGGTTTAGGAGATATGAGTTTTTGAAGTTTTTGAAGTTTTTGAAGTTTTCCACCCTAAGTTTCTCTTTGAAGTTTTTGAAGTTGACTTCAAAAACTTCAAAAACTTCAGCCGGCCCCCCCCCCCCCCACTGACTCCTACATAACCTCCTCTTATAACTTCCTCAGATGCACCTAATAAACTAACTGTCTCTGCCAGGTGAATCTGTGTTTTGATCAGTTTGTATACAACCTATCGGACCGGATATTCAGTTACTACCGGCAGAAAGCATGCATCCTGTATCTGGACAAAAAGTTTAAGGAGGAGGCATCCAACCTCAAAATAAGGTAAAATTGCTGCAGTAATTAATGAATCTACCAACAGCTGCAACAAACATTTGGATTTTAGTGAAAATTAAATATCTTTTTTCAGGATTCCGAATTGTCCAAGTAATCGATATGAGACTATTCTGAAACAGCGCCATGTCCAACTACTGGGTAGGTCTGTTGACCTAAACCGGTTGATCAGACAGCGACTAGCAATGGCTATGCAGAAAAGTATAGAGATGGCTATTACTAAATTCGAGACGAAGGATCTGTCGGGAATTTTGGAGTTGCAAACTCTTCTAGGAATCGCCCGCCTTACGTATGAGGTAGGTATTGCGGTTACCTTTAGTTACCATAGCAACAACCCCAGTTACCATAGCAACTACCCCCAGCTACCATAGCAACAGCCTACCCTGTTGCTTATTTGGTATCACACTCTTCCTCCAGATGTTATCCGAGTTCGTCACGATGGACGCATTTGAGGACATCTTCAGGCTTGCTAATGATAGTGTCAAGTCACCCTGCGGCAAGATTACTATGCACATATATGATGAGCTAAATAATGATTTCCTTCCAGATTTCTGTTACAACTCATCAACTAACAGGTAATAGGGGTGAGATGAATTATTGTACAAACTAGCCAGGGGAAGGGTAATTAAAAATTGGAACAAACCGAGTGGTTATTGGAATAAAGCAGAATTGTGAAAGTAGAGGAAACAATATTCCCCGTAAAATAGGTTTGTGAGAACGAGTATGAGATTCTCTGAGGCGGTCCACAGAGAGTCTGCCAACGCACTAAAGGGTGTTCCTGCTTACTTCTTTTACACTCCAAAGGTTAGTGCACTTCTCCCTTGTTGAGTATCGGTACAACAGACGTTATTATCTTGCTGTGCGACACAATTGTGCCCACTTACCTGTCAAGTGAATAACGGGTCAAATCGGTCCACCCCAGTTTACCCTACCTTTCCCGTAAAATCTCATGTTTCCTCTCAGCAAGTATCAAAGGCGTACGAGCATATCCACGAGGTGCACCATCGCTACATAGGGCACGTTCACTTTGCAGCAATTATAGAGCTGTTAGGATATGAGGGAGTCAGTTTGATCATCGAGGGACTCCTGGAGAACGTCCGAAATAAGGTACAGACTTGCCGTTCAACCCACTCTCTTCACGGTGCCCCATATGTAAAGGAGAGTTAGAATATAACTAGTACAGAGGAGGAACCAATAACAATACCCACAAATCTCGAGCATGTCTCCATGACATGCCCATCCTCCCCTTCAGTTGACGGGCTCGCTCCTGAACTACGTGTTGATTCTGAAACAAGGCATGCCCCCTGATCTCCCTCTACCTCGCCAGGAATACGCAGTCGAAGGTTTGTTATCTTTAGATCTACCGGTAGCTTTTTTCTTGCTCAAATCTTGATTTACCGGACCTCTATTTACCGCACACCTTGATATACCATGCGTTAGCGTTTATCCTTCCCCTCTGCGGGTACGGTCAATTGAGGTTCGACTGTACCATCTCATCTTTTGTTTCCGAACAAACACATACATTTTAGCTTCATATACCCCCAACCATTACTGTCGTTCTGCCCTACGAGGCAGAGTTTGGCACACTATAACCTATCTGCACCACCACCACCTGGCCCCTCCATTGCAGGAATTCTGTCCCTGTACCAAACCAAATTGGAAGCGATATTCAAATATGCTGACTTGACTACCAGTGTGTTCCAGACGATTAGAGAGATTGGAAACTTTGTCCTGTTCACAATGCTCATAGAACAAGTCATGGTGAGTCACAATTATACTTTTACAGTATAAACATTCTACCCCCAATTGCAGATTCTCAATTCTCAATTCTTGATCAGACTATACTAAATCAAAACATGATAGCTACAGTTCTAAAAAACACAACTCTCCACAGTCAGAGGAGGAGATAATGGATTTGGTACAATCCTCTCCCTTCCTGGGAATCATGCCCCGACCAGTAGTGAGAGAAGAAGCTAACGATGATCAACGTGCTGCAAGAGTTGAGGAGAAGGTTAAAAGGATGGAGGAGCAGTATGCTTCTCTCGTTCTCACCCAGATAGAGAAGAGCGGAAACAATGAGGTGGGTGAGAGCGAGGGAGAGAGAGAAACGATGGAAAGACAAAGAAACTATCCCAGGGCGGGCCCAGGGCCCTGGGTGGCATATTTTCGGCCCCTATTCTTCCTAAAACCCATCAATTCCCCTCAGCAAGCAGCTATAGCACGTGATAGTATGCAGCTAGCGAAGGAGCGACTCTGCAAGAACCTCTCGATATTCTCCTACGTTCTAACAAAACTGGGATCGTATCTGCAGCATGAGGGATGGGTTGGGAAACCACAGAACGGTGTCATGTGAGTTCGCAAATTAATATTTAAAAGTATATATTTCAGCGCTACCCAAATAACGTTTCGACCAATTCGGTCTGATTTGCTTTTTGCTCCAAAATCCCTAAAAACTATACCCTCAACCCATCACTGTCAGTGCCAATGATCTGACAACCCCATCACGTGTTCTCTCCAGGTACCTGGATGAGTGTCAAGAGTTCCACAGATTATGGAGTGCAATGCAACTGTTCATCGCCGTGTCGCCTCTCATGAGCGGAGCAGGCAGTCAGAACTCGAACGAGTAAGTTTAGAGGGAGAGAGAGGGGAAACTGAGACAGGATAGAGAGAACTAAAGATTCTGAACAAACAAGAACCGAAGATTCTGAATCTACAAGAAAGATACAACATGACAAACTAAACTAACTAACTAACTAAACTAACAAGTATTATCCCTTCCCCAACTGACCCCACACTAACGTAGTAAGACGCTAACAAAGCGAGCTCGTCGAATCACCAAGGAAGAGATTCGTATGGCAACAGATGGAGATACTAACATACCACCCCTTACATTTGATGAGTATGCAACTCTCTCAGCTCTTATAACCATCATATATTGTCGAGGGAGAGAGCGGCTCACAGCTGATTAAAGCGCCAGTGATATGTGGGGTGTAACTCGTGTCATGTCTAGCTGTTGTCATGGGAACGGTGTGGTGGTATTGTCCGCAAAGTTATTAACCTCCTTCAATCGCTGAAATTATTTCTTATCTTTGTGAAACTATATCCCAAAGCGAAAATCCTTGCCCCATCCCTTGTGTGTGTGTGTGTGAAATAGATTCAGGGCACTATCACTCCCCCCATCATTTACATCACCCTTGCTATTACCTCGTTGGGTCACTGACAGATATCTGTCTGCCCAGCCCACTGCCCAGCTATTAACTACATCACCCTTGCACACAAATGTAACCAGCAATTACTGATTTTCAGCCAAGTACCCTCCTCAGCAGTACTAAACACCCATAATGATCTCACACTAACACCCCCTCCCTCTCTTCAGGGAAATGTTTGGAGAGGGTCTACACTGGGCTCCTCTCACCTTTATAGCGGTACTGGGGCAACAGTATCGGTTTGAAAGTCTGGATTTCTCCTATCATCTGCTGAAAGTTAACAGTACCAACCCTAAAGATACAGTAATGGGCGGAATTGTAAGTCACTAGTCATTTTGATTTTCACTCGTGCTCCCCTGGGGAAACATCTTTAAATCTCCGTTTTATTTGTCGAGCAGTTTCAGTATTGCAGTTGCAGTTATGTACTAATATCACTCCTCTCTCCTCAGCGTATATCCCAGCTGATTGAGCGGCTGAGGCACATTAAACTAATGAACAGTAGGATATTCGGAGTGCTGAACAAGTACACTTCAAACGATGGGAGCGTGAGGACACTTCAAACACCCGAAGAGGCCATCTACTATCCACCACCACCCCCTCATGCGGATATGGAACAACAGGAGATGTAGGGAGGACCTTTTAGGAAGGGGAGTGTGTTGTGAGATCTATACAGGATCCTAGAAATAGGGAACTGAGTGGACATGATATTGAGTTTCTGTGATGAACTGACAATTTACAGAGGTTCTGGGACATTTTTGGGCTGCAAATGGGATGGTGAGGACTGTTAAGTACAGCTTATTTTGATTGTGAATTGTTTAGAAATAGGATCGAACGGGGAAGTTAGACTTTATTTTTCTATTGATTGATTGTTGATGCACATCCACACAAGTTATGCGAGGAACTTTTTTACTCCTTCATATTAATTTTACCAAATTTAGATTTGACATAGTTAATTAACGACTACAAAATTAAGCCACCATCATCTCACATCTTCTTTCATTTTGCCTGTTTTTGCTAAAATATTGTTGGAGTGAGTGATTTGTTTTTTTGCAAGTGTATGTGAGTGTTTCTATATAAACCTTGATTATGTTTTATTTCTACAAAGTATAATGAGTTCTAAACTGTAAAAACAGATCGTTTTCAATTCTAGTGTATCATAATTGCCGTCTGCTTTAACTGATCCTTCGCTAGCTAAATGTCTGGCAGTGGCACCGCCACACCCCGTTTTGATTCTCAAATCGGGTCGGCGTCGCCAGACAGGGATTGAATTACCTGAATCTCTCCATAAATCAGACGGCAGTCAAATCAATGGTATAAACAGAAATTAAATTAAATGGGGATTCGTGGAACAGAAAGAGCTGGTTGCAATGGCGATGGTTAGCTCTGTCTGGCGCACTTGAGCTTGACAGCCCTGAACCGGGCTAATGCGCGCATGGACTACACTAGTGTACTTTCCATGTGCGCGAAACGGAAAAACTAGCAATAGCTCCCAGCGAGGTGGTTTCAGTTTGGGGCACCGGGAAGTTTCTTATTTTGTCGGGAATTTACCCGGTCTCTCCTTTGAAGAAAGGTTAGGAGAGTTCAAGTCAGGCCTCGTCAGACTCTAACTCAGAGACCAGAGATCCCATTGGGGATCACTCATGACCTATGAATTGTCAGTTAGTGTTACTGCCAGTGCCTAACAACCTAATCCCCATTATCCAAATAAGAATATTAAACACAGTCATAACAAATTAATAAAGAATAACTTATACAAAACATGAATGTTAATAAGTTAACCCTCTCGCTCTCATTCGTCCATATATTCGCCACCCTAATTTTAATATTGCGATGCTATAAGGTGGATCTCTAAACCATTGCCAAGTCTCTGCAGTTTTTTCCAATATTGGCCTATGGCCAGACAAGGACTTTAACTTGATGTTAATTAGTAACTGTGTAACTAGAATTATAAAACTCTCACTAATTTTATGAGTTTATCTCAGCTCTCTCCCTCTCTCTCATAACTGCCAATATTGTACAATTCAGTAATGACCTCTCGCACATGGGCCACATGTAACATCTTTATCACACATTGAACTCGTGTCTATATCTAGCTAATATTATGTGTCTAATATATTTATTAATTATGTCCACCGCTTATACTCATGACAGCTGTTGAAGCGGGAGATGCGATTTTACTGGGCCATATTAATAAAAGCATTTTGATTTCACTCTCGACTAATTTCAAAACACTGTCTCTAGCGTTCTAGTAGAACACATTTTCCCGTTTCCTAATGGTTTGTTTCCACTTGTTCCTCCTATGACTCTTCTCCCCATCACCGAACCGATTGTATCCCATTATCTTAGGTGCATCCGACACATCATGCCTGTTGTGTTTCGGGAGCACTGGTCCCATTCTGAACTTTCTGTATTTATGGTTTTCAGGGTAGAGATCAACAAATCCTGGTCCGTATTCACCCTCAGTGTCGCCCCAATTTGGTGGAGTTCGTTCGGGGCCGAGGGACCAGTAGCTTTCCTCGGAGAGAAAGTCAATGGGTAGTAACCTGGTAGGGAGAAGTTGTTGAGTAAGTGAAGAGGGATCATATAGGGGGTCGTGTGAGGTTATATTTCATTAATTTAAGTACAAAACTGTCTGTTATACTGGGGCTGTGTTGGAAAGCGAAATGTTTAAGTTTGAGCTAGAGTTGTTGCTGATTAATCACTCACTAACTTAGATAGAAAGGAGCGCCCCTCCTTTGATTCAAAAGAGGGGGCGCTCCTTTCTAGAACATGATTACAGAGTCTGCGATAGAGACTTTCTTCTTTTAAATGTGTTGCTTTCTATTGTTGCTCAGTTCCATTATTTAACTTTAAATTATTTAAACCAAACCAAAACAAACCAAACCAAACCAAACCAAACCAAACCAAACCAAACCAAACCAAATTAAACCGAGTACCTACCCATGTTTAATTGATTTTCGAAGGGACACTTTCATCTTCTCCTGCATTCTTCCACAGATTCCCAGTTCTTCGGAGGATTTTACTTGGCCGTCCCTAAAATAGAATATGTTAAACTTTATCCAATCGACCATTCCTTGTTTGTGTCACTGTCAAAAACGGGGAATAATATGGTGACAGGTGCCATACATGTGATGGGGTATAACATTCGTCCTAATGCACCTTGTGGAGCTGCATTTTATTTGCTCTGGCCTCTGTGATGGTTTGGCAGATCAACTGCCCTTACTATAACACCCCTTACACAACAATCACAACTGTGTGAATTTAGAACATTAGTCAGCACTGCAATTAGAGGAACCACTGCTGAACCGAGCTAAAGAATGGCTGTTTAGTAGTCTAGTCAGAACTTGAGAATGAAGCTATATTTAACTGGTAATTACCAGTTGACCGCAGTGTGAAGTAGACTGAAATGATTAAACGAGAAGTAGACTGAAATGTAGCCCCTTTGTAATGTATGTGGCAATTGATCCTGTGAGCGGAGCGATGGTATTGATAGTGGTCAGGCGCTGACAGTGTATTACTATGAAGGCTTTAGTACGTGTTTATCCAGCTGTGTCAGTGTCATAAGTTGACATAATACATTAAACTATTAGTAATATGTGTATACATTTACAACGGTACCATGGTAGGTGGTAGCTATAGATTGCAATTCCATTAACAAACGTCACAGTAATGTGTTTGTTAATGACGCTAATCACAAGGAAGTAGGAATATACTAGCTCTTTTCCTGACACTAGCTACACAATTGGTAATTATACCTAACAAATTGCCGTAGTACCAGAACATCCCTGTAATCAAAGTCCTGGAGACTGTTCCGGCACAACCAACACCCCTCTTTCTCTCCTACAGCCTCATTTCGTACCGGCATCAGGGGCTTTCCCTCTGTGCTCCTGTTTTCTACGTACACAGCTTTACTTGGCATCTGTAGGAGGGGAGGGGAGGGGGTATTAATATCAGGGATTTGGGAATATCAATTGGTTAGTTCATAGTTAGATTTAAATTCAGTTTAATATATGGGAGTGGTCATCATCTTATAGCTGTTTTACCTCAGGGGGGTTGCTGGAGTAGTTCATCGCAGGGGGACCAATGAGGGTACTGCTGACAGGGGGACCAATGAGGGTACTGCTGACAGACCGTAGAGAGGAACACAGCCTCCTAGTCGCAAACATAGCTAACAGAGGACAATGTGTTATTTGCTGGAATATTGGGAGGGGTATCTGTTTGGTGGTTTGGAATGGAGGAGTAGTAACTAACAGGGGATACTAGCCCAACTAGATGGGAAACCGATAGGGTTATGCAGTAGGAAATTAGTAGAAGTAGAACGAGAACTTTCAAAGTGTTATAATCAATGAAACAAATGACAAAAAAGAGAGAGCTTATAAACAAAATAAATAGGAGCAAATTCTTCTTCTTTTGCTCAGAACACACAGACAGCATGTGACACAGACCACACAGACCATAGAATTAGCATTACGTGTTCAAAATATAAATTGTTCAATAATCCACCATCAGGAGCTTGATATATGAATCGATCGACTGTTGATTATTAAACTATTATTTCCTCAGCTATCGATGATAGTAAATTACCCGCCTATTACCATATTTCTTTTTGAACGTTTCCAGCGAATACGTTTCGGCCTGCTATAAAATTATTTCCATTTCCATTCAGTCTGAAACATCTGGAGACTATTAGCACTCCTACGAGATCCCACGCCCTTATTCAATTCCAACATGCCTCTGTTGACAATCAGCCCTTTCGACAAAATAGAGCAACAATAGCATCGAGATCAGCTTTGTTTCACATCTGGTTCCCAGTAGATCTCTCTCTCCTCCTCGTCCCAATGTCGCAACAATATCGAGAAGCCCGGCTCATAATGCTCCATCTGACGAGCCAATGTTATGGGCTCGGAAGTGGGACCGTTGTTTTGCCTGGTTTCGCATTGTTGGGGCACTGCCAGTTCGAGTCAGATAGGGAGAGTCAACTCTGTAAGGGGTACAACAATCGTTAGAGGGGGGCATGATAATAATCATAATAATCATAACAACTGATTCTTTGTCTGTATTGCTGCCTACAAAGCAAGTATAATAAGTTGAGAGAGGAGATGGCCAATGAATAATGTTCTGGATAATAGATGCTTATCTAACTATGCATAGTTAGATAAAATTGAGTTAGATATTTACTTTACGATCGCTATTCACGTCTAATACGACTTGATACATCGATTATTCATGACGTATCAAGCCATATTAGAAGTGAATCGTAAAGTAACATGTGTTTTTCTATCGCTATAGATCTTAGGAATATTCACTGTATGTACAGCATATTATCTCTAATCTGCCAGGCCAAGTTGGCCGCCAACTGTCACTTGTCAGGCCAATGCTCTGACCACAGTTCTCGCACGCTCCACTAATTTGAGAAAAGTGAGAATAGGGTCAGACCTCCTGCTCTGACAGCAGGCCAATGCTCTGACAGTCTCTAACCGGAACGAGATGTTTTGTTTACTGCACTGTCCAGCACTTTTGCCAGCATTTCTTCAGAGATCAAGCAACAATTATGATATATCCAACAACTACCCTTGTCTATTTCAAGTTATATGCTACTAAAAGCTTTCTATACACGTGTGAATATATAAGTTTGATAATTTGTTGCCAAGTGCCAAGTTTTGACATGTCACTCTCTCTCTCTCTCTCTCTCTACTTATCCATCTCCACCGACCACCCTCTCAAGTCTATATCTATCCACCTCCAACATTTCTCTCTCCTTCTCTCTCTCTGACGTCCCCCGTGACCATTTTGACAATAAACCCTCTAAGACATACTTCTATTCATAGTTGTCACACGCTTGAGCCCCCATAGTATCCTGTCAATATAGTGGTTTCAGTTACTGAATTTCACAGCTGTCAGGGCAATATGTGCTCAGTTACTGAATTTCACCTGCCAATATAATGTGCTCTAACTGAATTTCACTCTAATGAAGACATCTACCATCCTGGACCACCCTGTATGTGGGGAGCTTTGAATATATCTTCTGAGGGGCTAATGTCACTGTTCGGAACACACATAGTGGCCACACAAAGTCGTTCTCTGTCTCTACAAGTATTATGTGGTAACTTAATTTGTTTCTTTTCTTTGTTTCTCTGATCCTGAAGAGAAATTTCTTAGCCTCTAACTAAACTTTTCGTGACCTGCTAAATGACCTGCTAAATGTCCTGGCAAAGGACAGAAGTAACTACAATTTAGCTACTTTAGATAGTAGATCATCATCTTACCCTTGCCTAACCCTTGCCTAACGTACAATTACAAATCTGGTACATTTGGTACCATTGGCCAGTACCCCGTGGTACTAACTCGGGTACTTTTATAGGACATGTCATACAGTATTAGTTACAACGACTGTGTCAATGAAACCATACCTGTTTGTACATTCAGACTTATTAACGTAAGTACAACTTTTTGTTTTGCTATATCAGATCTGCAATTAAGTAATCTTTAATAGTGATATTGAGAACTCTCGACTGGTGGTATTTACTAAGTAATTTACTATTTCCCCCTATTATAGGGTGCAGTGATAACTGGTATAGGATTGACGGGCACAGTTGCGGCTGCTTTTATATCTTTCAACATAATTACAGCCCGATTACGATTACCAGGCAGTCAGGTAATTTAGTTAATTAATTTAGCTAATTATCTTCAACAATTCAATTGAACTACTGGTTTATCTGTATATTTTCATGGAAAACATATTATTCATTTAGCGCTAGCTTGATCTAATCCCACTAACTTGAGGACCGCTGAAACAATTAATAACCCATTGAACCCAATACCCCCACTACTGCACCCCCAGAATCTCTACATTTTATTGCTCATGCTGACGAACGTGCTAGTATCGGTAGTGGGAACTATTCGTGGTGTAGGCATTCTACACAGTGATATCTGGGATATCGAGGATGGCAAGACAACGTCGAACAACTTTTGTAAAATCTACAACCTTTTGGCACAGTTTGTTTGGTAAGTTACAGTTTACTACCCATTATTGTTACTCCAACACTTTCATTCCTCATCCCAACCACGCCATTAAAACAATTGTATAACCTGTATCACCATAACTAATTGCTTTAGTTCCTATTGTCTAAACTGTTTAGAACAACTCAGCTCGACAAATAATAAAAATCATTAACATTTCCTGCAGGGACAGCCAGATGCCTGTGATATTACCGATATCGGTAGACAGGTTTTTAGCGGTGGTTATGCCCTTTTGGCACCGGAAAATAAGGGGTTCAGGGGTGGTTGAGGTGGTAATGATAACACTGGTGTATGGACCATCCCTTATCATGAGCCTTATCAGGGTAACTACCTTGCATCTTGGACTGTCCAAGGTAATACGAGTGATAAATCAGAGATGAAACGGAACCCCCTCGAAATAACAAACCGTTACCAAGTCGTTAACACCCCGGATAAACCACGCCCCCGGTGCCCTCCCCCTCCTATCCCCCAGATAAATTACAACCCCCTCTCCCTAGATAAATTACAACCAGGAGTACCACCGCTGTATCTGGAATGGATCACCCCTTATCAACACCACCCTAATCCCCATCTTCTTCATGATACTACCAGTCGCCATCTCCATTCTCCTCTACCTAGCCATCTTCCTAACTGTCTACCTAAACGGGAAGGCCTGCATAAAACTTTTAAAACTCTGTTTCCTAATTTGTCTATCCAACATGTTGATTGCCATTCCGGAGGTGATATTATATCAGGGTGTCCAGCTGAGTTATGTTACTGCCCAGATTGTCTCGGTAACGTGTTTTTATATTGTGCCCTTGTGTGACTGTGTGGTTTACTACTTTGCTAACCCATCTGTGATATCCAAAATGGTCAACTCGACGTGATAAGCTCCTAGTTTGCTGGGGTTTGTTTCATACCAATATAGGGCTGAAAACCCTCTGACTGAACTCCCTTCAGTACCTTAGTTTCTGACCTCACTCAAGGACAAGGAGTAATAAGGGCCAAAGAGCCGGGGAAAACTTTTATCCAGATGGACAAATTCAATTCCTATTTTGTGTTTTAACATTGATTTTAACATTGATTTTAACGTTTATTTTCTAATTCACACCGAATTACGTTTTAATAATTTCGTTATTTGATTACCAATTACTATTTCACTTGTAACACAATCTTACCAGTACGGTATCCTTGTAACGGTCAATATCACACAGTCACCCTTCCTAACACGTGTGGGTTTTGTGAAATACAGTTACCATGGTAACCAATGCTCTGTGAAATGTGGTTACCATAGCAACTAATTGGTTACCCCTAACTCTTACCTGTCAGCCTGTACGCCCACGTCAACAGAATATCCCGGGTCGGGGCCCCCTCTATCACGGGCCAGCACATCAACAGAGAGAGATCCGCCGTGATGGTGGTGGATGTTGTCATTCGAGCCCATCATACTACCATCACTTGAACTGGGGGGAGGGGTGGTGCTACATTCTGTAAGTAGGGCTGGGGCCCAGCTTGGGAGAATACGCTGGGAATATATGGTGTTGAATGCGGGGTCTGATCCCCTCACACAGCATGGGGTAGGTGATGTTTGGGGTAGGTAATGAACTTATAACTAATAATCTGTCACTACTTACTCGGTAAGATCAGGTATCTCAATATCTGTTGAGGCAAACCCAACCCGTCTATGGGAACTAGAACCAGAGCTGAGATGGGGCGCAGACAGGTATCCCTTGGGTATTGGAGCACTGGTAGCCGTTAGGAGAAGTGGAGTGCTCTCAACTTCACTCTCTTCGTCAGTACTCGCTATACTCTTACTCACCTGGAGTTGGGGGATAAAGAGATATTACAATAAATGATGTAGATAACTTTGCAGATGGTATCGGTTATGTCCCTGTGTCTCTCTCAATCTCACGCTCGCTTACTCTCTGTCGCTGCCTTTCTCTCTTTTTTTCTCTCTTTTTCTGTCAGGCCAATGCTCTGACCACAGTTCTCGTGCTCTGACAGCTCTTTTTCTCGCTTGCCTGTCGTGTGTGTCTGTGTGTGTTGTCTGTATGTCATAAGACAGGTGGTGTCTTGTCCGATGATAGTTCAGTGGTAGATGTGGTAGACAGGAACACGCTACTACCACCCTCATCAGTCGTCTGATCATTATCGTCACTGTCATCCTATATAGGGCCTTGTGTTGAGTCACAATACTTGTTTATAGTCGCTTGAACAATTCTTGTTTATAGTCGGGTTCATGTCATATTATAGTCTAGTTTCATAGTCACTAAATCATAAAACAAAACTCTGCACTGGCAGCTCAAACAAACTCCATGGTTGTCATAGTAACACACATACCTCCAATATGGGATTAAAGTTGTTATCAGAGGTGGCTTTCTGTAAAAACTCCCTCGAGATCTTCCTATCAGAGTTCAGGTTGAGATGGTTATCCGATGTGGTCATCTTGGGAGCATCACATTGTTGAAGGGATGAGTTACTGGGCAGGGACACACTACTGCTCATCTTGGACCGTGCACTCTCAAAGGGAAGGAGGCACCGCGAGGACAGAGGAACCTGAAGAGGGGAGGGGTGGTAAATTAGCACATGTAATATGTGCAGTAGTGAAACTGTGATTCTAAAATTAGTCAACTTCCAACCGACGGCTGGCGTTAAATGCATATATGATAGGCGTCAAAGAATTAAATGAACTTAGGTTTTAGTTCTGAGTGGTTTGTACTGGCTCTTTTATAGTTGTGAATGGTTTTTATTGGCTCTTTTATAGTTCTGAGTGATTTGTATTGGCTCTTTTATAGTTCTGAGTGGTTTGTATTGGCTCTTTTATAGTTCTGAATGGTTTTTATTGGCTCGTTTTTCGTTCTGATAGTGGTTTGTATTTGCATGAGCAATTGTCTGTACCTTGTTTAAGTTTTCTGTGTCACAAAGGGTCGCTAAACGGAGGTTTGGGGGTGGAAGGATTTCCTGACTTTTGTCTGCTGCGGATGTACTCTCTGCTCGCCCAGAGAGAAAGGAACGTCGCGATGACCTGAGAGATGTAGGGGTGGTATAAGCATTGAGTCTCCCAACCTTGGGGAACATTATTGAACTGAAACTAAAAAGAGTCTCTGTCTACCAATCTCATTCTCTCTTTCTTTCTTTCTGTCTCCCTCTCCCTCTCTCTCCCACCTACCTGTTGGCATATTGGACGGTTCCAAAGCGTCCATTAGTCCCCTGGACACAGGAGAGAATGGGATCTGAAGCGGCCACACAACCCTGTAGGTTCTCACTCTTCTTGCTCCCATCACTCTGGCCTGAACTACGGTGGTGTACTGGACTAGCATCACTTTCCTAGGAGAGAGATCAGATGGTGAATGAGCTAACCCTCCGTGGTTAGTAACCACTGGTCACCGGTACGATGTATCGGGGTGTGTTTAATTAAACACATAAGCAGAAGCTTTGGGAACAGGGAGGTTTGTAGAGCTCCAAACATCTCAAAACTTAGACCTGGATTCCTCAACCCAAACACCTACCATAGAGACGGGATCATTGCTCCCAAAATCCAGACAACTATGGAACGACCCAGAGGGTGGTCTGGTTGTGGAGCTGGGTTTGGTCTCACATGGCAGGACCACTCTGTTATGGTGATAGAATACACTCATGTTGCCCCCTCCCTGTTGCTGACGGGTTGAGTCGGCATCAATGCTGAAAATACTGTTTAACAGTCAATTGGCAACCCCGATTGGTAATTAACTAATAATTAATTATTAATCAAATTATACCAAAACTAATTAAAATTAGTAGGCCGGAAAGGTTGCCCTACTATTTCAGCTACCTTTGCCACCGTAACATTTACGGGATACAGACAGGGTATACAGATGCTTCACAAGGGAATGCACTGGTGCCAAAGGTAGCTGAAATAGTAGGGCAACCTTTCCGGCCTACTAATTTTAATTAGTTTTGGTAAAATTTGCATCATTTTTGGGATTTTTTATCCATTTAGAGGTAGTAGATCAGGTACGGAGAGTGTGGAATCGCTAAGTTGAAAAATTTCATTTTTGACGTCATTTTGGCGTCATAAAATGACGTCACGACGTCATGACGTCACAATTAAAACGTCATATCATCGGGATTACCTAGATAAAGATACTGACCAAGTTTGAGATCGATTGGATGAGATTTGAGTCCGCTATGGCGAAAAAACCCATATCGTCATATCTATTTTTAAACAGTCATAACACTTCAGACGCGTTTTAAGACCCTTATACATGTAGTTTTGAAAATTCGCGATATAGTTTCTGAAAGTTTAGACAATTCTCTTTCCATGATATAGTCTTCGTTTTTCGACTAGAATCCGTCTTCCGGGTGTAAATTGAACTCAAAGAATTTTGGTCAGAGTCTGAAAAATGACGACTTTAAGACGTTCTGTAGGACGTTCCTGGCGATGAAAAGAGACCCCATATCGACTAATACACACACATCCAGTAGATCTACCAGCTGTGAAAACGAGAAGTTTCTATCTCTTTTCGTTTGGCGTGAATATGGTTTATAAAAAGCGTCTCTCCTACCCGCGCGCGCGCGTACGCGCGTATACGCGTGTTACACTGAATTTATGGCAAATGGGACCTATCTGTAACTTCGGTTCCAGATGAGATAGAGACTTGAAATTTTAAACTTGAGTCAAAGACCCCAAGCCGGGTATACATTCCAAATTTCAAGTCAAATGGATGAAAGGGAGCCACGCTATAGCCTTCTAAAATATGGGTTTTCAGCCAAAACACCCATAAAACGTATAACTGCGTTTCTGGCGGCGCTTTGGGGGGGGGGGAATGGCAACCTTTGCGCTTGCCAGCGCAGTGATAATTATTCATTGATATTGGACCGTGGACTGGTATTCTTAGTTCATGTTTTCCCACGCTGAAAAGAGTACAGCTGTGCTTCATATTTCCCGCACAGCTCATTGATTGTTAATAACGCCCCGATATTAACAATCAATGAGTTGATCTACCGAAGTCATAAAACGGCTAATAAAATCGCGGTTTCGAGCCGTAGATCTGAGTGATTGATTGATTGATTGATTGAACTATACCATTCACAAGTCCGGACCCCTATTACCTAACAATCTAAGAGACACCCTGTACTCTGTAGTTACTATTATTGAGACACCCTGTACTCTGTATTTACTATCATTGAGACACCCTGTATTTACCTATTGGAGTTGTCCAGTCCACTACAGTTGAGTAGTCGGTGTATGAACCGTCGAACATGCCCCAGACATGGCAGGTAGTGCTTCACAATTCCACTAATTTGGGTGACTTTCCGGTGGGTATCGCTATACCCAGTGATGAGGGGAGACACGTAGATTGGGTACCCCAGGGGGTCGTCACAGGAACTGTAGGGGTGTGAGAGGTAAAGTTAGAGAGAGGCACGAGAGAAAGAGGGAGGGCAGGTGAGTAGAACTTCGCTCCTAATAAAAGGCTGCAATAAAAGGCTGCAATAAAAGGCTGCAATAAAAGGCTGCATTAAAAGGCTGCATTAAAACTTAAAAGGCTGCAATAAAAGGCTGCAATAAAAGGCTGCAATGGATCACGTATCCAGCTGGACTAAAGCAGGAAATAGACCGAATCGTCCTCCCCTAATAGTGTTTCGTTTCACGTATATCGGTCTCTACCATAAGCGGCAGAGAAACCAAATCACCCGCCCTTAATTATAGTGATTCGTACCATGTATCCAACTAAACCATAGACGGAGATAGACGGAGATAGAGGTGAGAGATCCGAATCATGGACGACTAATCAAGTATTGTACATATATCACGTTTCATGATATCCTCTAATTAATTAAATGAAAGGCGGTTACCTATAATTTGACCTAATCGGTGCCAATACGTGATTACTGATTTTCTACCGTTATTCGCCAATAGTCTTTATGTACACAATTCAGTTGAGCGGAATCACACATAATACTATGATCCTTGATACGTGAGCACTGCTGATAATAAGAGCCCTGTCTATACGCCTAATCTGTTCAGATAGCAATAAAACACAAGGATTGTTGCTATCCGAGATTCCTCATATAAAGATACGCCAATTCGAATAGTACTGTGGGTATGTGCCTAGATTAATCGAACCCAGTGGATTCCCTTGGTAACTCCCATGTTAAACAAGGAGATGAAACTGGGGGGTTGGAGTTACCTCATATATCAGTACGGCAAATAATATCTTTGTATCAGAATTCTCAGAATGAACAGTTGGGCTATAGCAGTTGATCACGTCATATTAATTAATACTATGATAGGTGAACCAAGTGTTTGGGTGGTTAACCGTTCACCTGTCTTTGTGCTACACGCTCAATCAATAGATCTACCCAACCTCATTAGACCAACACTCTCAGTAGTTACTGACTACCTCTACTGAATCGTGGATCGATACGGAAAGACTAATGGAGAATACATAGCGGTAGATAATCACGTATCGGGACCGATGAGGTCTCATTGCCAATTGGTAACCGCTTTTCATTAGAGGATACCATGGTACGTGATACACTCTCTCAGTTCTCACTCGTACTCGCTCTCTATCTCGGTCTCTCTATCGCCTATGGTCTAGTTGGATACGTGACACGAATCACTATAATTAGGGGAGGGTGATTCGGTCTCTCTACAGCCGATACGTGATACGAAACACTATTAGGGGAGGACGATTCGGTCTATCCCCCGCTTTAGTCTCGTTGGATACGTGATCCCTTGCAGCCTTTTATTGCAGCCTTTTATTGCATCCTTTTATTGCAGCCTTTTTCTGCAGCCTTTTATTGCAGCCTTTTATTAGGAGCGAAGTTCTACTCACCTGCCAGAGGGAGTGACTGCGAGGAAGGAATGCCGAATGTGAGGTAAGTTTGGAGAGAGGTAAAAGACAGATAGTCGTTAATTAATGAGTGTTATGCATAACACTCATTTATGAACGACTATCTGTCTTTTACCTCTGTACAATAAGTAAACGTGTTTACTTCTTATACAATTCATGCATGATTCTTCAGTACAAGGAATTACGATGCACTCATAGCAGATATAAACAGCTCTACTAATAGACACCCGATCCATTAAAACCATTAACTCACCATTATCATAGCCCATTAGTTTGCCAACAACTCTCTATTCATTTCCATTGAGCTGTCTATTACTAACTATTACCAATCAAACGAAGCAGAATTTCTAACCCATTTCTAACCTGTTTATCATGTTCCGAAGTGCCTGTTTTGCATGTTGAATACTCCCCCGTTCTGGATTTGTATTGCGCAGGAAGATCAGCTCCTGTTGTTGCCCCGCCCAGAGTCCCCGAACGCACTCTCTGTTTATCTGTAAAGAGTTTCATCGTGTTAAACTACAGGTCAAATCGAATTGAATCTATCAATTAATTAACCGATTTTATAGAATTTAACCACTCTAACTACCCCATAATTATAGTGGTATGGTAAAGGATTAGGATGGTGGTGATCAATGTTAGACCGTGGAAAAGACCCCGACCAGTGGATCCTGATGCCGGTCAGAATGACTGGTTCATGTTTGGATTTCAAGACCTAGCCAGCGATTACTACCAGGTAAATGATACAGTTGGTAATGAAACTACCCGGCCCCTCTACGTAAGCTCATGGAGCGTATTAGGGGTGACTTCGTAACCAAATGATACAGGCGCCTGAGTAAAAGGATCCCAAAGCACACCCCCTCCTCTTGAAAATACCGAAATATCCTAACACATCTCCTGATACATGCTGCTAGATATCTGACATTCTCCCATTACAGGTGCTGCGAGAGAGATCACGACCTCGTATCTGTAAGTTCATCTGGTCCATCGTCGTTACAGCTCTCTTCATGTTCACCGTCTTCCTAGTCTACAAGCTCATCTCGGACTTCTTCCGCTTCGCGTCCTTTGACCAGACCTCCACGGTATGGGTCACCGCGGTTCCCTTCCCAGCCCTGACCATTTGCAACACTAACAAGATCAACTACACCGCTCTAAGAGAACGGTTCCGGGCCTCTCAACCCGGTCTGGATGTTAAGTTTGAGCACCTGATCAGAGATATGGGAGAGATAGCTGCTAAAGGGGAGTATGTTCCAGAGGAAATCGATCATAGTCTGGTAATCGATGTCCTGGGTTGGGCACTCAAGGAACGTGTCTCACTAGCAGAGATAGGAGAAGCGGGGGTTGTAACAGTAGGGAGGTACGACTACATGTTTGGGGGCCTTGGTTACAACTTTACCAACTCCAGCCACGCACCCACCGAGATGGGGACATGTATAGAAGTGAATGATGATGAGAGGATGGTTCAGGTTATACCGGGGGAGTCAGGAGGGTTCTCAATAACCCTGGATGCCCGGACCCACGATTACATGTTCACTACTGATACCAGAGGGTTCCTGGTGTTCATCAGGGATCAGGGGGAAGTTGTACTGACTAATGAGGGTGGATATCTCGCACCGACAGGCATGGAAACGAGGTTGAGGTTAACTGAAGAACGGTACAAACGTCTTGGTAAGCCCCATGGAACATGCCAGAACGTGCCAGGATGGTTTCCAGGGAGACATTTTGAGACAGTTCGGGAGTGTCTCCAGAGGCAGCGGCTGGAGCTACATTTCAAGTATTGCCAGTGTATACCTGAGTTCCTTGCCCGGAGGTGGTATGAAGCGGGTGATTTTGATAATTTGGAGAGAGCTATAGCGATGCTGCAGACATTTGATTTTGATGAGATGAAGATGGGAAGAAAAAGAGCGGATAGAGGAGGATATGAGATGTACGCGGGGTTCACGTGTGATTTGGTTTACAGTCAACTATGTCATTATGACATAGAGAGTTTGCTGAGGAACGGTACAGTAGGGTATACCGGATGCCATGAACCGTGTGCTTACAGATGTTGGCATGCCGACCAAAACCTCTCTCCCTTCCCTCCTACAAAACAATACTTTGCCGCCCACCTATCGGAACACAGGGACCACAGGCCACTCAATTACACCTACGCCGAGAATAACTTTGCGCGGATTAGGGTGTTTTACCCGGAGTTAAAGAGGAAGACTACCAGCCAGGTAAAAGTGTACAGTATTCAAAACATGGTGGCAGAGTTAGGTGGGACTGTTGATCTTTTTGTCGGGTTCAGCTTCTTTACAGTCTTCCAGCTGATTGAGATAGGCCTGGCGGCGTGTTGTTATAGACTGTGTAAGAGCAGGGAGGATCGGGAGGTACAGGGTTCCAGCTGTAGCGAGGGTGAAAGGAGTGAAATGGACATTGACATTTTGTAGGACGAGACAGACAGAGAGATACCTTCAACAGGAGCTATACACGTGCGTTAGAAACTCTGGGAGGAACGCATTAAGCACAATTAGGGCGATAGAAATTGGAGAGTCAAGATGTTAAGATGTACACGTGCTAGAACGTCTGTCATAGTGCATTTAAAGTGTCTAATTCGTTGCTCTCTTTTGATGTTCCCATGTTCTTAAATTTTATAAAGTTTCCGTGAAATTAATATTAAATTTAATTGTAATTTAACTGTAGTTTACAATAACTGTTTTGCCTATTTTAACAGCTATTATTCTTTCTCACCTTGATAACACGGAAAGAGAGGAATCGCTTGTTTAGAGTGAACATCTGGTATTCGTCTATAGTGTCATCTAGCACGTGGCGTAGGGTTAAAAGGGAGGACTGGTTGTTCAGAATGGAGTTCCGCCACAGTGGGTCACCCTGAGAGAGAGAAAGGGTCAGTAGGTCACTTCCTACAGATGTTTTTCCCACGTGGAGCCCAATATTGAGGAATTGTATGAGTGTTTCACATTGACAGGTTACACACACACCACACAGCGGCGCTAACTCTGACCTCTGTGGGGTTTTAGAAAGGTCACGCAGTACAGATCTACTAAAATCTCAATGATATTGAGAAAGTGACTCACCTCGTAGGCCACAATGGTATCGTTTAGTGACTGTACACAGCTGTCATACAGAACATTTAGATCCTCCTGCATATCACTGTCTATAAAGTGGTTCTGGTATAACTTCAGGGCTAGCTTTATAGCCGGGGATATCACCTGAAGATATAGGAATTAGCATGAGGGATGGAGGTGGGATTAGGGATATGAATAAGGAATCGGCATTAGGGGTGGAAGTGACCTACAAACAACAGCCTGAAACTGGGCTGTTGAATGTTCTCGCCCCTTTCACATGTGTTTCATTCCCATCTTTAAGTCCCTGGTCGTGAGAGGATCGCGGTTCCAGGCAAAGAATTACTAGATCGTGAGCTCATATATGTACTGCTGACTTTGTGTAAATCGATTCTGTATGCATAATAAAGAGAGTATATTAATCGTCGTATGCTCTCGGCCCCGTTTCCATTTTTCTATCCTTTTTTTCTTGCACACATTGTTTTGTTTGTAATTGTACTGTTTCAAAGAATGAGTGACGTGTAGCCATTAGTTAATGAGCTAAAACAGTCCTAAACTATTTTAGCTGAAGAACTAATATAATGACTGTTATACAAAGGGACCGTGGTCGACAACTATACTATTGTAAATAATTAGCCTATGGCGCTACCCCTTTCCATATAATATTGATCTCGTGCAATTGAACTCGTGAACGCTCTTTGATAAACCATGACATGTGCCTATTTACTCATGTCAATAAAACAGAGAGGGGCAGCTCAGGTATATCTTTGTCATATCAAGCTCGCGCTCAGGCCAGCACGTGCTTTGAGGCTACTGTTTCTCTGCCCCCTGGTCCCTTTAGTTGCTATAGCAACCGCATAATATGAATAGTTTCAACCTTACTGCCTTTGTCATCAACGCTAAAACGCGCTACAGAGACTGCATCTTTAAACAAAAGCCGAGCGACAGGGGGTATCGAGTCTAGTATCTGCCTAGCGATCTTCAACTGACCAGTTCCTCAATGGAGTTGGTCAAATTATTCAGTTATTCAGGACTAGACCACCCTGAATATGAACTTAATAACTCGGCTTTTGTTTAAAGGTGCAGTATCTTATAACACCCTCTCACCTCTTTCAATATCTCCATATCTTGGAAGACCCATTCGTCCTTGGGGTTTCCTATCCTAATATCATTCTTTAGTAGAGCATGGATGCCGGACAACATTCCATTAGGATTGGTCAGTTTGTTGGGGGATGTCCCGGTGAGTGCCCTCCGGCCCAGGATAGAGAGACCAAAACAGAGGGTCAGGACATCGTGGTTAAGGAGGGAGGGGCTCTTTGAGGGATACATCTCCTCTCGTTTATTGATACAACACCTGTGGAGGGAGAGGAATGATTAGGAAATAGAGGGGGAAGAGAGAAGGAAATATAGGGGAAGAGAGACGAAAGAGAGAAAGAGATGGAGGGGTTATACGACTAAGGATCTGTGATAGAAACCTGGTGCGGGACAGTAAAAACAAGATAGTTTTGCGTTAATACTGAACCCCTCCTGTCACCCAGATCATCTCGCACCACGTCTTTTGTCTGCACAGGTGTGTTTGATCTCCTTCTAGCTATAAAACTGATCTTTTCCCGAATCACTTCCACCACTATATTGTACCCACATTGCTGATTGCAATGATTTGAGGCATATCAATGCGTTGATCTGCCTCAAATCTGTTCTACAATTCATGAAAACATACCTGATCCATTTGAGATAGTTATCCTTGAACCTTCGCCTGGATAACCCAGCTTTTGCAATGTCAAAGTCAGCATCGATGTTAGTTGAGAATGAGAAACTCTCCCTTTCAATCGCATAGTCACTTCCGAGTGCCGCACCCTGGAGAGAGAGGGAGAGTGAGAGAGAGGTGAGAGAGGGAGAGAATGAGAGAGAGGGAGAGAGGTGAGAGAGAGAGAGAGAGAGAGAGAGAGAGAGAGAGAGAGAGAGAGAGAGAGGAGTGAGAGAGAGAACAAAAAAGTTGTTGTTGGTAATTGGTAAAGAAAGGTTTCAATTTCCCATGAAATAAAGAAATAAACGGTTTAGGTGTCTTATTAATTAAGATATAGCCATGTCATTTACAACAACGTTTACTTCAGGTAATTTATATTTCTCCTCTCCAATGTCGTAACATCACACCTATGTTTGCCAAGTCTGGTAATGTGATTATGAGTGATATTACTGGAACACGCCGTAAACGTACGTAACTATATTGGATGATTTATGTGATTATAATATAGACTATTATTAGAATATTAGTTTTCATATTAAACTGCACCGCCAACCTGTGTCAGTATAATTATGTATTTCTGATTCGATATAGCCATAAAATTTACTATTTATTTTTGTGCATCTGATATTTACGGTTTATGGCAGCTTGTTCTACTTTTAGACAGTCAGTTCTAATAAAGCTCTCAATGCAGCAAGATATGCAGTTTGTATCATTGATTGGAAGTCCATAATGAACTAATAAACTGTGCAGCCATCAAGGCCATCTAGGAATTATCAAATTAACACTCTATAGCAGTCAGATTACCAGCTATTTTCACTCTGGCAGTTGTATTTTTCTTTGTAGTAAAAAGTTTTGTTTGTGGGGGAGGGGGGGAGGTGTTACAAAAACGTAAAATTAGTAAATCGGGGTCCGACATGTGACCTTGTTTTACATGCATATGTACGTGCATGCATGTGTTGTAATCATGCACGGGAAAGACTGATCAATACCTGCGGGGTTTGAAGAAACATGGCGACCCACTCCGAGAGTTTCTCATGCCTTATCGCAAAGAACATGATAGCTTGAACGTAGTACGTGATCAGCATTTTCCGTAGATCATGCATCTGTAGCATTGTAGTTGCTGAGTTTTTAGTGATGGAGTATCCCTCTAGAACATACTTCGTATTCATCACCTGGGAGAGAGAGGGGTGGACTTATAGGGAGCATAGCTGGGAGGGTTGGGGCTTAGAGGGGAGGGGACAGGGAAAGAAGAAGAGAGAAAGTTATTTATAAGATGATGGATTGATTTTACAGATCACCTGCTATGGATGGATCATTAATCATTATAATAATTACTGCGATACCACCGTTCCCTATTATGCCTAGGCCTGGGCCTATCTAATCAGGGCAGTAATTAAGGAGCGAGAGAGAATAAATCTGAGCCAATTTATTTGATTGTTTCTCTCTACTTCTTAAGCTAAGGAAGCCAGCTGTGTGTGTTGTGGTCAACTGAATTCAGTGCCAGTATAAACAATTATATCAGCTAAATATAAGGCCGGTATGTTACGATTACAATTCAGGATGCTATAGTGTGACTGCATAATTATGGCATATTTTAATAAATGATAAAGCTTAGCCTAATTTGTGAGCCTAAATTAATACTCAATCTTTCATTACCTCCCACGCGAGCCATCTGCGGTTGAATGCTGCATTAACCGATAACATTCCGGGTGCATGGCCAGGCTCACAGCACAAACACGATTTGTCATCTCCATCGTCCTCTGTTATCGCCTCTACCTCCCTCATCTGAAATATAAACCAGCTGTTTAGATGAACTGTTCATACTTTGTTTTTATTCCGGAGCGTGCACACACATTGTCGATCTCTTGACATCAGGGATTGTCACCCGAGTGTGCTATAGCTACGTTTAGAGATCTGGAGTTGGTGGAGGACGATTAACTGATACAATACTTTCTCGGTCGAATAGTAGTATCTTCCGCATAACCCACACAGGCCACAAGCTCTCTTTCTCTCGCTCTATCCCTCTCTCTCTCTCTCTCTGCACACGCTTATGCTATTGAGTATCAGGGATAGTATCGCTATCAGTATTGGTGCTAAGCATGGAAGCTGCCGGCCTGACAGGTATAATCGCTTCCTCTGTACTACAAATACCAGGCAGTAGTTCAACACTTGCAACACATGGCTCTCTTTTCCGTGTCTTCTTCTAGAGCCATATATGTGTTTCATCGGCCAACTATCGCTGTAACACTCCTTTACCTGTCTACATTTGTAACCCTCTCTCGCAGTCACGGGGCGCGGAGAGAGAGAGGGTTGAACAAGGCAATTAGTTCTCGCACTGCAGTCTTACGTAACTGAATCTGGGCCCTTTATAGTCCTTACAGATCACGCAGGCCCTACTCTCTTGACTCGCTCCTAGCGCAATTAAAATTTCTGCCAAATGATATATATCCTCTCACCTGAAAGATCACATATCCTGCATATCTCACCTGACGCAATTTACAGATCACATATCCTTGACTCTAACCTGACAGAAGGTACCCTTGAACTCCAGACCCCTCAGTTGGAATGTCACCACTCCATTTCCATATTCTACAATATGAATGAGTGCGTTCAGGTAGTCACTGGCCATAACAAAACAGTCTCCGGAGGCGACCTTTCCCCATCGTCCCATCATGAGATCTCCACATAGGTACTTCTGAAGGGAGAGATAGAGGGTGAGGAGAGGGAGAGAGAAAGAGAGATAGAGTGATAAAGAGAGTGACAAAAATATATGGAAAAAGGGGGGGGGGAGAACAAGAGATAAAAAGAGGAAGAGAGGGGAAATGGAGAGATGGATCAGGAATAAAGAGACAATAGCTTGACAACTTCCTAGATTCTCAGAGTACACCACGAACCTGTAAGGTCCTACAGAGATGCTCATAGAAGATAGAGTTGAAGTTATTCTGGTCAGTATCAAATGTGTGCTCCAGAGTTGCTGCTAAGCGAGTATTGCTACTGTCGCTCCTTCTCGTGTTGTAGTCACGTTCCCAGAACTTGAGGGGTCTGACGTAGCCCATCACAAACAGTGCACTGCCCTGGAGAGAAAGAGATAATTAGTTTTGGAAAGTTAGGTTAGATTTGATCTGGTCATAATTTCTCCACGAGAGAGTCTGAACATTGGACATTGGACAAGGTTAGATATGATTCAGCGAATTTAGATCATAAAAGCACCTCAATTAGTTGACTATTGTTTATGAAACAATGTCGCTCTTTTTCTTTTTTTCTGTATCATATCCTAGATCTGCAATTGTTGAGGCTGTCCCACGCCTAGAACAATACAAAGTATACGGCCCTATATCTCTATTCTGTTTAGCTGTTGTGTTTGGTTCCGGCCTCGTCCTTGTATATTGGCGTTAAAACCGTTTCCCTCTGTTTTCTATCTCTTCCTCTCTCTGTATTCTCTCGCTATGTTCTGTCACTGAAAATTGGCCAAGGAGGAAGTTTCTAGATCTCTTTAGCTCTCTTTTTTTCTTCTTTTTTTTCGACGTCAGCTCTCTTTTCACCCTGCAGTTTTGATCTCTCTTTCTTTCCCCCACCTTGGCCTTTTATTTATATCTCAACTATTAAACTTCGAACTATCCAGATCTTTCTTATTTCTTGACTTTGAACGTGACCTACCTAGTCTAGTAATTGACCGCTTAAAACAAAATGCTGAGTTGCTTAGTAGCGATTGGTTCATTTTACAGCCATCCAAAACCACAATTTGGCCAAAGATAAGTTAATTTCCCATTAAAGTCAATAATGTTCATCCTTGCGGTTCTACTCTCATGTCGACCGCATGACCGCATGAATCTCATGTGCTTTCGTTTAGAAAGAATTAGTAGATAAACGAAGTTTTTAATATTCAATAAAAGCAATTCTTTCTTTCTTTTGTATAACTGACTGAGGCCATCTGTGCAATATTTGCTTGTGTGTTTCTAGATGTGTATCAAACACAATCAAACAATTAGATCTCCACCTAAATGTTTCCAGGAAGAGAGAGAGAAATAGAAAGGGAGAGTGTTAGAGAAAGTAGAGAAAGAGAGAGGGGGAGATAGGAAGAATTACTAATCGATATGACAATGATGTGCCATTTCCTAACCGTATTCTAAGATGCGCCATGTGCCACTGCAGTTGACGTCAACTTTGTCGAGTTTCGGAAATTACGATGTGTGGCTGATAAAAAATCACACGATATTTATCCTGCCGTCAGTAAAAAGGACTGAAACAAAAATGTTGATAAAATGGGTTCGATTCTCTCTCTGTAAGATCTGTGCATGCCCATTGTATCAAAATTAACTTAGCGATAAACTGGTCTTTTGAGAGCGAGAAAAAGACGAAATGCTCGGAGAGCTATTCTCTACTACCGACAACAATCTTTTCCAATTCTGTTTCGGTCAACTCTCATTTTAATCATTCCTTTAGTTTTCAGTACAGCCTACAACTTTTTTTAAATTCTCCATTTCTTGCTCTACACCTGCTACGTTTGTTGTTTTTCAATATAAATCATATTATAGTTCATGCTTATTTCAGTGCAGCATTTCGTCCCTCTTTTGGCATATAATATAGAGGTGGTAATGGCACCTACAATTGAATAAAACAATTATCGGCCACGTTACTACTACATGATACAGTTTTCTTCTTATTTTGTGTGAACTTGTTTGCAAGCTGTCAGTTCTAACCCCTGTCTCATCACTGTCAGGACGGGGATGTATTAAATGATTCCGTGCAGTTAGACGGAGGTGTGGTCGTGATTTCCTAACTACGAACTACACCAACCCAGGGAACTTTCCAGATCCTTCTTGTTTGGTTCACACTACATTTTATTTCCAGATCCTTCCATTGTCATGGTGATAATAAACGCGGAGCCATGGACCCCTCACGACGAGAAATCGTACAACCAGCCCCAACCTGAGGGTGGCCCTAAAGTCCAAAAGGAAATGTTCAGTATCCACGACCTCGCCAATGACTATGTTCAAACGTTTAGCGAGGAACGGAGACCCCGGATCTGCAAGATAATATGGTCGGTCATCATTGTAACAGTCATGTCAGTCTCTGTTTACATGGTCTACAAACTGGTCCAGGATTACGTACAATTTAAATCATTCAACAAATCCACTACGGTATGGCTGGAAAACATCGCCCTTCCCGCCATCACCATCTGCAGTACTAACTATGTCAATAACACTGCCTTTAGAGAGTCCCTGGCAACCAATGAAACCCATCTTGAGGGGTATTTTAACCGGTATCTCCGGGACGTGGCCCATTTTAACAAACGAGGTGATATCCTGAGGAATATCAACCTCACTGAGGCGAGAGATCTCATCGCGTGGGAGAAGGAACAGGGTCTTGTTAATCTCAGATTTGGTAACCAGTTCTCCAGTTTGCTGGTGGGGGAGTATGATTTTGAGTTCCAGGGGGCAGGTAGGACGATATGGAACATGGATAAGAAGGAAATGCCAACAGAACTGGGGATGTGTTTGGAGATGAATGATAAGGGTTCCCTGGTGCAGACAGTAGGGGGTGTGGATGGGGGATTGACTTTCAACCTTGATGCTACAGTAGCAGACTACCTCGTGTCTACCAAGACTAAGGGGTTTGTTGTGTTTGTACGTGATCATGATGAGATTGTGATGTACAATCAGGGAGGGTATGTCATCGCACCTGGCACGGAGGCCTTTATCAAACTCAATGCTAAGAAGATCAATCGGTTGGGAGGGAAGTATGGGACCTGCGAGAACAATAAATCTCAGTACAGCAGGTTCAATATTCACTTTGAAACAGTCCGGGAGTGTGTGCAGAAGCACAAGATCTCCATGGCGCTAAAACACTGCGGCTGTATCCCTTGGTATGTAGCTGAGAGGCTACACAAGACCAAAAAAACAGAGACTTTGGAGGACTTTATTGATGAAATCGACAGATGGGCAGTAGAGGGGGAACAAAGAAGGAAGAGGAGGGAGGCTGGTGGTAACCATGGTGACGAAACATTCCAGGAGTTTCTGGAGCGATCAGAGCGGGAGGTGGAACAAGATTCAGTGTCCGCTACTGATTCCCCTCCAACCACAACAGTCTACACAACTACGGGTGAAACAGTGACAGACTGGGATAAAACTCCCCGAGAGCCCCTATTTGATACACCCTATGTTGACCATGTCTGTGGGTATGTAATGCAGACAGTGTGTGACAAATACCTTGCTAGTTCGGTAGGGGGCGAGGTCCAGGAACTCCTTTCAACCTGTAATGAACCTTGTGCCTACAAGGAGTGGGGTGTGGAAATGACCTCTACTGCCTTCCCGCCCACCGAGGGGTACCTCTCTCAGGTCATGGAGTTTAGGGAAGGTTACACGGTACCCAGTTGGCAATATGCCAGGGAAAACCTAGTCAGGATTCATATCTATCATGATGACATTCGGATAGAGGAGATTAACCAAGAGGCAGCTTACGATGTGGCGAGTTTTATAGCCGAAATGGGTGGAATCGGGGATCTGTTTATCGGGTTTTCCTTTTTTACCATGTTCCAGCTGGTTGAAATTATAATAGCACTTGTAGCGAGGTCAGGCTACGGACAGTGGTTGAGGTGGAAGGAGAAGAAGCAGAAGAACGATGATAAGCTGGTGGTTATTTCAAATGCAGGAACTAACGGTGGTAACCATGATGGTAACCATGGAGACAGTCGTGGTAACCATGGCGACGCTACCGGTGTGTGACAGTGTGTGTGTAATTGTTTACCATTTCATCCTTTCAAAATATTTAATATTTGAACTAACTCAGAAGATATTTTGTCTAAATCAGCCGTTCGCGTTTCAACCTTTGACCTCGGAAAACAAGACTGTGTGAAGTAAAAAATGTCAGGCAGAGGGGGGAATGGTTGTAAAACCACTTCAACCCTCTTCTCTGCGTAGGGTGTAAAAAACTACTATGTTACCTGGAAGGGTGAGAGAGGCGCTGATAGAATGGCACTCAGGAACGTCTGAAGGAATAGTAGTCCGCTATGTGGAACAGAGAAGGGCTGAGCAAAGGCGTGAACTGCACTTCCCCACACGATTTGCCAGGGAGCGATGTAGGTCAGTAGGAACTGGAGGATGGGGGAGTTGGGTTAGCAATGTATGTCAGTAGGAACTGGAAGATGGGGGAGCTGGGTTAGCAATGTAGGTCAGTAGGAACTGGGAGATGGGGGAGCTGGGTTAGATATTAACGTGTTGGGCAAAAAAAATGTCCCCCCTAGACTAGCATAGTTCCAGATATCGTAGAGCTCTAAAATTTTACACAGTTACTCTATGGGACAAATAAATAAGTTCCACAAAATTTCAGACTTTTAGCTCAAAGTTCATTTTTTTGATCGGAATGAACATTGTTATTCATTCCAAAAAACATGATTTTTCGGTCCAGAAGCCAAGCAATTGTCTTTGGCTCTCGATTTTCTTTCAAATGCGACCAAGAAAAGCCAAAACGGACAACCACATGGCACACAGTGGTCATGTTTCTGACAGTTAGTCACGTCATGTGATCCCCACCGAATCGTGTAATTTATTCAGAATTGCTAATCATGCTTAGTGGTGGAGAATCACGTATCACAGCTGCTAATGAGGGATGACGATGACTATTGGTCATGAGATCCGAAGCTCATTAACAAGTGGCCTCTTTACCCAAGTGATGCCGAATCACATGTCGCTTTTTCGATACACATCCCTCATTAGCGACTGTGATACGTGATTCTTCCCCACTAAGCCTGATTAGCAACTCACGATTCGGTGGGGATCACATGACCTGGCTAACTGTCAGAAACATGACCACTGTGTGCCATGTGGTTGTCCGTTTTGGCTTTTCTTGGTCGCATTTGAAAGAAAATCGAGAGCCAAAGACAATTGCTTGGCTTCTGGACCGAAAAATCATGTTTTTTGGAATGAATAACAATGTTCATTCCGATCAAAAAAATGAACTTTGAGCTAAAAGTCTGAAATTTTGTGGAACTTATTTATTTGTCCCATAGAGTAACTGTGTAAAATTTTAGAGCTCTACGATATCTGGAACTATGCTAGTCTAGGGGGGACATTTTTTTTGCCCAACACGTTATATCAGGTTGAAAAGCATATCTTTCGAGAAAGAGAGGGAAGGGGCAATTTGGGTACATCTACATGGTACCTACCTCCATTTTCAAAATTAGGTCGTCAATTTTACACATTGCAATGGACATGAGGAAATAATCCACTGGAAATGTTTCTGAGCGTCCCTGGGTGGAAAAAATAGATTTATATCAACTATAAAGTCACACTAGAGGATGGTAATGAAATTACCCCTCCGCAAAAGCTTATATCATATGCAAGTAACAGGGGTGACTTCGTAACCAACACCAGAGGTGTCTCAATAACAACCAGAGAAACTCCAACGAGTTCAGTGAGTTCAAATCTCACTTGTTTGGCCACAAACTGCTCAGTCTAATATCTCCGTTCTGGCTCCCTTTCTTTCCAGTTACTCTCAAACTCTCGTCTCTCTCTCTACTTACATTATAGTCGAATTTGAAGAAGAGCACGGTAGCCAGGAGTATCTTGTACTGAGCAGATGTGTAACTGTAACACTGCCTGAATATCTTGATACTCACCACGCTCAGAATCGCCGCACCCGCTCTGGAAAGGGAGATGGGGATGAAATGGGGAAAGGTGGGGAAGTGGTCGGGAAAGGTGGGGAGGGGGTCGGGAGGGAGGGGAGGTTGGAGTTAACCTAAATAGTCACCTTTCACTGGACTATATCACTAACTTGACTCAAATCAAGTAAATAGCTGATCTGCGAGATGATGGGTATACAACTTACGGGGCACCAAACTTATCCCGGATTGCTGGGATACTATCATAGAGAGCGGCCAGGAACAGCAAGGGATAGAAAATATTCCGCTCTACAAATTCCAGCCACAGGTAGGCCTTTTCGTACCATGTAGCCTTCGCCTCACCTGCAGATGAGGTGTTTGTTTGTTTGTTTGTTTGTTTTGTTTGTTTTGTTTGTTTGTTTGTTTGTTTGTTTGTTTTTTGTTTGTTTGTTTGTTTGTTTGTTTATTTGTTTATTTGTTTGTTTTTTTGTGTGTTTGTTTGTTTGTTTGTTTGTTTGTTTGTTTATGCTGACGGCTGAGGGTGGCTGAGAGGCACCTCAAAAACCTCAGCCCCCCTCCCCCTGTTGACTGCTGAGCGGTATTATGTAAGAGAGTTATCGCGCTGACAGTATAATGGGTTCATAATAACAGACAGAGAGAGAGGAAACTTGGTATAGGGTTAGAGTTTGCAGAGACGTGATTCTTTTCTAGCTAGACAACAATCTAACCTCTATGTATAAGCTTAGATAATGGGTTATTATAGATTCTTGGCCAATATTCTATCACCAATAATCTTTCTATAATGGCCCATTACCTCTGAGCTCAGTCGTAATGACCGCCTTCTCAACAACCCCTGGTCACACTCCCCCAATAAATCACCACGGCATCGAGCTAAATTCTTCGTCTGCGTTCTCCAATTCACTACTGGTCCTCTTTTGCTTGTTATGGCTGATTCATCAATTTAGTCAAATTAGTAATTACTGACTTGAAACCTATATATTTTGTCGTAAGTTAGCTAACTGTAAAAGTTTATATTCTATATAACAGTCTCATTTATTATTAAGTGATATGTGTGCATGAATATGATACGTTTCTTTCTCTTCACAGCTGCATTGTGCAGGACAATTGTTCTCGCATCAACAGGTTAGTCTAGTAGTTTTCTTAACATGAACGGATTTCAGGACCAGTTTGGCTTTTTTGCCCCCCTCCCTCCCTCTAGATGCCTCTCCAATACATTGTTTCAGACTGGACAGCTGTTGAGAAGGGTATATTTATACCCTGGGACTTGGAGAGAACATCTCTCCAGATAAAGACGGATTCCAATAAAGAAATATTAGTACAATTTCACGATAAGGACACCACCAAGATCACTTATTTGAGCATGAAGTTTTTCTCCAAAACTAAGTGGAATCTTACAGGGTGGACTCTTAAGATTCCACCCTGTATACCACAGTTAATAAACCTGCCAGCACAACCCCCGGTGGAGGTGGAGAAGATATGGACATTAACGAAAACAGCCACTGCCCTCATTATCAGATGTAATGAAGTTAGCGTGTTTGACTACTTGTTCAAAGATAGTTGTGTTAGAATGAGTGGCGATGTTGTTGAAAATATCAAGTTTGACGAGAAGTGGGACAAAGCATCCGACTTCTATAAAACTCCAGGTAAGGTTCTAAATTCAATGTTTATCATTGTATTTAACATGGAAATCGTGTACCATATGAGTAATAGTTTTTGGTGATTCATATGAATAATGGTTCATCGGTTGACATTTGCACGATCACGGAGCTTTGGTATGGCTGATTTAACCATGAAAGTTACAATAATAATATCCGCTTTTTCCAGACTGTCCTGCCATAACTGTTGAAGGATCAACACAAGGACACTGGACTGCCTCACCAACGGGGACAACTGTTGAATGTGCTACCAACAATGTCCTCTTGGGAAGTGCAAAACTGACTTGTCAGCAAGATGGATCATGGGAAAGTGATCTGCCCCATTGTGCAGGTACGTTTAATTATACAGGAAATCTTTATTATTATCTCATCATATTATCATCATACAATTAAACTATCTCACCATATCTCATTGAGATATGGTGAGATATGGTGAGATAGTTTAATGTCATGCTGAGATTCTCATATCGGTAGACCCCCCTAAAATTAATGATAAATTGAATTACTAATGTCAGTGTCAACTAAGATATCTAAGTGACTCTTTTACCCTAAAAGACCCACTCCAGAGAGCTTGCTTTTTTCGTATGGGGCTTTTTGTACTGTTTGTCTGTTTGTTTCAATCTGTCATTCTGTCATGTTTACTTTAGTCTGTCTATTTGTTTCATTCTGTCATTCTGTCTGTCTGTTTGTTTCAGTCTGTCATTCTGTCTGTATGTTTGACACAACTGCAACTTACCAAGAACCTCAAAGAGGGCCTGCTCCTTGGTCTTCAGGCAGGGTTGTAGGAACCATAGGAATGGCATGGACTTCCTCAAATGTGGTATTATGTAGTGCAGTACCACCCCAACCGTTATAGTCAGTATCTGCATTACCTGTGGAGAGAGGGAGACTGTGAGAGAGAGGGGGGACTGTGAAATGAAGAGGTGGACTGTGAAATAAAGAGGTGGACTGTTAAATGAAGAGGGAGGGACTGTTAAATCTACCAGGTTTACAGTGATCAGTGATTGTAGTGCTACTCAGGACAGACTATGATTTGTTTATTAGGACGTCTTAGGAGAGAGTATGATTCTGAGGAGCAAGTGGAAAACTTGTCGGGTGAGACGTGAGACAGATAATTTGAGATGTGAGCACGATATTATTTCGAAGTGAAATATCCTTCAAAACACAATATTTTGCGAAAGACCAATAATCAAAAGTAATAAAAACACTCACAAACACACACACAACATTATAAATACGAGGTGGGAAGAGACAACTTCTGTGCAATTGACCTTCTCAGAGCCACATTGTTACACCTACTCAACATCACAATCAAATTCCGTGTTGCAGTCTCATCCAACCTGGAACACTGGGCCTTTCCACAAATCTCCTCAAAAAACGCCGTATCAATACAGAACACAGATCGGTAGTCCTCGAAATAATCCATGTTATCTTCAATAACTGCATTTCTGAACACATACGGAACCATATCGGACACACCGTATTTTTGGGCCACAATGAGCGACTCGTAGAAAATGGGATGACGAAACAGGAAAGACCTGACGTCCTCCGTGGTAAGGTTTATCAGCGATCCTAACCCCTTCTTTTTAAACATTAGGTGGAGACCAACTAGCCGGGCATTGACAACACACTCCATCTGTTTATCAAATGCCTGGTCTAACTTGTAGAACCTCGCTGCCTTCTTGTACATCTTGACACACTCTCCCAACATCTCCTCCTTACTCCCCCTATCACCTGCCATTTTATCCGCCCTGCCCTCGTACATGTGGGCCAGTTCGGCGTGTTTACCAAACTGAAGACACACTTCCTCCTTCTTGAGCTTGTCATCAGGATGTTGGTGTTGGAGGTATGTGAGGAGGGCCACCTGGTAGTGAGGTTTTTTAGCCGCATCCGGTTGCGATAGGAACAAGGTGAACTTATCAAACTGGTACAGGATGTCACAAATCTGCATCATTCCAGAATATTCCTCACTTTCAAAGAACAGATCAACTAATTGCTGATGATACCCAGCCTGGGCGAACTTGTTAGCTTTAGCAGCTACAAAATCAAGCACCCTCTGGCGGCCCACTGAGCAGTGTCCTCGTGTAAAGGAGTGGTGAGCAAACAGGATGAGATGGAGAATGTTCTCAGGGGGAGCCAGGGTGAGGAGTTCGTCCCAGATTCTGTTTCCCAGATCCCGATGACATGTCACCAAGTCGCATAGTTTCTTATACTCGGACAGAGGTAGCTCTGCTGTGAAGTTAGACTGAATCATCCATTTGTGGACAATATGGATGGTATACTCGATTATATCTTTCTCACTGATGTTTCTAAATACCACAAACTGCTTCAGTATTGACCCGGGAGCTTTCTTTTTCAGTAGCAACTCAAGTTGTTTCCTAGCTTTCAGGTTATGCCGATAGACCGTTCCCAATTCTTTACAGGACTTGTAGAAGAAGGAAAACATCTCACATAGACCAGTTCCATACCGCACATAGGTCCCAAGTAAATCCCCGATATACAGCTCATCAAATGCCGCCCAGGACTGTTCTCTGGAGTATTGTGTGCCAGATATTGATGCAGCTAACAGTTGTTCGTCATAAAAAGTAGAGTTACCCGATCCAGCTTCATTACCCTTATTGGATCCCCTCCTAAAACTCCATTCCTTGATTGGAGAGCCCGGTTTAGCACCTGAGGCAAGGATTATAGTGGTATTGGAGCACACAGAGAACTGGTCTTTAACCAGGGCTCTCACTGGTTTGGAAAGTGACTTCACCGAAAGATACTCCTCCGCAATGTCCTGACAAGCCCGTACCAACAAGAGATCATCAGATTTAATGTCAAATAGAGTTGCTACTTTCTCTGCCCGTTCAAGGGACCCCGCCAGGAGGAATTCATTAATGAACTCGGTGAGTTTCTCCTTGATTGCCTCATCAATGGTAATGGGGTAATCCGGGAAGCGGAAACCCGTGACATCCTGGCCTATATCAATGAGCTCCCACGGCTGTACGTCCTCGATGGGATAGAATTGCGCCTCCTCAACTTGCTCCTTTAGGAATGCCGTTGCTACGGTAACCCAGTAAAACCTCCTCAGCCGATCTCCCTCCACCTTACCCACTGATGGTTTGGATGTTATGATGGCAGTCAGGCCTGTGCTGATAAGCAGAGCACGCTCCATATCTCCCAGCTTCAAATTGCACCCCTCTGCAAGAAATAACTTTGCGCGGATTATGGGACCCCGATCTGCTAACTCATATTGGAACAGCTCAAATCGACTCTCAATTAACTTCCAAAATTGCATCCTGGACTCCAAGTCTTGCGAAAGATCAGACTTTTTGAAACGAGCCAACTGATTCTTCAACTGGCTGTAAATGGCCTCCGCGGTATTGAAGCCGGCTATCTGACTTATCTTCCTCGCCAGATCATACTGTTCATTACAAATCATCTTCTCCAGTAACTCCTTCACATCCTCCTCTCTGCAGCTCATGGCAATGGTCCTGTGGATATCGCTGTTACTGAATCTCACCTCCTCGGGGCTATCGTGGAAGAGATGCAGGGTCAGCCGGGCCTCCTTCAGCACGTCCCTCAGAAGGGACAACCGGCCATAATCAGGGAGGTTAACCACACGGTGTAGAGGGTATTTCTTGAGGTAGTCTACCGCGAAGAACTGCTCAAAGTTGGTCCGGGAAGTGGTGATGAGTTCGGATAGCATGATGATTACAAAGGATTTGACTGTCTCTACGTCAGGTAGGAGGTCATCGTCCCAGTTGGTGAAGCATTTTAAGCAGTCAGAGGGGAGGGTGGTTGAAGGTACTCGACAGTGCTTGATGTCGTCTACCAGACAGAATAGTGGGAGAAGAGGGAAGGAGGAGTGGAAGATTGTCAGGGCGGTGATGAAGATACCAAGGTTTCCACCAGCTAGGAGGTGGAGAATGTCCTTGAGTTCTGTAGCAGGTTCAACCTCCCAGCCCTTGCTACTCTGTAACCAGGTTACCATAGCAACCATCCGTGGAATTTGGTTTAATGAAAAGGCGATTATTGCCGCCACGGGCATACCCTTGATAAGGGACACCAATTTTCCCGGTGTTGTCGCCTGAATACAAGCAGCCACCTTCCCAAACAATCCGCAACAATCCGCAAACTTGCTCCGCTCCAGTGTCCCATACGTTTTCTCCTCCATCCTGTAGAATACCTGCCTCATGTGGGCTCGGAATGCAGGAATACAGTTCTCCATAATCACCACTGCTCTCTGTTTCTCGACCTGCCAGGCGTGCAGATTCCAAATGAGGTCCAGCCAGCTGTCAGACTGGCACACAATGTCCATGGAGCCTCTTTTACAGTACAGGTGAAGGAGAAGCTGACTCTCAAACCGGGGCAATCCTCCTCTAGTTTTCAGAGCCTTTGTAAGAAGGGGAACTACATTACCGACATCCCCCGCTAATATCCAACCCTTGACAACCTCCCCCAGGACAGGGCACACAAAGTGCTTGTTGTGGGAGAGTAGTTTCATTACCTGGATACCTACTACAAGGTCCGTACAGTCCCGGCCCAGGAGACATGTCACCACAACGGATGCAGCTACAAAGGTTTTATCCAGACAGTATTCAAGGGATAGGTCCTGGATTTTAGAGAGCACTGTTTCAGTATCAGCTCCTGATCGCTCAATGGACATCAGCGCATAGAAGGGACGTCCCATGGAGAGGTAAAACACGAAGTCAGCACTTGTTGAATGCCCAACACTTTCCATCAGGGAGGGGTCGGTGAAGTTCAATCGCTCAGATGCACTCATTCCAAACTCATTCCATGTCTCAAATGCAGTTAGTACAGCTTCAAGCGTTGGTGATGTCATTTCTAGACAGGTTTCAGGGAACAAGGTATTGAGAAGTTTAGGGTGGCCCTCTAGGGATTTCCTCAATAGATCCCCATCGTACCAGGCTGCTTCTTGTGTCTTGGAGCTGTAAAACAGAAGAAGTGCCACCAGAAGGGGATGGGATGTGGAGGCGGTGTTTGGATCCTCTATCATGTGCAACAGAGATAACTCTAGGGTGGTATGTAGGGACTCCGTGGTCTTAGTCTGGGATAACTCCACAAAAGACCTGATCAACTGAAACTCGGGCACATCAGGACCTTGGATGGCGGTTAGACAATTATCGTGTAGGAGATGAGCGACCACGAAGGGGTAAACCTGACCATCCACCGCCCTCCCTAACACCTCTCTCTCAAACTCAGAATGTCGAAGAATCATCCCCGGTTCAGGGTTGGAGTGAATGTGGGCCTCTATATACTCCTCCAAACTACACTGCACCTCATGAGCCATCACCAGTCTGTGTTGAATTGTGTACTGGTTGCGGAGGGGTAGGAAGAAAAATGCACTGGTCATAAAGAGATCTTTTAGTAGGTCAATGTCACACGTTTTCACATAGTCATTCTTCCTCCACATGTGGTAATAGAGTTTAGTTTCCTCAGAAAACTGTCTATGGTTACCATGGTTACCATCTCCATAGAGACTCTGCTGTTCATACAATAACAACTCCTGTGTGCTCTTACTCCAACCAATAACCCAGCACAACTGAAGGGGTGCTTCCGTGGTACTATCAGTCGGTAACCATGGTTCCCCCGTCCTTGGATACGCCTGTACCTGTCGGAGGAACCTCTCCCCCTCCAGCTCCTCCCTTGTGAACATGTTGGGAGGCAGCTCGGACACCAAGTAACTACATAACTCCAGGTCATCAGTTCTGACACATATCTCTTTGAGAGTGGTGTTACCGCTCCAAAGCATGTTCGCCATGACCTGCCTAGCGCGGGATAATTCTCGGGATTGGAGCAGCTCAACTAGAATCTCGTGAACCTCTGCCTCAAACACTACCGGTTTGGGGGTGGACTCTGGAGCTGCTGGGGTGATTACTCCAGACAGAGCACCCGATCCAGATCTAGATAATGTCCCACCACCACCTGATATGTGTGATGCAACTGATTGTGACCGGGTCAGCCCGGTATTGCCGGATCCTCCCATGGCACCTGGTCTCGAAACTGTAGATGGTGACCGTTTCATGCTTCCTGTTAACAGATCAGTAGAGGGCGATCTTTTAATGACACCTGGTGTCCTAATCAATGGCCCAGATGGGGACCGTTTCAAGTTGCCCATCACCACCGAACCACCTGGATTATACCCTCCTACGGAGCGAAGACTTATTGGATCGTGGAGAGATTGGACCTCCATTGATCGATGATGGACCTCCAATGACGGACCACCATACACCTCCAAGGAGGACCGTGGTGGACCAACTAGTAGTGACCCTGCATCATGATATGATCCTGGTGCTGTGACATCATCGTTCTGGGTGGTTGTGAGATGAAGATGATACTCAGCGAGTGCAACATTCCCCGACATGACACCTTCGTAAACCACCTCCCTCGGGGACATCTCCGACCACGTGTCAGGGATGACTATGACGTCATCATCACATGTATCCTCCTCACCCTCCTCTTGGGATGGTGATGGTGTTGGTGCCTCCCCCGCGAATAGTACGGATCTGAGTTGAGTCATGTAGGGCGCCAGGGACACCTGCTCAGGACCACCATTACCACCATGATGATGATGATGCCCACCGTGGATTATTTGAACGGCCTGAGCAATGAAATTAGCCCCCAAAGATGCGACCTGCTTACTGAAATCTGATCCGTCACGTGACCTAGCAACCAGCTCCTCGCACGCCTCTAGTATCTCAGTGAGATTATTTGATGCTGCTAGGACCCTATTCAGGCAGAAGTTTACACTCTCGATCTGGTGGTAAGTGAGGGCATGGGATAGTGATGAATGACTGATCCTGTCGGTGGGTCTCCCGTTTAGATTACTCAACACGCTCGCCGCCTCCGCACTCCTATACACCATGAGCCTATCAAGAATGGCATCGACAGTTAACCCCGGAGCTATGATATACACGTGTTCAAGTGATATCGCTATGGGAACAAGGGATGGCTGTAGGATGATATGGGGCTCGGGGTAAGTCAGAATGGAAACCAGGCACCGCTCAGTGATTGAAAACAGGAAGTAGGTTGTTTGGATGTCTGCCAGAACTGAAGTTAGCACAATATACTCAGGTTGGTCATCACCAGGATAGAATGATATGGTGGTGATGGGGTTGTGTAGCTCTATAGTATGGAAGGGGGTGGAGGATTGAGAGAATCCCGCTTGGCTGCCCTCAATCATCTCCAATTCTCGTTGCCATGGCGACGATGCTGACGTCATCACCTCCTTCCATTCCACCAGGTGGAGGGTATTGCCACTGTCAACAATAGCAACCCACCTCTCACTACCCGCCAGGAGAAGAGGAACTGAGTTGTAAGTTAGCTCTTGTATACCCAGTTTGTACAGCACCTTCCCTCGCACGATGGAGTGGATTGACAACTCCCAGGATACGAATATGAACAACTTTCCCCCTTCAATACATGCAGAGTGGACCCGATCCTTGGGGGCTACTGAAACGGACATGTGGTACTCAAAATCTCTATCTCTCCCCATACTGAGTACTACCACAACACCACCACCGCTGTCAACGTCATCTCCCTCCGTCTGGAACAGAATCGCTAACTTGTCCCCACCTGCACAGAGGAGCTCAGCGTAGTAGTGATCGAAGGAGCCCACCACGGACAGAACCCCTGGGACATCCTTCCACACGAGGTACAGGGTGTCTTGGGAGGGTGACTGGGAAGATGACTGGGAAGATGCCTGGGAGGATGCCAGCCACAGGCACACACCCTCCTCGTGGAGGAGAACAAGACACAACTCCCCACACAACCACCCACTTTCAAGCCATGTCAAGTCTGTGATACGTTGATTAAATCGGCGGCTGTATAACGGAGAGTCCTCCTTGAAGCCCCATATTTGGACAGATGTAGGGGAAGAGAGGAGGGCGACTAGCTGATGACTCGCCAGGTACCGGTAGACCCTCTCTGAAAGTGATAGGAGGGGTAAGAGATAGGGAGAGAGAGAGAGAGAGAGAGAGAGAGAGAGAGAGAGAGAGAGAGAGAGAGAGAGAGAGAGAGAGAGAGAGAGAGATAGAGAGAGATAGAGAAACGGAGATCTTTATAAAGGAGAATGGAGACGGACGCTGACTCACGATGTAATGTAGAGTAAAGGTGACTCCGGGTCAGTAACAACTGCTGTAGCAGCTCATCACCCGTTTCCTCGACATCCTCGCATACGAATGAGCCCGTATTTGAGAGGTTACCACTCATAATGACGTCATGGTTACCATGGTTACCATTACCCACTAAAACTCAACACAGTACAGTTACCAGTTAGTTACTATCTATAACTTAACTGACAATTGAACATAAAAACAATAAAAACGATGTATCAAAGCAAGAAAAGCATATAAGAAAGCTGTACAATGTGCTTATCAAGGCCTGTCTCAGTGTTACATACACGGGCAAACTGTAATACCGTCGGACCCCGATTTACCGGACGAAGCTTTCCCCGAGCATTCCGGTGAATCGGGGTCCGACTCGACTGTACTCTCTAGGTGGCAGGGTAATCTATGTGTGTGTGTGAGTTGTCATACTACGTGACTACAGCAACTGTACCACTTGCATCGTCCACGCACCTCGAGATATAGCTTCACCCCGGTCCGGAGAGGCCAGTATTGTGTGCAAAAGGTCGGAGGTGATCATGGAATTAGAGCCATTGAAGAACTCCCCATTTTTACTCCGGGGGAATAATTTAATAAAATGACTCATACGAAACATGATCCGAACAAAACACGTACCAGTACAAGATGGGGCTGGGCTGCGTAGAAGGCGGTGGATGCTGACACACCGAAGGAGATGATTCCAATGATCAGACAAGTAACCAGGTCACATTGCAGTCGGTGTAACTGAAACAGTTACCATGGTAACCCAACCTTATCACTAAAACAACATCCTTGGACCTTGGTGGTTACCATGGTAACCCAACCTTATCACTAAAACAACATCATTGGTGGTTACCATGGTAACCAGGTAACCCATGACAGTTACCATGGTAACAGCTGTTAACTCACCACTATATTTTCCTGTTGCAAAGGCAAGTTATCATGTTCCTCATAGTGCATGTCCATCTTGAAGCAGGTCCTCTTGATGAGTCTTAGCAGGGTGGTTAGATCACCACTAGTTCGGGAGAGGTGGTAGCTGATAACAAGGGAGAGAGCCAACATAACTGGTAGCCACATCATCCTGTAGGGGGGTTCATATCATATGCTGAACTTGTTACCATAGTTACCGCATCACATCGTGCTACCTTGGTTACGAAATAACCCCTCGACCTTCGCACGCTGACAAGGAAGGGGTTACTTCGTTACCATGGACCATGGTTACTGCATTACAACGTGTTACCATGGTTACCGCATTACAAAGCGTTAACTTGGTTACCGTGTGTTACACTCACGTGTGTGACTGTTCAGGTTGGATCAGCACCGCATAACTGAACCCGTATACCATGGCAACAGCCAGGAGTGACCGAGTGAGAGCTACCAGTGCACCAGGCAGGGAGTGGCAGGCATTACCGCCCAACAAGTGTATATCTATCTGTTCCAGAATGAACAGTAGGAAGGTGTTGACTTGGGGGAACAGTCCCAGGAGGAACACCACGGGAAATGCTAGGAGAATCGCTGAAAGAGAGGATCGTTGTTAGGAGTAGATAGCAATGTATTCCTGATTGGAGTCCACAAGTTATGTTAATACATTTGTTTAAGGTCCCCCAATCTAAGTTTTAAAACCTCTTACTTTTAACTGTTTCCAAGGCAAATGATAGGAATCTGTCGGAGCAAATTGACCAACCATACAAGTCCACACACGACCATTTTGTTTCCTTTGCCTCCTTAAGCCCCAGAAGAATACCTGGAACAAGTGGAATGTTTAACCAACATATAATTTATGTCTCAAATAGCGATTACAATACCCGTTTCTCGGTCGGACCGGGAAACTGTTATTTTCGGCGGTCCCAAGATATATCGTGTTCATTACCAGCAATAACGAGATAGTAGATTGGTCGAGAGAGTGGTGTCACATTGTTGAACCCCTGAACTGGTGAGGCACTGTCCGGCTGTACGCTCTGAGGGAAAACACACAATTTAACATCATCACAAAAGATTAGATGGAAACAAGTGGAAGACATTTAAAATTAAACACATACGAGATGGAAACCCTTGGAAACAATTTTAGCAGAAAATTTAAACATCGCCCCGCACACTTGGGGGAGGACTGAAACCCCCTGTAAAATGGGGTGTGTGTTTAGAGATACCCACTTACTATACCTTGATAAGGGAGAACTGACATCCAGCGAGCACCACACACAGCCACACTACTTGGATGCTGTGGAATAGTCCAGAGTAGAGGAGCTGGACAAGAGCCAGGGAACAGAGAAGGGCCAGGATTACTTTGAAGATGGCCAGCCACTTAAAATGGTCCTGGTCCAGGAGCCGCTCCAAGTGCAATCTGAAGAGGAAGGGGGAACTGTGGAAACTAGAGTACTAACTAAAGTACTGACTAGAGTACTGACTAGGGTATTGAGAAGAGTATTGAGTAGAGTAGTGAGTAGTGAATTTTATGAATTTCTTGAACATAAAAACTTGATTGATTTGAAACTTCACAAAAATACAATAATCAGATTTTATTTGAACTAAAATTGTTAATTAATGTTAATACTCTTGTTGCTACTCGCACTTCTTAGCGCCCTAGCAACCATCTCACTGCTGCTACTCGCATTTTTCAGCGCCCTAGCAACCACTTTATTGTTACAGAGCCAGCTCCTAAACCGTCCAATCCGGAATAGATAAACGATGGGGTTAATAGCAGCGTTCAACCCAAAGCTAACAACCCTGGTTAATGACCAGCTGTAGTAAACCAGAAAGGAAGATGCTTGGAGGGGATCCCAGGAAGCCCTTCCTTTTCCTTCCACCATCCAGCTGATATACAGATACAGTAGCGGGGTATTGAGAACCACGAACAGTCCCGTGATGAGAATTATTGTAATAGTGGCGTGCCGCTTTAGCCGAGTTGAACGGGTTGTAGTGGCAGCTGATCGGTTACGTAGTACCTCCATAGTGGAAATGAGACAGGAGACAAGGACGACTGGGACGGGAAGTGCGAGTTCGGTAACCATGACAATATTGTTGACACGTGACCATGGAGACTGGGGGTCAGGTGGAGCACCCCAACAGTAGACATCTGGGGGATGGTAGGTGAAGTGGAGGGAACCACCAAGGACCACTATCACCTCAGATAACACCTGAACGTTATTATCATGAATATGAGACAATATAATATGACACAATGAAAAAAACATCACGCTTTAGATGACTTCATTGCGGAAGCTCGAGAGGGAGACAGAATGTGTTTCACTTACCAGGAGCGTGCAATAGCAACCAAGAAGTCTGAGACATCCCTTCCTCTTTAGGGGATGGAGAGGGTACCGGAGATTATAGGTCCTTGTAACACCCAGAAGGGCCAGTGTGAAAGAGGACAGAGCAGGGAAAACTGCAATAAACAAGCCCCAGGTGGCGCAAAAGAAGGGTATTCCAAACAACATTGGTTCCCGTTCGGAGAGGAAAGAGAGGCCAGGAATAATGATGAATGAAGTTATCAGAATATCACAGACCGTAGTCACAATGTAGATACACGTAGGCAGGTCTTTAGTCTGTCGGCTGGTGAAGAATAGGAGGGAGATGAAATTAGCAGGAACTCCGAACAAGCAGCAGGTGAATAGTAAGGATCCGAGGAAGATGTCGGCTGATGCATCCGGGGACATGGCTGGAGAGAAAATAGGAGACTGCTGCTGTGACAGTGTTGCAGAAAGAGAGAGGAAGAGAGATAGAGAAAGAGCGAGAGAGACAAAGATCCTACTGAAAACCAATACTCCAGATTTGGTTCGTAACTGTGTGGTTCCTTCATTACACAAGTTAGGTGTTGGGTGGCATGTACAAGGAGCGGCGCAATTGCTCCCCCTGGCGCAATTCTTTTCGTGAAAAAGTGAATCGAGTCTTTGGGGTGACTTCGTTCAAGGGTAACTTATAGCTAACTTTTACTACAACTCTAGACCGTAGGGTAGCAGCGGTTGACGTTCATATTTAGTATGTTTCATGTTTGGGGAACTCACTACCTATCACTCATCCCTTTACACATGCTTTGGTGGGTCAAGAGGAAATGATGCGATATGGCAATGAAAATGAACTTTTTAGTCTTTCCCGTTATGTTATTCTGATTCAAAATTGTCTGAAAATTCGTTCTATCACTAGCCCGAAGCTGTATCTCAAACGAGACCGGCGCTAGAGCTCACAGAAAAATGTCCAGATTTTTAGTTGTCACCCGTTACATACCTGTCAAACTGAATAACGAAAGATTTCCACAGGAACTTCACATTGTAGTGTTTCTTCTTGATCGACTGTGTACTGGTTGTTTTGGCATGTGCTAGTTTCATTGAGTCCTGGGGCCGGAGGTTCGCGTAGGAGGGCACCTGCTCATCAGCTGGTATTACCAAGTCTCCATCAACTGAGATGAAAGGGAATGTTGTTATAATCCGAGATTGGGGTGACATCATTTGTTTGCCATGCTACACATGGTGTGGTAAAATAGCAAAGTTTATGTCCCCGGACTAGCCAGAATCATAAACTCACGAAACAAAGGACCACACTTACATAGTCGTTTTAGGTCCTCAGGTTCATTCTGGGTCCACCAGGAGATGGCAGCTACATTGTTTGCCCAACTATACTCAGATGTCATCTGGAGAGATATTTTAAGTTCAATAGATGAGACAGAGAGAAACAGATCAAGAGAGAATAAAAAAGAGGGAGAAAGAGGGAGGGGAAGTTGTTTGGTAAAGAGGGGGAGACAGTGGGGTACTACCCGCATCCTCCATATCCTTAAATCGATAGTGTTTACGCAGTGAATACAGAGCGAATGCAGAGTGAATGCAGAATGAATGCAGAGTGAATGCAGAGCGAATGCAGAGCGAATGCAGAGTGAATGCAGAGCGAATGCAGAGTGAATGCAGAGTGAATGCAGAGTGGTTCCAGAGTGAATACGCAGTGAATGCAGAGCGAATACGCAATCATTGGTAATATCCTACCAGAACTAGAATGCCGTAAATACGCAGTGATAAAAAATTGGATATTGTATGGTAAGTCACAAGCAAACAGGCATGAGGCCGGTAACGCAAACAAAAGGGAGAGGGAGATAGAGAGGGAGAGGGAGATAGAGAGAGGGAGATAGAGATAGAGATAGAGAGGGAGATAGAGAGGGAGATAGAGAGGGAGATAGAGAGGGAGAGGGAGATATAGAGATAGAGATAGAGATAGAGATAGAGATAGAGAGGGAGATAGAGAGGGAGATAGAGATAGAGAGAGGGAGATAGAGAGAGGGAGATAGAGAGAGGGAGATAGAGATAGAGATAGAGATAGAGATAGAGAGGGAGATAGAGATAGAGATAGAGATAGAGATAGAGAGGGAGAGGGAGAGGGAGATAGAGAGGGAGAGAGAGACAAAACCACTTTTTTCGGGTTGTAGCAACAATATCCAATTTTTTATCACTGCGTATTTACGGCATTCTAGTTCTGGTATGATTGCGTATTCGCTCTGCATTCACTGCGTATTCACTGCGTATTCGCTCTGTATTCACTGCGTATTCACTCTGTATTCACTGCGTAAACAGTTCTGGTAGGATATCCCCAATGATTGCGTATTCACTCTGCATTCACTGCGTATTCACTCTGGAACCACTCTGCATTCACTCTGCATTCACTCTGCATTCGCTCTGCATTCACTCTGCATTCGCTCTGCATTCACTCTGCATTCACTCTGCATTCGCTCTGCATTCACTCTGCATTCGCTCTGTATTCACTGCGTAAACACTATCGATTTAAGGATATGGAGGATGCGGGTAGTACCGACAGTGGATACAAGTTATTTGGTAAAGAGGGGATTAATATAAGTTACCTGGGGAGGGTAGGAGGGTGAAACATCATGATCCAAGGTTGCTGCTGTAGAGGTAGCTGGTGATGTATCATCTGTAGCCAAATCAAACATGTACTGGTGCTCCTTGCCTGGGGGAGTAATTACAGTTAGTTTTTTACTAAGTACATGTAACCTACTTTAACAACAATCTGCGTGATCCAATAGGTCAGTGAATACTTACTAACTTCTGACCGTCTACAAAACTCAAGTAGTAAACGAAACTAATTAAGACACATTCTACTCACCATTTTCATCATAGTACTTGTGAAGTGCACCAGGAGTTGTGTCGGTATGATCAGTTGCCATGTGAACGGTGGCTGTGGTTGCTGTGGATGTGTTTACCCCACCACCACCGCTACCACCCCTAGATCCAGTAGTTCCACCTTCCGAGTCAGGCGTCTTCAGGCTAGAGGAAAGAGACGCAGCGTTGCGGTGCCGGATATCTAGGTTTCGCCTATCTAGATTTCGTGCGAGTTGGTTTTGTCGTATCAAACGGTAGTGTACCGGCATCTCTGGGAGAGGGAGGGGATTGTCAGTGTTAGTTGTCCATCAAGTTTTAATAATAGGAACCCTCTCCCCTCCCTCTATTTTTCTCTATCTCGCTATCTCTCTTTCTCTCTCACCTGTTGACCCAGTATCAAAACTCCTAGTCTCCCTCAACTGGTGAACATTGCTCTCGCTGGGCGCTGTTTCTGGTATAGCTCCAATCGTCTTCATTGCTCGTAACAATCTTGGTGACATCGCCGGAGCCTGGCTACCTGACGGACTTGCCATTCCCCCTTCATCAACAGTTAAATCCGTCCGACACACCTTCCTCTTGCTTCTCTCTGGTGCGAGGGGTGGGGGTGAATCCTCTGGGATGGTTGAGATACTGATTGTGTCAGAGTCAGGATGGTGGTTTGGGGGACCGCTGGTAAAACTTGTCGTGGTAACACCATCCCGTTCTGAGGATATTCCCTCTTCCTCCTGGTCATTGAAACACAAGACATCATACGCAGGATCTTCCTTCTTACTGGAAAAAGGAGGATGTGTTATTGTTGTTGATCATGGATTGTTCTGTGGTAAGTGTGAGAGGGACTCGTGTGCGCGTTACGCTGACCACTTCTACTTTCATCATATCGAGTGCGCGCGGTTTCCACGCGCACACCAACCTGCTGCTCCCGTGTGTTGTGTCTTCGGAGTGGTCTCCTGCCGGAGTGTCTGTTGAGCTTTGTTTAGATTGGTCATCCAGGCTCGCATAGGTGTGGTCAACACCACTCTTGCTCTTCTCCGATAATGATTTTGGTGAGCTTTTGCTGGCCGTATCTGGTGTCTGGAAGGGGGGGGGGGGGTATTTTAATCGAGGAAACACAAGGTTTTGTTGACATTTCGAATTTCTTGGCACTCAACTTACCTCAGCAGATAGAGCCCGAAGATGATTGTAAAAGTTTTGCGACGTTTCTTCGCTTTCAAAGATAGCAGTATAGAGCCAGAGGGCATCTCTACCACTAGGAAATCGAATGTCCATATCTTTGGAATAACTGGAGGGTAAAATGTGGTGAGGAACAGGAAGAAGGATTTAGATTGATCGTTAATATCATCCACCTTTCTCTCTTTCTCTCTCTCCCTTTCTCCCTCTCTCTCCTCTCTTTTCCCACCCCTTTCTATATCTCTCCCACTCTCTAAATTACCTCTCGGTATGGGTAGACCAAGTGACACTATTCCTGTATTTCGTGACATCTCTCTCCACACTGTTGTGGCAAACAAAATTGCGTTGGTAATCTTGGTAAGAGCTAGCACAGATCTGAAAATTTTTAGTGAGTTATTTCGTTATAATATCGACGATTTACTACACATGGTTAATTTAACAATAATTACATTTCTTCAGAATGTCACACTCCCACTTTAGTGACCAACAGCACTTTCACGAACCACTTTATGATTACCAACAACTTACCTGGCGTTTCTGAGTGATAAACAGTGAAACTTTGATGAGCCTGAGAGGCCGCACTTGATGCCGGAGAAGATAGCAGAAACTTTTAAAAACAAATGGTAAAGGGTAGAATATCCAGTGATCCAACTCCGGGCCATCGTCACACTGGTGCTCACTGTTACTGTGACTGAGGGGGGTGTTAGGTTAATAAACCATGCAAGGAAAATAGTAAACCCTGTATATAGTGAAGTTATAAAACAACATAGCATAGCCCAAACAAGTAGATATGATAGTATAGATACGACCAATATATATACATTATACAAGCGGGGGTATAAATGAATTGTGCATTTTTACATGAACAAAAGAAGATAAGTATTCCCAACAGAATATTAATAGAGCTCTGTGCAAAGGCTTTGTTACCTGACCCCAGCCATATAGATACGAGACCAGGGGCTGGAAAGAATACTGAAACGTACAGGGGAAGATGGATACATTTTGAAAATAAAGAGTAGTCTTAGCGGAAATTGAAACATGTATAGTGGGAACATTGAGGGCTGATTGCGTACTCCAGGGGTATCAGATTCAAACTAAAATACCGGTTAAATCCTAAAATGTTTGAAATGCGTACCACTGTACCTGTTTCGTTCGTAGTTATTTGTTGATCCCAGTGAATCGGGTAAGCTACCTCGAATTGCGTTGCTGCTCCCTTGTGGTACCTACAAGAACATGCTCCGTCATAAAATAAATTGTTACTCCTTCATAAAACTTTTTCTTGTATTCAACATACCGTTATACTATCAGAAGATGGTGCTTTAGCAGCATTTGTCGCTATCTCCTCCATTTCTTCCTCTTCCTCCCCCTGTTTCGATCTAATCTCGTCAGTCTCCTTGAAAACCTGGAATGGAGAGAGTTGTCTAGTCAATCAGATCAGAGAGGACAGTAGAGTAAGTTTTAGACACAAAACGATTATGGTTTTCACCGGTAAATTGGAAACGTGTGTTCCACTCACCACGGGTATTTGGACTGCCTCTAACACCTCGTACCTTGTTTTGTTCAAACCCAAAGAAGAAAGAGGGTCTAGCTAGGCAATACCTTGTGTAGATAGAAGTTGACTCCCTTAATCAGGGAGAACATAACGGTAACGAGAACGGTGTAGATGATGATCACTGATAGCTGACTGTCCCTGATCTGAGCGGGGGTGGGTTGGTGTTAGCTGGAGGAGAAATAGGAGAGGCCGAGGGTGTGGCACCCCCTCTTCCCCTAAAACTTCGCCCCACAACCACCCTTCTCCCCGCCCCTTACGTCGATCAAACGTGCAACTTATGATTGTCAAAAGTATCATTGATACTGGTCGGTATTAAATGTCGAAAGTGCAGTAGGAATACCACACCAATTTAGTGGTCTGATTGCAATACGTCACTTTGTAAGCTGCACTTCACAACATATTTCAAGAACGTGTGACGCCGTGACGGCTGTGGTAACTATTATGTATGTACGTATATGCACGTACATATATGTTATGTCCCAGAATACTGACCATTTATTTATGTCACCCCCCCCCCCTTGTGCGCTCTTATTACTCCGTCTAGTTCTGTAATAGTTTCAAGCTGTCTCTCTTCCTCTCTCTCTTTCTCTATCCCTCTCTATCTCTCTCTCTCTTTCCATCCACAATTTGTCCGTCCCTTTACACACAGACTCGACAGGAAATTTACTTAGTAGAGACAAGAAGCGGTAATATTTCATAGGTGTCACTCTTTCAACAGTGTGTATTATATGCCGCGTGTTTTGTATGTCTCTTTTCCCTTGTTCTTCCTCTACTTCCCTCCCTCACTATCGCTCTATCCCTCTCTTTCTCTCACTCTGTTTATCTATCTATCTCCCTCTCTTTCTCTCACTCTGTTTATCTATCTATCTCTCACTCTTTCACTCTCTTTGTCTATCTCTCTCTCTCTCTCTTCCCTCCAATGTTTCAGTACTGTGGATTTGTTAAATTGCTTTGTTTATTTAGGGGAAATTATCTAAGGTAGGAATCTGGTTGTGTTCTGTCATCAAACTCTCGAGGGGGGAGTAGTTAGACTGTAATTAGAATGTCTCAGTTTCTCATATGCGGCGCTCTATTTTCCCCTCTTCTCCCCATCCGATCCCCGTTCGTGTTTTCCCTACTGTCTAAAACATAATAGCAGGCAGGCGGAACCTGATTTAGTTTTGATTAAATTCTAGTGATATCCTGTACGTGTTTAGTCTCTTTCCTTTCGCTTCGAATATTTTATAATTCTCCAGAACTTCTCCAAAAGTTCCACCTGCTTTCTAATTCACTCTGCCGTCACCTTATTGTATTGTATCATATTGTACTTAATTGTTGGAGTTGTCTAGAGCAGATATTACCTTTTCTATCAGTGGTGCTCCGTCATATAATTGGCCATACAGCGTACGTTCCCAGCATACGCGTCGTTCCCAGCGTGTTTCACACTTCGCAGCGTCCAAAACACGCAAAAAAGAATACGTTGGTAGTTTTGGACGCTGGAAGCGACGCATGGGGGGGGGGGGGGGCTGTGCGTGTGGTCAATATGACGGAGCACCACTATGTATATGTCCCGGTGCCAACTCTTATTTGTAACCTTCTCAACTTTAGAGGGTTGTAAGGATAAAGCTCACTAGTATGAGGAAGGCAGTTCACCTCTCGGCATTAGTAAGTGTACTTGCCCTAATATTAGGGCCAGAGTTTTATCAGCTTAATCTATTAGCCAAACTGAGCTTCCTTGAGATTATGGGAAGATGGATTTCATCTTTTCAAGGTTCATCAACCTATTGGCCCCGAGGCAAACAAATGACCTCTCCCTTCACGGAATAAGGAGGTGTAATGCAATCAAGATATATATTCCTTCCTACCTACCCAACCCCCTCTACCCCGTGACCCATCTTTAATCTGCTTCCCCCTCTTTCTTTGTGATCATTCTTCTATTTGTTCTATAAAAGTGCTAATATCTTTGTATCTTCAGTTGTCTCTGGTGTTCTGCCAAAGTGCTGCTGAACAAGCTGCCATGAACAGACGTAAGTACCATATGTATACTAAATCAAATTGATCACCAACACACCAGTTTGTGCTAAACTATCTCACGTGCTGGACGCATTGAATGTTGGTTATAGATCTTTGATTTGAGTAAAAAACCCGTAAAGCCAGGATACAATCCCCCCCCCCCCCTCGTTGTACCATCAACACTTTACATTTTAACTCCCCCCTCTCCACAGGAAGGAATTGGATGATATACGGACCGATATTATGCGTTATAATACTGATATTGTGTTGTGTTGTGTACGATAAAGTGATACTGTGGCTCAGAAAACATCAGGTGAGGGAAAATAAGGGGGAAATATAAATTGGTGGCCCCCACCTCTCATTTTGTTTTTTGTCATATAAATCAGTCGAGTATATGTTTTGAGATTTATACACGTACAATTGCGGTGTAAGACACACCAACAGTGCAGGTCAGTAGTGTGGTATAACTGTAAACAAACATCTAACTCTCTCCATTTCAGTCGGAAGAAAAGGAGAGGAGAGAGCGGACCCCTGAAACAACAGAGAAGTTGCTGGTAAAGAGCAACACAGGCTCAATGCAGTACCCTCCCATCATCCTGGACATGTCATACCTTGGATCCAGGGGTACCCCATACGACTCACATGCCACTACCCTAACCCAAGAGGTATAGAGTTTGGAGGTTTTGAGAGGGTCGAGGAGGGAATCGCTCTGACTCTCGGGTCGCGGAGAGAGAGGGTCAAACAAGGGAATTGGTATCAAGGGATATTAATGGACAAATAGAGAAAAGAGAGACAGAATGTATTGTATTATTTATATGTAATGGGTTGCTCAGTGGGAATTATAATAAAGACAATCAGGAGGAGGCAGAGAGATAATTAGACAGTGCGGGTTTAAGATTGAATGCTGGTCGTTTTTTAACTCTATTTTATTTTTCTATGCAAGAATAGATAGTTTTTTAATACTACACTGAAATCCCAAAACTATGGCCCACTTCCTTCTTCTTGCCCCTCGCATCAGTTTGCGAGTTGTCCCACTCACCATTATATAGATAATCAGAGGTAGCAGCCCCAGAACTATCCACAGATACATGTGTAGAGTGTTAATGAAGATGTCATTGTGAAGGTTGTAATACCAGCCACCCGTTAGGGAGGCCAGTACCCCGTGTAGAAGGAGATCGACCACGTGAGAAACCATGAGGTACACGTGTTACTTCACATTTTACATGCAGCTAGGGGGAAATAGGGTTTAGTTAGATAGCGATAGTTGATCGGAGTGTGGGCTAGCCCAAGCATTCATAAAAGAAGACATTTTTTCTGAATTCAAGAAATATAAATGTTTTACAAAAAGATGAAATCATAAACATGCTAACACATTTTACAAAGAAATACTTACAATACAGATTACAGCCCAATCACAACATAAAAATACCTACTCTAAATGTTAATATGTAATTGTCTAGTACTTTTATACACTTCCTTTTTAGGAAGAGGAGACAAAGTTTTTCATTTCATCCTTGAGATTTTTCACCTCTTCTTTGGAGATTTTTCCATCCAGCCACTTCTCAGATTTCCCAGCAAACCTATACCAAACATCCCGTTGTACCCCAAACTTGATTTCCAACAAAACCAGAGCCAGAACAGTTGCTACGATGTCCTCTGCAAAGTTACTAGCTGCCGTCAGCTCTCCCAACTTAAACACAGCCCTAATCTTGGCAAGATCAGTAAAGCGACCCTTCGTATCGGCCAGGTCCATCAGCTCGGTAAGTTGATCACCGGGTTCATTTTTACTTGGACCACACAACTCCTTGCTAACTGATCGATAAGATCGGGAACTTCTCGAACTACTATCCTCTAACATGGATGCACGGTCCGACGAACCTGAGACAGATGAAGATTCATCATCCATGGCATCATCAATCATGGCACACTTCATCATTTCCGGACTCGCATCTCTACAGAGAAGACCTCTCACAGGTGCTGACTTCTTCTTTTTCCTAAAGAGACCTCCGAAAGAGGGCAATCCGAAGCCCCTACTTCGACCATATCCTACAACGGGGTTTCCGCCACTTAACGCCATCGCTTTTAAGTGCATTATTTCAAACTCATCAAGGTGCATATTATCTGTTTTGAGTAGCATATTAGCAGTAGTAGTGACATCCCCATCAACACAAACGAAGGAGGTTTCCTTGGTAACCACCTGGTAGTTAAGAGCCAACTCAACTCCTCTCCCTTCACTGACAACACCTCCAGTAGCCACCTTGTGGGCAACCAACTTGGGCATCTTGCCAGAGTGCACCTGGACAAAGTTTCCACTGGTCACTGTATGTTTACTACCCGAACAATGGACAGTAATTTCAGCTGGTAGGGTGGGTGTGAGGGTGTACAGGACAGTTTTCTCTCCAGTGAACAGGGTCACGGGTACAGGTGGGGTGAGGGATTCCTGACCCTCCATCTCGACACAACTAATTTCAGATCGGTTCGCACAAGCACACGACAGCATTCTGATCACTTTCTCCCTCATTGGTTCCTTGGAAGTACAGAACAATTGGATCCCATCTCCTGCCTCTGCCATACCTTTTACCAGTTCCCGGGAGACCACACATCACCATACCCAAACTGAACACACACATTTGTCTTTGTTGGATCTGTTTTTAATGGTCTTAATGACTTTCTCAGTATTACTAACAGCTCCGTCAGTGAGAATTAGAATCTGTCGTTCATAATCTTTTTCATAACTCCATGCCAGTACTTTTTTCAGTGGTTCCAGGATTTCAGTTCCACCCAAATCAGCGTGGACAGACTCTTCAATGTACTTTTTTGCCCTTTTCAGCGTTTCATCGTTATACTGGAGAGACTTGCTCGTCATGACTTCGTAGGAACTTCCAAAACGAATTATGTTAAAGTAGCAGTCCTCAGGAAGGGACTGAATGAACACCCGCATAGCTTCTTTTGCCTTTTTAATGCAATCGCCAGTCATGGAACCAGAACAGTCGACAATAAAGACAAACTCACACAACCGGTCCTTGGCGTGCGTCTCAGGGATGAACGACATCATGAGAGCAACTTCTCCCTGCTCTGTGTTTTCATACAGTACAACAGGTAGCAGGGGGTCATCACACTCCAGCGTGAGCACAAAATCCCGGTCAAGAAGTGAGGTGAAGTCCTCCAGAGTCCCCCCTGCACAGAACCACCCCTCCTCAGAATGTTGAGTAACTTCCACCTTGTGAGAGGGTGAGGTGATATTCTTGATTTCACTCCTCATTTTAATCTGGAACCCAATGGAGAGGGGCACATCTCCAGTGTACTGCATGTTCATTAGTCCCACCACCGGGTCAGGTGCACTAGCTGGGATGTATCGTGGTGCTATGCTGGTAGGTAGGTGAAACGGGTTAGGAGATCCTGGAAAGGTAACTCCTGGATGTAACATATCTCTATCTGACACGTTTCGTTCGATCCCAGATTACCAACCATCAATTCCATGATGTCGGGCTTCAGTTCCTCCAATAAAAACGCAGTCTGTCCCTGCCTGACCGCATCGGAAAACTCCTCCCGAGCCACTTCCTTCTTTTTTACAACACCACTTAGTTTCCGGTCCCCGATGGTGGCGGTAAATTTGTGGAGGGCAACGTACGTCTCCGTGGGAAAGAAGTAGACACAATTGAGTGGGTCAGGGGAGTTGTTGAGGTACGTCTGAGTAAGCTTCACCTCTGCCGCACAGAATGTGATGTCTATTTCCGCGGCGACATGTGTCAAAGGGATTCCAATAGCTTGGTTCTCATGTTTAACCACTAGACCGCACTTCAACAACCCCCAGATTTCCATCTTGGAGCTTCACTTTGTTCGCAAACGGCATCCTGTCTCATATAAAACATAAAATATACCTACAGGGGTATAATTCGTTAAAAAGAATTAGTTTCAAACGATGCTGTTAACGACATTACCTCCACAATTGTCCACTGATTAATCTGGTACCATGATCATAGGAAAATGGTGGAAGATGCGAGTTCCATAGACATATTACCGACCATAGTTAGAATATACTTCGTGTATTTATAGCTGTAGATCGTGTAATACCCATCCATTCATCACGTTTTAAATACACAAACATAGCTGAGACAATTCTCTTTCGAATGGTGGTAATTTTAACGCTCTAGGACGCCAAGTAGTCATTTCCCATGACCTTTTATGGAAGTAACTTTTCAATACGATTTCCCCCAAAAACTAGATTTGAGCCGCGCAACAAACCGATCAAACGGCCGGTTTCGCAGCATTGTGCAGGGGTATAATTCGTTAAAAAACTTTCGGAGAAAGGGAACTGGGACAGATATTCGGACTCAAAGAAGTTTCTAAGCTCGGGATAAACAAACACGGAAATGTCAGCAATGTTAAACTAATATGTCACCGAATTAAAGATAGAAATTAATATACACATTATCCGTATTTACACACACAGTCTGCTAAAATAACAATAACAAAAACACTCATTATATAAACTTAAAACATGCAATGATTAAATTTTAAACTGCTCTGAAAATGATGCTATGCTTTTATAATTCACACTGTCATAGGAATTAGGATCATTCCATAATGTCTTTATAACATTCCATACTGTCCTTGAATCATGTTTTGCAGTTCTCAAATCATGTTCTGAACGTGTTTAACAAATGGATACTTTTCCTGAGGGTTGGGGTGCCAATTAATTTCTCAATTTCGCGACTCTAACCTCTCTGTACCTATTCTACTAAATCTACATGGATAAAAAATCCCAAAAATGATGCAAATTATACCAAAACTAATTGAAATTAGTAGGCCGGAAAGGTTGCCTTACGATTTGAGCTACCTTTGGCATGGTACATTCCCTTTTGAAGATAACCGAGCATCTGTAACCTGTCTATACCTCCGGCGTGAAAGTTACGTGCCTAAGGTAGCTCAAATCGTAAGGCAACCTTTCCGTCCTACTAATTTCAATTAGTTTTGGTATAATACTTAAAATACAGATTACAACCCAACAACAACATAAAAATACCTACTCTAAATGTTAATATGTAATTGTCTGGTACTTATACACTTCTTTTTTAGGAAGAGGAGACAAAGTTTTTCATTTCATCCTTGAGATTTTTCAACTCTTCTTCGGGATTCTTTCCATCCAGCCACTTCTCAAGATTTTTCCAGCAAACCTATACCAACCACCCGTTGTACCCCAAACTTGATTTCCAACAAAACCAGAGCCAGAACAGTTGCTACGATGTCCTCTGCAAAGTTACTAATTGACTTCAGCTCTCCTAACTTAAACACTGCCCTAATCTTGGCAATATCAGTAAAGCGACCCTTCGTATCGGCTAGGTCCATCAGCTCGGTAAGTTGATCACCGGGTTCGTCTTTACTTGGACCACACAACTCCTTGCTAACTGATCGATAAGATAGGGAACTTCGGGAACTTCTCGAACTACAATCCTCTAACATGGATGCACGGGACGAACAGTAGTAGTTAGCAGTAGTAGTGACATCCCCATCAACACACACAAAGGAGGTTTCCTTGGTAACCACCTGGTAGTTAAGAGCCAACTCAACTCCTCTCCCCTCACTGACAACACCTCCAGTAGCCACCTTGTGGGCCACCAACTGGGCATCTTGCCAGAGTGCACCTGGACAAGTTCCCACTGGTACTGTGTGTTTACTACCCGAACAATGGACGTAATTTCAGCTGGTAGGTGGGCGTGAGGTGTACAGACATTTTCTCTCCGTGAACAGGGTCACGGGTACAGGTGGGGTGAGGGATTCCTGACCCTCCATCTCGACACAACTAATTTCAGATCGGTTCGCACAAGCACACGACAGCATTCTGATCACTTTCTCCCTCATTGGTTCGTTGGAAGTACAGAACAATTGGATCCCATCTCCAGCCTCTGCCATACCTTTTACCAGTTCCCGGGAGACACCATCACCAATACCCAAACTGAACACACGACATTTGTCTTTGTTGGATCTGTTTTTAATGGTCTTAATGACTTTCTCAGTATTACTAACAGCTCCGTCAGTGAGAATTAGAATCTGTCGTTCATAATCTTTTTTATATTTCCATGCCAGTACTTTTTTCAGTGGTTCCAGGATTTCAGTTCCACCCAAATCAGCGTGGACGGACTCTGCAATGTACTTTTTTGCCTTTTTCAGCGTTTTATCGTTGTACTGGACAGACTTACTCTCATGACCTCGTAGGAACTTCCAAAACGAATTATGTTAAAGTAGCAGTCCTCAGGAAGGGACTGAATGAACACCCGCATAGCTTCTTTTGCCTTTTTAATGCAATCCCCATTCATGGACCCAGAACAGTCGACAATAAGACAACTCACCACAACCGGTCCTTGGCGTCGTCTCAGGGATGAACGACATCATGAGAGCAACTTCTCCCTGCTCTGTGTTTTCATACGTACAAGAGGTAGCAGGGGGTCATCACACTCCAGCGTGAGCACAAAATCCCTGTCAAGAAGTGAGGTGAAGTCCTCCAGAGTCCCCCCTGCACAGAACCACCCCTCCTCAGAGTGTTGAGTTAACTTCCACCTTGTGAGAGGGTGAGATGATATTCTTGATCTCACTCCTCATTTTATCTGGAACCCAATGGAGAGGGGCACATCTCCAGTGTACTGCATGTTCATTAGTCCCACCACCGGTCGGTCACTAGCTGGATGTTCGTGGTGCTGCTGGTAGGTAGGGTGAAACGGGTTAGGAGATCCTGAAAGGTAACCCTGGATGTAACATATCTCTATCTGACACGTTTCATTCGATCCTAGATTACCAACCATCAATTCCATGATGTCGGGCTTCAGTTCCTCCAATAAAAATGCAGTCTTTCCCTGCTTGACCGCATCGGAAAACTCCTCCCGAGCTACTTCCTTCTCTTTTACTACACCACTTAGTTTCCGGTCCCCGATGGTGGCGGTAAATTTGTGGAGGGCAACGGACGTCTCCGTGGGAAAGAAGTAGACACAGTTGAGTGGGTCAGGGGAGTTGTTGAGGTATGTCTGAGTAAGCTTCACCTCTGCCGCACAGAATGTGATGTCTATTTCCGCAGTTACGTGTGTCAAAGGGATTCCAATTGCTTGGTTTTCATGTTTAACCACTAGACCGCACTCAACAACCCCCAGATTTCCATCTTGGAGCTTCACTTTGTTCGCAAACGGCATCCTGTCTCATATAAAACATAAAATATACCTACAGGGGTGAGGGTACAATTCGTTAAAAAGAATTAGTTAATACTTTCGGAGAATGGGACAGATATTCGGACTCAAAGAAGTTTCTAAGCTCGGGATAAACCAACAACGAAATCTCAGCAATGTTAAACTAATATGTCACAGAATTAAAGATAGAAATTAATATACACATTATCCATATTTACACACAGTCTGCTAAAATAACAATAACAAAAACACTCGAATAAACTTAAAACATGCAATGATTAAATTTGTAAACTGCTCTGAAACTGTCCTTAACTGTCCTTAACTGTCCCTAGTAGGGACTCCCTAGCTGTGTTAATTGCCTTCGATATTGTTCACTATAGCCTGTTTTTATAATCCACACTGTCCTTGAGTCATTCCATAATGTCGTATGTAATACTCATAAAATATGTTCTGCCGTCCTCAAATCATGTTTTGCCGTCCTCAAATCATGTTCTGAACGTGTTTAACAAATGGATACTTTTCCTGAGGGTAGGGTGTGCCAATTAATGACCAATCAATGACTAATGAGCCAACGATTAACAATTAATTAGGGCCATGCCACTAAATATGTACTTGAGCCGCCTGTATTTTAAAGATTATGAACAATTCAACTAGACTGACCTGTAATGCAAGTATCCCCGGATCTCCCTTCTGAAAGTTACTGCAGTAGGAGAGATCTACAAAATTCATGTTGGGACAACACTCCAACAACTTTTCAATCTAAATGTGACATATATTAAAGTGAGTTTAATCCCCTTTACTAATAATAGTATGTACAGTAGGACCCCGATTTACTGGGATGCTCGGGAGTAAAGGTTCTTGCCCAATAAATCGGGGTGCCCGGTATATCGGGGTCCGACTGTAGTACATAATATGAAGAAACTAACCCATTCAAGTTTAAGTCCATTCATTGCCAGAATATCCAGCTGCTCCAGTTCTGGACAACACCGTCCCAGTGTCACGAACTCTTTCTCCTTTAAAGAATTGAGGCCCAAGTGTGTGAGTGTTAGTACTTTTAATTTCGGGCACTTTCTAAACACGTTATTCCAGTCAAAGGGTCCCGAGAACACACTTGACCAACCCAGGTCCAGATACTCTACAGTGGGACCGAACTTTTCAATTAAATCGATTAGATCGGGCTGGTTAGAGTTGAAAACGAATCTAGTCCTCCAGAGGTTGATTCCACGTATTCCTACAGTAAAAAGTTTAATTAAAATCCGGTGAGATAGATTACAGTCGGACCTCGATTTACCGAAACCCCGATTTAAATTTCCCCTGATATAGGACATCTAACAGTATTTGACCCCGATAAATTAATTCAGAATAGACGTTCTCACCTTTGCAATGTGCAACCATATCTCCAAACAAGTCTTTTGTAAGGCTACAATTGCGATAGATTTGGCGACAGCTGTTTCCCGCCAAGTACCACTCGATATTAGGGTGGCTCTTGAAAAATGACTCATATCCGGACCAGGATGGATCCTTACTGAGCACCACACGGCACTCAGATATGTCAAGGAGGCGAAGATTTGAAAGATTGTCTATCAGGTAGATGCTAGATCACCACAGTGCCGAATATCCAACGCCTAATTTGGGAGATATCAGAGAGTAAATGTTTCTAACTTTTCCAATGTACAGCTGAGGAAAAAGGAGAAACAAAATCATGGTTTTGTTTTACCTGCAGTTGTGTGAACTGATTGATTCCAACTAGAAATTCATCGTTAACAAACTCCTCACAGTTGGCACACGATAGATCTACTAAATAAGGTAGTTGGGAAAGTGCAGCCACAACCTCACCACCCTTCATCATCCCATTCACACCGGTCCACGACAAATCAAGACGAGTAATATTGGGCACACGATCTGCAAACCCTGCCAGAGCATCTCCCGTTAAACTATTCCAAAACGGTTTAAAATTCATCTCCTTTCCTCGTCAACAGACACTGATCGAACAGTCTGCATGTCCGTTGGACCTGTGCTTGGTCTTTTGCATCCAGTAGATAGGAGAATATGGTAGTTAGTACCTCAGGAGGGACCCTACTGATGAAACACTCTTCTCTCGTTAACCTTCACTACTGGCCGGTTGTCGGTTAATTTCAGTTTCTCTAGCTCCTTCACAGGTATTGTGGACAGTTGTCGACGCCATAACCCGATCCTTGACAACTTTCTTAGCGTGACTTTTAGCAGCTTTCTCCTTGTCTACTGGCAGAGATTTGTATCCCTCCAAATTGACAGCGTCAAACTCAAAATAATACTCTGCCAGACTACTGTTGAACTCGAGCCGTAACCTCTGGGTCCGGAACGATTTCTTGTTTAACTTGGGAAAACTAATTTTAGCTATGGTGTGTTGGTGGGGATCAGCTTTCTCCTTGCTACTCCACAGAACCCTCCATCTGGAGAGGTGTTTTGATGACATAACCGTTCCGTGGTCACTGGCTAACACCCGAACAAGAGCCCCCGGACACAGGGTCTGCCACAGAGATAGACACACTGGGTACACTGGTTCAGGGAAGGTAACATCAATGAAATCAGTCCCACGGAACCAATTAGGGGTGTGTCCTATGGGTGGGAAGGGGAGTAAATGCGGTAACTTGGTCCAATGATCACCATACGTTCTGAATACAACACTTCGAGTGAAGTCACCATAGTTGCAATGCCTCGACTCGCCGATACAGTTGTCTGCCGAATAACAGTTTGTGGATTTGAAGCCATACTCGCTGCTGTAATAGTTCAACTCGGAGACATATTGTGTTATAAGAGCTTCCCCCTCCTCACCCGCGGCCATAGACTAGAAGTGGGAAAAACATTGAGAAAAACATTGAAATGTAAAGCAGAAAATGTACCATTCCAAAACCCTTGTATTACATTAAAAGGTAAAAATATAATACATATATGTACAAGCTGACAATAAACAGGTTATATACATGCATCGCGGACAAGTTGAACTCGCTCCATGATAGCCGTTTCCAGCCAGATTTGTTCGCTAACTAATTTCTTCAACATTGTTTGTAATTCTTCAGTGGAATGTTGCGCCCACTTTTCAGTACATGTCGCACACTTTTCATCTGTTCTGTTCCATATTTTTTGCAATGGATTTGGCAAATCACAGCCCATCTCTTCGCTCACTGACATCTGATGGAACTTTTTAAGAACTGGCCGTAGACGTTTTCGGACAAACTCTCCCCTGTATAGACTTTGTAGTTGTACAACCGAATCTTCATTCATTTTCTACAGTAAAAAGAGGTAATTAAAACTCCCCTTTGATGCTACAATCTCCGAGGAGGCGGGAGCCACGAACGGTGTTGGCGGACGAACAACGGTACTGTCCCTCTGAGCGCGGTCGGGCAAGAAAATTAAGATAAGTGCCACCAATAATAACAGGTACTGAATCAGAAGAACCTGCAGCTTTTCCAATGATGCTCCGAGCTTTAAATGTGCTAAAAAGGACCGGAAACGGGTGCTTTTCGTTTTTTTAAAGTTTGGGTCTGCAAAATTTAAAAGGAAGACAAATTCAAACGCGCATAACTTTTCTTATTTATGCGCGGCTTTAGTTTTGCGCGTACCAAATAAGCGCTGGAAAGTGTCTCAAATTATTCTAGACTGATCAAAAAACAAAGACTTTTTTTTAGAATTTAGCAACTAATCCATAAACAAGGAAGGGAAACTGATGTCATTTCTATAATCACTTATAATCACTGATTCACTGAACAAATAATTTAATGAAAAGTTTAGAACATGAATCATGATTCCAGACCAAAACAATTAACAAAACCACACAACCAGTAATCTCCATACCTACCTTGTGCTGTTGCACCCCCCCCCCCCCCCCCCCCTCATAATAGTATGAACAATACAAACCTCCACACCTAACAGCAATCTCCAAACATAACAGCAACCACACCTCAGCTATCACCAAGAGATCCGTAACGAACAACGGAAAGACCGAGACCCTCCGTCACAATCACATGAACCATCACATGAACCGTCACATTTCTTTTCACAATCACACACCACTGTTCAGTTTCACTTTCGTATACTTTCAATATTACCTCAAATTGTCTTATACATCAAACTCTCTGACTCTCCAACTAGTTCAACTGAGGCGTATGATTCCCAGCTGTCGTCGGAGTCTTTCAGACAACTGAGTTCTTTTATCATACTTTCTGAGCGGGTTCTGCACTCACAGCTATAGGTAATTACCTGTAAGGGGTATCATATTAAAATGTGTATCGAGTAAAATTAAAACGTTTTTACAAACTTAGGGTTTGCTAGGTCCTTTGACAAGCTTATAATAAGTATTTAGCTTTTATATTGCCATTGGATTGTCTATATGCCAGGCCGAATATTCTTATCCAATAACCAAGTAGCTAACTCTCTGAGAGAGTCTCTCTCTCTCACTCCCTCTGTCACGTTACAAGATATAAAATTCATAACCTGGCACGTACGCCGGCCAACTAATCAGTGATTGAATGTATCCTACTATCCTACTATCCCGGCGCAGTATGATCCTATCATCCTTGTGAACAGAGAGAGAGAGTGAGAGAGAGAGAGAGACAGAGAGAGAGCGAAGCGAGGAGAGAGAGAGAGAGCAGATCGAGAAGAGAGAGAGAGACGAGAGAGGAAGCCAGAGAGAGAGAGAAGAGAGAGAGAGAAGACGAGAGAGACGAGTGGAGGAGAGAGAGAGAGAGTGATCGACCTCGAAAGAGAGAGAGAGAGTGAGAGAGAGAAGAGGAGACGATCGATGTGGACCAGTATTGACCGAGCAGGGAGAGGGCGAGGACGAGGGAGGAGAGGAGAGAGAGAGAGAGAGAGAGAGAGAGAGAGAGAGGGAGAAGAGAAAGAGGGCCCCCCCGGGAGACAGAGAGAGGAAAAGAGAGAGGCAGAGGAGGAGAGAAAAAGAGGGGAAAGAGAGAGAGAGAGAGAGAGAGAGAAAGAGAGAGAAATTTGGAAAAAGCTATAGATCCCCCTTTTAGAATTTTGATAGAAAAGAAAAGGGGTTCCAGATGTTTATGGGAGCTACAACCTCTTATGTCAGATTACTGTCATGTACTGGCCTCCCACCGCGGGGAGTGTTTACTAGTTTAGGAAAAATCAACATTTATAAAAATTTTTAATTATAGTATGCAGTTCCCCCCCGAGCTTACATTAAATTTTTAAAAAAACTTACCTTATATAAAAGGGGGGGGGGGGTTAGATGATTAGAAGCAAGAACTTCTGTACTACTGGCTGCCCAGTACTGCGGCATTGGTTTACTGGTTCAAGGCTGTGAAAATCTATGAAATCAAGAATATAGAAACCTTTTCGGGGTTGGTCTGTCAGCGCCGATAATCCGATACGGGCCCTTTTAATTTTCATTTTAAACGTTAGCCCAAACTACTTTTTTGTCTCCCGTTAGCAGCGATTTTCTGAATCTTAGTAGTTCTTGGCATTTGACAAGCTATGGCGCAACGAAATTTAAGCTTCTTGGTGACGTCAAAACTATTTAATAAAATATGAGACCCCTCTCTTCTTTTTCTTCTTCTTTTATAGTCATGATCTCTTTCGAATCTCTCTGGCCCTTTCTCTTGCCCCCTACTGCATCTCCCTATAGTCTCTGATTTGCGTTACTTTGTCTTGAATCTCTCACCGTTACTTTCAACCAAAAGGCCCCCTTAAAAATAGCTAAATTTTTCCCCTTCTTCGGGGCCCCCTACAAAGCACCCCTCCCACATTGGGGGAGTAAGGTCCCAGGGGAACAGGGTTAAATCCCCCGAGCCCCCATCCCTTGGTGATCTTCTCTCTTGTTCTTCTCTTTCTTCTCTCCCCTCTTTTTCCCCTTTTCTATCCCCCCCCTTCTTCTATTCTATCATGCTCTCTTTCCCCTCATCTCTCCTAATTAATTCCCCCCCCCTCCCTTTTTATCCTTTCCCCCCCTTCAACAAACTCTCTCTCTCTTTATTTTCTACCTCTCACTCTCACTCCTTATTTCTCACAATATCTCTAACCTGTCGCTTCCCATTTCTACAAAAGTACGAAAGCGTTATTTCCAATTTCCCTGAAAAATCCCCTCTTATTATCTTAACCTGGGCAAGGGAAAAAGAGGAGGTTTAGCTTCTAGTTTCCCAAACTACTTGTCAATCCTTTAAAAAACAAGGCCCCTGTTTTTTCTTTTGTGGGGGGGTTTAAAACGGGGGAGGACGGAACATCAAACTCACCTCGCCTGCTTCCCTCCCCCCATTGCTCTGTAATGCCCCTTTGCCCTTTAAAAACTCTTTCCATCTGCAGAAATCTTTAAAATTGGGTTAACAAAAAAAACCAAAAAAAAAAAAAAAAAAAAAAACCCCTTTTTAAGGGGTATGAAATCTATTTATATTATAATTTTTATATAAACTAAAATAAATCCTCCTCCCCCTTTTCTCTCTTTTTCAAAATTCACTCTCTGCGCAGCCCCGTGTATTGAAATTGTGTTTTGCGGGACCCGTCAAATTAAAATTAGCTAAAATTTTTTGTTTTTCTCCTTGTTTTTACAAAAAAATGTGAAGTTTGTCAAGGGAATTTTTTAAAAATTGGGGGGGGGGGGGGGGTATTTAAAACGTTTTAAACTTTCTAATTCAAATCAAATTTGAAGATTTCCCCCCCCTTTTTAAATCTCCACGCCCCACAACGGCCGACAGAGAGATAACTATGAGAAGAGTTAAACAACTAGAAGCCTAGAAAGTTTGTTTACTGCCTGTGCTATTACCCATGTGTCTTATAGAGTTCAGAATACCAGCAACTACCATAATTCAAACAATATCACTGCTTATATTGTTTGGGTTCCAGCGGAACATATCTGCATATATAAATAACGTATATCTTTTAACTAACCCCCACTTTCCTTCTAGCTATGATGCAAGTTAACCTAACCTCTCTTGTTGGAGAAACTCCAACATCAAACACCTACACTTTCCTCAGTCTGACCCTCCTAACCTGCTCCTACTTCTCAACTCTCTCCTACTATTTGGATCTCACACTAAACAAGGCCCTAAAATCAGACCCATCTACAGTACTACTTCTAGAGAGCCTCGCAGTTACAGACATTTTAATCACCATCTCCCACGTCCTCCCTGTCACCCTGACCTCTAATCATGGGCGGTTGGTCTCTAGGAGGTATTGGGTGTGCGGTGACTGCCACTACAACTCTCTATCTGTACCTTTTGGAGCTCCTTCTGGTGGCAGGGATATCCCTCCACCGCCTCAGACTTATCATCATCAGGAGGAAGGGGAGTAGAGAGGAGATCAGGAGGGCTCACAAGAACAACCAAACGAGGATCACCCTTGGAGTTTTGCTCCTAATGCCACTTCCACCCGTTCTGCTGACACTACTGGAGCCCGCGTCTAAGATCCTGTATATGGGAAAGTTGAGGTGTTGTGTTAGTGAGGTTGAGGGACCGGTGATAGGGTATATCATAACCTCATACCTCATCCTACCTGGACTTGTTATACTCTTTTGCAATGGGGTCATATTTGTGAAGATTGTGGCAATTAAACTTAGGTCAAAACGAAGGATAGGGTTCTTTGTGGGACTTCGATTCAGCTATAAGTCCTGGGTCTCTGGCACCTAAACGGACCCAACGGAAGATAAAATCTTCGACCTACATAACAATTTGTTGATCTTGTGGGGCCTTTCTGTTGTGCTATACACCCCTAGTTTGGGTTGTTGGCCGGGGAGAGTTCTTCCACAAGAGCAAGGGCACCTGGGCCATGTCCGATCCTATCCCTGATCGTGATCACAAATCCAGTCCTCTACACTTTCTCTAACATGAGATACAGACGGTATGTGTGGAGTGTGATCTGCTGCCGTCCCTTCCCTCCTGATATTAACACCCGCTCTACACCCTGACCTACTCTTCAATGATACCATTAGCAAGTTCTTCTCCAACACCACACCCCGACACAGGAAGATCTCAGCTATGAGTGTCACCCAAAGCCGCTCTTCCATGTCCTCCCAACCGAATCAGGACACCCGGCCGGAAAGACTCAAGGACACCCAGGCCATGTGAACTGTTTCTCAGAGCATCTCCCACGGAGTCCCAGTGAGACGTCTCTGTGTGGGGTATGCCAGGTGATCCAAACTAAACCTACCGTCACCACTACCACACCCCTAAAGTCGGCTAGTTGGGCCTTTCCTACTGCTAATAAAACTGTGAGCGAGGCTCCTTTGAGACGCCAGTTGACGGCCGAAAAGTGAATATATTGTGTCCATATATGTATTTTTTTATTTATTTTCTAGCTGACATGAAACAGCTTTCAACACCAACTGAGCACATATACTTCTTGCTCTAATAATGGAAAACTAACTGACACACACTACTAGGTGCGAACATATTCACCCCCTCTAGAAAACTTTGCAAGTGGGAATTTTTGAATTTTTCCGAAAAAATTAATACCGGGTGTTTTAAAAAACCCAGCAAGGACCCAAATTGTATACTACAAGGCTCTTGCTATGCGAATTCCTCACAGCATTCTAGAAAAGAAGACAGGCTCACATCCCTAACTCAAAGGGTACATTTTAAAATGATCTGGGAAATGTTTGTAGAATGTTAGTTACGGGGTGAGCTGTTAATCATGGTTTTTTAAAATATGACCCCCTTTCTCCTTCCAAAATTTTTTTCGAGAAAAACACGCCCATATCTCACCTTCCCCCAATATAAAGCTCATATGTGAGAGATATGGAAAAAGAGAAAAAGCGAGAGGAGTGGAGTAAAGAGAGAAAAAGAAAAAGCTATCGTCGCCCACGCCCCTACACACTGGATTATGATATGAAACCCCTTTTCCTCAAACCCCCCTGCTTTTGAACTGTTGCAATGCTTTTATTTAATAACCTGGTCATGCAAACCATCCGCCTGGCTGAGGAGGATTGGGGTGGGGTACGAGACTCGAGTGGTTAAATTTTAATAATTTGTATATGTTAGTCAAAATCTGCGAACCCCTCCCGATCTTTTAATTATGGAAGGTTAGAAGTGTTTTAATTTTCCTGTGATTTATGGAACTCATGCTACTGCTCCGCCCGTCATCTGTTGGACCCCCCTCGGGCCCCGCACGTTTTCCCTCATATTATGCAGGGAAAAAAATTTGTCAAATTTCGCCCGTTGATTTAAAAATTTTTTCGGGGGTTTTTGTTATAGGGGTATTATGGAATTTGGAAAGGCTTGCAGAGAGAGAAAGGTTGGGGGTGGGACGAGACTCGAGTAGTTAAATGCAGGAAAGAGCGGTTCATGTAGGCAAATGCCCTCGACTGGTCATTAAAATATGAATTATAAATCCCGTCACTTTGGACCGGGGGCAAACGAAATCATCGGCAAAAAAGGGGGGGGGGCAAAAATAAAAAGTATGGAAGTGGAATTTGGTTTCCTTTCTTCTCCCCCTCCTTTTCTTCCCTGGAATTTTTTTTCCCCCTTCTCTCTTTTTCTTTTCCCTCTTTTTCTCTCTCTCTCCCTCTCTCTCTCTTTCTCCCCATCTCTCTCTCTCTCTCCCCCCTCTTTCCTTCCCCCTCTCCCCTCCTTCTCTCTCTCTCTCTCTCTCTCTCTCCCCCTCTTTTTTTTTACTCACCGCCCTGGGTTTTTCCGGGTTTTTTTTCCCCTTCACTTTGTCAAGAATAATGGAGGGGTGCTCTACTTTGGAAAAGGGGAAATCGATTTTTTTCATTTCCCCCGGAAAATACTGAAACGAATAAAAGCAAGGGAGCCCCCCTTCCTTTCCCAACTCTCGTTTTGGGAATTTACCCGCTTTAATACAGGAAAAAAGTTAAAAAATTTCCCAAAACGACCCCTATCAAAACTTTTTAATTTTTAAACCCGGGCTGGGTGATATACCCAGTGATCAAAAAAAAGTTAAAAAAATAACCTTTCCGGGTTTCCCGCGGCCCCTTTTCACTGAGTCCCTATAACTCCTCATCAAACGTATCTTTTGACTTAACTCAACTTTACACATTTTACCTAAACATCCCTTTCCCAACACATTAACTTCTTCAGCTACCCTTAAACCAAACCCCTAAAAACGTATCTTCTGATCTAGCTGTCCTCAACACCAAAAAAAACCCCGGGATCTTTTGTCTACTGACCTCAAAAAAACCATTTATTTCCGGGGGTCCTCCGGGGGGCGCAGTTCATCTTTGGGAATTTTTTTCAGCAGTGTCCGGGGCTTTCCACCTTCTCCTCTGCTAAAAATTCTCATCATGTCTCGGTTCCTGGGGGGAGAAGAGGGGCAAAAGGGACATTCTCTGGCCCCTCATCCCGTGGGTTTTTTGTGGGAAAATTTTTAAAACTTCATCGCTTTTTTTCTAAAAAAAATCAGGGGACTAATCTGCACCAAACACCCTTTTTGTACGCCCAAAACCTTTCGTACATCACGGGTATTTTCCTAAGTTAAACCCGCTTTTGGTTTAAAGGCAAGGCCACGAATTGTTGAAAATTGAGAGTGACAATAATGAGTCTTGAGTGTAGTTGGAAATGAGCCTACAAATGATATCTAATAGAAAGGGCATTGTATCTACCCTATTGCTGCATTATGGTACCCGCCCTCCCTGCCGAGGGCCCCTCCCTGCCGGGGGTCCAGGGGGGTCTTCGGCGGGGGGGGGGAATGGGGGATAATGTCCTAGGGCCCGACGAGATTGGGTTTATCCCCGTCGGCCGTAGGACATTGACCCCTATATTCCGCCCTCCCTGCCGAAAACTGACTCCGAGAGAGTATTCGGCAGGGGAGGACATTTACCCCTCCTATTCACCCTCTGTACCGACGATCGGCAGGGAGGATATTTCACCCCTCCTTTTACCCTCTGTACCGACGATCGGTAGGGAGGGCGTTTCACTCCTTCTGTGAGCTCGAGAATTTGGCCGGCAGGCCAAATACGAAGAGTTCACTGTGTATTTTTCCTCTGAGTATCGTTAGGGTTAGGGTTAGGGCCATAAACAATCGAATTCCTGCCAGCGAGGGCGCGGTTAAGATCAATCGATTTCCTGCCAGGCCCACGGTTAGGAACACAGTGTACGGAAATCCGACACATTTTATTTTTAAGTGCTACTTTAGTTAATCACTGCTAATTAGTGGTTGAATATTTTGAAGTTTTAAGAACGGAAAAAGGGAACAGAAGGGATTATCTATCCAGCTATGTAATTTTTAGTTGAATTTTCAGATCATAACATAAGTCTATCCTTCCAGAACACCAGGTCATTTTTGGTCAATTTTGGACATAATTGATCAATTATCTAATTGACCAATTAACTTTTTTTAAGGTTAAGCTGGCCTAACCTTCACGTCTCAAACGTCCTCTTTCAGATGGTGTAATTTTTTGGAATTTTGTAAAACACATTATCACTCAGACTGCATTTAACTGTTTAGTACTAGCCTATTGTACCGTCTTCATAGTGAAGTGCAATTTCGGGTCGAAAAAGTCAATTTTGTAACAAAGTCATATCTTAACTGTTTTTAATCGAATATATTGTTGCATTAATGTTGTCGATACAGTTATCCGCTTATTACTACTTACTTTTATTAAGTTTTTTGGCCAAAATCGAGCCAATATAGCGTTTTTTGGTCAATTTTGGACATATATGACTTAAAAATCCCAAAATTTTTTATGCATAAAAGACCTCAGACAGTGCTTGGCATCTGAAGATAACTTTCAGCTCTTTAAATGAAGTCAAACAGGTCAAAAATCACTTAGATTGACTTAAATGGTGATTTGGCCAAATTTGGCTGGCAGATCAGCATTGGTGTTAAGCTGAGCACTAACAATATGATTCTTTATTGGTTAGAAATGATCGAATTCCGTTCAAATCATTCATATTCCGTACAACAAAACCCTGGTTAGAAAGTATCGAATTCCGTACAACACTTGAACTCTAACCAAAATATACTCCATTGGTTAGAAACTATCGAATTCCGTCCAAATCGTTCCTATTCCGTACAGGTCCTAACCGGTTAGAAAGTATCGAATTCCGTACAACACATGAACCCTAACCATTCATACTCCGTTGGTTAGAAACGATCGAATTCCGTCCAAACCGTTCTATTTCCGTTCTATGAGGCCAGGGTTAGAAAATATCGAATTCCGTACACGCAGGGTACTTACAATAGCACTCTCTGCACTCTTGTACGGAATTCGATAGTTTCTAACCTTGCCCGTGGACGGACATCATACAGACTGGACGGACATCCGACAAACTGTACGGATAGTAGACTCAGTGGATGCATCAGAAAGATCGGACGGACACTGCACAGTTTGTCGGATGTCCTGCCAATATGTCGTACGGATTTCGATTGTTTATGGTTAGGGTTAGGGTTAGGGTTAGGGTTAGGGTTAGGGTGGTGGTTAGGGCGGTGGTTAGGGTGATGGTTAGGGCGATGGTTTGGGTTATGGTTTCGTCGGCACAGAGGGTGAAAAGGAGGGGTTAGGGTAGGACATTATACCCCCATATCCCGCCCTCCCTGCCGAATGACCTCCCTGCCGACCCGTCGGCAGGGAGGTCCGTCGGCAGGGAGGGGGTGACTCCTGCATTATTCAAACCCAAGTTTAAAAAAATCAAAAAATCTCCCAACGACGACACCCTACTGGCTACTAAAATCCCCACTCCCCCAGACGAGATACAACTGCGACGGTGTTGGTGGGCATCCATACTGGCGTGTTTCTAGCACTGGTGATAGGGGCAGTAGTGGTGGATCAAACGGAGGACATGGCTTTGGCAGGGTGGGCCCTGGTCATGGCCCTTGCTGCTGAAGTCATCATGAAGATCACCATGGAGATATTCACTGTGGCAACCACGAGGGATTGGATTCTAGAGGTAACTGGGGGTAACTAGGGGGTAACTAGGGGTATCCAATACCACCAGGGATTATATTCTAGAGGTAACTATGTGGTAACTAGGGCCTGGGGTAAAATTTGAAAAAAGATATATGTCATGACGTTCTGCTTTCCATATCATTAAAAAGTGACGGTCTGGCATTAAAATAATCTTGAACTCTAGGACTCTAGAAGATACTAGGATACTTGACATTTATGTCAGGAGTCTAGACCACTTAGTGCTCTGCAACTAATAGGCATTTGAAGGGTACAGATGGCGGCTCGTTGAACTGCTTGTACTACATGTTGTGCAGTAAAATATAGAAAGAGAGATTGACAGGTAAAATTCAAGGGAGTGTCGGAGGGGGGGGGGGTAAGCCGGTAGGGGTGACCGTTGTCTAGACCACACCTAGGTATTGCGATATGAACCAATACCTTCTGGAACCATCCATAGCAATCGATCCCCTTCATCTAATGTGATCCTGACGTCAACATTACTAAACCATTCACTCACCCATTTAACCAAATTAGTTCATCATGATGATGCATCATCTCTCTCTGAAATGTCTCTCTCGCTCTCCGTCTCTCTCTTTCCATCTCTAGCTTTCAAGTCACCATCATAACGTCATTTTAAAAGCCACTATAAGTGATTCTTTGCTAATTTAAGCAATTGGTCACCCTCAACATCTCAAATCCTATCCCATTTAGAGATTCCCCCCCCCCCCCCGAGATCTTCTAGAACCTTCTGATCATGTCATCTGACTCAAGAAACATATAACCCCCTCTAATCACCTCCTGCTAATCTCACCTACTGACCTTGATGTTATCTTGTCTCACCTTCCCTTCCTAACAGATATCAGATAACGACTCAGAACAGATGGTGACAGGAAACACATGGTACTACATAATGGCTGTCACTATTCCGGGCCTCATGACCCTCGGGGGAAACTACCTGTTTGATGAAAACTTGGGGGGAATCACAGGTATAATAGTGACAATGCTCTGAGTCTGACCGCAGCTTTCCCGCTGTCAGGCCAACCATCAATGCTCTGACAGACATAGCGTGACGTCACAGATTTAAAGAGAGAAATGACGTCATAACTGTTAGTTGTCAGACAACTAATAGTTGATCGAAACGTGGGAATCAAGCTGTCAGGCCAATTCCCTGATCGCGGTTCTCGCTCCTTATTTGAAAGAAACGAGAATATTTACCCTTATTTAGTAAAACTAATACTCAATAATCCTTCCCTCCCAGGTATCGTGTTGACTCTGGGAGCAACAGCCATCCTCCTCCAACTGCTAGCCCTAGCTGGAATCATCTTTATAATCGGCCCTCAACGCTCCAACCTAGATCACCATGCCCCCTCCCTACCACACAACAACTACAAATACTTCTTCTCCATGCCTGCCTGGGAGCTCTCCCTGGGACTTGATGTCGAGAGTGTGGGACTCATCTCATTCGGCCTCTTCATGAGGATGTTCCTAGCACACAAGGGTGTCACCCCCTACACCATCTCAGTTCTGTTATTCCTTCAGTCTGCAGCTGCTGTTATTGCAGCCCTCTTCTTCCCTGCCATCAGGAGGTTCTGTCAGGACGGATACGTGCTGATGCTGTGTGTAGTTGGGAAGATTGTATTCGCTGCTGTTTTCCTGTTTGTGGTACTAAAACAAACCTACCAAAGTGAGATCGAGGATGCGGTGGTGATCATCACCCACGATGCCATCTTCATTGATTTGGAGAGTGTGTTACCCCAGGATAACACTATTCTAACTGCTACCATCATGGTCAGCAGTGTGCTGCTAGCCATGTTCTGTCAAGTGGACACCCTCTCATCCAACCAGATTATCCAGGAGTCCATCCTGGATGGAAACAGGGGACAATACGCTTCCGCAGAGTTCTCCTTCAAGTACATTTTCACGCTGATCAAACAAATGTGTATTGCCTGCATTGCCTTTGAGTCTCTGTTCATGGTGCTCCTGGTGCTCACTTTTGTGTGTGAACTGGTGAAACTGTTTCTGGTCGTGAAGTGGGTGTTGAGGAGTCGGAATGCGAGGTTTGGGGATGTGGACGAAATAAAACTTGAAAAGACAAGTCTAATGGCTAGCTAGTAGGACCGGGTAAATTGGGAGTTTTTTTAATTTGTATCATCGCAGTTTGTGTATATGATCCGTCATAGAAAGTAGTTGTTTTGTTCAAACCTTGGCGTGAGACAGGGCAAGAAGTTAGTTGCATGAAAGGACTATAATGTTAGGACTATGTTAGAGCTACATTTGATAACCCAGACGTCTGGACCATTGTCTAGACACTAATTTGTCTGGTCTCCATTTTGTGAGGGATGTTTATGACTTCGAACCGGGACATAAACCAGACCCGTCTCGAAGAGAATGATCATGGGACGTGATATCATGTCTATTGAAGTTGTTTTGTATGGTGCTATTTATTGTGCCAGTTCTGTAGAAGATGTTCGTGTTCAATATGGCTCAAGGAGGAAAACATATCACACTTCAATACGTGTTGCACCACGTGGCATGCACACAATAGTGTTCCCATATTATGCTCCCATTGTGTCGAACGTTTCCCACCACTATTTCAATTCATTTCCACCATTAATCCCCAAAAAGATGGGCTGAAAAGGGGACAGGATGTGACCATGAACATTGGACAAAACGCCACTATATTTCCGGGGTATTACAATAGTTAATCACGTGATATATTTGTTGCCAAAAATAGCCACCTATTCGATCTATAAAACCGAGAAAGCAAAAACTGTTTATTCATCAACTTTGTAAACCATTTTACTCATAAACCACTGATCGTGATCCCTGCTTTAACTATGCTGAAGCTACTGGTTCTAATCTCTACTGTCGGATTCTGTCTTGCAGAAAATGAAGAAACGTAAGCTTTCATTCTATTGAATACAATTTACGTGACTCACTACATGTTACCATTACTTCAGACGGGATACTTGATTACTATAACTATCGGATAGTTTACTAGTTCAAACACAAATGATGTTTCTATAATTACAGGTTGGATAAGAGGGCATCGTGCAGTATCATTGAGAGTGGTGGTAATGCTAGGTTTTACCCAGTTGATTCTGTAATTCAGGTAAATCGGATGCTGGTGGATAGGGGTGGGAGTAATCTCGGGTTCTGGGGGTAAAGGGGAGTATACCTTCCCGACGCGAACTACCATTTATTGTCCACACCCCACGGCGGAGTATTCTAGAAGTAGATAACCACTAGATAACCACTAGATAACCACTATACTAAACCAGATACCCTGTACCTCTCAAATCTAAAATCTCAAATATCTTTAAATAGATGGGGCAAACAGAGTTGTGTCAGTGTCGAAGTTCTGGAACTTTCCGATGTCGTCATTCGAGCAGGATCGCTAAGAGGTGGATCGAGGAGGAGGAAATGTAAGAGAGAGAGGGAGCTAATTTAGTTTCTGCAGAATCACCCTACCCTACCTACGTCATTCAATATTCTTTTTAACCGTCCTGCCGCGACTAGAAATACCTTATATAATTACTTCGGTACCTGCTAAAAGCAAAATCCTAATCCCTTTAATAATATAATTCCTGCTAAATACGAATGTATAAACTCGATTACTAAAATCCGGCTATATTAATTTTAACCTCTACAGGGAGCAACATATATTTATATTTTCTAACCTCTGATCCCTATAACAGGGAGACAGCTGAAGTGGAGAAGAGGGCATCTTGTGTGATGATTGAGGAGGGAGGAAGGAGTAGGAGCTACCCTGTTGACTCCATAATTCAGGTACAGCACATTATGACACCACTACCAGTCTCGAATGTTTCCTTCTGGGGGTATAACATCGTTCCTGGGGGAGGAGAGGGTACGGTTAAATAGCTGTAAATTTATACTGGGGTGAATTCTAGTTTCTTGGTAATTTGTCTGCTACCAGTAAAATATCCATTTTAGGGTTGATTTAGGAGATTTACCCCCCTCTTTAGAAACCTTGTTGGGATACGGGCCACCCGACATTCCTTACTCAACATATTTAACCCATATTCCCTCATCAGATGAGCCAGACGGAGAAATGTCAATGCAGAAGTTCTGGAACATTCCGTTGTCGTGATTCTACCAATAAGCGACCTAGTATCGACAAGAGATGGCCCCGATATGGGTTTTAAACAATAACCCATGAACAATTTAACTTTATATAAAGCCCTAAAAATTGGACAGTACGCATCTTTCATTTACAGTGCATGTAATTGTGTAGTAATTTATCATACAGTTCAATATACTCCCTCCCTTGTGAAACATTGTGAGCGTTCCATTGTCCCCCCAGAAAACAAAAGGGGCCAGGATAAAGGGGGCAGGATAAAGGTGCCCCAAATTGTCCCAGCTGCTGCAGCTCCCTTATTAAATATGTGCATCATATGGTGGGTTACAAAGTCAAAAAGCTCTTGTTCTCTGGACAAAGTTGGTTGGACCCTAACATCCGTTTCCGCAGAATCCATCTTCTCTTTTCTCCTTTCATATTCGTATTCCCTCTCTCTCTGTCTATCTCATCATCCTCTCTTTCTCTCTCTTTCTATCTTATCATCCTCTCTCTCTTTCTCTTCTTGGTGGAGCTACTTCTTGTTCAACAATGGCGCCCCGGGGCGGATATGCGTGCGCAACGAGAACATGGACCTAGAGTGAGAGAGAGAGAGAGAGAGAGAGAGAGAGAGAGAGAGAGAGAGAGAGAGAGAGAGATAGAGATAAAAGGATAGAGATACAAGAACTACTTGGAGAAGAAGAGTTCAGTGCGAACAAAAGAGCTACTTGAAAAGGAAGGGGGACCAGGAGGAGTAGCACGTGCACAGTGAGCCCCCTCCTCTTGTTGTCGCCCCACCCGGATATTTACATCACGTGACATGCCACCCTGCAACCCATATAAATCATCCCAAGCATCCCTAGCACCTCAATTCAATCCCAATACTTGTTTACTCAGTTTCATATCAAGCCTCCGGCCCCCCACTTCTCCAAAATGTTCAAGATTCTTGTTGCTGTTTCGGTGGTTCTCTGTGTGGTTAGTGCCCTTCCTGCCAAGAGGAGCGTGGACATGGATGATGATGACATGTGAGTAACTGAGAGAGTAAAATATCAATCTTTGCTAGGCAATCTTGAGAACTGCTACCTAATATTCCGAGCTAAAATCGACCGCGGCGCACGTTTTCTTCTCTGCCATTTGATCGTTCATTCTTTCATTCATTCTTTCCTCAAAATATACCTACGCTGCTAAAATAAGACCTGTCATCCATCCCTTCAATCTACATAACTAATATAACTATCACTGTCTAATATTAGTCAAATGATCTTGCTGTCTAAGTGTCATATAAATATAGACCGTCTATTTTTAGAAGACATCATTGAAAATTACCTAAAAATGGTTGGCTATAAAAATATTGTCTAATAAAAATGAAATATTGACAACCACTTAACCAAACCGCTCTCTTATCAAACAAAATTCTATTAATAGGAGTGTGAGAGTATACGAAAAATATTCCAATTCCTTAATTGGTCAATCTGTCAATTTCTCGATTAAGAGTTAAATCATTCGCTCCCTATAATTTCAATTTCCATAGTAACCCATGAATCTTCCTAAATGATCCCAAAATAACCCTAAATGATCCCTAAATTACCCCCTCTCTCACCTGCAGGGCTCTGCTCGAGGTTCTGGTAAGGGATGCTGCTAATGTTGAGAAGAGGTCAACCTGCCACATGATTGAGGGAGGAAGAGAGTACGCTGTTAACTCTGTTGTCCAGGTAACGGCTTTTAATCACCATGGTAACCACGAGAGTTATCATTCCTGAACCATAGAATCAAATTCAAATCCCATTCTTTCAATCAGGTTTCCTGTAATGTGTGTCAATGTAAATCTTCAGGAAAATTCAACTGTACCCATCGAACGTGTGCTTAGGTAGCAAAATCGAGTGCCTTGCTTAGTGTATGATGCTAGCAAAATCGAGTGTTTTGCTTAGTGTGTGATGCTAGCAAAATCGAGTGTTTTGCTTAGTGTGTGATGCTAGCAAAATCGAGTGCCTTGCTTAGTGTGTACTTATGATGCTATTGAATTGGTATCAAAATCGAGTGCGTTGTGTGTTTTCTCTGCTTCAAACGATTTGCTACAAAAAGTGAAACGGGGGAGTGCCTTTCTCTCATCGTATCACAGATTATGTCATACTTCATTAAATATCTTATGAGACATTTTTGAACTAGTGAACAGCTGAAGGGTGACGTGTGTGATTGTTTGAGTTTTATCGATTAGATTACCAACTCAACTTACCAAATATCCTTGTCTTTAACTTACCAAATATCCTTGTATTTTCAGGTCAGTGGTAGCCGATTGTGTCAGTGCAGGTCAACAGGACAGTTCAGGTGCAGCGACGTCGGAAAATAGAGAGAGAGTTAACAGACACTGTTTTTATGTTTACTGCACTTTCTTATCAATAGAAAGAGCGTATCTTATTCCTTTTCTCTATGTTTTGCCTCTTTTTAACCCCTTTAACCACCTGATTTTTATATTTGATTCCTGGGAATAGTGCGTTAAATAAGATGGCCTGTCAGCCGGGGATATGGGTGCTTCTGGGCTAGAACAGAGAGAGAGAGAGAGAGAGAGAGAGAGAGAGAGAGAGAGAGAGAGAGAGAGAGAGAGAGAGAGAGAGAAGAAAGCGAGAGAGAGAGAGATAGGACTAGGAGAGAGAGAGAGAGGAGAGGAGAGAAGAGAGAGAGAGAGAGAGAGAGAGAGGAGAGAGAGAGAGAGAGAGAGAGAGAGAGAGAGAGAGAGAGAGAGAGAGAGAGAGAGAGAGAGAGAGAAAGAGAGAGAGAGAGAGAGAGAGTGAGAGAGAGAGGGGGGGCGAGGAAGATGTAGACTGCACTGCATCCCCCGACGAGAAACGTCAGCCGTTCAAAGTCTAAGAGAGAGAGAGAGAGAAATAAAAGAGAGGTGGTCCGACTGTTTAACAAGCTAACCATGATAAAGGGAGGATGCAGTGCTTGTCAAAGAATATTAAATGCTAACAATTCACTGGGGTCATAATAAAAGCATAACATAACATCTGTACAAAATCAATAATAATATTATGGGTGGTCATATTGTAGTGATCACATACTCTGAGTTCTGATAAGAAGAGAGGTGAACTCTCAAAGTAAACCCACCGAGCTGGTGGCTCACCACCAAAAAGGTCTACTTAATAGACGGTAAAGATATGGATTTATACACCTAGCTGGTAGGGTCTGAAAAGTCTATTCCAGGATGCTGTACTGAAAGTGTCTCTAAATGTTTCTGGTATGCGACAACTCGTTTAACCAGGACCTGAAATTGAGTTGCTGTGTAAGTGGAGTATTGGAGTACTCAACAAGAAATAAGGGGGAGTAATCAAGTTTTTTAAATCATATTTCTTGTCCCATTATTTACTGATAATCTTGCTAAGTAAGGTCCTTCACCCTTTACTAAACAATTATAATCAAGATGAGACTGACCTCCTTCTCTTCCTTGAGTTCCTGAAGTTTTTCGACAACGAGAGGTTCCACATTAGGGGCGGATACCCCAGTTAGCCCCTCCAGCCGGTCCTCTAACAGGGCGTTCCTTCTTTTTAATCGGACAGCCTCTCTGGCAATCTCCTTGGCACCATTGGGCATCTTACACTCGTGAAGCAATCTTATCTCCTGGGAAGAAGAAATTGGATTGATATGAGTCTGTGTGCTTTCAACTAAATTTGTTCTGGAAATGGTTGTTGAGTAAGGGGTCACTCAATTCAAGGAAATGGGGGGAGGAGGGTTACCAAGATTGATAGAGTTGGGTAGTCAGCTGGTTCAGGTCTGAGCTGTCAAGGAGGGAGAGATAGAGAGGGATGGAGAGAAGGGAAGCTGGAGAGGGAGGGATGGAGAGAGGGATGGAGAGAAGGGGAGCCGGAGAGGGGCTAGCCGGCTACCCAATTATATTGTCAAATTGGTCCTCATTTAAAGTGAACGCAATTTCAAAGTACCTTCTAGAAACCACTAAACGATTCTCGGATTCTCAGAAGCGCTCTGGTTATGTCGTTCCATCCTTTCCCAGGGTCGCCGGGTTCGCTCTGTGACAAATCAAGATGGACCTACCTCTTCTAGATCGCTCTCCCTCTCAGAGAGTCCAGTAAGTCGTCTCCTAATCTCCCCGAGAAGTCCAGTCTTTCTAGCAAGGTCAGCTTTGAGCTGGACTACTTCGTTGGTTAGGGTAGCGTTGTGGGAAGTTAGGGCTTCCAACTGTTCCCCTCTAGCACTACTTGCCTGGGGAAAATAGGTATATAAAGTGAGATATTAAATATAGCCGACAGGAGAGGACAGGAAGGTACAGAATATCTGCTCATGGAAGAGAAATACAAGATTTAAAGTTCTAGAACTATAGTACCCGGTTGTAAACTAAACAGTAACCACTTTATCAACCCCCGCCGCCAAAAACTAACCCCCCCCCCCATAACTAACCACTTCACGACCGTCCACCCGCCCCGCTACCCGACAACTCACCCCCCCCCCCCCCTCATCTCACGCCCCCCCCCCCCCCCATCTAACCACCCCCGCCATCTAACCACCCCTACAACTCACCCCCCTCCCCCCAACTTACCACTTCCTCCTGTTCCTGTAACAGTGCAACCTCCTTCTTCAACAGGGCTGTCTCCTCAGATTTCAGATCCAGCTCAGCTCTCAGTGCTTCCACCTCCTGTTTAACCTCACTCCTCACTACCTCCTCCACCTCTCCCCTTACACCATCCCGCAACTCATCCTTCAGCTTCTCTTTATTTTCAACCTGGAGAAAGGTGAGGGGTAAGACATTGTTGTATAGGGTTCACATAATAGGGTGGTGGGGTGACAGATGTAGGAACGATGAAGGTTGGGGGTTATAATATCATGGTCTTGTTCGAGTACTGGGAAATGGTGACGGGTGAAGCACGAAGTGAGCTTCCAAGAAAGTTGTAATTAGTCATTTCTATGAACATAATATATTTCTCACCTTAGCGACCTTCCCAGTCCTCAACTTTCCCAGTTCTCGCTTCTGTTCATCGTTCTCCCGTTGTAGCTTGTCAATGACTCGTCTCATTCCCCCCGCTACACGTTCCAACTCCGCCACACTCTTCCCACCACCACCACCAGATCTCCCACCAACTGGGGCTGAGCCCGGTTTGGCCTTCTTGAGGACCTCATTGTGGTCCTGGAGATCGGATACTCTGGTTCTGAGCCGGGGTACTTCTAGTTTTAGGTGTTCCAATTGTAGGTTGAGAGATAGGGCTCGATGCTCTGCTTCGATCAGCTTCTTTTCTTGTACACGGGACGCCTGGGAAGAGATGAGTTATACACATCTCCCTTGAATAACATCCAAGTTCCAGCTGGTATCTAGATACCCTCCTAATTTGAGGGGACCTATGCATAATACCGGACTGAAGGTCCTGCAGTGAAGAACATACCTCTCGAATGAGAGAGAACTGTACCACGTCTTCCTTGTCTGCACAATCCCTTATCTGTTGTTCTAAATCAGAAACAGTCGTCCTCAGCACAGCGATGGTTTTATCTCTCTCCGAAATAGGGAGAGTGCTCTGCTCCGCAAGATCTAGTTTTAGCGCAGCGTTCTCTTGTTCAAGGGTGTAGACCTGATCCTTCAGGTCTGATGTTGTGTTCTTGGGGCCAGGTTTAGGGGCAGTAGCCGTGGTTGTAGTAGTGACAGGTTGGGACTTCTTTAGTTTTAGAGAAAGGGAGGTTTTTTCTTTGTCAAGACGTTCTATTGTGTCTTTTAGGGAGGAATTTTGTCTGGATAGAGTTTCAATCTCGGTATCTTTCTGGGTGTTACTTTTCTTTAGCTGATCAACCTGCGAAAAAAGGAAGAATTGAACATCAACACCTTTAGAAATTAACATCCGATAAAAAATATGAGAGGAGACTATTCTACCTTTTTGGCCCACTTCTTATTCTCCAGCCACGTTTCAGTGGTACGGGGTTGCTGTTTTATAGCAGGAACTTGATCATTAGGTGGACTCAATATGGGCTTCTGAAGAAATATGTCAAATGTTAACTCCCAGTGCAAGTTTTATTATTATTTTGACACTTCTCATGGGAACCCACGAAGGCTAATTTTAAAAGGCTGATAGTTTGACTAGACATAAGCAACCAAGTCACGTATATCACTCGGCTCGTTTTAAAAACTCAAACCAAAGAATGATTACACTATAATCATTCTTTGGCTGTAAGTTATAGCTAAAGAGCAAAATTATATTCAGAAAGGAATGAAATAGTTGTGACTGGCACGATTAAACAAACCTGATCAGATGGTTTCTTCGACTTCTTAGTGGGTGAAGGTTTAACCTTCTTCTCTTCAAGAGTCTTCATCTCCGTCTTTAGGGCCAAAATAGCTGTTTTTAGCTTTCCAATCTCTTCATCCTTAGCCACCAGATCCTTGTTCTCACCAGTACCCCTCTTCAGACCGTCAGAAAGGCTCTTGTTCCTGACAAGAAGCTCCGAGTTCTGTTTCGTGAGCTCGGAAACTTCACCTTTCAGTGCCTCAACCCTCTTCGCGCCGTCCCCCACTATTTTCTCCTTCTCCTTTTCTCTCGCACTCTGTTCCTCTTTCCTCTCTTGCTTTCAAATCACTTATCTCCTGGCGAAGTTTGAAGATACTGTCCCTTAGTTGAGCGTTGTTTTTGTCCTGCTCTAATACCAAGCTCCTCTAATTCAGCTCGGTTGTGGGGAACAGTCCGCAGGGAGGGATTGAATTGAGTGGAGCTCCCTGGATAAATCCTCGTACTTCCTCAACCAATCTTGCTCCTAAAAACAATGTTGTGTCATATTACAGCTAGCTATTGTAGCGCTTGTCAGCGCTTTTGGATCACAACAGTAATTTGGTGGGGATCGGGAAGACGCAGTGTCATCAATAGGGTGCTTTTATTACAAGCGACGCGCATGGAGAACGCGCGCATGCTGACTTTACCATCACCGTTGCCACTTTGCAAAAGTGTCACACAATACAAAGTCATTATGAACGTGCACTTTTGGCCAGCCAAACCCCCAGGCACATCTTAAGACTACTACCCCATGGAATAAGACCCCTCAGTACTAACCTTGTAGGCATGCTGCTTGCTCTGGGACTCAAGTTCTCTCTGATGTTTCTCATTTGACGTTTTGGCGTCTTCTCTCATCTTCCGTAGGACCTCTTGGAATTGTTTGATGGCGCTATCTTTCTGCTCTATCCGACTGTTCAAGACCTGGATAGCCTGCTGAGCCGAGGCTTGAGATTTCTGAAAGAATAAAGACTTTCTAAAAAAGTAATCTCTAGCTGTTTATGAGAGATCGACGAAAAGTCTTTCGTTGACACAATTTCTTTGATCTGAGCTAGATTCAAAGAACTCAAGTTTTAAAAACACCTTCACCACGCGAGATGTGAGTTATTCCCTGCCATTACTCATTTTCATAATCCACTAACCTGATAGACAGAAGTGTCAAAGTTCCCTCCTTCAGTTCCTTTCACAATTATTTCCTCTTCCAGTTTCTCCCTGCTCCTTTCCAACTTCACTATTTTACCATTAGCTGTCTTTAGGGATGACTTGAGTAGGGAGACTTCTTCTTTTAGAGACCTTATTGTGTCCGATTTCTTGCCAAGTTGTTCATTTAGGTGATCCACTTCCAGAGAAACTGGGGAGAGAGATTAGATGGAGATAGAGAGATAGAGGGAGATAGTGAGTGAGAGAGTGAGAGAGAGAGAGAGAGAGGGAGAGAGAGAGAGAGAGAGAGAGAGAGAGAGAGAGAGAGAGAGAGAGAGAGGGGGATGAAGAAAGAGAGAATCCAGCATAACCCAGGGTTGCACAGATTGCATTTTGATTATATCGTTTTCTGATTGTCTGCTTCCCCTACCATTGTTCCCGATACCTAAGCTACTACAGCAGCTGGGGTCCTTGGGAGAGAGTAGAGACTCGAAATTTGACCAGCTATAACAGTCGGACCCCGATTTACCGGGACGGTCGGGGGAAATGAAAGGGTTTCGTCCGGTATATCGGGGTCCGGTAAATTGGGATCCGGTAAATCGGGGTCCAACTGTACCTGTATTATTTTCCCGGCCTTACCCCACAACATGTAATATTCATTAGTCATGTTCATTAACATATTCCCTGATCCCATTGTGTTACCTCAATATTATTATTTAGTGGCCCACACATCACCAAAATCCCACCTACCTATTTTGTTTGTATCAGGTCTCGGAACACCCCACTTCTTCTCATCCTCCCTCTCCTCTTTCTTTTTCGGGCGGGTTTGTTGGGATTGCATAGTTATTGGCGATAGTGATTTTTGTTCTGTTAACATTTCGTAAAGACTCCCATTCTCCTCCTCTAATTCTCGTATCGTCTCTTCGTGGTCCCGTGTCAGGGCCTCAAGGTAGCCCGTCTGTTGTTTGAGTTGAGCTACTTCCCTCCTTAGCCTCATTTCGCTGAGTCTCACACGTGCCGCAGAGGAGAGGACTGGACGTGAGGTCGTTCCTCCTGATTCCTCCAACTCAACTTGGAGCTCGTTCTTCTTTCGGACGACCTGAGTAAGAATTGCTGTGACTTGTGAGTAATAAATACTAATAATGGGGGGGGGGGATGAGTCTCCTAAAAATGAATGTTTGGAGGTGTCTCTCACCCTTGCTCCTGGCTGCTTCCATCAGAATCGTTTATACCCCAATGGGGATTAGAACCAGAGTAAGTGAGAGAGAGAGAGAGAGAGAAAGATGGGCGATAGAGAGGGAGCAAAAACGAATCAAAGAGAGACAACTTTTAATAAAGAACCCTCACTCATTTATGATCCCTTTTTACAAACGGCTCGTATACACTTTATGAGACCTTTTTGATAGTTATCGCTGCATTGGTTTGTTGCCCAATCTCTTAGTGTTCTTGTTCAAAAGCTCCCACAAGAAAATATGTCTAATCCAACCTCTTCACCGCAGCGGTCCAAGGTATTAGTAGTCAAATTGTGAAAAAGAGAGGAAGAGAGGAAGAGAGTGAGAGAGAGAAAGAGAGAGTGAGAGTTAGAGAGAGAGAGAGAGAGAGAGAGCGAGAGAGAGGGGGATAGAGAGAGGGAGGTGGTTGATGAATTGCTACCCCATGCACTCACAACTCCCTCATCCCTGTTCCAAGATAACTCTCTCAACTGCATTTCTCTCACACACCAACTCTGTCTTCCCCAGATGCAGATTACCATCTCTCTCTCTCTCTCCTTTTCTCTCTCTCTCTCTCACACATGTTTAATACTCGCTCTCTCACTTTCGCTCCTTTTGACTCTCTCCCTCCCTCTCCCTCTCTCTCCCTCTCTCTCTCTCTCTCTCTCTCTCTCCTCTCTCTCCCTCTCTCTCTCTCCTCTCTCTCTCTCTCTCTCTCTCTCTCTCTCTCTCTCTCTCTCTCTCTCTCTCTCTCTCTCTCTCTCTCTCTCTCTCTCTCTCTCTCTCTCTCTCTCTCTCTCTCTCTCTCTCTCTCTCTCTCTCTTTCTCTCTCTCTCTCTCTCTCTCTCTCTCTCTCTCTCTTTCTCTCTCTCTCTCTCTCTCTCTCTCTCTCTCTCTCTCTCTCTCTCTCTCTCTCTCTCTCTCTCTCTCTCTCTCTCTCTCTCTCTCTCTCTTTCTCACAACCCAAGATCATTCACTCTCCCCCGCTAAACGTAGATAGTACTTCGTGTGTGTTTTGCTCTCGTTTTGCTGTGCAATGTTGAAATACCAACGAGTAAAAGTTCACCGGGGGCAGGTGAAAACACACAATTTTCATTATGGTATCAAATTGTTTCCATGCACCACCACCACCAAGCAGTGTTTTTTAATAACATGACCTTTGTTGCTGTGTGGTTTTAATTCATTTTCCCTTCCCCATCTCCTCACTGAAGAACATTAAAGTCAAGCAACACTTCCATATATGGTCAAATGATGACATCACATGACCATATATGGACAACACTATTTCCTTACAGGACTCACGGCGAATGAGTGCGTACTCTATGCCTCGATTCAACTCCTACAGAGTGACACCTCCCTCCACCCCCACCATTCTGCCTCCAACGCAACCAGATCTGCTGGCTCGTGATATACCAGTACCCTCTCCGAGAAAGAGCAGCTACAGCAAGCTGCTCAGCCGTATGCCCCCACCTCCTGTTCACAGTTCTGCTCCTCCGTCACCTTCTAAGGAGCCACCATCCCCCACTGCTGCTGCTCCTTCCAAAATCACCAAGATCCGGACCAGCAAGGACGGATCAATTATTGCTATTTCTTGTGACGGGAGCATGGCTTTCTCTTACCTATCCAAGGTGAGAAGAGAACTTTAGAAAGTCGCAATTTGTACAGAGTTTGATTATCTAACATTTTGGAATTTTTAGATCCCTGTCCCTCTCTCTCTCTCTCTCTCTCTCTCTCTCTCTCTCTAAAGTATTGATCCCATGTGTCCCAGGTGTCCCACAAGTCCTACTGGATGAAGGAGCTACGAAACAAGTCCGAATCCCTGATGAGACACTGTATCTGGAGAATCCAAATGCAGCTCTTTGCCATATTTGGTTACATGTTCATTGCATGGCTGCTCAAGCATTACATGAGAGCCATACCAATACCTTAGTACATGTATCATAGTGTTGCTGTGAGTGTAGAGCTGGTTTTGTTTATTTTAATCTTGTTTGTTGCAATAAAACTTTTACTGTTTTCCCATTCCATCCATTTTTCGGGTCTTCTCCGTGCTAAATTTCCGCCATTTATCATAAAACGTTCTGTTTTGTCTGCTAGCTTTCTTACCTCATCTAGTTTTGTGGCGAGATCATGTTTCTCACTGATCAGGCCCCTTACAGCCTCCGCCATTCTGTCCTGCCGGTGAAGGGGAGTAGCCCCTGCAAACTGTCCCTTTAGGTAGCAGATAGTTCGTGCCATTAGCTGAACATGACTAACTATCTTATTCTGTCTTAGCTCCTCAATGTTCGATCTGTCCGCTAACTTTCGTTCCAGTGCCAACACTCTTCCTTCCTCCTGGGAACGGTTTTATTAGTGGTTTTTATGTGTGAAAATATTGTTTTATTAATGGTTTAAATGTATAAAAATAATGTTTTATTGCTGTTTAATTTCATTGTTTACTTAAAAATATGCGTTGTTTCAGTAGTATCATCACTCGTTGTGGTGTTAGCTGGGGAATGGGGGAGGGGGCGTGGGGTGGATAGTGTTTACCTGAGATAGTTTCTTTTTGAGTCGATCCGTTTGTTGTCTAGATTGGATCTCACTCTTACTTAGCTCCACTAGCTTGCATGTCAATATGCCTGTGAAGACAGGGGGATGTTGGGAGAGGGCATGTTAGAAAACAAACAAGCAGATATGTACAAAATGACTTTTGCGTTGGGAGAGAGAATGGAAGAGAGTGAAAGAGAGAGAAAGAAAGAGAAAGAGAGAGAAAGAGATTAAATTTAGAAGATCTAAACAACAAGTACTCAAGTTGTGTCTCTCCAGCCGGCTCCAGCTACACAATAGTAATTAGTACATAATTAGAAATAAGTAATTAGTAATCACTCACTAATAGTAAGTTGATCATCCCTCTGTTTAGCGATCTCTCCCAGAGAGAACTGAAGTTGTTCGATCTCCTTATCAAACTGTTTCCTCTTTGTAAGCAGGGTGGTCTTCTGGTCCTCTGTTATCTCCATTACTGTTTTTAACCGTCGTACCTCCTTCTGCAGGTCAGTAACCTGGCCTTCTAACATCTGGGGAATAAGGGGGAATGGAAGGGAACGATGCTGGGGACGGGAGAGTCAGAATGTGGGGGACCTAAGGATTAGTGGGACGGGGGAGCCGGGAGGCTTCATATTGATTTCATGTCCAGCACTTTCAGGAGAACAACTAAACTTGCAACTGTTCAGTATCGGAGCTCCCACATACCTCGGTTCTATCAGAGTGATTCACCACGACTGGACTACCACCCTCAGTAGGCTTCTCCTGCCCATTCAGTAACTCTGACATTTCGCCCTCTAGCTTTGAATTCCTACTCTCCAGTTCTTGGGTGACTGTCATCAGCTGATATACAAGAGACGAGTTTTAATATTTGATCAGTTGCCATGGTTACCATGATATAGTATATTTTAACAGTTGCCATGGTAACAACAAAGTGTACCTTTGAGTGTTTGGTGATGGCATGACTGGCTTTCTGTTTCTCATTCAATAGTTGCACCTCCAACTGGTGGATCTTCTCCTGGAGTGAATCTACTGAGTCTGTTGTTGCTGGGGTGTTGTTGCTGGGATCCACACGAGATTCCAACATCTCACATCTGAACAAGATTCAAGTTGGGGGGGGGGATAATTCAGCCATTGTAATGGAGTTGTTATGTGTACAAGATTGTAATTTAGTCCAATTTTAAATTTAATCGATAGTACAATTATTATTTGTAATATTTTGGGTACCGTTGTGTTTTGAGAAGGAGCCTCTTTTGACAGTCAGCTAGATCTGTCTGGGCGGTTGCCAGTTGATCCTGAAGGTTACCATGGTTACCATGGTTACCACCCTGTAATGTAGCACTCTCCTCCTCAAGTAATTTGCGGTATTTCGTGGTGACTTTAGTGTAGAGATCGTACAGTCTCTCAACGTCTTTCTGGGATGAACAAAGGAAGTTTAGCAACCGTTTAATACGATTTGCAAAATGTATAACTCCTCTAATGCCCAGAAATAATTTATCTGCTAAAGAAATGATAAATTCTGGTAGGCCAATATACCTGAGGGACGCTGAACACAAGGCGTTCATTGAGTTGGTTTAGTTTCTGGGTAGCTGACTCTTTGAACTCTTCCAACCACAGTATCTTGTTCTTGCTGGACTGTGTTTGGAACTGTAGCTGGGCCTCCAACCTCCCAACCTCTCTCCCCTTTCTCTCCTCACACTCCTTCGCTAACCTCAACTCCCTCTTGAGACTCCTCTCAGAAACCTTTAAAAGAACCAACTTCCTGGAAACATCAGCGAGACCCTTCTTCTGTTCGGCCGGGCTACGTTCCAATGTGGCCCGTAGTCTCTCGTACTCCTCTTTGTAAACTTGTCCACTGTTGTCATCCTGTTGGGGCTGGATGGGCGTGTTTTTCTCCTTCCTCCCTGCCTTGATGTGTTCCTCAAATAGTACCCCCTGTTTCGCTGTTAGTTGCACAATCTCCCTCTGACATACCCCTAACGTCTTCTCCATTTCTTTCAGTGTTTTCTCCTTCTCATCCACCTCCTGCAGTGCTATAACAAGTTGCTGTGCCAGCCTGTCACTCCCAGGGAGGAATGAAACCCCTCCACCACCACCAGCCCCGGGTGTCGGGTTCAGCTTGGCTAGGTCAGCCACTGCACTCGCTCTCTCCCGCTCACTCTTCCTCACCTCATCTCGAGATCGGGCCAGCTCAGCACGTAGCTCTATGTTCCTACCAGTAAGCTGAGCTACCTGCGTCTTTAGATGCTGAGTAACATCAGGGTTTGAGGTAGAAAGCCGATCTTCCAGGAGACACAGCAGCCGGTAAACTTCAGGACTGTCCTCTAACTTGCCCCCACCCCCTGATTTTAGGGCCTCCTTGAGAGCCCCCTCGAACCGCTCCCTCTCTTGTTGGACCTGGTCCACCTGGGTAGTCAGCCTGGTATTCTCTGAAGACAACTCCTCCGTTCTCTTGTTCAACTTTACGTGCTCTACTTTTAGTTTTCCGAGCTCCTTTTTAACTTCATCCGCACCTCGTGCATCGTCTGATTTGATTTCCCGTAACTTTGCTATCATTTGTTCCTGGGCTAAGTGGGTGTTACCAGCGGTCAGTCCTGCATCAGCCGCAGCATGCTCAATGGCCTCCAAATCCTCGGTTTTTAGCCCCAGTTCCACAGCTCTGACGCCCCGATGCATGGCTTGTTTCCGTAAGATCTTTTTGAGCTCCAATCGCTCCTTTTCCAGCCGTTCTACCTCGGCATTCAGGAGGCGGTTTATAGCTCGTAGTTGTTCCTGTTCTGCTTCCTTAGCAAAACGTAGTTCTGAAAAGAGGGATGGTTAAAACAGTAGGGCTCAAATAGATTCAGTAAAATCTGTTCAAAAATGTTGAACCATGTTTTGTGTTGAAATGTTCGTACTGTATCCGCTAATAGACGGACGGTTCATCTTCTGTGTTACCTGAAAGATCGATATCTTCATTTTGTCCGAGACCAAGTCTCCGTCTCATCTCCTCGTTCTCATCTAACACAGTTCCCAGATTCAACTCCAACTTGTTCATCTGTTTAGTCAACTCTCCTATCTCCTTGTCCCTAATTCCCGTTTGTTTCTTGAGATCCTTTATCTCTTGCACAGCTTCCCTCAACCCATAGGTTCCATTTTCATATTGCCCAATCCTCACCAGCGCCTCGGCTAGCTCCTTATCACGGTCACACGACTCTGATTCAAGCTTTCTCATCCGCTCTCGTTCAGCTTTTGCAGCGGTTTTGTAATCGTTTAGCAGTTTCTCCAGATGGTTCGTCTCCCTGACCGCCTCTGATGCTTGGAGTTCCTCAGCGAATTCTCCCATCAATTGCATCTGTTTATAACCCTCGTCTAGTTCCCGCTTCAGATCCTGGAGGGGAGGGTTGTTGAGTAAGGGGTGAGATGAGGGTGAGTAAGTGGTGAGCGGGGTGAGGGAAGAGGGTTGAATGATTCAGACTCGTGTAAAGTTAAAACAGGGTAAATCAATCTTCATACTGTACCTCTATTTGTTTGTCTTTGTCCGCTACCACCTGTGTCAACTCAGCCATCACCTTCTTGTCAGAGTCCAACCTGAAAACAATGCGAACAAACATTCATTATCATATAATGCAGTATGAATATTCAATAGTTGCAGTATTGGTATCCAATGAATAATTAGAGTTCACACAACATTGTAACTCAAAACCTGTGACCACTACACACTGTGACTCCCAATATAACTCACCTGGTCGCATCTAGCTTCTGTTCAAAGACCCTGTTCCGTGCCTCAGCATCCCTCAACCTCTCCTCTGTCTCCCTCAACATCCGCCTCCACTTATCTACCTCACTATTAACATGAGACATAACCGTACTGTCCACTGCCCCTTGTTCCTCCAACTGCAGCTGGAGATCATCAATCTGCAACTTCAGCGCATCTCTCTCCTCCTGCAGCCTGCTATTCGTCCTATCAGTCTCCTCGATAACAGATCTAACACTCTCGTACTCTTCTGCTCGTTTGTTTAGTTCGGTGTTAGCAACCTCCAGGTTCCTAAATACACCCTCTATTTGGTCCTTCAGTTCCTCATTAGCCTCCCGTAGTTCGTGTATCTCACCAATGTAACGAGTCTGTTCCTCCGTCTGGAGTCGCTTCATCATCCTTCCCTCGTCTCCCTCTCGCTTTAGAAGCAGCGCCTCTCTCTGGGCTTCCATCTGAAATAAGAATTGTAAATTTTATCAATCACTGTGTAGTGTGTAGTCAACATTAACCCGAGCAATAAAATACATGAACATTCTGCAACCATGGAACTGTACCTGGTTTTTAAGATCCAGTATATCCTTCCTCAACTGGTCATTATCTCCCTCCAGCCTTCTAGAGTTAGCCTTGTTTTCCATCAGCTCATTGGTTATCTTATCAACCATGTCCCTATTTCCAGATGTTTCCGTGCCTAGATCCTTGAGCTCCCTTTGGAGCCGCTGATTCTCTGACTCTAGCGTCCTGATTTCGTCTCTCAAATACCGGGCATCACGTCCTGGGAGCAGTAATTTGAATAGGAATTTAAATAGGAAAATATTAATATTATTACAGGAATCTATGAATATAGAAGGACACAAGCACACATAGCAGTAGTTGTAACTTACCTGTCCCACCGATCTGCAGGTCGCTGATTGCATCTTCCTTCACTTTCAGGGCACTCTCTAACTTGAGCACTTTCGCCTCAGCCTCATTGACCAGCTCAGTAGCGTACTGTTCAACTTCAACTAGTTCCTTACTCTGACTTTCTATCGCCCACCTAGAGAATTAGGAATAGCTAGTATTATACTAGGGATAAATAAAGATGATTTCAACGATAACTAGGTCATCAAAATTATTGTATCCCTACCCTGCAACTTTTAGGAGATGTTTCACGTTTCCCAGGTCTCCAAGATCCTCATCCCCAATATCACCCAGAAGAATCTTCTTGATGTCGCCTGGTAGGTCATCTTCAGTTTCCTCTAATTGGGATTGTGTGACACTACCAACAAACTGCCAATCAATTCCCCCCATCGTGTCACATGGCAGCTAGATTAAAAGAGCAGGGGCTTAAAATCATAATCGCAATATTGAAAGACAAACACGTTTTCAGACGAATTAACAAAGTATATAACTAGTCAAAGTTTAAAACCGTTAAAAATCACCAATTCAAGTGATAGAAAACTGTAGCAACTTTTCCACAAACTCAGGTTCCCTAACATCGACCTGAACTTTGTCCAAAGCACAAGCCACAAACACCGCCAACAAATGCTTACATAGAAAGCTAGTTCGTTTATTAATAACTGTGTCGGAAAATCCACGACAAGGACAGTACATCTCTCTTTTCAAGCAGGTGAATTGTTCGTGTTCACTTCGAATCTGAAAAACGGATCTTCCTTGACTGCTTTTCACCTTCCAGATAGCGTCCTTGTCAACAAGATCGAGTGCAGGACACAGAATATTGCCACAGATAAGCTGCAGTGTCTTAATCGACTCAGGGGTGAGATCTTTTTCGCCCCTTATTTCTGCTATGACTTCCTTAAACATGAACGTCACCACGTTGTGGTCTGACAACGTAATGTAATGTAATGTAATGTAAATTATGCACTTAATATCCCACTCAATAGTGAATATATACCCAGAAAAATGGTGCCAACGCACTCTCTAAAGTATCACTTTCTCAAGTGGATTACATTGTCTTTCTGAACTTAACGAAATTTTGCTCGCAACAACCGGAGCAACTTCAAAACACAACTTATTAAAAAAAAAAAAAAAAAAAAAAAAAAACACTAAAAAAGAATAAATTAAATTGTTAATAAATTAGCCCCCGATCATACAAAAGTCCAGAACGCTTGATTTGGTATCAGTAAGGGGCCCTTACTAAGGGCGCCTGTGCATCGTCGGCACGGATTAGTGTTTCATTCGTCAAATATCGGGTCTCTCGTTCGCACTCCCATAACCAGTACCACTCCCTGCAGGGAGGGTGGGTGGTGAGAAAATGCCGATTTTCAGAACGAATACGTACCAAAGGTAGTAATGTGTTTGGTAGCTGTCCAGGGAGGGAAGATCCGGTGTGATAAAGTGGAAGGATGTGGAGCCACAATCCGGATGGGATGCAAAGGGAGGGTGCAAAAGCAGGAACCAAGGAGGGAGGGGGTGTAGAACCAGGTACCAAGGAGGGAGAGGGTGTGGAAACAGGTACCCAGAAGGAGGGTTCAGACACAGGGACCGAAGAGGGAGGGCGCAGAAGTAGGTACCCAGAAGGGAGGGTACAGAATCAGGACCCATGGGGGAAGGGTGTAGAGGGCGGACCTAGGAGGGAGACTGGAGAGGTGTGGAAGCAGGACCCAGGAAGCAGGACCCAGGAGGGAGGGTGCAGGAACAGGTACCCAGGAGCGGAGATGTGTAAGGCAGAAGCAGGTTCCGAGGGGGGAGAGGGTGCAGAAGCAGGTACCAAGGAGGACGGGGTGTAGAAGCAGGTACCGAGAAGGGAGGGTGCAGAAGCAGGTTCCAGGAGGGAAGATGAAGTAGCAAGTTTCAAGGATGCGGAGGGAAGCCTTAGGTGGAGGTACTTATGGTCAAAAGAGATCCAGGGAGAGGTGCTGAAAAGGAGTTGCCTAAGATAAGGTGCAGAAGGAAGTGCCCAACGGTACAGTCAAGGGAGGATACAGAAGGAGGTGCACAGAATGGAGTGTAGAAAGGGGGGCACCAGGGCCGGGGGGGGTGTCCAGTAGGAGGGAACTAGGAACTGGGGCATAGACTGCAGAAGAGAGGGACCCACGGGTGTCTTGAGGCGGTGGTCGCAGAGCTGGTTGTGATTGAAACAGATTAGATCACGGAGTATGAGCCTCCATAGGTCTTCACAAAGAGATAGGTCTTCAGTTGCTTTTTGAAGAGATTAACAGTTTCCAGTTGCCGGATTTTTCTTGGCAGATTGTTCCAAATAACTGGACCAGCAATGGAAATTCCTCGTTCAGTGATTTTATGTCGCAGCTTTAGGTCACCATGAATCTTCTCCTCTAGCAAGGTTTTGTCGTTATTTGCACGAAGATTGACAGATTTTGGTCGACGTTTTTGGATCTCATTGGTTAAATAGTCAGGTGCATAACCATGAACAACTTGGTGCATCAACAGACAGACCTTAAAGTGAATCCTAGCTTCAACTGGCAGAAAATGTAGCCATCGCCTGAGAGCCGTAACTCCTCTTCGCTTCTTCCATCCGAATATATACCTTGTAGCTGAATTTTGGATCTTCTGTAGTCTATTGAGTTGCTTTGCCGAAATTCCATTAAGAAGCGAATTACAGAAGTCAAGCTTGGAATGTATGAACACATTTACCATCCTTATCTTAGACTGCCAGTTCAGCATATCTCCTATCCTCCAAAGGTTGGTAAGGTAGCCCATGCATCCACGGACGACGTGAGATACGTGTTTCTCCATGCTAAGTTTTTCATCAAAGACCACCCCAAGATTTCTCGCCGACTCAACTGTGTCAGTCGGTGTTCCAAAGACAGTAAGTTTGGTTGGGCTTGGTTCACGATCGTATGCTGATCTTACTACCATCACTTCTGTTTTTCCTGAGTTTAGCATAAGGCGGTTTTTAGCCATCCATTTTTGTATATCAAGTAGGCATCTGTTAATTTTTTCCTCGGTTGCAGCAAGCTCAGCATTCTTGAAAGAGCAGTAAAGCTGACTGTCATCAGCATACAGATGTAGCTTCATACCATGCAACTGGACAATCTGCTCCAACTCCTTGGTGTACATTATGAACAGTATAGGACCAAGAATACTACCCTGTGGTACACCAATAGTTACTTCTCGGGGCGTTGAGGATGCACTACCTATCTTCACAGACGATGATCTTCCTGTGAGGTACGATCTGAACCACTCCAGTGCTTTACCACCAATCCCATAGGTGTTACGAAGTTTCCTGAGTAGCCTTTCGTGGTCAATAGTATCAAACGCAGCGCTCAAGTCAAGCAACAAGAGCACTGCCTTAGAGTTATCATCTGTGAGGAGTAGCAAGTCATCGAGTATCTTTACAGTTGTGGTCTCAACACTATGACCCTTCCTATATGCTGATTGGAATCTACCTAGAAGGTTGTTTGTCTCCAGATATCCTGTCAGCTGAAGGGAGACAGCCTTTTCTATCACTTTTGAGATGAAACTTAAATTAGATACCGGTCGATAGTTTTTCAGATCTTCTTTATCGCCTTGCTTTAGTTTAAAAGACGGTCTGACTTGAGCGACTTTAAGATTAGACGGAAAAACTCCACTGGCGAGACTGGTATTGACAATGTGGGACACCATCTCTATCAGCTCAGGTAGGAGGTTCGATATCATCGAGGTTGGGATCGGATCCAAGTCACAATGCTTATGCGCCATAGAACGGATAAGTTTGACTAGTTCCTCGTCTGTTAGTTTCTGGAACTCTTCAAATTTGCACTTTAGTACAGGATCGGGGATTTCAGGAGCAGGACCTAACCGTTCAGCATCTATCTCAATCTTCTCATAGATGTCGTCCACCTTCTTTTTAAAGTAGTCAGCAAAAGCCTCAGCCAGCTCTGCATCTTCCAACCCGCTAGGTTTCTCTGTCGGATTCTTAGTCCTCCCCAGAATAAAGTTCGTAAGACGAAAAAAGGCTGCAGCATTGTTCTTGGATTCACTAATCTTCTTGTGGTAGAAATCACGCCTTGCAGTCTTGATAGTAGCAGTGGCTTCTACGTTCGCTTTTTTCAGTTCATAAAGAGCTGTCAAAATATCACGTTGAGTTTTCACCGTTTTTCATCGTTTTTCAAGCTTTAAATTGGTAAAAATAAGTGTTTAAGTACTTCAAAGACACCTTTCGCCTGATTTTAGGCCGGAAGATACGTTTACGTTCACGTTTTTGATAAAAAAAAAACGACCAAAAACAACTTTCCGAAGAAAGAAAAATAAAAAAGCAAACGCGAACGGACTAGGACCATTTTTTATAAAAAACTTACTTTCACTGCGCGCAAAAATGCAGCGCTTAAATCTATTTTTGGCGCGTCACAAACAATGCCATGCTTTTTTAACTTTCAGAATCCAGGAACCTTTTTTTTTAAAGTTTTGTTTTTTGTTTTTTTAAAGTTTTGTTTTTTGTTCCTTTTTATAATTTTAACTTTTTACGGTTTTTTGAAGACTTATAAAGTAAACTCTATTCTTTGGCTTCAAAAGTGCCGCCTTATTCCCTTTCAGAAAGGTCTGTAGCATATGCCAAGTCCTGCAGTAACGTTAGAGGGGTCTGTAGCATCACTAGCATGCCTGTAGCAACGTTGGAGGGGACTTAATTTCAGCTTCAGCGTATCATAAGTTCCAACTTTGGCCGGTAGTGACTAGGTTTTATCCCTACAAGACCGGATCTGTAGCATATGCTAAAAGCAACCAAAGGCTAGGCGTTGACAGAAGTTTCTACGAGGGAATTCTGGTCGAAGATGGATTTGGAAGTATTTGAGTTTTTTCAACTCTCAAGCTGAAACCAACACAACGCGTTAAAACGGAAGTCCTATCTTAATTGAGTGCTAAATATGGAGAAGGGGTCATTCACACCACTAGTGACGTACACCACGGGAGGGATGAGTAAAGACCAGACAGCACGAGAGTTCACTTGTTCAAGTTTCAATCAGTTACGAGTTTCAATCAGTTGCGAAAGTGTGAGTTGCGGCGACAGGCTCCCCTAAACCAAGATAATGATATGCTGTTGGCCTAGGAATATGGCAGTTGGACATTTCTTTCTTTCTTTTTTTGGATGTGCACCCAAACTGCGATTGTTTGCTCTGCAACGGTCCCTGTTTAGTCGTGTGATATTTGTGATAATGATATTTGAATCACGAAGTTTTCTAATAAAATTTTCATTGTAGGGTAGCATGGACTAAACAAGCGATGGGTAAGTACAATTCAGATTCTCAACAAGTTTTATATACTTTCTTCCCCGTCTCATTCTCTTCCCCATCTCTCTTCACCATATCATTCCCCATCTCATTCCATCATCTTATCCACACCTAAGGGTATTACCCTTCCTACCCCCTCGCCAAGGCACGTCAGCTTACCCTTTCCCTCTCTAGCTACCCTGTATATCTACCCTGAGCCGGCCTAACTAACATTATACATCTCGACCTAATTATATGTTTTATTCATAATCCTGAATCATTGAATATCAAGTGCATTCTCAGGAACACACATTATATATTACCCGTCCTCTGTTTGTTTTGTTCTGTAACAGAAACTATTATGTGTGTTTAACAAGTTATTACTAAACATTTCTTTCTATCTTTCGTCTCTAAATCCATAGCTACTTGAGACGTTTCGAGAAAGGGGGTAGTGGGTACTGATAAACACTTGGCCTGGTAGTGAACCCGTTTCATAATGATAGAAATACATATTATGTTTTGTATACCGCTACAGACATGACAGGACAAGATAAGTTAAACTGTACCTGATACTACATGTGACGAGCTTCAGAGCGGTATATCTGACACAAAAAAGATCCTTTTATTCCAACACACTTTGGAAAAAAAACTCACTCCTAGTTTGAGTTCCTAAAGTATCAAACCGTTACCAGTTACCACATGTATGAGAACTGGTCATGGTAGATAATCAAATATGATATACAATTGTATACAATCTTAAAACACCGCGATGAGTGTGAGAAAATCGATAATTTGATAAACCGAAAGAGCTTTTGAGTTTTGGCTCCTAATAAGGCCCAAATCCAAATTTTAATTCCCTGTCACTGCTTCTCTTTTTCTCGCTTCTCTCTCTCGCTTCTCTCTCTTTCTCTATCTTTCTCTCTTTCGTTCTCTCTCTCTCTCTCTCTCTCTCTCTCTCCCTCACTCTTTCTCTATCTTTCTCTCTTTCGTTCTCTCTCTCACACTCTCTCACTCCCTCACTCTCCCCCCCCCCCCCTTTTTCTCTCTCTCTCTTTCTTTCCCTCTCTCTCTTTTTCTCTCTCTCTCTCTCTCTCTCTCTCTCTCTCTCTCTCTCTCACACACACACACTCTCTCCCCCTCTATCTCTCTCTCTCTCTCACTCCCTCACTCTCTCCCCCCCCCCCATTTTCTCTCTCTCTCTCTCTCTCTCTCTCTCTCTCTTTCCCTCCTTCTCTCCCTCACAATAGCTATATATGTATCCGGCCATGCGTCTGTATGTATGTGTACACACGCCGAATATTAATCGTTGCAGTATTTATCTCTAATGTCACGTGAGAGAAACCTGCCCATCTCATTGGTCCTGACCATCCTGCATGTGTAATGCTATTTAACCGTTACACACAGACACACACACATAGAAGGAATATTGTAGCGAAATTATTCCCTCTTCTTCTTTAAATCCTTCCTTCCCGCATAATAATGTTCTTACTTTTCTCTCTCTCTCTCTCTTTCTCTCTCTCTCTCTCTCTCTCTCCCTCTCTCTCTCTCACTCTCTCTCTCTCTCTCTCTCTCTCTCTCTCTCTCTCTCTCTCTCTCTCTCTATCTCTCTCTCATCCCCCTTTCAATCATAATGATTGCACCCAGGACACGGTCCATCTGTTTGCCTCCCAGTTAGATTGGATGAAAAATATAATGCACCCCTATCTTTCTCTCTCTCTCTCTCTCTCTTTCTATAGAATGTGTGAAATAAACTACAAAGAGGGGTTGTATCTAACCCCTTACAAATCAATATCCAGTCTGAGGATTCTCTTTTATTTCTCTCTTTCTATCTATCTATGTAGATCTCTCTGTCTCTCTCACTCTCTTTTTCTCTCTCTCTCTCTCTCTCTTCCTCCCTGGAATACATAACGTGGCCTGTCACCCCGACTCCTGTCACCGCTTTATATTGATTATTTCTAGTAATCAATTGCAATCTTGACAGATTTCTCTTGCATTCTTTTTATTTTTTCTCCGTTTCTTTTCCTCTATCTTTACTCTGGAGGCTATTCTTTCCCTTTCTCTCTCTCCAACACTCTCTCCAGTACCTTTCAATTAATGACGACACCATTGGAAGTCCAATATCGACATATAATGCCGCTATTCCATCTTAATAAATATGGTGCCTAAATTAGGCCTAATATCTAATGAATTTTCTGGCTTGCCTGGAAACAAAATAAACTCATGAAAATCCTATACGAGTCCAGTAATCAAGCCACGCCCACAAGACACACACAGTCACACAGTACGGACAAAGTGAAAGACAACACTGCAATGATAGTGTAACTCTATACCACGAAATAGCACATCCAGGTCCTCTCTCTTCATTAGTTAATACATGTTTCTCTCTCTCTCTGTGCAATCTCCATTGGTAATTGCATGACTCTCTCCCTATGGGATGTCATCTAATGCAGAAACGAACATGTACTATGTGAATATTAACAACACCATTACATCATTTTGTTACTTTGTGGGTTACAGCATTGTTTTTCTTGCAGCGATTTCAACTCGTTACAAAACCACTCCCGACCGACAATTACAAACAGCATTATATAATTGGAAAACTCACGAAATATCAAATAACGGATCCCAGATATCACAAAACAGTGCGTTCTCACCCCTTGGCCCTTACTCAACAAAGTGTGTGTGTGTAATATATCGACATATTTGTCATCTTGGAGATTTGTTATAGTCATTTTGTTGTCACACAAGTGTGTGTTGTCACTTGTCACAGCGGGCAAACCCTGTCTCAAAAACACATCTCTCTCTCTCTCTCTCTCTCTCTCTCTCTCTCTCTCTCTCTCTCTCTCTCTCTCTCTCTCTCTCTCTCTCTCTCTCTCTCTCTCTCTCCCCATTGGTTATTACATGTCTCTCTCTTTATCTGTGTGTGTGTGTGTGTGTGTTTTGTGGTATGTCCGTGTATATTTTCCTTCCTGGTGTCTCTCCATTAGTTATTGTATGTCTCTCTCTCTCCTGGTGTTGAGAAAAGAAAAACAACCCACCAACCGTACTGCGTGTGTGTGTTGCATTTTGTGTGTTGTCCATCTCTCGTTCATTCTTCCTTTCACTTTGTTTTCTCGAACTCTCTTCATTCCACTATGTTTTCTCCTTGCATTTCTATTCGACGTTACTGCATTTTTGCTTTTTTAGTGTGTGTGTGCAGCTGCAGTAGAGACCGGTACTTGGTATTTTATGCAGTCTGAAGGCTTTCTCTCCTCTCAAATTATTATTCGCTTTAAATTTCGTTTCTCTGCATCATTCATTCCTTGTCCATATATATTTGCATTTTCTTTCTTTTGTATCCTCTTTTTCTCTCTTTTTCTCTCTTTTTCCCATTCTCTCTCTCTCTCTCTCTCTCTCTCTCTCTCTCTCTCTCTCTCTCTCTCTCTCTCTCTCTCTCTCTCTCTCTCTCTCTCTCTCTCCCTCTCTCTCTCCCAGCCCGTTACCAGATTGTTACCGTAGTGTTAACATCCTATATTTGTGAGAGCTGAGCACGGCATAATATCCAGATTTCACTGAATATATGTGAATCTCCAGCACTTGCGGCATATATACTTGGCAACAAAATAATGTTATGAAGCGATCTTATATGGACATGATCATAAAGTCGGGACACTTTTGCAAGGTTCAGTTAGTTGGCCATAATGGATGCTGATCCACATAATGGATTCTGATCCACCAGACTAACTAATTCGAAATCGTCCAACGAATATTTTCATGAAAAGTGGATCATTTTTGATCCACAGGTTTAGAAGATACAGCTTGTCAAAGTGATGTGGATCAATTTGTGTGGATCAGCCTCCTCAACCGAAACAAAACAGAGTTTAACACTTGCCGTCTTGGATTCCATTAGAGTTTTATCATCCAAACATTCTTACTTGAAATTTAGAACAAAATTGCTCAACCTATGTGGATCACACCCTTTTTAGTGCTTTATAACGACTCAACCGGGTGAAAACTCAGTTATTGAATTTCGATTCTGGTCTAGAAGGGAAGAGGAGATTCTTCTGGTAATAGATAGCCCCCTAATTTAGTTCTAGGGTGACTCAACTCATGTGGATTTTCAATTGAATGACCTAAGGTCAATATTAAAGGAACGTATTTGATGTCAAATTGATCCACAAATGAGTTCAAACTAATCTTAAAACACCTTTTATGGCTAACCTACCGATACCAGTGCCCATACAATGCAATTCGGTGACTGTAGCTCAACCCAGGTGGATCAAACCAATTTTGTTGAAAAAAGTCAAATTTCGGGTCAAAATAAGGAAATCCACATCGGTTGAGCATCTAAAATGGGTCAATATGGTAGGAGATACCCCTTCAGGTCATTATGAAAGCTAAAAGTTGGGTTATAGTGCGATTTTTACCGTGTTTTACTGACTTTTAAGTTTGGCGACTGAAAAATCCACCTCAGTTGAGTAATTCGCGACTCAACCAAGATTACGCTAGTTTAGTATACGTTTCTCTGTCGAATCCATGTAACAACCAACCTAAATTTCAAACTGTATGCTCTCCAGCAGAGATTTTATAAATGTTGTTCTGTGATCCACATAAGTTGAGTTATCAAGTTTTTGCTTATCAAACGGTCAGGTTTTAACATTTTCATGTCTGCTCCTGAATTTTTGTGGATCTAAGATGAAAATAAATGCATTAAATTGAGTTTTCAAAAATTTTGGTCGAAATTTTGAAAAAATAAAATCTCAAAAATGTCCCGACTTTATGATCATGTCCATATGATCTCAAATAAATCATATCGATTCAAGAAATCTCTATCGGCTGTTTTAACAGAAATATATTTTTTGTAACACATTGTACCAAGTGTATTTGTGGAAGTAACACTACACACACTACACCAACAAGTGTATTATTGTATGGTTCATGTTGAATGGTCTGATGATGAGGAGCTATCCCAGAACGACCTCCAGAATCTACCATTTAATGGGAACACTCTAGGAGCACCTTCAGTTACTTTCCAGCTCCTCCAACGGCAGGCGAGCCAATCCAGCAGTCTCGCCAGCTCTAGTTAGTTGAAATATGGGCTGAGTTTGTTGTTGTTGTGATACTGTATCTTCTAGATTATTAGAGTCGTGTTGTGATACTGTATCTTGTATCTTGTTGTGAACTGTGTGTACGAGTCTTGTTGTGATAGTATCATGTTGTGATAAGGGTGTAGTTTTTTTGTCGAAACAAATATCGATCTTTGTGTGTATGTGTGTTTGTAACGTGTGCGTGTGTCCTGTATCACTGGCTAAACCGGCCGTTTGGTTGCCACAGTTTATGCAATTACTCTCCTCCAGGATTCGTGGCTCTATTCACTCCTTCCCTTTTTATCCCTACCTTCGTTTGAATAAAAGCTAACATTTACGAAGTCTCTCTTCTCTCTCATGTCTCCCCTCCCATGTCTCCCCCTCTCATGCTACGACACCCAATAAAACCGCCGCTGTATTTAGAAAAGTACAATTATAGACTAGTACTGCAGAACTCTGCACACGTGTATTATAATAGAGCAGCTGCACAACACTACTTATAGCAGGGCGTGGTACATTCCTTGCACAGCTTGTGACGTCAGAATCATCTTGATACCTTTGTGATTTGAGATGATGCAACTGAGTTTTATAAGTGACTTATAAAATGTTCTATGAGTCTGCTTTACTTACTAAAGTAGAGTAAGCCTGTTTTGAGAATGGGACGCATGTGGTTACTAGAGATTTGGTTCCTAGTGGTTAGGTAACTACATAATATAGGTTTGGTTACTTTGGAGAATTGGTTACTTTTGAGAATTCGGTTACTAGAGGGGCTGTTACTATAGGTTTGGTTACTTTTGAGAATTGGTTACTAGAGGTTTGGTTACTAGGTGTCAGTTTGGTTACTAGAGATGTGTCTGCGTGTTTAGTTCTTGTGCTAGTTATGTACAAATTTACCATTTCAATGTTCACTAATTTTCTTTACACACGCTACATACTTCTCTTTTGTATGAGCAGGGGGAGAGAGAGAGATAGAAAGAGGGAGAGAAAGAGAGAAAGAGAGAAAGAGAGAGAGAGGGAGAGAGAGAAACAGACGGAAAGAGAAGAAAGATGGAAGAGCAAGAATAACGCGTCTATTGTCCAGCAGCATGTGTGTAGCGTGCTGCTCAGAAAAACTCTTCCTTTTTCTCTCTCTCTCTCTCTCTCTCTCTCTCTCTCTCTCTCTCTCTCTCTCTATCTCTCTCTCTCTCTCCTCTCTCTCTCTCTCTCTCTCTCTCTCTCTCTCTCTCTCTCTCTCTCTCCCTCTGACCTCTCTCCCTCTCTCTCTTCCCCTCTCTCTCTATCCTTTCTCCCTGTCTCTGTCCTTTCTCTCTCAAGTACTAATAAGTGCCATTCAAACTGTCACTAATATACACGCCGCGTTCTGTCTCGTTCCCTCTCCTTTCTGTGTCGTGTATGAATGTCTGTACTCTTATTGTTATAATATGTTCCAACCAATGTATCTAAAACTCGTCCCGTCTAACTGCAATTTTCTACTCACCTCTCACTTCAATTCATACAATATCCCTCTCCATCATACGCTAATAACCCTCCCCTAAAACCCCCACTCTTGATCTACCAAATCCTCACAGAGCGTGTGAGCCACACAACTCCACACTCCTAACCCCTATCCCTATTCCAGATGCTGCGCTCAGTGGGCGCCAGGAAGATGATAGGGCCCGTGAACAACGAGAAAACGCCATTCGAGACCGGATCATTGAGCGATACGGACAGGTAGTTAGCAGACAGAAACTAGCACAGGTTTTATAGAGTTAATTAGTCGGTTAATTATACTAACTAGCAAAACTGGGGCGATCGTACCGATCGCAAATCGAGGGGTCTGTTTTTCTCTCTGCCTGTCTGCTATATGCTATGTGATGTGATCCCTCTCTTTTTCTCTCTTTCTCTCCCTTTTATACATGTGATGTGACCCCTCAAGTCGCAAGCAGTTCTCAACACGTGTGATACGTGATACCTACGAATTACGTCGTCACACTGACGGATCATGTCGTCACGCTGACGGATCACGTCGTCACATTGACGATAGGGTGTCACATTTCCGTGCAAATTTGCATTAGATATAGTTAGATTAGTCGGTTACATCTTGTTGTTTTGGAAAGCCGAAAGAGACATAGTAGATTATATTGCACACACGCATATTGTCAATTAATCTTGTTTTGAATTTGTTTGTCTGTTCTACATCACACCCTCTCGTGCTATGTGGTTAGCGGGGAAATACTCGATTTGTATCTTGGTGTTAGAGAGGGAGATAGAGCTATAGGGAGACAGAAAGGGGGAGAAATATAGATCTGAGAAAGGGAGAGACAGAAAAAGAGTGAGATAGAACTCGTGTTCACATGGGGTGGGGTATCATTTTTCTTCTCGATTGCATTCACACGGAACATTTCTCCTTCCTGATTTGTCTCTTTCTTTTATCTCCCTCTCTTTTATCTCCCTCTCTTTTCTCATCCCTCTCGTTTTTCCCTCTCTTTTCGTATCCCTCTTTACTGGTCGAGATCCCAATAACATAACAATCTTTCACATCCCTAAAAACCTGATCTACTGTTGCTATCTGTGATCACTAACACCACACCTCTCCCAGTATCACTAACACTTGTTTCTCTCCTTACAGGGTCGTAGCCGAACAGATGATATAGAGCCGTGGGAGGAACCAGAAATATCCTATTATCATTCCAAGGATAAATATGGCTTCATTCAGTAAGTGAGAGAGGGAGGCAGAGACAGATAGGGAGGGAGAGAAAGAGAGGGAGATAGATAGAGAGAAAGAGACAGCGAGCTACTAATATTGTTCCTAGACTCTACAGCTGTATCATGCAACTTAGACAGACAGTTTTTAGTATTTTTTACCTCCTGATTTGTACATTCCTAATGAATGCATTCCTTCTTCCACTCTTCTCCATTCCCCCTCTCTCTCCCGTATTCCTCCCTCACTCCTCCCACTTTCTCCATCTCTCACTAAACGGGTTTACATCATCATTTACTTGATATGAGGTTGAGGTAGAGAGAGAAAGTAAGATGCAGAGAGAGAGAGAGAGAGAGAGAGAGAGAGAGAGAGAGAGAGAGAGAGAGAGAAAGACGATAGAGAGCTTGTCTCTCCTTGACATTTGACAGCGCCACACACAAATATCAAGCTTATGCGACCCTGACACGCGCCCAGACACTTTTGTAACTGTACGTAGCGCGCGACAATATTGTCCATGTGCAAAGACAACATTCACGCATCGCTATACATTGGATTTGTGTAGAAACATACATTGACTGACACCCCTTGGCATACGTTGCAGGCCCCTTATAATATAATATAAGGGGCCTGGAGGGAATACCGCGCTAGGGGGGAATACATAATCAATCATATCTCCGGTTCCAGATAAGGTACAGAAATCGTTTTGGTAGCGTTGGAAAGAGGAAGATAACAGCTTTCAAATGCAACCGGTTTCAGGTCTCTATCTTATCAGGAACAAGAGATATGAACCAAACTCCGCAAAATCGAGTGCGGTAAAATAAAAAAATTCGAGATTTTAATTCAAATTTGAAACAAAGTGTCCCTGCAGGGATCTGTGACGTCACTTTTTGAAAACAACCAATCTTTGAACGGCTATTGCTCAGCCTCCTCAAGTCCAATTAACTTGTCTCAAAAACAGCAAGGTAGATAATTGTCAGATCTAACAGCTAGTGAAAGAATCAAGCAAAACGGACTTCAGGTGCCAAAGTTATAAGCACCGCCGTTTTTTCGCTCGCAAAGTTATTTTCGACCCAGCCGGGCTCAGCTGAGCTCAGGCCAAACGCGCGCGCGGCATTCCCTTCAGTCCCCTCGTTGCGGGGGTGCGCGCATGAGGGGGCTGCAGCGCATTCCAAGACACCCCCTACTGATTGATAATGTACACGTAATGTACATTAATTCTCACCAATATGCTGAATAACAGTTTCTATCTTCAACAGCGATAAACCGATACCCATGGAAGCGGTTGATAAGAAGACGTTAGAGAAGATGCAAGCGAAGGAGAAGAAATGGTTTAAAATGGTGCAGGAGTGGGAGAAATCAGAGTCCGAGCCTGCCGATCTGAAATCTCGTATTTGGAAGGGATGTCCTAATTCTCTGAGAGGGAGGGTGTGGCCTCAACTTCTCAAACTACAGCAGATCAAGGAGATCAATGAGAAAGCGCTAGGTCCTGATCTATATGAGGTGAGTAACGGTCCTCTATTTGGTAGCACATTGTTATGTTCCCAGTTTAAATAGAGATTGATAGTTGATACTCTCCACCTATAAAGATCAAAGATGTATTCTAAAACGTTAATTTCCCCACAGCGAATGAAGCAAACTTCGAAGAAGCGGTCATCACATCGGGATATTGTCCAAATTGATCTGGATATTCATCGGACATTCCGGAATCATGAGATGTTTCAATTGAAATATGATGTCATGTAAGTGCCATGTAGTTATTGTGGGGAACAGTGTTATTTTGGAATTTGGGGTCCATTCCTAAAACTTCATTCAGTACTACCATAGTGTAGTGACGTCATTTTGGAGTGTTTGAATGTTATATTCCGTTACCCTAGCAACCCTCTCACCCCCTCTTTGTTCCCCAGGCAACAGAAACTCTTCAACGTTCTCTCAGCCTACTCAGTCTTCAACACCTCTGTGGGATACTGCCAGGCTATGTCCTCTCTCGCTGCATTTCTTCTTATGTACCTCAAAGAAGAGGAAGTGTTCTGGGCTCTAACATCCCTCCTCCGCTCCGCTAAATACCAAATGAACAATTTGTATGTTCAGGATCTAGAGAAACTTCACCGGCTAATTGATCACCATCTTATTCTGCGGAAAAAATTTACACACACAGTGCACAAACACTTAAAAAAACAAGAATTCATTCCGAGCTTGTACGTGACAAGGTGGTTTATGAAAAACTTCCTCGACTCAGTCCCCTTCTCTCTCAATCTCCGTATGTGGGACATCTTCTTGTATGAGGGGGAGGAAATCAGTATAGCAATGAGTCTGTGTATCCTGAGAACGTTCAAGAAAACATTGGTGAAGTTGAACATGGAACAACTGCAAGAGTTCTTCCAGGTCCTCCCCGAGAAACAGGTAATTTTTAGTAGACCCCCCTGCTTGATTTTTAACTGCCAGGTACTTCTTGCTTAACTACTTACTAAACTAGATCATATCTCTGATCTTTTTCTCTATCATGTAATGTTCTAACCCTCTATCCCCCTCTCTCTCTCAGCTTGACGAGGAGAAGCTACTGGATAACCTGATGGAGGTCCTCTCAGAACTACGTCGCAGTAGGATGTCAGTGTTAGCTCCACTACCACCAGTCCAACCTGTCCGGACATCTGAGTCCATGTCAACCTTACCCTCAAATAAGGTGAAAAAGCGGAAAAACCGGGACAGTGGAGATAAGAATGGGACAATGCCATCCATGCATATGACCTCATTATGATGAACACTGCCGTACAGTTGTAACAATGTTTGTTTGTGTGTTTTAAAAAGACGTGTGTTGTGACGTCACGTGACATATCTGTGATCACGTGATATATCTGCGGTCACGTGATATATCTGGTCACGTGATATCTCTCTCTCGGTTCAATGATGGTGGGTAATAAAGCTGCTACTCAACTTCTACGGGGTGTTATTGTGTGGGTGAAGTATACACTGTGTGTGGGACAGCGCATGAAACATTAGCTTTTTGTCTCTTGTGAAGTGTGTGTTTCTACATATTCCTTGTGTGTGTGGGGTGTGATAGATATTAGCGTGGTGTGATTGAATTTGGTTGGTGTGATGTGTCGTGTGTGAACCCACATATTGTTTTTGCAGCAGTTTAATAATGGAACAAATGGATGTGATAGTGGTGGTGTGATAATGCCTATTTATGAAACTACGGTGTGAGCTGGTGTGAGTAGTATCTCGATGTGCATCCCCCAATCTTGCATGCCCCCTCTTCTTCTCTCAAATTATCGTCTAATTATCGTCTTATCTGTCAAAAAATACATGTAACATGTAACATGTGTACATGTAACATGTGTACATGTAACATGTGTATACTAATTACTGCATGTAAACGTTACTAATGAATCCCTCGACCTTCCTACGTTCTAAATTTATATTATCAAGCAATTCTTTTGTTTTAAAAACTCATTACTTTTTGTAAACGAGGAATGAACACTCTTGTTCTCTTCTCTTCTGTCACACTTCAAAAATATAATTTTCCGTTTCTTCTCTTCTTTGGGGCATGCAAGATGATTGCACATTGATTACTCCACCCTTTATGTGATGGTTACCATACTGTTACCATGGTGAGCATACTATACCGTTACCATGGTTACCATACTATACTGTTACCATGGTTACCATACTATACTGTTACCATGGTTACCATACAATATCGTGTAACCATGGTTACCATGCCATACCGTTACCATAGAATAAGAACAACGTAACTAAACACCGCTCTCCTTTCTCTCTTCTCCTTCCAGGTTAACAAAGTCAAGTTGGCCAGACGTTGACATTAAATACACACACAGTGAGAATAACTACAAGTTACTGATGATCAGAAAGTGTGACTCCCTAGTTACCATGGTTACCTGACTTCCTAGTTACCATGGTTACCTGACTCCCTAGTTACCATGGTTACCTGACTCTATCTGACTTGGACAATAACTATGTGTGTGTTAAGACATGATTATACCTATTACAGAGTCACTGATTGAGACACCTAATTCACACCTTGACACCAATATAACACACCACACGGTGCACTAGAAGGATCGTCAACCCAAAGTTGAGCCCGCAAAACAAACTTTTGTTGGGGGTGACCCAGGAGGCCTTCCTGAACATCCCCACGGTGAGAAAAGTATATGTTATCGGGGGAAATTTTTGTTAAAATCGAAAAAACTGGTTTTTGGTCCAAATTTGTGCATAACTTACTTGACTGCCGTTTGATGAAATATGTGATTGACATAAAATAAGTATACAAGACCTATTTTTGCACGAAGAATCGATTGCCGGTGGAGAGAAATCTCTAAAATGACCGGAAAGTTGTCAAATATGGGAATTTTGTCATTTTTTTGAGGTTTTTGGCCCTTTAACCATTGAAAACGTTGAGATAGGAAGTTGGCAATAGCGCCAATCGTTAAAATGGTCATTTTTCTACGGGATCCCAAAATTTCATGTATATCCGATTTATGGTTAGATTTTGGCAAACTATTGAGATGTGCTTACTGAAAAAAGGATAACTTGATTTTCTCGTTTTTTGCGATTTTTTAACTTTTGAAAGAATTCTGATTGAAATGGCCAATCAGGGCCATGCTAAAGTTGTTTATGGGACAATTTTCGACCAAAATCCAAGATTTCATGCAAATCCAATGACAGATCATTGATTTATAGAAAGTTGAAATAGGCAAAAAAGGCCAATTTTTACCATGAAAACAAAAATACACATTTTTTTTCTTGTCAATTTCCATTAACAACTGGTACGGGTACCTAGGTAGGGTCCCTACCTATTTTTTGCACGTAGAATCGATTGCCGGTGGAGTGGATCCTCTTAAATGATTGGAAAGCGGTCGAAATGTCATTTTTTGGAAGTTTTTGGACCTCCAAAAAATGGCATTTTGACCGCTTTTCCAATCATTTAAGAGGATCCACTCCACCGGCAATCGATTCTACGTGCAAAAATAGGTAGGGTACCAGTTGTTGATGGAAATTGACAAGAAAAAAATGTGTATTTTTGTTTTCATGGTAAAAATTGGCCTTTTTTGCCTATTTCAACTTTCTATAGATCAATGATCTGTCATTGGATTTGCATGAAATCTTGGATTTTGGTCGAAAATTGTCCCATAAACAACTTTAGCATGGCCCTGATTGGCCATTTCAATCAGAATTCTTTCAAAAGTTAAAAAATCGCAAAAAACGAGAAAATCAAGTTATCCTTTTTTCAGTAAGCACATCTCAATAGTTTGCCAAAATCTAACCATGAATCGGATATACATGAAATTTTGGGATCCCGTAGAAAAATCACCATTTTAACGATTGGCGCTATTGCCAACTTCCTATCTCAACGTTTTCAATGGTTAAAGGGCCAAAAACCTCAAAAAAATGACAAAATTCCCATATTTGACAATTTTCCGGTCATTTTAGAGATTTCTCTCCACCGGCAATCGATTCCTCGTGCAAAAATAGGTCTTGTATACTTATTTTATGTCAATCAGATATTTCATCAAACGGCAGTCAAGTAAGTTATGCACAAATTTGGACCAAAAACCAGTTTTTTCGATTTTGACAAAAATTTCCCCCGATAACATATACTTTTCTCACCGTGGGGATGTTCAGGAAGGCCTCCTGGGTCACCCCCAACAAAAGTTTGTTTTGTGGGCTCAACTTTGGGTTGACGATCCTTCTGGTGCACCGTGACCATCGACTCAGAGACAAGCAACATATTGACATTTTTAATTTCAAAGAATGAAAGTGTGTGTGAATGTGTGAGGATACTGGTTATGGCTGAATGGTGGGGGAACCAATCTGAGTATGCTAATCAAGGGGGATTCTGAGTGTGAGAATCAGGGGGAGTTATGGTTTTTTACAATGATTACTTTAACTGTTTAATACCCTTTTTGTGTGTGCGTGTGTTACTTACTTTTGTTACTTTTGGAGGCTTCGTAGGATCCTAGCAGGCCATCCCTTTCTCAGGACCACCGGAAACTGCCCAATCGAGCAGTGAGTTATCGTTACAGTAACCATAGCCAGCAATTGGAGGCTGGTCAGGTATGGTATCGAGATGACGCTGTAGTGACGTCTTAAAGGCCGAGAGAGGGTAGGCCTCAGTTACAGTTGCCGGGAGGGTGTTCCAGAGACGAGGTGCTCTCACTGTAAAGCTATTTTCAAAGAGAGATTTCGCTCGCCGGCCTCTGGTATCCGGAATGGCAGGAACAACGGCCCTGATCCCGAGTCTGCTAGGGGGCCTAAAAGCGATGCCCAGGTTGTTGGGGACTAGACCGTGCAGGGTTTTCCAAATAAGGATGATGGAGTAGCGTTCACGGCGTCTCTGAAGAGAGGAGAGGCCCAGATTTTGGAGGCGGTCCCAGTAGTTATCACCAGAGTTGGATATCCTAGCAATGAAGGATCTTTGAACACCTTCGAGGAGCCTGATGTCGCTGACCAGGTGAGGGTCCCACAGGGGGCAGGCATACTCTAGGTGGCTTCTGACCAGAGACTTGTACAAGGTCAGCATCGTGGTTCTATCCCTGGTGCCAAATACACTTAGAGCCCAGCTAGCCATGGAGCGGCCCCTATTGGCTATAGCAGCAATGTGTTTGGACCAGGAGAGGTCACAGGAAACTAGGGTACCAAGGTCTCTTACGTTTGAGGACTCATCGAGGTATCCAGAGGGAGTCATGTACTGACGGAGGCTGGCTGTTTCCGGAAGTTCCTTGAGGAGGGACAGGGAGGAACTAGTAGGCTCTGAGATAATCAGTTCAAATTTCTTGTCGTGGAGCTGTAGGTTGTTGCGCTGGGCCCAAGAAATCGCAGCTGACAAGTCGGATTGGAGCAGAGATACGTCTCTCGAGGAGGTGATGTGTTTGGAGAGACGGGTGTCATCCGCGAAGAACCGTATCACTGAGTGCATGATGACATCCTCTAGGTCGTTGACAAAGAGGAGAAATAGGATAGGGGCAAGCACGGTGCCTTGTGGGACGCCGCTGAGAATTAGGGAAATACGGGAGAGGGAACCTTGGACCGCCACGGTTTGGGTACGACCAATCAGGAATGAGGCTATCCAGTCAGTAATCTGGGTAGGGAAGCCGTAAGATTCCATTTTGGAAAGCAGGAGGCGGTGGTCGACTCGGTCAAAGGCACGAGAGAAATCCAGGAAGATGGTGTCTGTTGCAGACCCCTCGATTAAACCCTCGATAACGTCATCGATATGACTCAGGAGCTGGGTGAGACAGCTGTGGCCCGCTCGAAAACCATGTTGGTTGTCAGAGATGATATTGTTCTCCTCTATGAAAGACACAAAGTGCTTTCTCATTACCCTTTCAAAGGACTTCATGATATGAGAGGTCATAGATATAGGGCGGTAGTTGCTGGGATCGGAGGAGGACCCCTTTTTGTGGAGGGGAGTGATAGTCGCACGTTTATAGTAGTCTGGTACCTTGCGCAGTTCGACTGACTCTCTCAATAGTAGTGCAAGGGGAACAGCCACCTCAGTCCTACACTCTCTCAGGAATACCGCTGGAACACCATCCGGTCCAGAACCGGAAGTAGGATTGAGTTCTTTTAGGGCAGCAATGAGATCCCCTTGAATATCGGTATACAGGAGATCAGGGAATGGTGTGGAGATGGTAGGAGGGGTAACGTTGATGGAAAGACCCGGGGCACATGGATCGGAAAAGGATTCGGTAAACTTGTCCTGGAAAAGATCAGCTATTGAGGTGGGATCCGAAACAGCGTTCCCTTTAGAATCGAAAAGAAGGCCAATCTCAGTTTGGAGCTTGTTCATCTGTTTGGCGAAACTATAAAAAGCCTTGGGGTTGGTTTTCATAGTTTTAACCACTGACTTCTCCTTCTTCTCTCTTAGATTGTTCAGGGCTTCGCCCAGTTCGAACTCTGTGGAGGCAAGTTGGTCCGTAGCAGCAGATATTGAAGCGGGATTGGGAGGTGTGAGTGTGTGTGTGTGTGTGTGTGTGAGTGTGTGTGTGTGTGTGAGTGTGTGTGTGTGTGTGTGTGTGAAAGAGATACAGGGTGTCCCAAGTCACTGTTCATGATGATATTATGTGGAATTCGAGAGCAGATTTAACTCGTGATTTTGATTCTTGTTTTTAATTAATAATCCAGGGACAATTTGCGCCGAATACACCGCGTAAAAGTTGAAAAAGAGAGAAGGAGAGAGTGATGTACTGTATTTTATATGAGAGACAACGTATTCATAAAAAGTGAAAAACTGTTGGAAATATTTTCAAAAAATCTCTTTTGTGTTCCACAATTGTGGATAATTTTATCCGCAATATCACCGTGAGAGATATGTTATAGTGGATATATGATTCTTCTCTAATTAGTGTAATTGGAAGTGATCACGCTAATTAAATGGCGTCCCACTAATAGTGGGACGCCATTTAATTAGCGTGGGCCACTAATCAGGCCCCACTATTATTCACCCCCTGTTATTCACATGGGTACATTTATCACATGTACAACACATATTGTGTTGTGTGATACACACATGTTTTAAATATATCGCTTCACATTTTATGCGGCAAGAACGAGAGTATTTTTATCGGACTTTTTGTCGTTGTTTGTTTGTGTGAAAGAGAGTGAGAGTGGTAGTTTAAAGGACATGGATGCAATGATTTTGTTTAACTACACAGTACACACTACACATCCTGGTAAAACTTGTTGTCAACAAGATTTTGCATTTCACTCTCTAATCTGAGCGTGCAGCAGTTTGCTTTGGTTTTGTAAAGAGGGAAGCTAGATGTCATTTTGTTGCCATATTACAGTGGTGCTCCGTCATATTGGCCGCCCGTTGGTCGTCGTGGACAACGCTTTGGTCGGCACTGTGCAGTCGGCCAATATGACGGAGCACCACCAGTTACAGTTACCCAGTTCAACGCCGCTTTCCCCCTAACATGTGATTAATAGATCATGGTGTGTGAATTGAATATGGATGATGCACTATAAATCTGTAAATATATTAACTCCTATATATTCAACAACGTGTATGTGACACATGACTCTCTATTACTGCATACCTCAGATATTTTTGTATATCCCCCCACACATCTCTTTGAAAATACCCTAATTTCTTGTGTTTTTAATTTTCTTTAGGAAACTACCTACTCAAAGTGGAAATTGAGCTAATAGTGATCGGTTGGTGGGGGGGCTGTCTGGCGGTGCCAGACCCCGTTTTGACGGTTTGTTCAGACCGACAGGGTGAAATAATCAAGGTGGCCATCAGTTAATTAAGTGGTTTTTTGAAACGGGATACAAATGTTCTGCAAGTTGTATAAGAAGAATTAGAATAACAACTGACAGAACACAGAGCTTAGTAACTAGTAATATAGCAACGGCCCCCTTAGCAACACACATAGCAACCAGTAAGCAATACATTCAAATACAATATACAACTGTTATATACCATCTGAATTGTCCCCAGAACCCTCTCACTTTTGTGTAAGGGACATGTCACCCCTTACTCTCACAACTCTCACTCACTCTTTCAGTCCATACATGTGTCTCTTTAGCTTCATACTATCTCTCCCTCGCTCACACAATCTGTTTTATCACGCTCACTGAGCAGCTCGATCCCCTGGTATTTCTCTCATCTCACCCTCACACAGCCTCGTTGTTTAGTGGGGATGTTGTTCCCCTGCTGTCCGCTGATCCTGCTGTCTGGAATGCTTTCACACTATCCTTTGCCATCTTTGCCTTTCGCTCCACTGAGTTTTTCCTGGGAGAGGTTGTTGTGTAACTAGGGATAAGAGATGGCATTGCATTTTCATGTGTTTTGATTTTAAGCTCATGTTTAAAACCGAAATTTCGCGAAATCACGTGTCCAACATGATCAGACCACGCACAGTATATATCTACTCATGTTGTGATCTCTGTACACAGTACTGGCATGATTCTACATAGTACTGGCATGCGTACTAATTGTGTCCTAACTCACTCATGTGAAGTATAAATACATGATCATATTTGTGTCCTGTCCTTCTCACTCACTTATTATATGGTAGGCGGTAAATGTTAACCAGATCTGTGAGAATTTCGCACGTTTTTGCCCATTACTCAGCCATTCCTTGACCAATTTGCAAAATCTTTGGCTCATTGGAAAGAGGACATTGAGATCTCTCAAATGAGCCCAATAAAACTAAAATCGGCGCAAATTGCGCGGCGTGGTGGCGAAAACACGCATTTTGCGCCATGACGCCGCGCATTTTGCGCCGATTTTAGTTTTATTGGGCTCATTTGAAAGAGCTCAATGTCCTCTTTCCAACGCGCCCAAGATTTTGCAAATTGGCCAAGAAATGACTGAGTTATGGACAAAAACGTGGTTTTGCACGTACGTTTTCTCTCAGATCTGGTTAACATTTACCGCCTACCTTATTATATTAGTATTGACATGTGTAGATATAATATGCTAATTGTGTCGACACACAGTGTCCTAACTCACTTATTATCCTCGGATTCTAGATAGCACAGGACAATGACGTATAGCACACATATCGGGATGAGGACTATGGGTAGGATGAGGTCATTAGTCGAGAGATCCATACCGGACTCATAGTGATCTGGGGAAGAGAGAGTAGTGTCAGGGTGGTGAGTAGGGGGAGAAGGCGACGCCTGACTGATAGTACTCTGGGGAAGAGAGGGGGATTAAAGTTAGGGGTGGTCCGAATATGGGGAGTACTGGGGGCTGGGGTGCTCAGGAAAGTAGGGGTAGAAGACTAGAAGAATGAAAATTGGGGTAGGAGAAGGTGTGAATTGTATTTGTAGTTAGGGTTAGGGTTGTTACTATGGTAACAACCACCTCCCCAACCATAGTTACTATGGTAACCAGCATCTCCCCAGCCATTGTTACTATGGTAACAAGCATCTCCCCTGCAACCGACCTGTGCAGTTAAGAATAAGATCTGTAGCACAGCTCCCACTATGCTCCACCACCTTACAGTCCGAGATTAGATCCAACTTCTTCTCACATTCAGCCATGATCCCCCTACTGGGCATGTCATCGGACCATGTGTAATTACTGGAATCAGAGATATCCGAATATCCACCATACCCAGAATATCTGTAGGGAAAGGGATGGGATTATACTTGGCTCTGGTTTTGTATGGAGCGGGATATTTAGTCAATCTGTATGGCGCCGTTTTTATCGCGCTCAAATCGAGTCGGCGTCGCGAGACAGGTCAATGCGGAAGGAGGTTCTGAACATGATATCAGGGTTCAGCTGTTGTTCTACAACTTGTAGTAGACGTGGAAATTATAGGTATTGGCTGGAATATCTCCCGGTAGATTAGAATATATCATGCCCGTGCCATAGCTTTAATCTAGTATTCTCACTCTTTATCTCTCTCCCGATCTCACACGCACATTTAGAGCGGCGTTCATTTGGGTGTTAGGTATAATAACTAGGTTATAATAACTAGGTTATAATGACCCAGCGCAGCTCATTTAATGCCACCACGCCATTATAACACATGTGACATGCATATAATGGTGTATGAGAAGTAATTCCATTTTTAACAGCAAACTAAATAGCTCAAAATTTATAGGTTATAGGGGTTCTATTAAACACAGTGTACACTGTATACACATGTACGACGTGTACAGTGTACACTGTACACATAACAGTACAGTGTACACTGTACAGTTTTACACTGTACTTACACACACAGGACGTATTTAGTGTTGTTCCCGTTTTGGCCCATTCCCGAATTGCACACTGTCCTATTAGCGGTAGAGTTACTGAGGGTGAACTTTGCAATTGCCCATCCGGTCCCGTTTGTAGCGCTCTCCCCGCTCGTGGGGTAACTGATACCGTACGCTGGAAGGGGAGAGGAATTATTATAGGAGCTGATTTCACGAGGTACAGGCAGGCCGTTCAGGAGAAAGGGGGAGCATCAGCGCAGGACAGGACAACGGTTTGGGTGGATTTTTTTTGGATCGGGAGATATTGTGCACTTCTTCAATGAAGGGTAGGGAGATAAAGAAAGGGAATGAACAATTGCCACACACTTCCTAATCCGGTATAATTAGAATCTGGTGACGGGGGGGGGGGGGGTAGAAAACACTCAAAGTCAATCTGGTGAAGGGGGATCCAAAATTTCAAACTGGTGAGAGAGAGGGGGTAAAAGACAATTCGACAGGGGGTGAACTGATAGAAAACAACAAGTTAACAGTGGGGTGGGAGATAGAAAACAACAAGTTGACACTGACAGGGGCAGGTGCCGGGGAGACCTGGGAGATAGAAAACTGTACTCACTCCATTCTGTGTACTCGGCGAGTAGAAATCCCTGCAGCAGGACCACAACACACACTGCCAGCCAACTCATATCTTGTACTGCGTAGTTATTCCAGTGATATTATCCCTCTCCGCAGTAACTGTATACACGCTAAATCAAAGAGAGAGAAAGATAGAAAGAAAGAGAGATAGAGAGAGAAAGAGATGAGTGTCCCAAAACAACCTGGACGTTTAAATTCAATACGATCAATGCTCTAGCTTGTTGTGTGAGGCATTAGCACTGAGATATAATTACACTCAAGGCAAGCATGTGAAAATACACGTGCCATCAAACGGCTTGGGAAAGGAGACTAAAACTATTATAGAGCCCCAAGGCAAAGGAAAGACGGGCCGAATAGTACTATAGAGAGGGGGAGGGGCATACACTGTACACTGTACAGTACCAAAAACCTAGAACCAAAACAGCAGGGGGTTTCTTGGGTGGCTTACACCGATATTTTATAAAATGAAGAGCGCTCTGTGAGGGTTCGGTAGATCAAGAGGTTTCCTACATCGAAGGGTGTGTGTATAAACCATAAAGAATTGGCTCTGTAACAGCACCTCAAAGATGCACACACACGAATAGAGTTTCACACGGCTAGGAGTGTGTTTCCTTTGTCATAAATTAGAAAGCACTCTTCTCTTATGTTGAGGAACAAAAACTCAGCAACTTTTCTCAGAAAGGGTCCCTACAGTCAGTGCAATGCCTGACCACTTGCCTCGCTCCGATTCGACACTGTCGAATCGGAACGAGGAAAGTCGAGGACAGTGCGCTCAGATAGGGTCGTCGCTGCTAGACAAACAGACTAAAAAACACGAGAGTAGGGGAGTAAAAAATGCAACATATAGAGGGTAGTTGTTTTTGTTTAAACTACAGTCGGACCCCGATTTAGTGGCATCCTCGGGGGAAAAAATCCTGCCACTAAATCGGGGTGCCACTAAATCGGGGCGAGCCATATTTGGCCCATAAAAACCTATTTTATGCCAAAAATGCTATACTAAGACTAAAGACACCTCTAACTGTTATATTATGCAATATTCATGTATTGATGACATGATCATTTCTGATTAGAAATAGAAAACTATAGAATAACTTTTTCAAAAAAATTGTGAAAAATTTTCAAAGTTATACCAGCCCGTCCGATTTGTGTTTCGAATCGGTGCAGCTTCCTGGATGTCCTGTCTAATTAGCGGGTTCGAAACGAACCGATACGTGATACCATGCCGAATCGGGGCACCCTAAGCGGGTGAGGAAGTATCAAAATTTCAAAATAACTTTTTCTCTCAAAATTTATGGGGAGCACCGATCAAAGCATTGACAATCGTGCTGTAAAATTTTGCAAAAAAAAGTTGTGAATTTTTTAAAGGTATACCAGCCACGTCCGAATCGTGTTTCGAATCGGTGCCTCTTATCGCATGTCCTGCTGCTAATTAGACGGTTCGGAACAAATCGAAACGTGATCCCCATCGAATCGAAATTTTGACGCTTGGTGAACTTATGATTCAATGGCCCCATAGGGATCACGTATCGGTTCGTTCCAAACCGTCTAATTAGCAGCATGACATGCGATAAGAATTAAGATTCACTGATTCGAAACACGATTCGGACGTGGCTGGTATTCCTTTGAAAAACTTTCAAAAAAATTTCAAAAAAATTTCACAAAAAATTTTAAAAAATTTTTGGGGAAAAAAATCCTGCCACTAAATCGGGGTGCCACTAAATCGGGGGCCACTAAATCGGGGTCCGACTGTAGTAGATATTAAAAAAAGACAGGTGTCATTTTTCGTTCTTCGATTTTAGCAGCTTCTAGCAGCATCTAGAGCCAGGAATGGTGTTGTAACAGGTCCTAGATAATTGCAATTATGTTCATAATGAACATAGTTACAGGACGGTATGAAGACCAGATCACTTGTAATTGTAAAATGATTCAAGTGACGTCAGAATGAGTCATACTAAACAATCCGTTTAACATTGTCATACTATGACTATGTTTCAATGACGTAGTGTGTATACAGTGTACAATGTACATTGTACACACTAATTCACTGTATAGTGTACACTGTGTCGTGTACAATGTACATCAACATGGCGGATTGCACACACAAATGTACAAATTGTACAAACTAAATGTTTCAAAACCGAATAAAGAGTAAGTCAGTAAGAAACCTGAAGGCTACCTATATAATACCTACACATTGCATATATCAGATATATTCATATTTCTTAGAAACTCATATCTACCCACATCCAATACCCATAATATTATTCATCTTATCCCTACTTCTAAGAAACAAACTAACCCACATTATAGTATTGGGAGGTACGAGACATTTCTATTCATTATCCTAATAATAATGAGAATTAGCATGTGTGAGATTCTATAAGGAATGAACAGCATGTACAGACCTACCTTGTCTTGCTACTACAGACCTAAGCTTTGACTTGCCCAGACTGTAGTCCAGGACAGTGCCCTCAACACTCGTTACGGTCTAACTTAGACCAGGTCTGTCTGGCGCCCCGCAGACCCCATCTGAGCGCACCATTTGAGAATCAAATCAGGGTCTGGGGCCGCCAGACAGCCCTAACTGTAGTTCAAAAAAGAGTTTGAACAAAACAAGTTTTGCTATGACCCTGTCTGTTGGCGCCGATCTGAGCAACCCGTCAGGACCGGCGCCGCTATTATAGACAACTCTATACTAATCCAGCCTAGTTCCAAGATGGTTTTTGGGAGGCCCATGGGGGTAAATCAATTTGCACCGTCTATACTTTTGGTTAGTTAAATCGGGTGCTATCAAAGAGCAATAAAAGGTGCGAGCCTGCTAGTGAGACATGATGTGTGTTGTGAGGGCACGAGAAACAATACACAAATCATATAACATTAGAAATACAGAGCGGGGGCTATAACATACACTGGTGATCATCACATCCCCCCTTTCTCTCTCTCTCTCTCTCTCTCTCTCTCTCTCTCTCTCTCTTCTCTCTCTCTCTCTCTCTCTCTCTCTCTCTCTCTCTCTCTCTCTCTCTTCTCTATCCTCTCAAACGTAGGTAGCTTGCACCCCACACACTGTAAGCAATGCGATACAAATATTTTTAATTTCACGGCAATTATTTCACCCTGGCGAGGCAGTAAAGAATTTTAAAGAAAGTTTACAGTCGGTATTAACTTTTTGAACAACCGGGGTCCAATACTCCAATAACCGAGACGAGAAAACGAAATAAAATACGGGAGAAAATTATAGAAGGAAAATCGGAGAAAAATAGCCAGCGATATAACCGCTGGAAACCGAGCCAAATACCGCAGAATATTAGAAATAAATAATAAGATGCCAGAGAATGGAACATCAGAAGGTTATAATATCAACTGCTAGGATCTGTAGTGGCATGGGAGCCCTTTTCCTGTTCCCTGCAAGAGAAAGTATGACAGAAGTGACACAGAGAGACAGCACAGAGAGAAAGGGAGTGAGAAACATAGAGTATAGGAGAAAGGGAGAAAGTTTGGCAGCGAAGCTGCCAACTAGACTTCGTCGCGCGCCACGTACAGGGGATAGCACGACGTGCCCAAGGAGAAAGTGCATACGAAGAAGGGAGACCGAGAGGTAGCGCCACAGAGAGAACGAGAAGGAGAATCAGATATTTGACAGTGGTATTGATTCTCTAGTGTAGTGGGGAAGATACATCAAGTGATCAAATACTCACATGGGGGTGATATAACTGTAATGTACATATTGTGGATGTGTAATGTACATTGCACAGTGTGTAATGTATAGTTTCTACACTAGAAATGTATAGTGTACACTGTACATAGCTGCTATGTGTACACTGTACACTTTATTTTAGAACATCAACCTGTGGTACACTAAATGTATAGTTGTACATTTTTAGGAAACACCAACAAAATAGCCCACTGCACAAGTTGTTGCAGAACTTTATTTTAAATTTGATGCATTTCGGGTTCTGATTGTTGTAAAATTGTGCAAGATGAATGGAACTCAGGGCAATTTTATTCTACTTAAAAACAGGTCCACCACGGCAGCTTGAACAATTGTAGAAATTGCTGCTACTACAGTTCATAACATGAACCGTGTCTAATTCATACCATGGCACTGACATGCTTGATGCTTGGTAGTGCCAGGTTTGATTATGAGAAATCAGGTTTAATTCTGGGAAATACCACGTGATATTCGATGAGCATTGCACACAAAAGCTCGTTCTAAATACAGGAGATACTGCGAGAGAAAGATGGAGAGAAAGAGTGAGTCTGCTAGTCTGCTCATATATTCATAGTGAACAAGTTCAACAAAAAGATTGTTCATCGAGAAATTCAAGAGTGCTATCGCATAATTGATGAATAATTGAATGACAAAAACGGCCAATTATTCTTCAAAAGTTCTAGCTGACAACAAGTGCCAATATTGGAACTTTTGAAGATAGCGATACAGTATTCCTCTAAGTTAGAGGAATGCTTTCAGTTTTATTTATAGAGTCTAACCCATCAACACAACTATAGAGGTGGTATGTTGTTGAGTAAGTTACTCAACAAGTGGTATGAGAAAATGCTAAGAGCTCCAACACAACTACTGCAGCAGTAGAGAAAGTTATAAGTTGCTGAAAATATATAGACCAGCAGACTTTGCATATGGCCATACATTTCTAAAAAGCATATATCCAAAACGATATATTCACACGGGAGATAGTGAACAAGGTGTGTACAAGGCCACGATGTGGTCGCCACATAGACCCAGCAAAAAACATCATTCATTTTACATAGAGTTGCAATTTGGAGAGAGAAACACAATAATTTTGTGTCTTTGGAAAAATGTGTAATCATGCTCTATAAAGCTCTAAATGAACGGTACAACAAGCAGAGGAGAGAGAGGGAGGGAGAGAAAGAGTATAACTGTACAAGCAACCTAAAGCACGAGAAGGAGTGCTTGTTGTTGTAAAGGAGAAGTCGAGGAGGGAGAGCCAGAGAGAGCTAGAGAGAGAGCTAGACAGATACCAGAGAGAGCGAGATAGACCAAATGTCTATAGTTCTACGGAAGACTCTCTTGTGGTTCTATCTCGCCATGAGACAATTGATAGCATCACAAGAGCATGCATGCTAGGCAGGCTGTATTCGGGCCCGGTGTGAAAACCGATAGACATGTCAAATGCTATCCAGTTCATGGCAAGACAAGTTTTTGGAGAAAAAAGGAAGGAGACGATTCGAAACAGAACTTCTTGGCATTGAATTCAGCGAAAGACTTTTATGGAGTTTTAGATTGGGCAATATAGAGAACCAAGAAGAGACTAAGGCTGGGTGAACAGACAGAAAAGAAGGGAGAGAGAGAGAGAGAGAGAGAGAGAGAGAGAGAGAGAGAGAGAGAGAGAGAGAGAGAGAGAGAGAGAGAGAGAGAGATCAAAGAAATTAAGTGACATCTCACAATGATCACTTGGGTGTGTGTCGGTAAATTAGAATTTGACCTAGCTCATTTTGATTTACTGAAATCGACTGAGAGAGAGAAAGAGACAGAGAAAGAGAAAGACGAAGGATGGAAAGTTGCTGGTTTGAGAAAATTCTCGCTGGAGGGGTTAAAAATATACCACTGAAAATATGATTATTTCTTCATAGCTGACGCTTAGCAATAGCATAATGAGGAATACTGATGAGAGATTCTCTCACAGAGGGAGAGAGAGAGAGAGAGAGAGAGAGAGAGAGAGAGAGATAGAGAGAGAGAGAGAGAGAGAGAGGGAGAGACAGGGGGAGAGTGGAGAAAGATAGGAATACCACACAGCAGCCCATGTAGGAGGGATATCACTAAGGTTAAAGCACACACCCATGCCTGATTAACACTCCAATGTACACTCATGAACAATACAATTTGATATGTACAAATCATCATTATCATTCATACAAGCACTACTTCTTTCTGTCTCACTTTCTCTAGTCTCTAAAGTATGAATACACCATCAACCATGGCTCTCACTCTTCAACTATCGAACGCGAAAATCGATCCCACTCCCACTCAATTATAAATACAGTGTATTATTATAGTCCACTACCGATCAAGCATTTGTCAGACATCGCGTGACAAGACGATTAGAAGAAATGCAGATTTGGAGAAACTAAAAGATTACGAGAGGAGTGAAATTGAGGCTGAAAAAGAATTTAGAGACTCGATTTAGAGTCCAAGATTAGGGCGGTGTATGAAACGAGCTAGAGAAAGAACAGAGAAAGTACAGAGAAAGTACAGAGAAAGTACAGAGAAAGTACAGAGAAAGTACAGAGAAAGTACAGAGAAAGTACAGAGAAAGTACAGAGAAAGTACAGAGAAAGTACAGAGAAAGTACAGAGAAAGTACAGAGAAAGCTGTCAGAGCATTGGCCTGGCAGAGAGAAAGTACCGATGCATGTTTAGTTCTTTAGACATTTTTACAAGATACCTTACAACTTAGTGTAGTGCTTAGTGCAGAAATAGAGTTCGGCAGTAGACTTGTCGACAGGTTAATAGAGCGGGCAATGCAAATATTGAGTTGTATTTCTGAGAGAGAGACAGAGAGTTTAGGACAGGTTTAATTGTTCATGCAGATAGTACAGCTGTAGCAAAGGCTTGTTACACTTACAGGGGGGGGGGGCAAAGGCTTGTTACAGGAAGGGCGCAGTAAAGGAAATTGTTACAGGGGGAAGGGATGTATTTCATCGGATCGGGCAGAAAAGTGAACAAATTCAAATCATTTCCCTACTACAAAATAGAGGGAACAAGCTTTAAAACTATTATACTGGATTGAAGAAGACGACTCCACATTTGGTCAAATACACGCCAGCCACGCCTTCTCTCTCCCTCTTCCCCCCTCTCTGATCTCGTTCTCTCGTTCTCTCTTTCCCTCTGTCTCTATCTCTTTTCTCATTCGCCGTCCCTCTCTCTCTTTTTGTCCCTCTCTCTTTTTCTCTCTTAATATCCCAATTCCCATACAATTTTTCCATCTCTCGCTCATTATCTCTATAACTTCTTAGCTCTAGGAGTCAAGACCGAGAGAAAAAGAGAGATAGAGATAGAGGGAGATAGAGAGAAAGTTTCGAAATGCTGCTCCCCGTAGAAAGCAAGAATGGGCATCACGCTTTTCTCTAGTCTGATCACACACGAAGTGATCTCTCCCCCTCCCCTCTCTTTCTATCTCTCTAGTATCTGACCACGCTGTCTCTCCTAATTCTCTAAACTACATGAATCTCTTTGCGATTCAAACAATAGTGCCTTGCTTTCCACCATCAAAGATGCGTCCAAACACCCCCCTTCAATGCATATACAGAGCTTTATAATAGTTATACACGGCACGCGTCACAAGTGAAAAAACGCATATTCAGCATACTATTATCATACTTTATTGACCCTACCAGCTGTAGGACTCCCCTAGGAGCAGCTGCAGAGCTGCTCTTCAATTTTTCTACAGAGAAATGAAATATCAAAATTCGAGATTGACACTCGGAGCTTACCGCGGGAGCTTACCTAAATTGTTGGCAGTTCACAGCTCATCATCAGTTGCAGCTACACGTGTGGGTGTCTTCAGAGGCATCGAGCTGAAACATTCTCCGCACGGCAACCAGAGTTCATGTATGACCGAATTCATGGATCCACCACTAGTCACGTACCTGGACTCCTCTGTGTGCCATTCTAAAGATTTTAGAGGGAACTAACTGGGAAGTGTAAATCTGTTATGGATCATGCAGGACAATGGTTAAATTATCTATCAATATCTTAATAATAGTAGTAGGAAAATAAATGCATCCTTTGTCTAAAATTGTAGTTCTCTATCTGTTGGCCCCGACCCACTGTTGGTTCCGACCCACTAGAGGAATGTATCAAGAGTTGATTTGAGGTTTCTATCCTTAGCGTCTTTTCCAGGCTACTCCTTTCTGGCGCCGCAGACCCCACCTGACCCCACTGTTGAGAATCAAATCGGGGTCTGGCGCCGCCAAACAGGGTTACTCAAGGGTTGATTTGAGGTTTCTATCCTTTGTCTCCGGGAGCCACCACATAGTCCCCAGCCCCACAAGACAGAGGCCCATAAACAGGGAATTGAGAAGGTAATCGTTGGTGTTATTTGCAGCTTTCACCACATAGGGGGCTACAAAGGCACCTATCCGGGCAAAGATGGAGCAGAGATGAAGTCCACTTGATCGAATTGAGGTCGGCATCACCTGGGAAAGAGGTGGTTGGTAACTAGGGGTAACCATGAGGCAAGTTACTCATGTTCGCACTGGGGAGGTAACTAGGGGGTAACTATGGGGTAACTAAGGGTGAGGTAGTTGAATCGTACGAGCAGTTGAAGTGGTTAGGGGAATACACAAGAGAGAGGACGTCCAGTGTGAGATTACAAAAACTCTTTCACCGACTTTGCATAAAACCTTACACAGTACACTTCATATAACCTCATTTTACCTCATTGGTGTACATGTATACAATCATGAAGACTGCAGCGGTGCCCCACTTGGATCCCACAATGAGGGCCACTCTTTTTAGGTCCCACCCTGTAGCACCTAGTTCCACTTTTAACAGGGAAACAGCACTGCAGATTAGGATGAGAGCCAGGTTGAGAAAGAGAGTGTTCCACCTACCGAACCTGCCCATACTCCACGCTGTAACCACACCCGTGGGTATCTGTTATAGTAATGTGTGAATTAGTAATGCAGGTACGTGGGTATCTGTGGAAATGTGTGAATTAGTAATGCAGTTACGTGGGTTAACCAGTAATATGGAGAAGGTAGAATCCGATTGACTATAGGACATAGGTACTGGTATCCTACTATACAATCCTGAAGCAAAACAGCTGAGACAAAGACCTCGACCATGCCGAAGAAGAATATTACCTCTAAGACAGCCATGATGAGGAAGTTAACAGTTACACTTCCTGAGATGCCTTCCAGTGCGTAGTAGAACCCGTAAAACATAAGGGATACTAGGAACCATTGGTAGAATAACGCTAGAGTTACCACTAGGAACCTGTTGTGTGAGTTGATGTTTTGTAATATGTGGAGAACACGTGGATTCCGATTAAATCGGCATGTCTCTCCATTATTCTCTGATTTTTTGTTATCCCTCGACCAACTTTGTCAATAATTGTCACAAAGGGTATCTCAAAACCCAATCACCTATACCTGGGATTTCGGAGAATATTTAGAATGTTTCCACTCTGTTTCGTAGTCACCCCTTCTCCTTCTTCTTCAAGTTTCTTCTCAGGTGGAACCAGGTTAACCTGCCCCATAATACTGCCCCTCCCATTCAACTGTGCCATCTTGTCCAACACCAGAGCGGCTGCCTCTGGACCCTGATTGGCTAGAAGCCAGTATGGGCTCTCAGGGATAAACACCACCCAACACCCAACCACCAGCATGATAGCGTTGGCAATGTGAATAGAGTTCCAAACTGGGAAGAGCTCGTAGACACCCGCTAGAACTATCAGGCCCAACACCTTGAATATTAGCTAGAGAGGGAGGGATGTGATATTGAACAATAGTCATGGCAAAGGAGGAGGAGGAGGGAAAAGGGTATTTTGGGCAGGGACTAATTTTATTAGCCCTTCGACTTCATCTTGTTCTTACGCTGATGAAATTGCAGAGGGGACGCTTGGTTGAGGGGAAGAATTCATCTTTATAGGTCATGTGGACCGCTTGGAAACCGATACAGGTAGCACCTAGTAGGGAATGTAGAGTATCAAATTGAATTGAATCACATATAACTTGCTGTGTTCTGAATCAGAAAGAATCAGTGTCTGAGTGGCTCAGATCGGGTCGGCACGTTGGCAGACAGTGAAATATGTACCTGAAATAGTTCTGGCGACGAGAAAGAAAGTGTAAGACGGTGCGAGGGCCTGAGCTACAGATGTTAGAACTGTCGAGATAACTGCCCCTAGAGTCACTTTCTTCCTTCCAAATTTATCTGATAGGTACCTGGAACATGTAATTGTAATATAGGATCCTGACGACATGGGTTGTTCGAAGGCGAGGGATTTTGAATTCCGCCTGGAAGTTTTTGGGAGGGTAGAATCATGTGGTTAGGGGGTACTGGTCGTGAGATTGTGATCACATCACACACCCCTCACCCGCTGATTTGCGAGGGGGCCCTGTTCTCAAAGTCAACAACTCACCCGCTGATGGCAAGCCCGACAACAGTCCCAGGGATGAAGAATAGAGAACTAGAGAGAGCAGCAAGACCATCATCACACTCCAAACCAAAGTGGCTGACCATTGTCCGACTGGATTTGTTTCCGGCCCACTCCCACTGAACCCTCTCCAGGTCACACACGTCCATGGTGGTCGTGTTACATGTGGTACTCTCCCCTCCAACACACACCCACTCAGGGGACAACAACTGGTGGGGAGTGTTAATTCGGGTGAGAGAATTAAGATGAGGGCCAGGGGACAACAGCTATATGGTGGGGTTTATGTGGAAGTGGCAGGGATGGGGATCAAATGTGTTTCCAGCTTTTAATGAGGAAGCTTCCGGAAGTCAATGAATTCACGGAAACCACACCATACCATGAATACTCCCCCAAGAAAGTTGAAGGCGGCAACAAGGTTCAGAAAGGATAACCCGAGGAGGTAGAGAACTTGGGATCTTCCAAAGGGTCCAATGAAGGCATACACCTCATCTACCTACACGAGAGGGAGAGAACAATTGGTAACCAAAGGGACAAGGCAGGAAGCGACCGAATATTCGGTTCGGTTCGGTTCGGTTCGGAAATTCGGTGTTTTTTGGGCGGTTCGGTTCGGTTCGGTTCGGTAGGAAATTTTGGCCGAACCACCGAATTTTTTGGTCAAAAAATGCCCAGAAATCGGGCTTTTTCAGGCAAAATTTTTCAATTATTTCACGAAAATTGTATGGATTTCAATGTCAATTTCGCCGTATTAACCCTATTTCGAATCGGTGGTGCTATGTGGAAATGATTTCGCTAGTTTGCGGGTTCGATATGGATTGATTTGATACCTGACTTCCCGTCGAATCGTGTCCTCATGAGAGGGTCAACAAATTCAGAAACTTTTTTTTTCAAAAAATTCATGGAGAGCACCGATCAAGATGTTAAGAATCATTCTCTGAAATTTTGTAAAAAAGTTTGGAAAATATTTCAAAGTCAATTTTATGGAAAATTTTATATATCAATTTTGCCGTACGAATCGTGTTTCGAATCGGTATTGCTAAGCGGGAGTGATGTTGCTAATTAGTGGGTCCGAGATGGATTATGCTGATACGTGATCCCCCATCAAATCTAATTAGGAAGTTTAGGGGAAACGATTCATGTTTCAATAAATCCTGCTAATTAGCGAGAGCACTGCCGCATAGCATCACCGATTCGCAACACGATTCGTACGGCAAAATTGACATAGAATTTTTTTTCCGAAATTGACTTTGAAATATTTTACAAAGTTTTTTCACAAAATTAAATGTTTCTCTAAAAATTCATGGAGAGCATCGATCAAGGTATTGAGAATCATTACCTGAAATTTTGTGAAATTTTTTTTGTGAAAAATATTTTAAGTAAATTATGGTATACGAATCGTGTTTCTAATCGACAATGCTAAACGGGAGTGATGTTGGTAATTAGTGGGTGCGAGATGGATTGTGCTGATACGTGATCCCCCATCAAATCTATGTAATTAGGAAATTTAGAGAGACACGATTCATGGTTCGTTTAATCCTGCTAATTAGCAATACCATTCCCGTATAGCATTGCCGATTCGAAACACGATTCGTACGCAAAAATTGACATAGAAAATTTACGATAAAATTGACTTTGAAAATTTTTTCACAAAATTGACTTTGAAATTTTTTCAAACATTTTTTAACAAAATTTCAGAGAATGATTCTCAATACCTTGATCGGTGCTCTCCATGACTTTTTAGAGAAATATTTATACAGAAAAAGTTTTGTATAGTTCGGTTCGGTTCGGTTACCGAAATTCGGTTCGGTTCGGTTCGGTTCGGTTCGGTAAAAAAGTTTTTCAAATTCGGTTCGGTTCGGTTCGGTGGAAAAAAACCGGTTCGGTCGTTTCCTGGGACAAGGAGATCGGGTGCTAACTAGGATTTTCCTAGGAGGACTGACCACAAAGAAGCAGCGAGATTTAGAAAACTTGCCGTTACCTCAGTAAGGATCTTAACTTGCTTTTCGGACATCGCAAGTCCCAAAGTAAGATCACAACAGCTGTACTACTCAGGTACTGCAGTGTCGAAATGGCCTGCTGCAGGAACTGGGACTTTTGTAGTACGGGGTAGAACAAAACGTTTGCAACAATCCTCAATATCAAATATCAATAACTCCTTCGGCATTCTCTCTCTCCCTGTCTCTATTTCGTGGTATATGCTCCATTGCTCAATGCTCCCTGGGAGCTCTGTTACGGTATAGCATTTCAATATTTCACGAGGCCAGTGCGAGGAACAAGGCCATGACCCCTGAACACGAAGGAAGCTGGCCGTACCAGCTCGATATTTTCAGTTGAGTCGAGTGGTGAAAGGCTCCGAGAAGAAGAACCCATAATCCCTACACGACTGTATCTTCATGCATGCTACATAGCTTTCGACCCTTTCAGAGCATTAGCCTGTCCCTATTCTCATTTCTTTCAGAGCATTAGCCTGATGTCATACTACCCCGATGAGGACCATCTTTTGTGAGACCAATGATCCCGGTAACCAGATATATTGGGAGAAGTTGAAAACGGATAAATTTACGAGTAAGAAATAATCGCAAAACATATAAGGTGTTACAAAGTTAACCATCCTGTTTCAAATTTACACACTTAAATTCTCAAAAAACACATACAGATAGAGACAACTAATATTATGAATAAAAGTTATATAGTTAACCTTTTAATTATGCTCTCTTGTCAGCGCAAGTTACAAATGTAGCAAATTGAGTGGCTCACAACACTCTATGTGCCAGTGAGGTGGAATCTCACTCTTGTCGGCTACTAGGTACAACTTACAAGCTGTAGTTGTTGTGCCAGTAAAATCTGGCCATCTGGATATAATGTTGGTGTTTTTATGGGACTAAGCAGTACCCTAAATTGCCACAAATATTCTTCCTCACTCACTCTCTCTCTCCGACAAAGTCCTTACAATATCTCTCTTCCTCTTCTTCTCTCTTTCTCATTCTGGTTGGTAGTCTCTCTGAACAGTCCTCGTGACACTGACATTCCAAATTCCGGGGAGGTATGTGAGACATCAGGAGGCAACAGGATCTGTTAAAAGGGCCGAGTCATGTTTTGTAATGGTGTCCGTATTAGGAAACGTCCCCTCGTTGCTAGCGCGATCGTTGTCGTTGCTAAGGCGGTCTTCTTCGTTGCTAAGGCGGTCATATTCGTTGCTAGGGTGGTCTTCTTCGTTGCTAAGGCGGTCATCTTCGTCGCTAGGGCGGGTTTCTTCATTGCAAGGGCGGTCTTCTTCGTTGCTAGGGCAGTCTTCTCCGTCGCTAGGGCGGGTTTCTTCGCTGCTAGGGTGGGTTTCTTCGTTACTAGGGGCGTCATGATGCTCGATTTCAGGCATATCACCGTTGGTAATAACAACATCAGGAATTGGTGATGCCTCTCTCGATATCTCGCTGCTAGGTGCATCAGCCTCAACATCAGACACCAGTATATCGGCAGCGTTGCTAGTGGTAACCACTGCAGCGTTGCTAGTGGTAACCACTGCAGCGTTGCTAGTGGTAACCACTGCGGGTGGTTTATTGAGGCTGCTCAGGTTTCCGTGGGAGATGTTCCTGGTTAGTACAGAGTTCTCCAGAAAATACTGCCTCTCTTGATCCATCAGGGACTGTTTAATTCTGCTGCTCAGCTGCTTTCGTTTTATCATACCGTCCCACTGAAAAAAGGGAAGATATTACAATTTGGACGGAAATACAACACACAAACGTGAACGTGTGGAGAACTAAAATCACTGATCACTACTATCACAAGTACCTGGAGATCAACAAGACCGCCTTGTTTAGCGATAATTGATTTCACTCTGTTTGCAAAATCTATCGCATCCTCTCCTGACAGTCTCTTCATTGGAGGCAGATACCAAACATCAACTACCAGCGCCCAGCTGGTCAACATCATGAACAGATACCTGAAGAAATTAGGGAATTTATAAAGTTAGTTTCCCTCACATAACAGACAAGCTGTGTTCCACCCCTGTCTGGCGGTATCAACCCGATCTGAGTGCACTGTCAAAACGGCGCCAGAGAGCATTACCCTCAGTAACATACCTGACAATGCTTTGTTCACTGCTATTCCAGAAGGCTTCAGTATACAGTGTATCATACTTCATTGCTACAGGGTAGATGGTGGTGTCGATCTCAAAGGACCCTTTCTTGAACATCATCACACTGGTATTGTTGATGCAGGTACCCTCCGGGAATATCAGGACTGGGAAATTCCGACCTGTAGAGAATATGGGAGTCAACGCTACTGTTCTTTAGATTACACATCTTATACGATCTAACATACCTACTTTAGCACAAGTGACACTTTACTTGAAAAAAACAGCCTAATCTCAGTTGCCGTAAGCTACAAAATAAAACTTGACACAACGTACCACTACTGCAATGATCAGTTAGTCTGTTCACCACCCTCTGCCGATCCTTCTCCTCTCCTCTATCAAACCACACATGATCAGATGTCTTATCCAGGAACTGCTGGAAGAATCCCAGTAGACCCCCGTGACGCTGTCCAATCAGGGAGTAGCAGTTGTCATAACTGAGTATAACCGCATCAAGCGGTGAGGTATGGTTAGCCACACAGATCCCACCCTTCTTAGCCTTATTCTCCGGGTTGTGGAAATTGATGATTGCGCTGAGGCTGTGGGCTATTAGCCTGAATACAGAGCAAATCAACCATTCCTGAAAGTGGTAGTGTGGGGTTAGAACAAAAGGGAATCATGCAAACTGAAATTTGAAAATGCTTTAAAACCATTGATAGCAGCTCAATTCTCTGGGCTTTGCAGCTTTGCTCAGATATGTATGTGGTTAATCAAAACCCTGATTACCTCAAATATGCAATATTAAAACTCGATTGCAATTAAAACCCTCAGATAATGCTCTAAACCCTGATTACCTCAGATGTGTGCAATTCAAACCCTTGTTAAAGCTCAGATATGCTCTATACTCACACTTACATATGCCTTCCCGTAAAAAGCTGTGTTTTTTGGGAGAACACAGAGGATAGCAGTGGCAATACAAAACCATATCAGGGCCGCTGTGAACACCAACACTCTGGAAAGGAGGATGTTAATTACTTAATTAAATCAGTAATTGGTTGGTGAATCTACCAATATAATTATATGGTAGTAGCCAAAACCAATCAAGATCATTCTATAACAACCAATTATCTAATTACTAATCAATTAATGACCCAAACTAATTACTCAATTACCTCATTGGCAGCAGCCATCCCCATCTCCAGATGAGACTAAAGAACCAGATGATATTGAGACGATGACTCATGAATACAGGGTGGATACAAGATCTAGTCAACATGTTCCATAACTTCTTCTCAGCAGCGTAAAACCTTGTAGTAACCTAAAGAGAAAGAAGTCTGTTTAATAGACGGATTTTTAAAACTGTCCGGCGTCCGCTCCCTTTTTTAATTTGTTTGCGGCTTCGTATTTGTGCGTGACAGCATCCCTTTGTTAATACCTGATCGTCCCTGATTCGAGAGACCCCGCTGACAACGAGGGGTGCGATGTCACAGAAACTGAAACTTGGAGCGAGGGGTCCAACGGTGTCCCCTTCTACATAACTGGGGAGGTGTTTCCTTCGACCCCTCCTTCTCCGTGCTGTCTCTAACTCACTGATTCCCTCCTCTTCCTCTTCCTCCTCCTCTTCAATCTGGGGGTGTATTGAAATTGGTGACGTCACGTAACGGTGGATAAGAGGGGGATTCTGGAGATATATACTTAGAGTGAAGTGGTTGAGTTTTGGTCCCTTATCTACAACTCTCTTTTTACCTTATCTGTGAAACCAAGAAGATGCTGTCTCTCCTTGATAATGCCATCACAATAGACAAATAACCTGTGTACCATCTTGATGTACCTGGGGGGGGGGGGGGGGGGGGGTTACAGTCTCATTCGATTTAGTATTGATAATGTGCTCAGTTTAAAATGATGGAAGGATTTGTTGTTAATTTTTTGTTCAAATCGGGGCGAGGTGAGACAGGGTCGAGCAAGGCAAAAGATTTGTATGTCTCTTACCATTTTCGCAGTGTAACAGTTCCTCCCAAGAATGCGGGGACAAGGAATCCAAATACAAAGGTGGACAGCCAGTAGGTGAGAATAAAAAATCGTGGCACCATCTCTCTCTCGTTACTCTGCTATCTAGTCAACATGGCTACATAAGGGATGAGGAGGGGTAATAATTTGGGAATAACCACATTTCCATTTCTCTCAGTCTCACAGATAATATAAAAAGTACATGGTAATAAGTTAAGGACACACACACACAGTTCTTTTATTCGTCTGGTTTGTTCTCTGTGCCTTCAACTCTATTTCTCCACCGTTGAAGGTTTCGTAGTTCAGCGGCTGTATCGTCCGCCAGACGATTCTTGTAGATCCGAGAGATAATCTTTATCCTGTCCTGCTCTCTCCTCTCCCTGCTTTCCGTCATTCGGGGCGGGTCAACCGATAGCTTCTCTCGGTCCTCCCTGGAACAGGAAATGCACATAATAATGTGAATTCTAGAGAATGAGAGTGATACAAAATGTTCCTTCCAAAGAATGCTAGATTGGTCGCATTGGTCGGTACGTGATGAGTGCGCGCGAGATAGTCCACAACTGCGCGCTAAAAACTAGCAATAGCTTCTCTGGCCTAGTCCTTCCCTCTGCGAAGTGTCACGTCACACCGTGACTAAGAGGGAAAGTAAGAATCATACGATATGGCCAGCATGTTAGGGGAGAGTCTTACCGTTTTATGTTGTGTAGGAATCCCTCCAACCCGGGAACAAAGTCATCCTCATGAACATATTCTTCAGAGTCATAGTTTCTCTTGCGAGCCTCCCAGACACTTTCTTCCTCCGGCATTTCCATCTGCATCTCCCAGGCGTCGTAGGGCTGCCGTACCCTATAGATGAAGTAATGATTCGATGAGAGAAGATAGGGAGAGAGATAGAGAGAGAAAAGGGGAGAGAGAATAAAAGCGTTGAATTGGAAAATCTATTTTGGCACTGTAACTTCCACCTACTGCAGTCGTGTGCAGGAAGTGTAACTACCACTTCCCAAGCGGTGAATTAAATCCGATAAATTTCTCCTACCTATTAAACTCCTTGTTGAAGATTTGGTGGTGCTTCAGTTTTCTCATACCCTCCTGCTCTCTCTCAGAGTGAGGCCGTGTGTACTGTGTGTATGTGGCAGCGAGCTCCCTTGCATATTCCTCGCCCAATAAATTACCTACCCGCCGCAACCACAACACCGTCTTAGCCTCGTCTACATGTTCTTCCTGCGAGGAAGGGGGGAGAGATGTCAGAGAGATATTAATGACGGGGAGAGATGATATTAAAATCGGATGATACTCAGGATCCTCTCATAATATTAAAGAGAGGGAGAGAGAGAGAGGGAGAGAGAGAGAGAGAGAGAGAGAGAGAGAGAGAGAGAGAGAGAGAGAGAGAGAGCAAATAGAGCAGGGAGAGTAGGAAGAGTAGGAGGTTGTAGCGGAGCAGAGAGGGAGAGAAACAGAAGAGGGAGTAGAGAGCGACAAGGAAGAGAGAGAGGGGAGAGGAGAGAGAAGGAGGAGAGAGAGAAAAGAAGAGGGAAGTTAGAGAAGAGAGAGAGAGCAAGAGAATAAGAAGAGGGGATGGGGTGGGAGGAGAGAGGGTTGGAGAAGAGAGAGAGAGAGAAAGAGAGGGAGGATAAAAAGTATGCGAGTATAGAGAGAGGAGAGTAGGAGAGATAAGTCATACGCCTTCCTGCTACCTTAACAATTAGTGTAGAATAAGTAAACAGTACACTACTAAACAACATGTGACAAAGTAATTTAAATAAAAAATCACCACTAACCTACCACAAGATATCATAAGCAAATAACTGTGAAAGGGATAAAGCTTTGCTGAAAGAGACCAGTACTAGTAAATAGTTTGGATATAAAAGCTTTCATGTATGCAATTCCTCATACAAAACAAAACAATTCCTCCTACTCATGTCGTGTTTCAATTCCTTAAAATACGGAAATTTACCGTAATATACTGGTTTAATATATAGCAGTATCGTGGAAACAAAGGTCCAGTTTAGAAAAAAAGAAGAGCTGGTGATATGTTCCCGGTAAACGAGATTTGTAAAATACGGTTCTTTTTTCATCAACATTGGGGAGATAGATAGAGCGAGAGGGAGGTGAGAGAAACATAAGGAGGAGACAGGAAGAGAGGTTGCAGCGAGAGGAGAGGAGAGAGAGAGAGAGAGAGAGGAGAGGAGAGGCAGTGGAGAGAAATGAGAGAGAGAGAGAGATAGAAAGAGAGAGATTGAGGCAAGGCAAAACATGCGTATCAATTAGCCGATCTAGCGACCATCAGCCATGGTCTAGAAATGTGGTGGTCAGAGTAGAGATTAAGAGGAGTGAGAGTGGTATAGAGAGAGAGGAGAGAGAGAAGAGTATATGAGAGAAAAAAACTATGATAGAGAGATATATGTATCACTTTGACCAAACGCTACAGTAATGTTGCAATTGCAGCAGGACTCCAATGTTTCTTTGACTTAGATTTCAGGTGTTATTCTACATTTTCCTTTCGCTTTGTGTTTTTCTTCTCCAACTTTTTATGTCTCTCTTTCTCTCTCACTCTCTCTCTTCCTCCCTCGTCTGCTTCGAGCTCACACTTCACCTACATGTGGCGTGAACAATAAAAAAAAAAGTAAAAAAACAATAGAAAAAAAAAGATGTAAAAAAATAAAAAAAAAAAAAAAGAAAAAGGACAAAGAACAACAAAACACAATTAAAGCACCAAAAGAACCAAAAAAAGAACAAAAACGAAAATCAAAATAAAACCACAAATTTAGAACAACGAAAAAAAAAAAAGCCAAAAAACAACAAACAACAAAAAACATTTGGCAAACTACAACAAAACAACCGAACAAGACCAACAAGAAGAATAGAACAAAAAAAACAACACAAGACAAAGCAAGAAAAAAAACCCACAACAGACAAAACAAATAAAAAAAGAAAAAAAACCATAAAAAAAAAGATCAATCAAAGCAAACAAACTATACAAAAAAACCACACATGAGAAAACAACAAAAAAAACAAAAACACATAAAAAAACAAAAAAACAACAAGAAACCCAAAAATTACCTACAAAAGATTATAAAAAAAAAAATACAAAACTAAACAAAGAATATCTATAACATAATAAAAAAACAAAGAAGTGGTTACCACCAAAAACAAACACACCAACAGATAATAAAAGCAGACTACAACAAACTATAAGGAAAACCAAAAAAAACAAAACAAAAAAAAAAAAACAAACAAAACCACAAGAAAAAAAAAATACCAAAACACACCCCAAAAACCAACCAAAATAACCCTAAAAAAAAATCTCAAAACACCACCAAGAAAACCACGAAATTGCCCGACATAAATTGAAAAACCATATGATGCAAAGAAAACAAAACGAATAAAATCAACACAAACAAAAAAAAACACAAAAAAAACTATTAAATAAAACAAAGATAAAAATAAAAAAAAAAGACAAAAAATGCAAAAAACAAGAAAACAACCAAACACCAAAAACAAATCAAACTAATAACCAAATAACAAAACAAACAACAAACATAAAATGAAAACACAAAAACAAAACAAAAACAAAAAAACAAGAAAAAATAAAAAAAATCTACAAAAACAAAAAGTGAAAAAACGCAAAAAGGAAATCAATAAAAAAAAAAAAACAAACAAACGCAATAAAAAAAAACAAAAAAACAAAACCCCCAATAAAAAAACAAATTAAAACAAAAAATCATAATAAAAACAGAAAAAAGAACAACAAAAAAAAAAAACAACGATCAAAAGAAGAAAAAACAATAAAGAAAAAAATAATAAAAAAAAAAAAAAAAAAAAAAAAGAAGAAAAAAATAAAAAAAGAATAAGACAAAAAAAAAACAAAAGAAAAAAAAAATAAAAAAGATATACAAAAAAAAAAAACAATTGAAACAAAAAAATCCACAACAAAAAAAATAAAATTAAGATGAGATAAAAAAAAAAAAAATAAAAATAATAACAAAAGAAAGAAAAAATAAAATAAAAAAAAATTAAAGTAAGTCAGAAAAAAAACGAAATAAGATAGAAAATAAGACAAAGAAACTGAAAAAAAAAAAAAGAAACAATAAAATGAACAAAAGAAAAACCGTGAAAAAAAAAAAAAAAAAAAAAAAAAGAAAAATAAAAACAAAAAAACAAAAAATAAATATAAATAAAACAAAGAAAAAAAAAAAGATATAATAAAAAAATTAATAAAGTGTAAAAAAAAAAAAAAAAAAAAAAAATAAAAAAAAACAAAAAAAAAGAAAACAAAAAACAAAGAAAAAAAAAAAAAAAAAAAGAAAAAAAAAATAAAAATAGATAAAAAAGGAACAAAAACAAAAAAAAAGAAACAATTAAAAAAAAAAAAAGTAAAAAATAAAAAAAAACAAGAAAAAAAAAAAAAAGTAAAAAAAAAAAAATCAAAACCACCGCTAATTTATTCGGCATATATTTGTGTATGTTTACTCGCGGCAGCACTGTATGGTAAATGTGCTAATGTTCGTACATGCCCTGGTATGTCACACACACATGCCACAATTAAACCTATGAACGAATGAGGAAACTAACGAGCCTATCGATCTTGTGGCATTGTGTGTACAATAACATAAGATCTCACTAAACTCCCTTATCTTCTTAAACAAGGTTTGTGAAACTGACAAGAGATAAGAATCGGTAACCTTACGCTTGTCTATTACGTGGGCCTGCTCCTTCCCGTAATATTATCACGACGGATTAAGGCCAACTCTCCATATAAATCAAAATCACGCCACTGCTTGTATCTTACACTGATAAAACACTGCCCGCCTGCACGATGTACCTCTCCCTCGAAAATAAATAAAAAAGGACTGTGCTTGGAGTTTTCACATGCCTTGTTGAACTACTTTCTGCAGTTTCTCGTGACCCCCCCAACTGCTACTCTAACAGTTTTCCTTTGCCGGCAGTAGGCATCCTCTTTTATTGTGAGGCCAGCGATTCCCTCCTTTAGCAGATAATGAACCGCTGGTCGAGAGTAAGTGAATATAAGACAGAATAGAGACGAGGAGGAAAGTAGATAGAGAACAGAGTAGCGAGATGAGATTGGAGAATATATAGAGAGGGATTGCTGATGTAGAGATCTGAGAATTGATGGTTTATTTATCGAAGACTAATAGTGAGGAGAGAGAGTCAGCGAGCGAAGAGAGAGATCAGCTAGAGATAGAGGGCCACGGAGACAGGGCATCAGATACAGAGAAGAGATGATAGCTACTGTGTTGACTTTCTATGCTTCTTATCAGTTTATATCTCTTGTCTGTCGCTTCTTGATTACTCGAGATATAACGATCTATTTATCAACGACTCTATATATAATCCTTGATAAGAATCTATCTGCTAGCCTCTCTCGCGCTTATATAATGATCCATCTGATACAAATATACTTATAGAGTTAGCGGTAGGATATCATATATACTCATATCTGTGTATATTTCTTTTACTCTATATAAATACTATTTAATCATAAATTCTATTTCTCCTTTTCTTTCTCACTATCTCATCTCGTATATATCTGCCTTACTCTCTCTTATCGTGAGTTTACACTGATCGTTCCCTGTATGTGTGTTGAGTCCTTAGACAACGACCAACCCTACAACCAAAATATGCACTATTTCAATAGATTTTCAGGAAAAACTATCGAGAAGTGTGTTATGTTGAATTTTTGTGAAACCATCTTTCCTCCCACAGTCACAGACATAACATTTCTGAGAAAACAGAAATCCGATAACTGATCAAACTATTGAACGATTACGGTAAACTAAACAGGTGCCTTAGGATTTTTATTTATGGCCAAATCACCATATAACTGCTGTAGCAAATAAGATAACCAAAAAAGTGAATAAAAAAAACAAAAAACATCAAACAAAAAAAATACAGAAAAAAAAAGTTCTAATGTCGCGACCATTTTAGGATACCAAGCAACTCAACCAGAGTAATTTGTATGAATAGATATGGTATTTGTAGAACTATTGATAAACTGCAACATCGTATTCTTAGTAATAGTCTGAATGCAAAATAGCTCCTCTCATATCTATATCATATATATATCATATCTCATTTATAGAATATTATTTATTACTAAGATCATCTCTTACTCTTGAGATATAATTCATCATATATGTTAATTAGTGCTACAGTAAACTCAAAGAAAACAAACAAAAAAACCCACATTTCTATTAATTTCAGAGTCAATCAAGCATTTAGCACTTCCCCAGTGAACTGACCCGCATCTACGTCACAAAGTAGTTTTTTTCCTTTTTAGGGTACGTGGTTAACACTTTCCACACACCGATAACGTTTTAGCAGGTATAATATATGGTACTGCGTCAAGCAATCTTTCTTTCAAGGCTAGAGATAGCCCAAAACATATTCAAGGTGGTATTAGGCCGCCTCAGAGAAAATATCGTATCCTATCGTACCGGATAAATTGAGATGAAATTGGTCTAGCAAATTTATTTGACTATTGTGAGTGGTTTTTACTTTTTTGTTACAAAAAACGTACTGATTAGAACTTGGCTGTGGGTTTACAATTCAACACCTGCACGATGGATACGTAGTAACACTAAATTACATCGAAAGATAATCTAGAATCTAAAATAACTCCGTTCCCCAGCAACCGTAGTCCGTATAACTTAAAGTAACCCTGTCTATAAGTTTTGCCACGTTCGCCATGACTCTAACATGATAAATCAGTTGATGCTTTATTATGTGGTATGGACGAAGAGAGACTGAGAAGTTAATTTCAGGAATTGTATTCTATATTCCAAGAAGATCTTGAATCTTTCGTGACTCTTACCCTCTCCCCGACTGAATAAACCTTATTTGTCAAAGAAGAATAAATGTAATTAGCAGAGTTCTTATTAAAAATGTCTTTCTAATGAATGTCTTACCACAAGGAGTGTAAAACGGGAGATTTCAATACTTCAAGATCTGATTTTTCCCAGGTTCGTCCAAATTTGAGATCTTCGTCACTCAAATGCACCTCATCTAGAACTTTCTCATTCTTCTCCTTGACATACGGCATCGCAGAATTCATCTAGGAGGAATGGTTGGTTAATTGGTGAGAGTGGGCTGTGGGGGGGGGGGGGGGGGTCTTCACTCTTCGTACATGTGCTCAGGGGGTTTGTGTGATGTATGGTTTTTGACTCACCTTTTTGACAGTGACATCAAAGAACTCATCCAGCGAATGAACAGTTGGGGTAGAGGAGATCAAACGGAGATTCCTTCGTTTGCTAGCCAGCCTCCAGACAGAGGCAGCTACTCGATTCATTTCTAGAACTAATCAAAATGTTAAAACTAAAATCTGTCCCAAAAGTATACAATATAATGCAACACCATAAATAAGTTGGTCAGCTTGTATGAGATGAGCAAAGTTTTCCTGTCACGAGTTTTTATACATGTACACTTTTTTACCGCCCCCCCCCCTTTCCTGAGCTGTCCACTGGTTACTGGCGCCTGACCCCCCCCCCCCCCCTTGTGACTTTTCCATGAGGAAAAAAATCTTCATGACAAAGAGTTCAAAATCTAAAAAGGATCGGCAAGTTCGATAAAGTCTACATTTCGCCTGACAGGACTTTGGAGGAACGAAATGAGAGAAGACAGCTTGTTGATCGACTGAAGGAAATGGTGCAAAGGTCTCCTGGAAAACATTACTTCATTCGTGGGAAGGAGGTGGTGGAAGCACCAGGGACCACTGAGAATTGAAATTAAATTTGTTGAGTTTAGACTTTAGAAGTGTCTGATGAGGGGAAACTCTAACTGAATGGCATCCCATTAATGGGATGCCATAAATGGGATGCCATCAACAGTAAAACTCTAACTGATAATGGACCACAGTGATGGTTCTTTCTCTGTATTCTCTCTGTAGGTAGTACATTGGGCATGCCCGGGCGCGGGCGCGTACACAGAGAGAATACAGAGAAAGAACCATCACTGTGGTCCATTATCAGTTAGAGTTTTACTGTTGATGGCATCCCATTAATGGGATGCCATTCAGTTAGAGTTTCCCCTGAGCGAGGAAATGACAGTTTAGTTGAAAGGTGGTCATTTGTTTGATAGCCTCAATTATTTTTCAAGTTTCAAGTTTTAAGTTTCAAGTAATGGGGTTTCCATCAATCACGACCTCCCTTTCACCTTTTATTCCGCTAAACTATCTGGGGTAACAGAAGTGAGCTAATGCAATGTAATGTAATTTATGCATTTAATAGACCACTCACTAGTGAATAAATAGTAGAAAACAATGGTGCCAACACACTCTCTAAACTATCACTTTCTCAAGTCGATAACATAATGCGGACTGTCCGACCCCCTCACCTTGTCCTCAACTGTCCAGCTTTTTAGAACCCTCTCCCCTCTTCGGCGGACTTCTTTTGTGAATGGCCCCTTTTGCGAATGGCCCGCCTAACATCGGAGTTTAACCTTGGCGCTAGAGTCCTGAGGCCCCAATGCGTGTATTTTTGGACGGCCAATATACAGGGACTGTAGCGTAGGCCAAGGGTTCACCTAAACGATACTGTAGCCTTCTGAATGCCACACAACTTCCTAGGCTTTCAAAACTGTTGGAATTAGGCCTTAGGGCCTTCGGCCAGGACAGAACGTACTAGAACTTTTGCTTTTTCGAGAGCTTTCAAACTTTTCAACACTACTTTAAACAAATTAATTTGAGAAAGCCATGTACAAGTGACCACCCCTGGAAACTATGACTGAAGCCAAGGAGAAAGCTATCCTGGGGAAGCAGAAGGCTATCCTGTCAGAGCTAAGTAAGGATTCTGATTGTGGTGATGAGGTTAAGCGAGTCCTGAAGGCCTACAACCCGGCAGCAAAGAAATATCAGACCAACCTGAACAACCTGGATAAGTTTGATGCCCCCGTTCTGGAGGAGGCCGCTGTTTTCCTGGGAGGTAAGCCCCGGACCGACGATGGTGTCAGCATAAGGTACCGTAGCAAATCTAGCCTCATTGACTGGCTAATCATGGCTATCGAGGGTCTCTTCCCTCAGTTTTGCGAGGCCTGTGAGTTGGATTACTCATTGAAACGAGGAGAAAAATCCAGGTTTAACTGCAGTAGCTGTGGTGGTGGTAGCCACAACTGCCACCTAATCCAGGAGCAGCCTAAGTGTAGTGTCCCTGGTTTTGTTTGGATTTGCTCAGGCTGTATGAAAAAGAACAGACTGGAAACTTTCTCTGGCGAAAACGGGGAGTTTGCCAGTCCTCCTAAAAGTGCAGCTAGTGAGGCAAATGATGACAGTTTGAGGAGGAAGTTCAGTTTCTTGTCGACGGCTGAGGTTAGCGAGAAACCAGGGGAGGTGACCATAACCGGTGATAAGAAGGAACTACCCAAGGAAAAAGAGAAACAGATCGATAGTGAGTCAGACAAACCAATTCCAGTGTGCCAGCAATACCTTCAACATCGCTGCAAGCATGGTCGTGCTGGAACAAAGTTGGTCAACGGAGTTGCTTGCCAGAAGTCACACCCTCCACTGTGCCGGAAGTACTGCTCACACGGATCTATGAAGAAGTACGGATGTCAGCTGGGTAAGGAATGTCGCTATTTCCACCCACCCCTGTGTCGTTCCTCACAGTTCAGTCATCAATGTCTCAAGACCGACTGTCGTTTTCAACATCTGAGGAACACACGTCGTGCTCCTGCCAACGTGAAGGGAAATAACACCCAGCCAACCGACGTGGGTAGGCCGAGAACCATGTCATCCTATGCTACAATAACTACGGATAGTAGCACTAATATGCCACGGTCCCAGCAGCCGAGCTCCAATGCAGCACGTGAGCCAGCCCCATTTGATGAGCAGGCTTTTTTCGAAAGACTCTTGGGTGCGATGGATGCGAGAATGGACGCGAAAATGAGAGAAATGCTAGACGTGAGACTAGAGCCGAGACGAACGTGGAGGGATCGTTAGGGCCTGTTTCGCCTACGAGCAAGCTGTTACTGCTTAACGCAAGGAGCTTAAGTCCAGCAGGTGATACAGGCTGGAAACTCGGTCTTATAAGAGACTATGTTACGCAAGAGAAAACTCCCATAGTAGCCATTGCAGTAACTGAGACTTGGTTTAAGGGTTATCATTCTGATGCTCAGGTTCAGATACCAGGGTATGACGTATATAGAAGTGATAGAGAAAACCGAGTTGGCGGAGGCTGTGCCTTATATGTTCAATGTTCGCTGGCTGTTTCTGACAGTATATATTTTGCGAGTGCGAATAACAATATGTGTGCTGTCTATGTTGAACAAATAAACACTATTTATGCTGCTGTGTATCGCTCCGAGTCAAGTGTGTTAGACTTTCAAAAGCTGATGGACAATTTACAGACTTTTATAGATAAACACAGTGATGGACGATTATCAGAGGTCGTAATTTCTGGGGATTTTAACCTTCCTCTTTTTCAGTGGTCTGATGGTTCGTCTGTCCCGGTTGATCAGCCTAACTACAATGTTGTTGCTGATTTCATGGACGCAAACTTTCTATCCCAAGTTGTTGAGGGCCCTACAAGAGGCAACAACACGCTAGACCTTGTGTTTACCAACCGTCCAGAATATTTCAGCGATATTGTTATTACGGATGGGGGTATCTCGGACCATTCCTGGGTATCATGTGAACTATCTTTCAACCCTCTCGGTCCTAAAAGTTTATTTCTTCCCAGTACACTTGAGGGTTATCGTCAATTGGATCTTCAGTCGGCTGACTTCACTAGTATTGATGCGGAACTAGCGGCTACTGATTGGGATCGAATGTTGACGGAATGTGAAGAACTGGGAGACGAGGATGGTTCCCTTTTTGTGGAGGCCATGCGTGACAAAGTGTTCAAAGTTGTAAAGTCACACTGTCGGTTGAAGAAAATCAGGAAAGAGTTTGTGGACAAAGAACTGAAACACTTAACCAGCAGGAGACGGAAATTGGTTAAACAAAAGGACGATTCAAACAAATGGAAATCACTGATGGACTGTATTATTGGAAGGATAAAGGACCATTTGATATCAAGGGACAAGAAGGCAGAGAGGAAGGCTGTCGACGTAATTAAAGAAAACCCAAAGTACTTCTATTCACACGTCAAGAGGAAATCAAAGGTTAAATCTTCAGTTGCACCCCTTGAGCGTGAAGATGGTTCATTAACTGTGGATCCTCAAGAGAAGGCTGGATTACTCCAACACCAGTTCTCCAGCGTTTTTAGCGACCCTTCCGCTATCGACCCCGCAGAGGCAGCTGGTAACGTGGAGGACCTTGGGGAGATCCTGACAAGTTTGGAGTTTTCCCAGGAATGTATCCAGACTGGCTTGAAGGAACTTAAGCCATTCTCAGCATCCCCTCCTGACTGCATTCCTTCTTTTGTTCTGAAACAGTGCAGCAGTAGCCTGGCATACCCGATTTGGATGTTGTGGAACAGGTCATTTGAAGACGGATCTGTCCCTAGTTGCTTAAAGCAACAGTTCATAACACCATTATTCAAGAAGGGGGCTAAATCGAAACCTGTGAACTATCGCCCAGTGTCTATAACAAGTCACCTGTCTAAAGTGTTTGAGCGGCTGGTGAGGAAACGGATCAGTGACTACTTGGACGAGATGGAGTTGCAGAGTGACACTCAGCATGGGTTTAGGAAGGGGCGCAGTACCATGACACAGCTACTAACCCATGTTGACATCATCCTATCTGATCTATGCGGTGATCAGGAAGTCGATGCTATCTACTTAGATTTTAGTAAAGCATTTGATTCCGTGGATATCAATGTTCTGCTAGCTAAATTGAGGCGATATGGTATTGGAGGTCAACTCCTTCAGTGGATCAGTGCGTGGATCCTGGGCAGGAATCAGTGTGTAATGGTGGATGGAGTGAGGTCACCCTGGGCCGAGGTACTTAGTGGGGTTGCCCAGGGTAGTGTGCTCGGACCACTTCTTTTCCTCATATATATTCTTGACCTGGAGTCAGTGCTAGACGGTAGCATGTGTCTAACTTTTGCTGACGATACTAAGTTGGTAAAAGCTATTTCGGATATGACTAGCCAGGCGTGCCTACAGAACGATCTTTTAAGAGTGGCAGAATGGGCAAAGAAGAACAATATGAAGTTACATGAGGATAAATTTCAGCTCTTGAGCTATAGTCTGAATAAGTCTGCTATCCTCAGACAGTTTCCTTTCGCAGCTGAAGTGTTTTCATATACTACAAGCTCAGGTGTGCAGTTGACCCCCGAACCTGATGTTCGTGATCTGGGTGTCCAGATGTCTGCAGATGGGTCATGGACGAGGCACATTTCTATCATAGTGCGGAAGGCTTCCCTCTTGAGTGGCTGGATATTCAGCGTTTTTCGGGACCGTTCTCCGGAGGTTATGGTACAGCTTTTCAAGTCCTTGGTCAGGCCTATTCTTGAGTACTGTTGCCTAGTCTGGAACCCTTCCAAGGCTGGTGATATCAAGGCTATTGAGAATGTCCAACGTTGTTTCACCAGACGTCTTGATGGTATGCAGGGTCATGACTATTGGGATAGACTGAAATTGCTCAATCTTATGTCCCTTCAGCGTCGGAGACAGCGCTACATTCTGATTCATGTGTGGAAGACGATTCATGGTTTTGTACCTAACTCTGCCAACCTAGTATTTCAACAGCACGCTAGACTGGGTATGCGGATAGTCCCACCACCTTACCCCTATAGAGCAGAAACGAAACGAGCTAATCAATTTCACTGCTCATTTGGTCCAAGAGCAGCTCATTTATGGAACACTCTACCTGCTGCTGTCAATTCTTGTGTGAGCTTGAATCAGTTCAAATCATCATTGGGCAATTACTTGACAGGATTTCACGATCGTCCTCCAGTCAGAGGGTACCCGCCACTTCCAAATGACCTTTCGCCTCAATGTGCTGTGCTGTGCTGATGAGTGTGAGTGTGAAGGGATAGTTTTTCAACTTGATTTTATTTAGGTGGACCCATCCAGGGAAGGCCTGTTTCTTTATAAATAAAACTTTAATTGTAAACTTGTAAACTTGTAAACTTGTAAACTTGTAAACTTGTAAACTTCAAAACTTTGCGTTCGCCTTTTCAATAATTTTGCTTGTTTTTTTCGCTCGAGCGATAATACTTTACGACGCAATTTACGTTTCGCGCAGAATTATTCAAACTGCAATGCATTTTTGCGCGCGCGTATTTTAAGATTTTATAAATAAAAAACTCGAACCAAAAAAAGTTTTTCCTGAAATCACGAAACTGTGTCGTCCCTTGAAAAGAGCTGCCTTATCCCGGGGGTCCAGCGGCGTTTGCCAATGTCGTCCCTCACTAGTCACTACAGAGCACTCACGTTTTTAGGGTTAGTTCCGAGTTAGGGTCAGGATTACCGGTTAGGGCTGTGGTTCGGGTTGGAAACTGTGGTCAGGGCTTGAGATTTCTCATTTTATATCACTGGTAAAAGTGGTGTCGTGGTAAGGGTTATTTTAGTGCAAGATACATTTTTGGCAGTACCCACCTGTAACTGTAACAGGTGTGTACAGTGTAACAGGCGAGTAACTAACTATATGGCGCCCCAAAGTTGGAGGCTTGATGATTGATCCTAAAATCGAATCCTAAATATCGCTTGGAAGACTTGTTAGGGTCTAAAACATCTTTGCGGACCTTGGAAAAGTTTAGGCCTGCACAGTTGACAGTTCAAGAGATGTTAATGTTGATTTGTATTAATGGAGCTGCTCTGAGCCCTTGTTGGTAGAAAAGTACGGACAGTCGGGACCCGACTCTGAAGAATTTAGTACCCCGGGAGCACCCCTCTGGATAATATTAAATATATATGTTTGTAACGATTTCCCTGACCTGGTTCCTAATTCAACTTTCATCAAGTTTAGGTGGATTCTGTAGGATTTTATTATGCCTATAAGTTGTACCTGAAAACTTATAACACGAGACCGAAGGTCGAGTGTTATAAGTGCAACAATAATGATCCGAGACCACAGGTCGAGGCAGATTCTTGTACTTTGGTGCACGAGCCTGCGAGTGCCACTAAGTGTAACTACCTCACGAGCCTGCGAGTGATGTAGTTTTACTTTTTGACCGAGCTTGCGAGGTCTAAAAGTGTAAGAATCTGGGACATTATTGTTGACGTCAGGTACAACGAAAATAGGCATAATAAAATTGCATTGTAAAATTTTTAAAACAAGAGTGAGATACACTTTAGGGCGTAACAATAGAACGAATTCATGATAAGGTAGCAGGCAGAGAAATCAGTATAAGATAAGATAACGCCTGAGATAGGTAAAGAGAGTGAGAGATTAGTAAGAGTGAGAGAGAAAGAATGTGTGGGTCCGGGAGTTCGTAACTGTTATCTTGATGTCGGTGCTGCAATGGCGTGAGAGTGTGACATAAAGAAAGAGAGAGAGAGGGGGGGAGTTCGTACACGCTTATCTTTCCAACGGTTTTAAGTGTGACAGAAACAGTGGAGTAAGGAGTTCGAAGTGCAGCAGTGTTATAAGTTTTCATGTATCACTGGGGGGTGTTATAAGTGAAAACTTATAACACTGGGGGGTGTTATAAGTGAAAACTTATAACACTGGGGGGTGTTATAAGTTGTACAAGCAGTGCTACCTAAAGAATTATATTATATCTCAAAATTTTACAATGGTGTGTTAGAAGGTTGTTATGTGCTTTCAGCATTCTGATTCCATATTGATTGCCAGAAAACTACTTTCTTGAATCTTGATCTTTGGATAATAAAATGATATCTATGCTACACAGTGCCCTCAAGTGTGATTGATTGAATCCATTTATTAGACAATAGACATATTAGACTTTATCGTGAAGTCTTTGTGATGGTCTGTAGTTGAGTGCTCCATTTGTTCTCTCGTGTTCTATTATAGTGTTCCAGAATGTTCTCGAGAACCACTGGACCAACCATTTTATATAACACTGGTGTCATTTTTCAAAACAAGTTGACATATTAATCTCTTCAGCAACAGGTTGTGATATTAATCTCTTCAGTCACTCCTTTTGTTGCGTGATCTTCTCTCTGTGTGTACATTCGTGTACGCCCATTAATTATACTGATAGATAGAGGAAGATAGCGATAGAGAAAGAGAGATGAGAGATAGAGAGAGATAGAGGGAGAAAAAAAGAGAGATAGAGAGAGAGAGCACATGAGCGATGTCACGAGTTGTGTAACCACGTGGTGTCCTAATATTGCAGTAGCGTGGACACGTGACAATCACGTGCTGGCGATGAGAGAGAGAGAGTCATACAATGCGTGTGATCTCACCACTATTTTATCTCTCTCTCTCTCTCTCTCTCTCTCTCTCTCTCTCTCTCTCTCTCTCTCTCTCTCTCTCTCTCTCTCTCTCTTTCTCTCTCTCCCTTTCTCTCTCTATCTTCCTGTGTCATGCATATATCCCTCTCTCTCTACTCCCTTCCCAACCCGTTGCCCTCCCTCTATTCGTTTTTCTTCATGTTTTGAGGTTATCTCGAATTATATTTCTTTTCTGGTCAGGCCACAGCTTGTTACCCCCTACTCGGCCACTCTTTTTCTTTCAATCCTGCCTCACCTCTCCTGCTTCTCCTTTTGAAGTATTTTGTTGTTTCCCCGCTATCAGTTGTGATCTCTCGGTAAGATTTGCCAATCTAATCGATTGATTTGCTCGACACTTTGTCCAGCAATCCACGCCTGAACAATTCAACCAATAACAATGAATCTGATAATAACAATAATAGCCATTTCCTTCCTGTTCTCCCCCCTCTATCTCTACCTCTCTATATATATATATATATATCTCTCTCTCTCTCTCCCTCTTTCCCTCAATTCTCGCTTTTCCTCTTGCTTCACCTTCTCTCTCCCGGATTTCTCCTTCGCTGTAATTCGCCTCTTCCCTATCCCTAGCGCTTTATTCCCTCGGCTTCTCCGTTCTCGAGAAGAGAATTCTCTTACCACACACACTGAACACACCCATACTAAGCCTGTCAAAACGTGTCGATTTTTGGCCAAACCTTGAAGTCACGAGAGGCAAGCCAATTCCGGTTGTACATGCTAGGTATAGGTCTCCTGAACATAAAAAACCAAAATGTCAGTCTCAATTATTTGGGGGAAGGTGTGTAATTAGCCCCTAATTGATTGGTAATTGAGCAAAAGGGGAAAAAAGCTGTATCTACCCTTAGGAAAGGAGTAGAGACAAAATTAAGGGCACCAAAGTGTTCAGCGTCCTCGCATTAGTGGGGGTAGGTGCCGGAATGAATTCTCTATCTCATCTGGTTAATTAGATAATTGGATAATTAGGTATGCGCATAGCCGTTTGCTGGCCATATGGCTATAGCCATGTTAGGAAAGGAGTAGAGACAAAACCGAGGGCACTAAAATGATCAGCGTCCTCGAATTAGTGGGGGTAGGTGCTGAAATTAAATCTCTATCTCATCCGGTTAATTAGATAATTGGATAATTAGTTTTGCGAATAACCGTTTTTAGGCTATATGGCTATAGCCACTTAGGAATGGTTCAGAGACTTTTCATTGGTGCCATTTTGTAGGCAATGGCCAAGTTAGGGGGGTCGACGTCGGACTTTTAAGCTCTATCTTCAACCGTTTAGCCGTTATTTGGCTTTTAAGGTGCTGAAAATGAGCAAAAATCGGGCTTTTTACCGTTTTTTGCTCATTTTGAGCACCTTTAAAGCCAAATAACGGCTAAACGGTTGAAGATAGAGCTTAAAAGTCCGACGTCGACCCCCCATAACTTGGCCATTGCCTACAAAATGGCACCAATGAAAAGTCTCTAAACCATTCCTAAGTGGCTATAGCCATATAGCCTAAAAACGGTTATTCGCAAAACTAATTATCCAATTATCTAATTAACCGGATGAGATAGAGATTTAATTTCAGCACCTACCCCCACTAATTCGAGGACGCTGATCATTTTAGTGCCCTCGGTTTTGTCTCTACTCCTTTCCTAACATGGCTATAGCCATATGGCCAGCAAACGGCTATGCACATACCTAATTATCCAATTATCTAATTAACCAGATGATATAGAGACTTCATTCCGACACCTACCCCCACTAATGCGAGGACGCTGAACACTTTGGTGCCCTTAATTTTGTCTCTACTCCTTTCCTAAGGGTAGATACAGCTTTTTTCCCCTTGTGCTCAATTACGAATCAATTAGGGGCTAATTACACACCTTCCCCCAAATAATTGAGACTGACATTTTGGTTTTTTATGTTCAGGAGACCTATACCTAGGATGTAAAACCGGAATTGGCTTGCCTCTCGTGACTTCAAGGTTGAAACACGTTTTGACAGGCTTATACCTTTGCTGTAAGCGGCGGAGAGTTGCGCAATCTTACAAACCACACTGTTGTCAGTCAGATGCTTGCGCGCTGACTCTTTCTGTTTAATTGTTCAAGATGGCTGGCGTGTGTGTTCGCCTGTCTCTCTGATGCTTGTTCTCTTCTCTCTCTGTGTATTGCTCTCTCTGTATCGCTCTTTCATTCTTTCTCTCTCCCAAGCTAGATGTCTTGTAACATATTTGCGTGTGGTCTCTAATTTCATTATATCTCCCAGGGAGAGTCTCCCTCTATAAACACAATTCCTCTCATCTCACTCTGAGTGGTCTCATCTACCCAACCCCTCTCCATTTCCTGACGTCAGTTAGACGCCGGTGTTATGTCTAATGATGGGGTCGGTCACGTGACTGATCACGTGTGGTGGTTAATTGGCCCCCAATTAGCGACTATCTAATTAACCCCTATCTTTTGGGCAATCTGTCAATATATAAAGGTGTGCAAGTCCATCACTCTACTACACGCCGTGTTTTATTTAGTGACACAGTGTTGCTGTTTCTGGTATCAGTGCTGAAAATACCTCTGATATATTTCCCCGTGCAGTGATCTGTAGTTGTAGACTTTTCTGATATTTTGAAACTTTTTGCTATCTGTTTCTGTATCTATTTGTTTTTACTAACCCCCACACTCTGTGGTAGCCCCTTTTTAGTTCTGCTATTATTTCATTCAACTGATTACTAACCCACACTTGTTGCTCCCTATATTAATACTGATTACTAACCACCCCACTCTGTTTCCTTGTAGCTCCCTGTAGCGGGATCCTCCCCCCTTTTTCACACAACATGAATCCTCGAAAGAAGTTCAAGCAGCGGAACACCAACTCTAACTCTGAGAACGAGTGTCCCTCCTCCCCCAACACGAGGAGCAATAACAACACCCGTTCAACACAGAAGAGAAGTAATCCCTGTCCACCACAAAATACCAAATCCCCCTGCAAAAAGGAACAACAAAACGGATCCCCTCACAAGCAGAAGCGACCCCAGGCTCTGTCGCTGAGCGAAAGCAGCAATTCTCCCCACACCCCAAATCGATCCTCGCCCACCAACTCGAGGCGATCAACCCCTCCCAGGAGCAGACACCCCCGAAATAACAACCATCAACAACAGCCACCAATGGTATCGGATTTTGCCAGCCCAAAGTTGTCCTACACAAGCCCGAGTGCGACGGAAGTTCCACTTCCACCGACTCATTGGTTCAGTGGGAATGTAATGGCATCGGGTAGTTGTGCTCGGGAACTTTTTTCAGAAAATACCATCTCAGCTCAGCTTAAAACCATTCTGAATGTAATGTAAGGAATGCACATACAGCATACTCTGGTTGTATGCGTGGGAGATGAGATGATAATGATGATAATAGGATATATGATGATCTGATCATATTGCGTTTTATTCCATCACTACAGAGAGGTTATATAATCTTGTGTTGTTTTCATTTTCTTGTGCTAATGTATTTTCATGTGTGTGTAACGTGTGTTGGGAATATATAAGACAGGATATATAATTAATTTACCTATCTTTTTCTTCACGCACACGTATAACACACACGTGATGGTTGTTTTCACTAGATGTATGGCAGCAATGTTTTTTTTTCGAATGAGATATGAGTCAGGAGGTGAGATAATTGCACATGATCCTGACTCTGTAACGAACACAGAAACAGGGGGTGTGTGAATCAGTGAATCTTAGATGGTATTGTTTGTCATTATTTGGCGGTGATTTGTAAAGTCAGATATTGGAATCATGGATACGGAATTGTTGACAGTCTGAGAGAGAGTACTTTCTTGAGGTTGATGCTTCTTATCACCTCAAGAAATAAAATTGTACGCTGTCTCAAATTCTCCCAATTCCTTGTTCATGTTTTCGTTCATTTTCAACTTTCAATTACTGGTTGATTTGATAATTTACACTCAGAGGATTAGTTTCATCTTCTTTAGGGACTAGTCCTTACATTTCGAGTGTTTTCCAGTAACTAAAAGTTGGAAATGAAATATTTATCTGGTTTTACTGATCGCCCTCTTAGAACCAACTAAAATTCACTGTTTCCGGAGATACCCCCGATTTGTATTTCTGTCCCCTTTTCAATATAGGGAACACCAAGATCTTGTTCCCTTTCCCCCTTTAAAACATCCCCCTTTCTAAAAACCCGGAATTGTGTACGTTTATAAACCCGTTTATGGTTCCGATAGCGTCCTTGTGTGGCGCCGAGAGATAGAGCACCCTGTTGGAGGTGCTTCTCTCCCCAATTTAACATCCCTGCAACAAAACCTTGATAGCAAATGTGTTTTATCCTGTTTTTTGTACTGTAAATTCTTCTCTCAACTATATAAATATTCTATAATTATTATATATATATTGCATCTATAATTTCCAAAGTTGTGTTATTATTAAAGACCGTTAGTGTGTGTGTGTGGTGTGCGTGTCTCACGGGTGTATGTATGTGTGTGTGAGTTGTCCCTGACGTCCCTATCCTTCTTTTAAATAGAAGGGATGTCAGTAGGGGACGGCTATAGTTCGTGTTTCTGTTGTACTTGTACATATTACTGTAACATCTCTCTCAGAATGTTTTTGACTTGATCGTTTGTGTGTGTGTCTAATCTGTGAGATGAGTCCTGCGATGTGTTACCTCCCTCTTTTCTACAAGAATTTGAGAGATCCACCACAAATGTTTCAGATACGGGGGATATTAATAAAAACCCGGATTGCAGTATTTGCTGGTGGATTTATATTGCATCCTCTCTGTTCTTGTATGACGTATGGAGAGAAATTACTTCTCCCGCTAGGCTGTGTGTATGTATGTTTGTTTGTGTATGTTTCTGTCAGTTTGGTAATGTCTCATTCATCCATTCATTTTCCATTCAATCATTCCCTAGTTTAGTATCGTAATTATCAACCGAAATATCGCTTTAAAATTTCAATTTAAAATTCGAGACATTACCATTCTTTGTTTTTATCACTCTTACCCACTCTCCTCTTTTTTACGGTGTGTTTCACACCAAATGAACCATGGTAGTAATAGTAGTAAATTTATTGGGAACCGTTAAAAGGCCCCCGCCCCCTCTTCCACTAGCCCCCTTTTTGCTGTTCAGTGTATTGTAATGATGCAAAGATATAACTTTCTGTGAGTTTTGGTCTGTTTTCTGGTTGGTCGAATATTTAACTTATTTTTCCGATCAGAAAATGGGCCAGCACCACATGAAGTTTCATTTGAGCGTTATGATTATATGCCAGTTACCCATGAGTTTTAGTGGGAATTTTACCTCTACATTTTATCGAACAAGTTTTCTTTGTGGTAGAGGGTGCGTCTTTTGGTTCTCTTTCTCTAACTTATTCGATGTGCGTGAGGTATATTCTGTGGTTATGTGTGTCTATGTGTGGGGGCTAAATTAAGGGAGTGTTTGTGTCAAAGGGGTTACTCAACCTCTCCCTGTCTAACCCTCCCTCTCCATATTTATCTCCCTCATCTAGCCACACCACATGTATCTCAACGCGGCTGAGAATTGGTTTTTACGGGGCATAACCGTTGATCGGTGTAATTCTGTCCCAGTGTATATAATGTTGCATTTTGTACCAATATTTCTCATGACAACACCTAATTTGGTCAGTGTTGGGGGCGGGGCTGGGTGTTTGTGGGTGGGTGTGTCTGTCGGTTTTACTGCCTTGGTTTACCTCTACAAGGCACCGACACATTCACAAAACACACTTACTCATAGACACTCATATTGTGTACAGGGTGGGGCAAAATAAAGTGACACGGTATACAAATGTGCACTATATTTTGAAACACTCTGTACACAACCCGCCTCCATTGCTAGCATTTTGTTATTGTTGTGGGTGGGCAATGTGCGACAAACCCCCTATATAATTATTGAATCAGTACGGTGTGATTGTATGGTGTATTCTTCTACCTCATCTACGAGAGAAAGTGTGATTAAAATTGTTGGTCCACCAATGTGAGATGAGCCTCTATTTTAATCACAACTTCTCTATGGGAGGTTGAAGAATACACGATATATCTACCAAGTTTGATGTTATATATTAATTGATATGATTATAATAGTAGAACCAGAGAGAAAGAACCAGAGAGAATGATCTGTGGAAATATATGTGTGAGGAGAGAGAGCTGAGATAGTGATAAATCTAATTGTATTGTATGTGCATGAGTGTAAAACGGTCAGTGCGAGATGGATAAGGTTTTTTGTATTCAAAATTACACGATCCAATGAGAGAGAAATGTGATCAGGTGTTGTATGTAGTGTGGGTGTGAGACATGACCCCATATATCACATATCATATCGGTCATTAAGTTTCAGAATCTTTGAAACTATTTAACTTTAATTTTTCTGAACATTACGATTGAAATGAAGATATTATTAAAATGTGCGTGTAACATCAGAAATAATAATTCACAAGAAGGATGAGAGAGAAGGAAAAGAGAGAGTTGTATGCAAATCTGATGTGACGATGTTTTATTTCTAATGTCCAATGCCACACAATCCTCATTTCCTCCTTTTCATCTTGTCCATTGTACACAGTGTACAAGATAGAAGTCGATTTGGGGCCGTGTGGTATTTCCAGGATCTACCGATTTAGGCGCCGCAAGTGAGCAGACTAGAGAGGATCAGAGTTATTATTATTTTGAATTATATCCCAACATCTGCCCCACAATTTGATGACGATTTGTAGCACCACCTTTCTTACCCAATCTCTCTATATTCCTCCCCCAATATGTATACTATTGTTTACTGACGTGCATATATATGAACCTTATGACGTGCAAGAGAAGTCGTTATTAGAGAAGAATTAAAGAGAGAAACAGGTTTAAAATGGTTTGCAATTTTATGACAGGTTTTGTTGTGTCCATACTGTGTTTGTACACAATTCCATTTCTTTTTTCCCCAAAAACAAACAAACAACGCGTTTATCTTTGTTCTCAACTTGTGGCCCAGCAGAAGTTGCCATGCTACGCAGTCTGTCTATCGGCACTTAAGCGCCTTCGGGCTCGCGTAAGCTCGCACCGGGCCTTCGGCCCGGTGTGAGAGCTGACAGACAAGGAACATGTCAAAGCAGAAGCTGGCAGGATTGTTGCTCGGATAAATTGGAGACAACAAAACGTGTCCTAATTTCAAAGGATGGGTTGGGTTTCACTCGGCTACTGCGCGGACAGATTACCACCATTCCGCCGCGCAACTCCCAAATGCTGCCCATGTGTACTTTACTTTGAAGGCCGGTTACAGCGCGCACCCCCACACGGCGTGCCCGAGGGTAGTTTAACATTTGTTTGAGTGAACACCTCCAATTCCGGTTGTAACTGGTCGGGAAGACCTCCCTGAAGGTCGTGGCGGTGCGGGAAAAATAGGGTAGACCTGCTGCGGCTTCAGAAAATTGAGAAAAAGATAGCTATCTTTTTTTTCACTTTGAAAATAAGAAATTTTCACAGACCCCGCCTTGTTCTACAAGATGTGGTTGTCCCCGACCTATTTTTGCACGTGGAATCGAATGCCGCTGGAGTCAAATCTTTAAAATGTAGGGAAAACGGAGAAAATCGCGTTTTTAGGTGTTTTTTGATGAAAAAACCGTCCAAACTGGTGTAGTTGATGAGATAAAGTCCCAAAAATATCACAAATCGATTTTTTGGGTCCTTTTCGCCCTAGAAGCAGAGTTTTATGAAAATCCGGTTCAACGCCTATTCTCCGCTTCCTTTCAAAGAAAGTGAATATTGCTCTAATTTAGCCAATTTTGAAGAAAAGCCGTCCAAAACGATACTAGCTGACAAGATAGAGTCCCAAAAACTTAAAAAATGTCATTTTCAGGCCTTTTCTACCCTAGAAACAAATTTGCTTGGTGATAAGCCATCTCGGTAGGCCTCTGAAGTAGGTGGAAAAGCCATGATATAGCTATTGTGGCAAATTAATGTGAATAAACGCTTACCAAACCTACTTTAGCATCATGTATGACCTATCTCTGAAACTGTGAAGTTGAAGAGTGGCTCTTGCATAGTCCAGCAGTCCAGAGATAGGTCATACATGATGCTAAAGTAGGTTTGGTAAGCGTTTATTCACATTAATTTGCCACAATAGCTATATCATGGCTTTTTCCACCTACTTCAGAGGCCTACCGAGATTGCTTATCACCAAGCAAATTTGTTTCTAGGGTAGAAAAGGCCTAAAAATGACATTTTTTAAGTTTTTGGGACTCTATCCTGTCAGCTAGTATCGTTTTGGACGGTTTTTCTTCAAAATTGGCTAAATTAGAGCAATATTCACTTTCTTTGAAAGGAAGCGGAGAATAGGCGTTGAACCGGATTTTCATAAAACTCTGCTTCTAGGGCGAAAAGGACCCAAAAAATCGATTTGTGATATTTTTGGGACTTTATCTCATCAACTACACCAGTTTGGACGGTTTTTTCATCAAAAAACACCTAAAAACGCGATTTTCTCCGTTTTCCCTACATTTTAAAGATTTGACTCCAGCGGCATTCGATTCCACGTGCAAAAATAGGTCGAGGAAAACCACATCTTGTAGAACAAGGCGGGGTCTGTGAAAATTTCTTATTTTCAAAGTGAAAAAAAAGATAGCTATCTTTTTCTCAATTTTCTGAAGCCGCAGCAGGTCTACCCTATTTTTCCCGCACCGCCACGACCTTCAGGGAGGTCTTCCCGACCAGTTACAACCGGAATTGGAGGTGTTCACTCAAACAAATGTTAAACTACCCTCGGGCACGCCGTGCCCAACAGATCCCGCCATACACAGCGGATTCGACCACGGATTTTCCAGTAACTTGTTGTAAGAACCTGGTGGCTGGAATAGTAACTTGGCAAAGTAAAACAGCATAGTTTTCACATAGTTAACTTAAATATATTACGTACATACACAAGCTTGTATACTAAATAGCAGAGGGACCGCATTTTAAGGTGATAAATAAGGATAGAGCATGATATAATATTGTTGAGTCCATATAAAGTAGATTAATACTGCTTTATACTAGGGAGCGGTCCGATCTAAAGTGCAGTATGATAACACACCAAACTCTAAATAACAACTGCTCTATTAGTAGTAATAAGTAGTATCAATAAAGTACCCTTGATAGTATATGTTTTTAGACCCACTTTAAGACTGTCAAGTGTATAATAGATCCTTGCCCGACCCTCTCTCATCGCGAGGAGGGTTAGAACATAACAAATCATTGTGGGGCGATACTAAAACATACTTGACAGCAAGCCAGGTTCTGTTAAACAATACTAAACAAGGCATACCTTAATATGGTTCAGCACCGAGAAATAATGCTAAGGTTAAATTAAACACAGAGCTAAACATTCCTTCTCTTTCTCTTTGCAATATGGTGTATTTTCTCTCTCTCTCTCTCTCTCTCTCTCTCTCTCTCTCTCTCTCTCTATCTCTCTCTCTCTCTCTCTCTCTCTCAGCTCTCTCTCAGCTCTCTCTCGCAATGATGTGCGGTGATGAAAGGAAAAAATGTAATCCATGTCAGAATAATAATGATGTAGAATAAGATAATCTAAATATCTAAATAGTACAGCCAAGCCACGATTTACTGCTCGGGCAATAAACAGACTTTTTGCATGGTAAATCAAGGCTTGACTGTATAGGATAAATCTTGACTTGTATAAAACACAAACGCGAATACTTTAACATATAGCCATGTAGACATCAACACACGGTACATAGCACATTCACACTTGGAAACACATGAAACACGGATTTCTCTCCCAACTCTCTCGAAAATAATTCCATACAGTAAATCCTCGATATAACATTTCGGGTCAAGATCAGATACGAGGTGGTTTACTGTTGCAGTTATTTTCATACTTTCTCCCAATCAATCACGAGAATTTCAGTCTCCATTTCTATCACACCTTTCTCGTGATAATACATATTTCACTTTTTCCACAACTGAGTGAATAACTTCCACCATCTCTCTTTCTCTCAAAAATCCAAGCTCCTCTCTTCAACAGATAAGAGAGGACACTGCACAACTATCCATGAGCAGGATTCCAGTCAGGGGTAATCAACAATGATCAACACATCAGGGGGTCAACTAGTCAAGACCACTATCGGTGGATATTCTTTTTTAGCAGCATGGACCGTGCACCAATAGTGTTCTTGACTAAATAGGGAGGGAATTGTCCGTGTTACAACAAGATCGTCACATCAAGGATAACAGGGAAGGGAGGCAACAGAGAACTTGTCCATGTTAGGTGGAGGATGAGGATGTAGGAGCACTGCTACTGGGGGGTCCTCCTCCATTGGGCGGCGGTGGTATGTGCAACACCTGTGGGAGAGAGAGGGGCTTGTAAAAAATATAAGTAGCAACAGGAAGAGATAGGAAGTGATCAAATATTGGGGTGAAACTTTTAAATTAGGTACATCTAGATGATAATGGTTGTACAATGTACATGTAGTATAAGAAAGAGGCTTTCCGTTACCTTGTGTATACTCCCGAATGCCAGGCACCTCAAACTATATTGTGCATACTCAATCAGTCTCTCCTTGTCCTCCTTCTCCACCCCCTCCAACAAATTAGTGGGTGTTTTCTGCCAGGGGGCACTCAGGGTCTCCTCAAGACAACCACCCACTGACAAAACTTCAAGGAGACGTCGGAGAATGAGGGTTGGGGCTACATTCTTCTTTACATGTGCAAAGGTATGGAGCGCCTTGAAGACAAGCACTTGCAACGCTTGGATTGTCAGCAACTAAATAGGATGGGGGTGTTAGAATCTTGTAGGGGATGGAGATAGTAGAGGGTATGGAACTCGTGTGAACTGTTTGTATTGGGGAAAATTAGCCAAATCTTCAATATACGGGGGCTCAATGTACAATTAATATGTCGTCATTACTTCAATATACTCACAGATAGAGGGCAATCTGATTCCTGTCGGAGAGATGATATGAGCCGGAGGACAATAACGGCAGCTGTGTTAGGTTTCAGGTGCATTCTGTACCATCCTGCTTCGTTAACATCAGACATGGTCTCTAGGCAACACTTCCTATCTAGAACCTGGGGGAATAGAAACATTGTTACCAGGCAACACTTTCTATCTAGAACCTGGGGGAATAGAAACATTGTTACCAGGCAACACTTTCTATCTAGAACCTGGGGGAATAGAAACATGGTCTCTAGGCAACACTTTCTATCTAGAACCTGGGGGAATAGAAACATTGTTACCAGGCAACACTTCCTATCTAGAACCTGGGGGAATAGAATCATGGTCTCTAGGCAACACTTTCTTTCTAGAACTTGTGTGGGGGTTGGGGTGATAGGGGAGTATTTTCTAGTACTTGATATGGATATTGATACAGTTTAGAACTATGTTGTTAGTTACAATGCAGAATTTCCTCTGCGGGGTAAGAAGTAGATGATGTGATTGAAATATTAGGGGTGTTTGATTTCTCTAATGCTGTTGTCGAGTGTAGCTGACTAGAATAATTAGGCAATGACAAGAATAGAGATAGAGAACAACATTATCCAGCTAACTAAATAGTAAGATATCATTACCTGAGCAGTAGCCGATATTAATAATAATAATAATAATAATAATATTCCGCGCTTATATACCGCCCATACCCGACGGAAACATGTCAAAATATTGGCGATGTTCCGACGAGTCATCAGAGCGGTATATCCTAGAGTAAAAATATCGCACACGAACAATTCTGGTTGAAAAAGACAATATATGGAAAACCAAATTAACTGGACTTATCAAACTGGGGGAATAACTGGTCCCATAAACCTGTAGATATAATTTTAAACACGCTATACTCACACCTGCTCAAAAAAGGATACCAGATAGTGATTTAATAACATGACTAGAGAGAGGATGACACTGATTGCCCGCAGACCCCACAACTACAACAAACATTACAACTCAGCCATGGGTTCCCCATCACCCACTCCAAATGCACCAACGAAGAGATGTGTTTTCAGGCGAGCTTTAAAGGTATCAACGTTGGGGATCGACCTTAACTCGAGGGGTAGCTCATTCCAAACAGCAGGCAGAAATACTGATAGTCTCCTACGTCTCAATTTAGAATTGGCGTTGATACTGGTCATCTTGGGGTGTTTTAATCTGTAAGGATCAATAACACTAGTCATCCTTGTTGTCCTGGAGACTCCCCAGCTTTTATCAAGAGGAACCATTTCCTGGAGGTAACCTGGTGCTGTTCCATAGACTATCTTATAAGCGATTAGACAGGCTTTGAAGTCCAGTCTGTAGGAGATGGGTAAAATATGACACTGCCTGAAGTATTCCGAGTAATCCTCTTGATGCCCATGGATGTTGAATATAAAGCGTACACAGGAGTTTAGTGTTTTCTGGAGCCCACCAAGAACTCGGGCCGGAAGTCCACAGTACAGAATATTACTGTAATCAATCTTCGATATAATCAATTGTTTCACCAACATTATCTTCGTTTGAATATCAAAACATCTGTGTAACTGCCAAAGATTCCGTAGTATCAGCCCACACTGTTTCCTCACATTGTTAACCTGTCGTTCAAGATTAAGATTGTGGTCCAAGAGTATTCCCAAGGTTTTCCCATCTGCTCCACTACATTCACTGGGGAAGATTTCCGTTCCTCCAAAGTTGATAACTGGATCGAAAGAGATTTTACTCAAAGAACTGCGCTTTCCAAGCAGGATGAATTCCGTTTTGGCCTCATTACACTTCAACCACTGCCCCACCATCCACCGCTTCACCTTCGCCAGACACTCCTCAATATCCACCTTCGTCCTAGACCAGCCAGTAGAATCCGTAGGAACCAGACTCACATAGAGCTGGGAGTCGTCTGCATATAACTTTATCCGGAGTCCATATGGTTCCACAATATCTTGCACAGCTTCAATGTAAAGTAGAAACAAAATAGGACCAAGAAGAGACCCCTGGGGCACTCCACAGAGTAAGGCCAGGGTATCCGAGAGACAATCACCAACCGAGACTCTAAAAGATCTGGAACTCAGGTAGCTCTTAAACCATTGAAGAGGATCACCATCCACTCCAAACCGTTTCTGCAACACCTCCAACAACTTTTCATGATCCACCGTATCAAATGCGGCACTCATGTCCAAACAGATCAGAGCTACAACATTTCCTTTATCCATCTCACCTAATACATCATCAAACATGCTGGCTAACAGAGTTTCGCAACTGTGACCAGCACGATAACCGGATTGATGCTTGCCCAGAAGTGAATTGCTTTCAAGGTACTCATTTAGCTGCGTGAGCACCACCTTTTCTAGGAGCTTAGAAAGGAATGGGATATTTGAGACAGGACGATAGTTACTGAGAGCTTCCCTATCTCCGTACAGATTCTTGATGGTAGGAATTATGTTAATTACTACTAATTACTACTAATTACTACTAATTACCTGTGCAGTAAGATCAGCCCGTGTCTCCTCCTCACTTAGTGTCGTGTTAAAACCAAATGTCGGGCTTGTCAGTCTAACATTAACTGCTAACACAGGAGGGCTATCTCCCTTACTTTGTACCCTAAATCTAGTTCTCTCACACTGCAGCTCCAGAGTCATATCATCACGTGAGAAGAGCTCCTTGAACTTGGTAAACAAAGCATGGAGTGTTCCCTGTTGGAGGAGGGGGTGATTAGTAATCAATTAGTAACCAGTAGTAGGGAGTCAGTGATTAGTGATCAATTAGTAACCAGAAGTTAATTGGGAGGGGAGTTAATTAGCAATTAGTTATTTATTGGGAGGGGGGTTAATTAGCAATTAGTTAATTACATACCAGGGTTGGTTTCTGTGAACAGAGTACAGCAATGTCAGCATGTAGATTGTCACTCAACAGAATCGCCTTGGCTAAATCACCCGTTTTGTGTAACTGAAAGAGATATGTGATATACATTTGGTACTAAACAAATGTCATATCTTGTCACAGACAGATAAATATGTTAGATAAAGATAGAGAGATATCGTGGGAAATGAAAACTAAGTCGATGGAATGGTACTTACAGTACTGATAACACTCGATGTTTTATCACCAGATTCAGCTACCTCCCTCAACTTCCCCTCTACATCAGCAACCAATGCTGCAAAGAATTGAGGTTAACATTATTGAACAAACTATCAAACAAAACTATCTCCTGACATCAGAGCGTGTAAAACAAAATTAACGACTACCTTTGCGCTTGCCAGTGCAGTGATCGTGTAACTATACAACTCTGTGGTTCCTCAATCACTAAAAACTAACTCTGTAAAGCTGCACAACTTACTTTGTAGGGCCTCCAAGTGTTCCTCAGTGGGACTGACCATAGTCTGCTTCTGTATCACCAGGAACTCATCCAGTCTTGGACACAGGAACCTCCCATTATCTTGTCTTGGCGGGGGTAGGTGGGGTGGGGGTAGGGCTGGTTCGGGTAGCCCCAACTTCTTACAACTCTCCCTTTCTTTCCTTAATCTCTCCTCGTACTCCAACAATAGCTTCTTCCTCACGGTGTCATTTTGAGCCCAGGAAGACTGGTCGTTACCATGCCATTCCTCTTCAGCCCTCCACCGGTACTGTTCCCAAACCTGGGTAGTTTGGGGTTAGATAGGGGGTAAATGGTAATTAGGGGATAATTAAGTAATTATTTAGGTGGAGCCATGTACTGGTACTGTAATCAGCAGTCATTTTAGAAGGAGTTTTATTCACAATTACCTGCCAGCGGTTCTCAGCAAGTGATCTCCTCCTCTCTGCTTCCTCGGCCCTTCTTCTCGCTTTCTGTTCAGCCAACTTGTCCCTCTTATTGGGCTGCATTTCTACTCGGAGGGTGGGGTCGTAGTTCTTCTTATAGTTGAGACGGTGTCGACGACCTTTTAGGTGGAGATCTTTCGCGAGATCATCGTTAAAGGTACAGTCACACATCCGACAATGGTAAATCACCTGAGAGAGATGGAGTAAGATGGAGTAAGATGGGGATAGGAGACAGGCCAGACGGGGTGAGAGAGAGAGGGGGGGGCGAGAGAAGGAGAAAAATAAAGTAAGTTGTTTCCAAAGTACCTTGGTAGATTTAGTAGAATCACTCCTAATCTCGATGAGGTTTGCACCCACTATGGGTACAACCTGTTTTGCCTCCGTGTTCCCCGTGATCTCAGGTGCAGGTACCTCCTTCCCCAGCTCCTTGTAGAGCTTCTCAGCTTTGTAGTGCTTTACTCCTGATGAAGGGATAGTTAGGCTAGGGACGTGATTGGGATAGAAATTAGGGGGGTTAGGGCGGTTATATTAGGGGGAAATTAGGCAAAATTAGGTGAAGATTAGTGGAGAAATCAGTCTTTAGAACCTTGCTAGTTCTCTGCTTTGTTGGTCCTACAATTGAATGAGAAAGTATTTACCTTTCATGTGAGCATTGAAAGTTTCATCCCCAGTACAGGTGACTTCACATAACACACATCTGCAGGAACGAGAAAGTGAAGGAAAAAGAGAACGAGTGAGGGAATAAAAAACCTAGAGAGACAACGAGTTTGAGAGAGAGATTTAAAGGTTACACAATACACATACATAACACCCACCTAAATGAAACCCTTCCTTCTCCATCTGGATCAGGTTCCTGTTTCTCCTGTTTACCCAGGGCCTCCCTCTTCTTGTGCCGCTGTCCCTCCAGGTGGTCTTTGTACGTTTTAATGCTCGCACACGATACCTGTTTAGGATAAAGGTTAGAGTCATCAACATAAAATCGAGATTATGAAGAAAAACAAGCTCATTCCCACACGAGTGGCACACAAACCGGGGGAGGGTTGTCTCCTTACCTTGCATATTTCACAAAGGTGAATCTTCTTCACAAAAGGCACAATTCCCGGTCTTGACGATGCTGCTGGTACACTAGTATGATTAGTAGTGCCACCACGTTTAAAACTCCCACCGGTTGCCATGCCACCACTACACTCCCCATTTGATTTCCTGTCCCGTAGTGAGAGAGCGGATATCCGAGATTTGGTGGGCATGATATTCGGTTTGGGCATGGGTCGAGAGGGAGGTGGACGGCGGGGGTCCGGGGGAGGTGGCATGTCACTGAACTGGGTTTGGAGTGAGTCCAGGTGATCTGGGAGGAGAAAGAGAGAGGTCTTAGTATAGTGAGGCAACAAATTCGGGTACGATTTCTCATTTTGGAAAATGGGACTGGGATAACAAAACTCACAGGATGTGCGATGGTTACTATGGTTACAGGATACTCACGGGATGTGCGATGGTGGTGGGAGGGTGTTCCCGCGGTGGGTGTCGACATAGGTGATGGTCTGATCATCTGCTGCTTAGTAGTGAACATCTGGTGTTGCTGTTGTGGCTGCTGGTGTTGGGGCTGTTGTTGTTGTAGTTGTACAGACGGGACACCACCACCATGATTGAGGACCTGTAGAATTATTGGTGAAATTATTGTAAGCTTAAGAAGGGTGCAATTATGTTTGTCAAGATCAGGATCATTAGTACATCAGTACTGACATTCCTTTCTTCTTGGCACCAAAAACTACTTTCATATTTATTATTTTCTAATAATCATTACCTGTAACCTGTTACTGCTATCAGCATGTGTCGAGTAACCATTAACCACATCTATTTTCTGTTGGAACCCACCACTACTATTCCTCTGTTGCTGTTGTTGTTGCTGTTGTTGTGCTGCTACAGCCGCCTGTTGAGCCGCTGCAACCTGCTGTAACTGGGCAACTGCCTGGAATTGTGCCATTTGCTCCTGGTACGCCTGGAGAGGGCGGGATTTATTGATTACATAATTAGGGCATAATTACCAAGGCAACACGATTATTATTTGTACTTGAGTATGTTTATCAGTTTGTTTGTCTGTCTGTACCTAAACATGTTTGTCTGTTTGTATCTAACTTCCAAGTCCTAAACATATGTTTGTCTGTTCATGTGTTTGTACCTGGGCGTGCTTATAAAGAGCATTACTCTCGTAAGAAGCTGCTGCTGCTGGTAGTCCACTGGCACCTGCCCCAGCCGCCCCGAATGTGCCAGTTCCAGTTGCTGTATTGTGGTACGGCGGAGACTGGTATCTGAGAGGAATGTGTGAGTCCAATTAAACTATATCTGAATGAATTGATAAGGTGCTAATGAGAGTCCAATTAACACATTTGTATCTCAAAAATAAATAATGACAAACATCACCATTATATTAGAGCTACCTACCCTCGCTGGAGAACGTTAGCGGCTGCAAGTTGTTGCTGAACCTGCTGCATAGATAGTGCCGCTGCTGCTGCTGCCGCTGAATTACCACCACCTCCCCCTGCACTACCGGCTGAGGGCTGGAGGTGGGACTGGGGTGTGTAATGGTGGGACTGGGGTGTATACAGGGTGGTTCCTGAACTGCCTTGTAGCGTCTGGAAGGCCTCCGTCTAGAGGGGGAACATGGGGGTTAGTGAGGTGCAAGATAGAGTGAAAAATGGGGCCGTTAGATAGAAGGAGAGAGAATTGTATATTTTAGGGTGCAGTGTGGGACAGCCAAAAGAGGAGTCACAATCTTCACTGTCGAGTTTGTACCCGACCTTTCTTCGCTTTCACTCAGATATATACTGAAAAGGGGTCGGGTACAAACTAAATATTAGACAAGTAATTATACTATCAACTAACCTGTCCCATGCCATAAGATATAGATGGTAACTGTTGGGTGTAGCACCCATATCCTGTCGAGTACTGGGTAGGTGGTGCAGAGGGGGAGGTATAAGAAGCAGCTGCTAGCAGTGCCCCACTATACTGTTTAGCTGCTGCTGCCGCTGCTGCACTTTCCTGATATGACGCTGTGTTGTACACCGAACCTGGAAGAGAGGTCTGGGATTAAACAACTTTGCAGATCTCTACTGCATCTGAACAACAGTACAGTTCCTTGCTATGTTACAACCCTCTTTATGTATTTGTAAAAAGGGGATGTTTTCTGTTGAGGGGTGCGGGGAGAGGGTAACCAGAAGGCAAACAATCTCTTCATGATCTTGAAAGTTGAAACTTACCGAGGGGTCCGGTGGGTGAGGTGCTGTATGCAGCAGGTTGAAGTCCCGGCGTATATGTGTAGCTGTAATGTTGACCCGAGACATTTGCCATGCCTCTATAAAATATGAGGGGCTGTTATTTGTTCGCGAAGTGATATTGGAACGCAGAGCGCATGAGGAAAGAGTACTACACCGTTCTTCTGATTTGAAAAGGTGTGGTGCAAACGAGTCTGGTGTGTATCAACTCGGTGCGAAATATTTTTGAGTCGCCCGACACTGTGTGTGCGCTCCGCACAGAACACATTTTTAGAATAAAAACAAAGTTAGTACAGTCGGACCCCGATTTAACGGCCCCCGATTTAGTGGCACCCCGATTTAACGGCAGCCTAATCTTCCCCCGATATAGAAAATCAACAGTATTTGACCCCGATTTAGCGGACACCCCGATTTAACGGACAAAACCCTTTCCCCCGAGGGTGCCGTTAAATCGGGGTCCGACTGTATCAACAATTCAATTTTGAGTTGAATTGTCGCTTTATAAAGAAGTTGTAAGGGGCAGAAAACTGATAGAGTACGTCAAACTTCCAAAATTATTTTAGTAGGTACATTAGGGTCGTGAAAAGTTCATTTATTATTTTCATATTTTCATAAACATTTCGCACCGTGTTGATCGAGCATTGCGCGAAATGGAGACAATTGATAGAAAAGTATTGGATGTAAAAATAAAAAACGAATTAATATGTATACATCGATTATGAAAAAAGGAATACTTTAGTCACAAAGAGAAACAAGATTGGTTCCTTCAGTCACCTATAATAAGCCCCCTCTGTTTTAAGACCCCATAGTTCACTTTATAAGACTCAAAAGCACCATTTGCCTTAGCAATAGCGGTATTGTATTTGCTTAGACGAGGCTCAGGCATTTTCAATTTCGTAGTTTTCAAGTCACTCAACCTACACAAGAACTTGTTAATAGGGACCTTATTGAATCGAACCTGCTCCACCACTGGTAAAAATGCGTACTTCATAATTTCAAATATTGCATGTGCTCTGATGTGTTTTTGAGTCTGTGAATGTCCCATAATCGTCACCCCTTGAAATGTGAGCATGAAGTAATCCCTACACAATTCGCACCAAATCATCTCAAATCGATACTGATCAAATGACAAGTTTTTAGGCTTGGAAATGATAACATGCCGATCAGATTCAAGGTGCAGGGTGTACAAGTCAAATGGCATGTTGACAATCATACAGTTTTTACAGTGCAACTTGCCAGGCTCCTCAGGAGGAAGAGTTCGGAATCTTTCACACAGACTTTTATTTCTTTTTATAACTTCCGGCTCTGCCCTCGGTCGATGAGGAATGATACCAAGGATAGTCTGCGAGGCGAGTAATCCCTTACAGAGATATGAGACCAGAAAATTCAGGTGTCTGTGGGTCAGCCTTGGATCAAACAAATCCACTTCCAGTTCACCTGTGAGGGGTATCACCTCTCGGCCTCCAAACAAAGGCGCCGATTCGCCTGATTCTGTTTCACCAGAAGCTACCATTTCCTCCAGGAAGCTATTTTTGTAACTCTCTGCAGTCCGGGAGAACATGTTGGAAAACCCATTGGATGGACCTGGTTTAGCTGCTGCCGGGGCCTCTCCTCCTGATCCCTCACTATTTGACCGTTTAATTGATTTCATAATGTCGGCAATATCACTGAGTTTAGGGCTCTTAGATTGTTTCTCTTGTTGCCTGTAAGCGGGGACTACCGGTGGGGTTGCCGAGGCAGGGAGGTCAGGAGCCACATACTTGGTCCTCGGGTCAGGGTTGAAAGCAGGAGGGGCATCCTCTACTTCAGTAGGCTGTTGTGATGATTCTGGAGTTAAAATGGCAGGGCGTTTCGAATCTTCTAGTGTCGGATATGAAGCACGACGAAGAACAGGCTTTCCGTTTTGAGATGGTAGGAACGCTGGTCGGTGGGCGACCTCTTCATAACCATCATCATAGCCATCCTCAAAATACTCCTCTTCCTCCTCTTCATAGTACACCTCCTCCCTGTTGACCATCCTGGTAGGGGCTCTGGGACGCGGTAACCTGACAGGATACCTTTGAAAAGAAGGACATACTCCCCTAGGAACCGGAACTCTACCCCTAGGAACCGGACCTCTAACCGGAACTCCACCCCTAGCAACCGGAACACCATCCCTACCAACCGGAACTCGTATTCGAACCTTTCTCATCCGGGGACCTGGAACAACTTCCCCATGATGATTCTCCAGAGGTCGCCGAACCCTTACTAACCGGGGACCGTGACCGGTAGGTGGAGGGGGACCGTGTCCAGGAGGTGGTGCTCTATACCTAACGACCTTCCTGATGATACGGCGAGGAGGAGGGTAGTCCTCTGGCGGCCAATCGTCGTCGTAGTCAGGTTGGAGAGTAGGCCTCGGAGGACGGTGAACCACTTCAGGAACCCTCGGTGGTGGGGTACCGTGATCAGATGATGGAACTCGTTTTCGAACCGGTCGGGGTTGCCAAGCACCAGCAGAGCTTGGGTCATGGTGTGGGGGCACTGCAGAATGGTGTGGAGGCACTGCAGAATGGTGTGGAGGCGCTGTAGATTGGTGTGGAGGCGCTGCTCTAACTGGCCTGACTTGGTGATCGGAATGATTCAGTCGAACGCATTTTCGAGGTGGCCCAGGCGAGTGTCCTTTGGGTGGCCCAGGGGACTGCTCTTTAGAAGGAGCTGCCGGCTTCCTTGAAGGATGTAATGGAAATGCTGCTGCAGCTGCTGGGGCAAAATCATCCTCCATCACTACTTCGCGTATGTCTGTACTCCTGGCTGCCTCTTTTTGCACATTTTTTGAATCGTTCGATGAAGTATCTGCCTGTTTATCCGGAGCTTCTGCTGGTTTGGATCCTGTATCTGTTGTGGTTGTTCTTTCAGATTGAACCGGGCTACAAGGTGGCTCAGTACGGGGAGGTTCCATACGGTGCGAGGGCTGGCCGTGGGATCGGACCATACGAGGTCTCACAGGTGGTTCCCCTCTAGGTCCCATCATACGAGGTCTCACAGGTGGTTCACCTCTAGGTCCCGTCATACCAGGTGGTTCCCATCTAGGCTGAACTTTGTCAGGTCTAACAGGTGCTTCCCCTCTAGGTCCTATCATACGAGGTCTAACAGGTGCTTCCCCTCTAGGTCCCGTCATACGGGGTCTAACAGGTGGTTCCCCTCTAGGTCCCATCATACCAGGTGCATCACCTCTAGGCTGAACTTTGTCAGATCTAACAGGTGGTTCCCCTCTAGGCCGTTTGATGGGCGGTTCACCAGGTGTTCGAGGACGCACTATGGGTGTTCGTACATCATCTGTAATATGTGGCGCCTTACCTCGCGGTCTGGTTTGTCTGGGGCCATGATCCGGAGGTGGCATTCTTGGTTCATGATGATCTGGAGGGGAACGTCTTTCATCCCGGAAATATTGCCTAGGAGGCCGAGGAAACCTGAAGGGTGGATTCATGACAGGCCCGCTGGCAAATGAGCGATTGGACTGTCCGAGCTGATGAAAAGGAGGAGGTGGTGGCATTCGCCATGGAAGAGGATCGGATTCATAGGGTATGGACCGAGGATCGGTTTTGGGAGGTAATGAACGAGGATCAGTAGGTCGTGATGATGCAGTAGGTTTATCAGCGCGTTTTCGATTAGTATCGATCAGCTTCAGCTGAACGGAGGATTTTGCAATCAAATCAAACGAATCGGGTTGTTTTGTAGACTCAGCAGTTGCAGGCTTGACATTGGGCGAGGATTTGATTAAATTACCACCACCCTTTTCTGTCACTCGCTGTCTAATTTCAAGAATTTGATCGGCAATAGATTTGCTAGTTTTGGGAGTTGAATTTGGAACATCACGCTCAGTTGATGACGGGGCAGTAACTTGAGCATTACACTCTGATAACGCATCCATGGATTACTGCCTGAGAGGAAAACGAAGGATTTAGGAGGACTTAAACACAATAAAAACTTGTACATGAACACTTTTAGAAAATAAAATGGCTGTAAGAAAAGCGTAGAATAACATACTGTATCGTCACGTTGCACACAGTTATTAATCACAGAATCATTTTCACACACAAACATTCAACAACACGTCATCGGTCATATATCACTCCACAACCAATCTTTTTTCAGATAAAATTTTATAAACCCTTTTGTAAGAATCCAGGGCTTCCTTAGAGCCCGTATATTTGCTGTTTAGCGGAGCAACCATTTTCACTCGTGTTGTCTTCAGTTCAGTTAGTTCACACATGGCCCCCGTCCTAGTCCGGGGTTTCTCGCCCTGATTAAACAACTGTAGGATCGCCACAGCCTTCAAATGGACCTCATCATCATCATGAGCACTGGTGGTCTTCCCCTCAAAGGTTATCATGAAGAAGTCATCACATATAGCGCACACCAGACCATGGTGTATCGGGGCAGGAAGCCACCCAGCCGAGGTCTGAATGTCTTGGTGAGGAGCTTGTGCCGATCAGTCAGAACGTGTCGCTGATGAACCTCAGGTTTCATGTTATGGATCTGGCAGTCTTGGCATGTTAACATCCCCTCCTTCTTACTAGACGATCCCTCCACCGTTTCCTGATTGACTGTGCAGTCTCTCCATCGTATGGCATTGGCCTGGCTCGGGTCTTCATGTAGGATACAACCGCCGTTAGTCCCAGTTTGAACCCGTTTAGGTAGTTATTCAGCATCTTCACATGACGGTGGTTTATCTCAGGATCAGAGAGATCCACCTCCAGATCCCGTGCTATCTGAATCACCATACTAGACTGTGCCGTATCTTCCTCGCCTCGGTCCAGTTTGAATGTTGAGGTGTACTTTGCTGCGGTCCTAGAGAACATGTCAGCGAATTTGTGGGAGCTGGATTGGGCTGCTACCTGCTGATGCTGGGATCTCTCCTCGGCTTCTTTCCGGGCTGCATTGGCCTTGATGGACGCCATGATTGCTGCCACATCACTCAACATGGGCACTGCCGGGGAAGCAGCTGCAGCTGGGGGAACAGTTCTCGGAGCCACGGCCGCAGCTGCAGGGGGACCCGTTGGAGGAGGGGGAGCTGTAGATCGTGGTTGCTGCACTCTCGGGATCGGAGTATTTCTGTGCTGTTGCTCAACCGGTGGAGATCTGAAATGCGGTGGTGGGGAAGCCTCTCTCTGCTGCGCCTGGGCAGGAATCCCTCTCTGCTGGACAGGGGTAACAGCTGCAGCCGCTCTCTGCTGTACGGGGGTAGCAGCCGCTCTCTGTTGCGATGAGGTATTTCGATCCCTGGAATCATCCCTGGAATGAGCAAGGTACGCTGGCTTGAAAGTGCTCCTATAACCTGGTTTTATAGGTTCTTGTTCTTCCTTGGCTGGTGGTGGAGGCGGTGGCGGTGTAATTTCTTTCATTACCGGGGCTGCTGTGAGTGTGGCACCACCGTTAAAATTGGATGGAGGCGTGACCTTCCTGAACACAGGGGTTGCTGGAGGTGTTGCTTGCTGGCCGGATCCATAGTAGGCGGGATTCGGGGCGGGAACATCGAACATAAATGAACCAGTGGGTGGTTTGGAAGGTGGAAGGGGTGGACCATCCGGTGGGGTTAGATCCGGAGGAGGTGGGAAGGGAGGGGTGGTTGAACGATTGAAGGATGGTGGTGGACGGATGGAAGGGCTGCTTAGCTTTGGAGGGTGAGTGGAAGGTGGTGCTGGTGGTGGTGGAGGGGGAGGTGTGTCAGGAGGTGGCGGAGGTGGTTGGTGGAAGGGAGGGGTTGGAAATCCACCTGGAGGAGGAGGGTATTGAGGTGGGTATTGATCATATCTCGGTTGGTAGGGGGGTTGCTGGGGAGTAGAGGGAAAACCAGGCTGTTGCCGTTGGGGATTCGAAGGAAAACCGGGTCTTTGCTGCTGGGGAGTTGATGGTAAACCGGGTCTATGTTGCGGAGTAGAGGGAAAACCGGGTTGTTGCCGTTGGGGATTTGAAGGAAAACCGGCTTGTTGCTGTTGGGGATTTGAAGGAAAACCGGCTTGTTGTTGCTGGGGAGTTGAGGGGTAACCTTGTTGTTGTTGCGGAGTAGATGAAAATCCGGATTGTTGTTGGGGGATCGATGGAAAACCGGGTCGTTGTTGGGGGTTTGAAGGGTAACCAGGTTGATCTTGGGGAGTGGAGGGTCGTTGTTGGGGTGGATATGAATGTGAATTCGGAAGAAAAGATGATTGAGAAGAAGCGGGGAAAGGTGGCTGCTGTGAATTTGGTTGAAATTGGTGTTGCTGAGAATCCTGGCGTTTGAATTGTCTAGGATCATTAGGATGAAAGTTAGGGGGTTGCTGAGCAGGAGGTTGCTGAGCAGGAGGTTGCTGAGCAGGGGGAGCAAAGGAAGGGGCTTGAGGAGGAAAGGATGGGGGAGGATCACTGCCGACATGAGAACGTGCTTCTGAGGATGAATGCTGTCGACGAGACCTCGATGTCTTGTGACCGGGTGCTGGTGTTGGTGAGTACGATCGCTTGAATTGCTCCGAGTAAGCGGGATGGTTCACCGGGGGTGGGGGAAAGTGAAATGTAGGCTTCGGTTTCGCCGGAGGGGTACTCCTTTGGTTACCATGGAAACCATTACCGCGTCTCTGATCGTTAGGCCTCGACCTATCATGAGAATTGGGGTAGGGAGGTGGTGCCCGTTTAGAGTGCCTCTGGTCGTGATGGTGTGGACCGGAATTGTCAGACATGTTCCTAATATTTCGTATCTCATCATCAATCGTCCCTCCTCCTCCTCTGTCAGGTGGGTGGTTCCGTCTTTGATCATTAAACGAGTGAAAGGAGTTGTTGTTCATTTTGTAACAAACATTATACCTGGAAATACATAGTTATTGGTTTTTAGCAGCTTGGACAGGGGTTGCTTTTGTCAAGTCCGTAGAAATGCCAATAAAACTGTTCACAATTTGCCTAATTTTTACCCGACCCTTCTTCAAATTAATCACAATCTTTTTTGGGTGAAAGCAGAGAAGGGTCGGGTGTACACTAGACAATCCACACAAGCAACGGAGAATTAGCAATGGACAATTCAAGAATTATGAATAAAAACTTTGAAAAGGTAAATGTTAAAAACAATTTACAGTTCATATTCTCAAGATCACAGACTCATCGAGTCTCACTTCTCCTTGTTTTTTGAATCTCACTTCTATTTTCTATTTGATTAAAGATATTTGCTTCGGAGCAACCTTAGGTTTCGATGTAGGAGTTTCCTTAAACACAGTTTTAGGCTTGAACAACCAGTGGAACTGAATAGGTAATTCCATGTGCCAGGAATGTACCTATCCAACATTTGACAATGGACTGGAGAGGCCATGTGCTCCAAGGCTGATTTGTAGCTCGTCCACAGGAATGATACATCACAAAACTTGCACGTCACGTGACTGTTCCTATTGAACTTGGTCAGACATGACTTGTGGATGGGGCAATACTCACAGTTGGGTGTCTTGCAGCAGCAGGAGCTCTGGATCTGGTGGGGGTGGTAAAGATTCCCCGACCGGAGTCCCTTCAAGAATTTATCTGGCAGGGTGCCATGGTTCTTGTAGTGTTCCGCAACCAGTTTCTTGTGTTTTGGGGACTGTCCGTGTGCGACGAAGAAGTTAAAGACATCTGCGATGAATGGGATTTCAGTCTGGCAGAGGAGACATAGGAGCTTCTTGTCAGGACAGGTACTGCCCTTATTATCACACTTCTCTACCATCCAATCGAACAGCATGGCTCCCGTTTTGGTGGCGTGGGTATCTGTATAGTGCCGCTGCCATCCTTGGACATCGGAGAAATGTCCTCCTGCACAAGCTGCAACAGATGATCCCATCCGCATACTTGCTCGTGCTGAGAGGGGTGTTGTTAGCATGCGCTCACGGGGTGCTCCAGGAGATCGTGGTTTGCTTTATCCACCAAAGACTTACAATCCAACTCACACTCCTGACACTCCAGCCGTTTATCATGGGACTCCGCCTGATGGGTATCGAAATCAGACCAACTCTGAACTGAATCTTGCACTTTTCACACCGCATCCTCCGTTTGCAGATGAAGTTATCGGCGATGTTTTGTTCCGGATCTATCTGGAACTCATCTTCAGCATCACCAAGTTGATCCAGCCGGGTGTATAGCCGCCAGATGAGTTGTTTTAGCTCGTTCCGGGCGTTAATCAGGTCTGGTGTCGCCATGTTAGGGGGCTAGCTATAGAAGACGACAGAAGGGTTAGAAATATGGGATTTGAAGGGATGGGCCAGATTTTAGGAGGGTTAAAATAGGGGATTTAAAGGGTGGGGTAATGCATTTGGGAGTCAAAGATACGTAATAAAAGGAAGACACGTGTAGTTGGAAAGGAAAAACTTGATACAAAAAACAGATAAAACACAACACGATATCAAATATTTCAACTTCCTAACAGTTTACACAGTATTCTACCCCGAATGAGGCCCAATGGGACGGGTCCAAACTTCCTTGAATCGGTTGAATTACCGGGGTTATCGCCCTCTAACCAACAATACCCAGTGGGAACACTGTACTTACCCTCATAGGAATGCTTAGCTAGAAACACCCCCGGATTTTCCATATCATGCTCGACAAACTGTCCCGCTAGTGCCTTTACACGCTTCACAATGTACCCATCAGCCTCCTCAGGATCATGCACCAGGACTATCTCACCTGGTTCAACCTTGGTTACCGAGGTAACCAGATCAACAAGTAGCAGGGAGGTTGAGGAGTTAGCGTTATAGGTGGGTGCCATGCTAGGTCCAGATACTGAGGCAGTGGTGAGGACACGGGATGTGAAGAGATAGGTTCCAAGACTAATACCAACGACTTGTTTGATTGTTGGCAGGTTTAACGGTCGGTTCTTGTTTAGCCACTCAAGGATTCTTTTGCTCGACATGGTGGTAGCTAGAAGGGAATAGGAGTCTGTTAAAAAACGGAGATTTAGTCAAGGATTGGTGTTTGTCGTTTGACGATAAAAGAGGTAACTAGGTAGTTGGTACTAAAGGGACTAAAGGGACTGGTGTATTGAACAGGAATTCTTTTGAAAGATCGGGAAGAATAGGTAAGATGGACATAGACATATCGGCGGACGAGGTAGTAGAAGGAGCTAACAGATGTCAAACGCAGGAAAAAAGACAGATATTTACTCAGATTGAATCACATAATATAGCATTACTTTTTACACAATAAAAAAGATAAAGACACACATAACGTAGATAACCAGATAATATTCAGATCAATAATATGTAATAGCCCGATCAGATCTCTCAGTGTCAAGTCAATCATAGCATAATTTATGTTCCCAAGTCAGAAAGCTCATGGTATCTCAACTCTCAAGACGTAGTACTTAACTAACTTCATTTTCGAATTACTCTCTGCTCATAAAAGTGTCGGGGGAACTGTTCACGAATCAGGGATGGCCGGTACTTCTTACGAAACTGAACTGAAAAGTCCTCCCAAAGACACCAATGGTAGAGGGGCGTTTTACCAAATATCTCCCCATACTTTTTCTTACAGGCAATATGGTCTTTGGATGTCAGATGAACGTTCAACTGAGTGTTACCCCCTTGAACCGCCATCTTTTCCCAGCACACCACACAGAAGATCTCAGTGGATTTGGTGGGAAGCTTGGCGGGTGGTTTAGGATTACTTTTCCACCACAACCCCGAGACAATGCAATGGATCTCTGTTTTATAGTGGAGATCCCGGAGGAGGGGGGTCGGGAACTCCAAACGGCAATCTTTGCAATAGAGATCCTGTTTGATGTTTTTCTGGAGTGCTGCTGGAACTGGCCTGCTGGAAACGAACTCGCTCGAACCAGAGGCATCCGATTTAGATAACAACATCTTAGCTTTTCCAAGGATCTTCTCGGCATCGCTCTGTAAATCGATAATGTTTTCTTTTTCCGGTTGAGCAGCGTCTCCCAGAATACCCTGGAGAAGTCCAGAGAGACCCGTCTTCTTGGAGCCATCCTTGGTGGAATTTAGAGAGATGTTTAAAGACATGTTCTTCGCAAAGTTGCTCTTTGTACTCGTCCCCTTCTGCTTTGCTTTTGATATCGGGTTAGCTCGTGTCTTTGCTGTTTTGCTACTGAGAGCTGTTTTGGAGGAGGTTGAAGATTTGGGTGGTGGTATTGGTTTCCTTTTGCTGATGCCACCCGATGCCACCCTGCTGGTCGCTGTAAAAGCCCGTTTAGGAGGAGCAGGAGGCGGTTTCTCTGGTAGTTTGGTCACCTTTGCAGGCACTGTAGCTTTGATTGGAGCTCGAGAGAGCATGGAAGGAGGGCCTAAAGGTCGCTTCCCGACATTTGAATTAGACCTTGCTAATGTTCCCGACTTCTGCTTGGTGAAGGGAGGAGGAAGAGTAGGTTTACTTGAGGAAGCGGCTTCTGTTGAGGTTCTAGGAGAGGCTCGGAAGCTGTACCGATCAGATCCAGATCTCTGGAGGGGTTGGGAGGTGCTTGTTCTAGCGAAAGATCGTGTTCTAGATATCCCGGCTGAACATTTGGCTGTTGTCTCGGTTGTTTTCTTGGGAAGTTCAGTTGACCTGGTTGAGGCCCTTCTCACAGGGAGAACCCTAGTAGGCACTGGTACAGCTGCTGCAGCGGGCTTGTCAGTTGTTGATTTGCGGAGACGTTTCGCGGGGGTTCTATGAGAAACTGACACCACACCGCCGGCTAGGTTGTCACTGTCCCCAATGTCAGTCTTGTATAACTTGCGAATCATCACTCGTGCTAAAAGGGACGGGAGAGGTTTTAGTTTAATTGAAGATAGAGTGAAAAGACGAATATTCAGTAATGAGGTAAACGTGTAAAATACAAAATATAGATTTCTAAAATTCAAAACTAGGGCATCCCTTTTTTCGGCAACACACATTTCTCAACAACAGATATCCAATCAAATCCACCAGGACTGCCAGTGGGGAGGGTATCCGACAAGAATTTAACATCCTCCCAATGCGTCCATTCGTATCTTGGCAGTGTATCATACACCTCATGCCAGCAATTCTTGTTAAATTGGTGGTAGGAACACCGGAGATGCTTGCTCAGCTCCTCCTCATACATAAATGACCGTTTTTCTGAACACATCACACACCAAACTTCCACTTTCTGTCCCTTAGGGTGTCGGTTATCAAACAACTTCTTCCTTTTGTAGTTCTTACCCCACCAGTGACCACTGATGACCCTGTGAAGGTAGCTCTGGGCATGGGATCCTAGTGTGACTGCCAAGTTGAACTCCAACCTACAACACCGACAGTATAAAACAGGGTTGTCCATAACTTTGTAGGAAATCAAGGGCAGGACTCGAGAGTGGTGATCAGTTCTCAGCAGGAACTTGATCTTGTAATCTAAGAGGACCATCTTGGAGCGTTTTGTCGATGGTTCCACTTCTCCTTCATCACGATACGAAATGCCTCTTTTCTCAAATATATCCCTGACGTATGTCTCAAGGGGGGTTCTCACAACACGGGGTGGAGGAGGAGGTGGGAGAATCTCGGTCGGCGAGGGTACCATGATATCACTAGTAGATCCTGAAGATGCCAGCACTCCAATGTTCTTTGCAAGTGTGTTTGTAAGTTGACTCTCGATAATAGAGGACACAACATCTCCTTTGTTCTGGCTGGTCAGTTCGGTGATCATACTTTTCACCTCAGGGGAGTTCAGGGTGTCTGCGAGGACAGATTTCAGTAGTTGAGATATCCCCGCTCCTCCAACTCCCCCGGCCCCTGAACTGTACTTGTTGACCAGATGGGAGATACTATCTCTGCTCTCCCTTGTTCGGTATCGCTCATCATCGCTGCTGCTGCTGCTGCTCCTGGACCGGCGACGTCGACGAGAGGAGTCCGAGTCGGTCGTTCGGTGTCTCTTGCTATCTCTAGACATACTGAAAATACACGAGTTGTTAGTGAGGGACTAGCAAATTGTGGACACGAAACGAAGAATACACAGGTACTAAACAACGTCCAAACTTTTAAAACAAACTTCAAAACATATGGTTTGCAATGAAAGAAGTAAATACAGCCCAATACTCTCTTGCTGATAATATCAGATATAATAATAGGTTATCTATTCATTCTCAAAGATTTTAACAAACTTGCGGGTGACGGTTTCTCAACAACAACAGAATCCTCTTTCTCCCCCGGGGCAAGAATTCGCTTTCGGCCAGTTTTAGTTTTCATGGGTGAACTTGTTGTCAGCTTTGTGGAAGATCCACTGGGTGTGACTTCAAGTGGTTCGTCTAAAGGTCTCAACTGTACCACACCATCCTTCTTTACCTGCATAAGATTCACCCTGGTCACTGGTGGTCTACTGGCAGGCGGGGGCGTATCACCATTATCGACTGGACGTGGTCCAAGACGAGATTTGATGCCGAGTGGTGGGGCCAATGGAGCAGGTGAAGTTTTCGAATTGTCATCTTTAGGAGCCCCGAGCCGGCTGCGGACTGGTGGTGGTACATAGGCCTGTTGATCTGGGACAGTTCTATTTGTGACTGATGGAGGCTCAGGCTGGGAAACTGTAGGAGCTGTTGCATAAGTTCCGTGAGTTGGCGGATGACCAAACGGTGGTGGATGTTGCGGTGGAACAAGTTTATGGCCGGGTATCGAATGTAAAACACGAGGTGGCTCAGGCATGGCGGGATGCTCAGTAGGATGCGGGGGAGGTGGGTATGCCATATGAGGTGGAGGGGGATATCCATTCATCGGGGGTGGGTAACCATTTATCGGAGGTGGATAACCATTCATAGGTGGGGGATACATCGCCATCGGAGGAGGGTGAGTCATATGGGGGTAGGGCGCGTGAGGAGGGTGGGACACGTGAGGATGAGGTGGATAGGCTGGAGGGATGGGGTGGGCGTAGGGAGGTGGGGTAGAGAAACCAGCAGGAAACCCTGAAGGTGGAGGTGGAAAGGAGGGAGGGAAGGGTAGGTTGGAGGGAGGCAATGGGAAGTTAGCAGGGAAGTTAGTTGATGAGGTGGGTGTTTGTCGAATGTCTGAAAACTTTGGAATCACTTCACGATGTTTACTCGAAGGTTCACTGACACTTCCACGGTACACTTTCGGAGCAACATCAACATCAAGCAAGTTTTTGATCTCCTTTGGAGTTTTGTTCGATAAAATATTGGTGACCAGACTGGAAATGGAAACCTTGAACTTTGATTCAATGCCTCGTTTCACCAATTCCAGTTGTCGTTTCTGGCCATCAGTTAGAGATTGCATAGGGTCTCCATCCAAGTCCTCTTCCTCTTCCCCTGGACTGTAGAGAGAGGAGGTTCGGGTTCTTTTACGGGGCTCGGGTAGACCGACTGTAACTCCTTTGCCTGTATAGTCCTGTCCCTGCTGTTCGATCTACTGTACCGACTCCGGATCCGCCTGTCACGGGATCGAGATCTAGAACTGGATCTCCCCCGAGAACGGGATCTACCACGGGAATAGGATCTACCACGGGAACGGGATCTACCACGGGACCTTGATCTGCCACGGGATCTTGATCTACTGCGGGATCGTGACCTACTATACCGGGAGTGGTACCTCGACTCCTCTGCGACAATGTCATTGTTCACGGTTCGTTTTGTTCCGAGTCTGCTTTCCAGAAGTTTCCTCAGATCCTTGGGAGCGGGGGAAGACTCCCGATCACGGCTGTAGAGACCTCCGAACATTGTAATTTGGAAGACCAGACATTAGCAAGCTGCAAGACCCTGTAAAAAAGGTAAAGTTAGGATTTTTGGGATTTATTTAAGGAGGAAGAGAGTACAGAAACACAGATTAAATAAAAATAATCCCAATTTATATTAATGATTAGTTTAGATTAGTGTATTGATTTGTATTTTGCTCCAAAAAGCCTTGGTTAAGCGTTATTTATTAAAATCGTATCACAGATAACAGTACGATTTACGAAAATAAATATAAAAATAACTCTTATTCTTAAAATGAAATAATAATCATTGTTGCATTGATTTCGTCCCATCATTACAAATTAATACAGATACTCCAATAACAATACAAACTGTCATAAGGATTAATCGATACACAGTTTACTAGTATAACTTCACCAATGGTGACCGTGGAAGTTAGGAGGAGGACCGAGACCAAATTGGTTGGAAGGTACACAAGGTGGTTCAAATTGATTTGGTTGGTAGACATTTGGCTGGTAGCGTGGATTTTGATACACCGGTTGAGTGTGACCGAATGTAGGGGCATGATGATGAGGAGGTACAGGATAGGGAAGGGGAGCAGCCAGAGGCATTGCTGGGTATCCATTACAATTCACAGATACAGATGGCATTTTCGGGTATCCACAACAATTTACAACTGGCATTTCAGGATACCCACAACAATTCACTGGAATTTCCGGGTGTGGAACGGGTGGATGGGCTGGGAGAAAGATTGAGGGAGTGTCCTGGACGGGTGGTGGAGCAGAGAGCAATGGTGGAATTGAAAGGAAGGATATTATCGGAGGAGGGGGGACGACGGGATCAAAATATTCAGTTGTTCTAAACATCTCACTACTTCCTGATTGCATTGTAGTCTCACTTAGTGCTGGAGTCTCGCTTGGTAATGAATGCGATCTAGAATGATTCAGGAAAAGGCCTCCTCGAGACCCAGGTCTGCTTTCATTACTCGTAAATTTCCGGCGTTTTTTATTTCTTTTAGGAGAAGGACTGTAGTACCCTGGTTCGTCCGGACTGCTGGGAAACAGCTCCTCATTGTCAGATAAGGAGTCAGTGATGGTTGGAGGTGTTGGGGATCTGGGTGACAAACTAAATCGAGAGTGGTATAGGTCCGGGGTTGGTGATCTCCATTGTGGCGGTGGGTCGCTATCTGTCATATCCAGTTCTCCTAACGAACATACCACACCCCCTAGAAGGAGAGAGGTGGAGAGAGTTATATTAGTCTATTTATGGAAAACAGTAAATGAAGACACGGTCATAGAAACGAGTAGCAAACGATTAAGATATAAAACCCAGGTAGATAAACAAACATCAATGAAAACTGATAGAAAAAAGATGGTTAAATAATTTAAAAAAAATCAAAGGCAGCTACAGTCGAACCCCGATTTACCAGAACCTCCCATTTACCGGGAGGATAAACTTCCCCCGATATATGAATTTAACAGTATTTGACCCCAATATACCGGCATCCCGATTTACCGAGCATCCCGGTATTCGGTAACTCGGGGATCGACTGTATTCAAAAAATCATATTCGATGTCCATGCACATTATTGGAACATAATTTATTTGAATCAAGATTCAAGAAACAACACAAGACATATTATATATTATTATGTATATAATGCAGTATGATAAATATTGAGTTAAATACAAAAAATACTAACAAGAGTGCGTGAGTCAAAGTGTGCGTGAGTAAAGGACAAAGGTAAAAAGAATTGTTAATTATTTCACAGTTTCTTATTAATTTCTCGAAAACTACTAATCAGTTCATGTAAATAAATTCTTTGATTATGCTCCGCCACTGCACGGGTACTAAAAAAGTATCGGTTTTTCCGCATCCACTGCTCTTTTAGCTTGTGAAATGAATATTTCTGCCTCTGTGTGAGCCCTGACAGATCATAGCATGGATTAAAAAGAGACGGATACCTTTTCTCATGTTTAGGATTCTGGTTACGAAGACTACTGAGATGATTTGTAAGACGTTCATGCCGAAATCTGACCAAACTTGGAATTCCAAGACTGGGAACAACTTTTAGTTGCATTTGAAGACGTTTGAAAGATTCCAGTTGATTCTTTGTAAGTCCCGAGGTATCATAATAGGGCTCAGCCGATACAGTAAAACTTGTTGGGGTGGAAGTTGTTGCTGTTTCCGACGGTGTGGTAGTAGATGGATCAGGCGTTTTAGGGGTAAATGTAGAACTAGCCGAAGGAGTAGTACAAACAGCTTTAGTTTTAAATGGAACATTGGCGGCAGTAGAAGGAACAGAAGTAATTGTAGAAGGTACAGAAGTAATTGTAGAAGGTACAGAAGTAATTGGTGAAGGAGCAGATTTAGTAGCTGTTTGGTCTGATGAAGGTCGGGATTCCATGGGATGAGACGGCCTCATTTGAGCCGATGTTGGTACCGCCGGGGGGAGAGGACGTCTTATGGATGGTGGTGGAAGATACGCCTGTGGAAAGGGATCGTGCCTGGGTCTTGTAGGATTGAAGGTAACAGGCCTACTGCCAAAGTATGATTGTTGGAGAGCCTGTTTTTCAAACGTCATGAGACATAGTAAGCGAGTAGCTGGGACTTGAGATGAAAAGCGAGCGTTTGCAAATGGACCAGCTGCTGCCAAATGAGGATACCGCATGACTTGGTTAACAAAGGGGCCAGGAACATATGGAACCATGTTTACTGGATGGGTGATATGTCGCATTATTGAAGCATGCGGCGTTCGAAGCATTGAATGTGGCGGTAGTGACTGGATAGAGTTCACTGGATAGTTGCCCATCATTGAAGGACCTGGCGCAGTCAGTCGTATGCTAGCTGTTGGAACTGCCTGTGCTGCAATTGTCTGGCTGCCTGCTAATGGAACCTGGTGCCCTGGTGCAGGAGCATTATCCAGATGAACAGAAGGTGCTGTCGTCTGCCATGTGGGCAGAACGGTTGCATGACCAACCGGAACCATTGAAGGTGGCCGAATAGAGTGGATTGCCTGGTTGATATGCTCAACCATTGGAGGTGCCGGCAATGGAACCATTGAGGTTGGTGTGGACGGGACAAAGCGGGTTTGCAGGTTGCCCGCCATTGGAGGACTTATCAGCTGTTCAACACAAGGCTTTTGAACAGCTCTAACTGCTAACGCCTGACAAACGGCCGGTAAAACCCGATCTTGTTGTGAGGCTCCATTGGGCTGCTCCTGGACTCCTTTTGACACATTGCCCTGCTGAGCATGGTATGTCGGTTGTGCTGCAGGAGATTTCAGTTCTGAGTTTGTAGGTTGTGCTGGCATAATACTGGCAGGAGATTTCAGTACTGAGTTTGTAGGTTGGCCTGTCATAATGCTCACAGAAGATTTCAGTACTGAGTTTGTAGGTTGGCCTTCCGTAAGGCTAGGAGAAGATTTCAGAACAGATGTTGGCAGCTGTTCTGTCTTGAGGTTCACGGGAATTCTTTGAACGCTGTGAGATTTCTTGGCAGAGATTTTTGGTTGTTCTGTTATAAGGCTCACGGGAGTTTTCTGTACAGGGCTAGTCGGTTCGGGCTTCACTTTGGAGTTTTCCAGTTCCATTTGGGCTGCAAGTGCCAATAATGTTGTCTTCTGTTCCTCAGTCATGATATCACGATTATTTGCTCCCCTGTTGTTTCTCTCTATTTCAGCTTCAACAAATCGCAGTTTGTCTTGTTGGGCCACAGTTAAAGAACTGAACCCTTGGAATTCCAACTCGATAAAAGATGGTTTAGTGTTTTTCATAGGTTCCATTCCTTTAGATGAAACAAAATGTTTCGCCTTGATCCGCTCCCAGAAGTCGCTCGGCGAACTTGATCGTCTCCATCGAGACCTTGATCGACTCCGTCGAGACTTTTGGTGTAGTATCGGACGGAGGGCGCGAGATTTGGCAATCTCTGCTGCGCTGCAGTGCCGAGCACTGCAGCGCCGAGCGCTCCGTTCTGCTATTCCATCCTTTTTCCCAGGATCGCGGTTTTAGATTCGGTCTTAGATTCAGTGAGTTTAGCAACAGTTCGAAAAAGGCAATCTAAAAAGAGTTACGTGTCCATTTATTTCTACATTTCATTCGGCCACGGAACCAAAGTCTTTTTATTCAGCAAAGGAGACGGCGAGGGAAAGAACCATTGGTATTCCCTCTTCGTCTCAGTTTCGGCTTTACTCTACTTTGAACGACGACGCCAAGACCTCGGCCTCGAACGACGTCGTCGAGTCCTCGAACGACGTCGCCAAGACCTGGAACGTCGTCGTCGAGACCTGGAACGTCGTCTTGAGTATCGTCTAGGCGACCTCGACCGGCGATTTGGAGACCTGGATCTCCCTTGACTACTCCTCGTTCGAGACCTGCTTGGAGATGGAGTAGATGTTTCTTCTGCTGAAGATCCTGATGTGAGTTTAGATCTTGAGGAACTGGGCGAAGACCCGGAGAAAGGGTTGTTCTTGGAGCTGGGCTGGATAGGGGAGGGAGATGGTGTACAAGTAGGAGAGACTGGAGTGCTGGGTTTTGAAAATTTTGGAAGAGATGGGGATTTGGCCGCTGTTTTAGTTGAAACAGTATCACCAAATTTCCTACCAGCTGGACTGGGTGATCTGCTGCCTAGTGATAGGGAGGGAGAGGATGGTGGTGATGGAGTTAAAGTTCGGATTGAGTCTGACTCTGGTGACATGCTGAACCGAGAATGGTAGAGGTCTGGAGCTGGACGGGCAGCAATGGCAGAAATTCGTTCTGACAATGATCTATCATCTTTATTTCTCCTAACTATCATACCACACCCTAAATGAAAAGAGGTGGAGGGAGTTAGTATATAACATTATATTTAATATATTTTTGCGTTAGGTATACCGCCCTGAAGATCGCCAGTGTCAGGTAAAGTTTCACTTATCTGACCCTGTCGCGTCTGTGGCGGTATACAAAACGTAATATTATTATTAATATTGGACACAGTAAATGGAGACACGGTAATAGTAATTAATTGCAAACATTAATACGTATATGTATAATAGATAAATATAAATTACTGCAATACCTCAGATAAAAAGCTGGATTACAATTTAAATAAATCGATAAAAGATATATGGCTATTGTTAAAAAAAATCATACTTGATGTTCATTGTTCATGCACATTGATTTGATTGAATTGTTTTGAATTGATTTGAATCAAGAATAAAAAGTTGACTAAATATAAAATATATTGAGTACACCGTACAAAAATATAATATAAAATTCTAGTTGTAAAAATACTGAAAAGAGTCCCTTGAAACGGAAGAAAAAAACTAAGGCCAAAGGAATGAATGCTTCACAGATTTCTTATTCATTTCTAAGTTTTTTCGAAAACCACTAATCAGTGTTTGTAAAAATAATTTTTGATTATCCACCGCAATTTTAGGGCTACTATAAAAGTGTCGGTTTTTCTCCATCCACTGCCTTTTTAGCTTGTAAAATGAAACTACCTGCCTCTCGGTGAGTCCTGACAGATCGTAGGATGGTTCAAGAAGAACCATTTGCATTTTCTCACTTTTACTATTCTGGTTGCGAAAATCACTGAGCCGATTCATAATCCTATTATGGCCAAATTTGGGTAACGTATCACCATATTCAAGTGTTAGTCGCGTTTGAAGACGTTTGAAAGATTCTAATTGATTCTTTGTAAGCCCCGAGGTATCATAATGGGGCTCAGCCGATACAGTAGAACTTGTTGAGCTGGAAGTTGTTGCTGTTGTGATAGTAGGCGGATCAGGCGTTTTAGGGGTAAATGTAGAACAAGCAGAAGGAGTAGTAGAAACAGTTTTAGTTTTAAATGGAACAGCTGCAGAAGGAGGGGTAGCAGTAGAAGGAGTAACAGTGGCAGCATTACAAGGAATAGTGGTAGTAGTAAAAGGAATAGTGGTAGTAGTAGAAAGAACAGTGGTAGTAGTAGAAGGAGTAGTGACCTCAGTATGATTTTGGACAGTAGAACTTGAAGGTTGTCCTGTCATAAGGTTCAATGGAGTTCTCTGAACACTTGGAGACTTCTTGACAGTGGTAGTAGGTTGTCCTGTCATAAGGTTCAATGGAGTTTTCTGAACACTTGGAGACTTCTTGACAGTGGTAGTAGGTTGTCTCGTCATAAGATTTACGGGATTTCTCTGAACGATGGGAGACTTCTTGACAGTGGTAGTAGGATTTCCTGTCATAAGATTCGTGGGAGTTCTCTGAACAGTTTTCTGTACATGACTAGTCGGTTTAGGTTTCACTTTGGAATCTTCAAGTTTCATCTCTGCCGCAAGAGCCAATAATGTTTTCTTCTGATCTTGAGTGATAATATCACGATTATTTGCTCCCCTATTTTTTTTCTCCATTCTAGCTTCAACAAATCGCAATTTTTCTTGCTGAGCCCCATCTAAAGAACAAAAATCTTGGAATGACAACTCAATGAAAGATCGTTTAGTGCTTCTCGCAGGTTCCTTTCCTTTCGATGAAATAAAATGTTTCGCCTTGATCCGCTCCCAAAAGTCATCTGTCGAGCTTGTATGTCTCCGTCGAGACCTTGAACGGCTTCGTCGAGACCTCGAACGACTCCGACGATTCCTTGAACTACTCCGTCGAGATCTCGAACGTCGTCGTCGAGACCTCGAACGACTGCGACGATTCCTTGAACGACGTCTTGAGTATCGTGATCGTCTAGGCGACCTCGACCGGCGATCTGGAGACCTCGAACGGCGTCTTGAAGTGAGTCTAGGAGACCTCGAACATCGTCTTGAGTATCGCCTAGGCGACCTCGACCGGCGATTTGGAGACCTGGATCTCCCTTGGCTACTCCTTGTCCGAGACCTGGGCGGAGATGGAGTAGATGTTTCTCCTGGTGAAGACGAAGATCCTGATGTGCGTTTAGATCTCGAGGATCTGGGCGAAGACCCGGAGGGATGGTTGTTCTTGGAGCTGGGCTGGATAGGGGAGGGAGATGGTGTACGGGTAGGGGAGACTGGAGTCCCGGGTTTTGAAACTTTTGGTAGAGGTGGGGATTGCTCTTCGACCTCTGTTTTAGTTGAAGGTTCCCTCGATCGTGGAGAGGTTGCTCTGATAGGAGAACACTTCCGTGACACTTTCAAAGTTCGAACCCTAGATCTAGAAGAAATTGGTTTGGGTGGCGTCCTGGGTCGAACTGGAGCTTGGGGAGCCCTAATCGGAGAACGCTTTTTTGATGCGTTTCGAATTGAAACAGTGTCAGCCAAATCCTCTGGTTGGGGCAATGGCCGAGCCTCAACATTGACAGAATAAGCCATCATGTTCATTGGCTCTCGCACCTTCTCAACAACTCCCAAATCATGAGATGGACCCGTCACTCTAGCCCTTTTAGCCTTTCGGGTGGGGGAGGAAGGTCTGCTGTTACGAAACTTCCTACCAGCCGGGCTGGGTGATCTGCTACCTAGCGATAGGGAGGGAGAGGATGGTGGTGAAGGAGTCAAAGTTCTGATTGAGTCTGATTCTGGGGACATACTGAACCGAGAATGGTAAAGATCGGGAGCTGGACGGGCAGCGATGGCTTTGATGCGTTCAGACAAACTGTTAACCACGTTTGTTTTTTCATTTTCAGGCATCTAAAGCTGAGGAAGGGGAATGAGTTGTTTGAAATTGGTATTAATACAAGAGCAGATAAATTCGGGTATTCAAAGACGATTTTGAAATAAAAACATTTGAAAAAATGTCTGTAAAAATAATATTAATAGCTCCTTCCGGCTTCAATCAAAATGGTCAACAGAATTTGAAATGATTCTTAATTACATTTTCTTTTGACCATCTTGATAGAAGCCGGAAGGAGCTATCAATTGTAGAGATCTACAGACAACAATCATGCGGCTCATAAAAATGATCAAATTATATTCATCCTGTTGAAAATATTTTAACTCATACAATTAACGAACTCTGATAACAAAAAACACAAGAAAATCATACAAACAGCCCACATAAGAATTATGAACAAATAAATCAATCAAGCAACCCACAAAAACATATAATTTATACAAATAATCCTCATAAAAATATGTAATTCAAACACGTAAAAACATAAAATAATTTATCATGCAACATTTAAAAATAAATACTTCTGAACCACAAAGCATAGGAATTAGCTGTTTACTTCACAGTACTTAATAAAATATTGCCTTCTTCTTAGCCTTATCTATATTATAATTTGCAAATGCGTGGCGTGATGGTGGTGATGTAGTATCCACACGTGCAAATAGAGGGGGGTTGCCAAGGAGGTGCCTTGGGAGGGGTATTGGAGGGTGCACGTGCGGGTTGGAGCAGCGAGTGAGAGGGGTGCTCCTGGGTGAGGAAGAGTGTGGGGATTCGGGTCAACGGGTACTCTACTTCAATGGGCTTTCTAGTCTATATTATAAAGTACAAATGAGTGGCGTGATGATGGTGATGGAGTATCCTAGCTTGCAACACTAGCGTGCAACAATTTGCCCATTTGCCCGTGCGAATCAAGGGGTTGTTATGGTTGGTGGGCAAGGGTGTGAATACTGCACGTGCATGTTATTTGATGTTGTGTTGCGTGTTCCTGCGGTGTTTTGTGGTGTGATGGCATCTACTGCTGCTGCCCCGATGAATACCAAAGCGTTTCTACCTACGTACCACGTTGATTACTCTACACAGCTACAATTCTACGGATGTTTATCAGTGATATTATCACCTAATTCGACACGTTTCAAGCGACCCCCTTCTGATTCCTACCACTCTACCATCCTCCATATTCTTCAGCCCTACACGGACATGATGAGAGAGAGAGAGAAAGAGAGAGAGAGAGAAAGAGAGAGAGAGAGAGAGAGAGAGAGAGAGAGAGAGAGAGAGAGAGAGAGAGAGAGAGAGAGAGAGAAGAGGAGAGAGAGAGAGAATTTATTATATTTTTCAAATTTTGGTTCTGAAATGATCTTATTTTATTATTAACGGCCCACCTACAGAACTCAACAAAAGAGTGTTCTATTTTCCAGCCCAAGCTGGTCATAACATTCTGTCTAAACTTTTCGACAGACTGAATTTGATTTTTCGTAAGTTCTGTAAAACGAGTAGGTGTAGCATACATTTTACCAGTTGGTTCTAACAATCCTCTAAAACCTAGGATGGATTTTTCAAGCACCCAGTCCTTCCAATGGGAAGCATACCTTGCTGGTAGGTCTCCTTTATTGAAGATCCGTCTTTGAAGCGACTCAACTTTCCTCTGCTCCCATGATAAAAGCTCATTAAAGTCGGCCATCAAGTATCCAGGAATAGGCCACCAACCGTAATCTGACGCAGTTCCTGGGTAAGGTGTTGGGTATTCTGGTGATGATTCAGTGTGAAAACATTTACTGGACGAAGATGTATCTGCGGTGGAAGGCAATGGATGACTATGGTCAGTAGATGAGGACATTCCAGCAACATTATCAAATGATTCGACTTTATTAGAAGTAACAGCAGCCGTCAAGGTATCACTGAACTGGTGCGGTGTCGAATTAGTGAGTGGCAGTTGAAGAGGTTGTCTGATACGAAAATATCCAGAGTTCTCTGATCTACTATTGAAATGTGGACGATGGAAAGGCTTGATAGAAATGGGTACAAAGGGTCTGCCACCAAAAAAGAAGATTCGACGGGGTATTGGAGCCTGCTGGCGATTCAGAAAGAACGGTGGCCGAACTGAGTTTGCTGTAAGTCGTGGAGGAAAAAGATGTGAGAACATGCCTGAATTTCTCGGAAAAGGTTGGCCTGAAGGAAACCGTGTCTGCATTCCCCTAATATCAAAGGAGTTATAGCCTAGCGCAGGAGACACAACTGGAGCACACTTTGTAGTAGAATGGTTATCCAATCTAGGCTGTGTTGATGTTAGTTTAGTGTAAGTCGTCTTTATCGTCTGGACCGACACCTCCTGTGTTGTATTTGACTGATTAACGGGTGAAACTGGTTTCGTTTGGTCACACTGAGCCTTCTGAGAATCTGGAATCCGATTAATGACCCAATTGTATCCTTCAATAGAGAGTAGCTGTGAAGATTCTTTAGGTAGTTGTGAAGACACTTTAGGTAGTTGTGAAGACACTTTAGGTAGATTAGGAGATGTTGGCTCAGACACTGGAACAGGAACGCTTTGAGAACGCTTTGTCAGCAACAAACTTGATTTACCCTCCTCGACCTTCTCCACCTTTGCATTATTCAACTCAACTTTTTGATTTGACAGCTCCATCTTCTGTTCTTTTTCTTCTTCTTTAGTATACTTTTGCTTGATTTGCTCCATGAAACTGATCGGAGACAAAGAGCTTGATTGATTCCTTTCTTCAGGAAATCGTTCCGGTTTCCTTGGAGACCTAGACCGTTTCCTTGCAGACCTAGACCGCTGCCTCGGAGACCTGGACCGCTGCCTCGTAAACCTGGACCGTTTCCTTAGAGACCTAGACCGTCGTCTAGGAGATCTTGAGTGTCGCTTAGAAGGTCTTGTCCAACGTTTTGGAGATCTCAACTTCTTCCGAAACCTGCGACTGGAAGATCTCGACTTAAATCTACCTGTGCTAGACTCTCTCGACCTTCTCCTCCACCTAGACAGGTATCTACGAGGCAATTTCCTTGATCTAGACACCCTCGGGGATCGGGAAGGAGATGGAGTTCTTTTGGATACTTCTTCCTTTGGTCGAGGTGAAGTGGAGATTATTCTAGAAGAACCGGGTGAAGATCGGGAGGATGGCTGTTTCGTTCTTGATGAACTTGATCGAGCAGGGGACGGAGCTTTAATAGGAGACTGCTGATGTATCGGTTGAATAGTCACTTCAATACCCTCCCTCGACTCTGTAGGAGGGGGTGAATCAGATTCAACATCAACATAGTTCGGTGTTGGTGTTACTTCCCGTTCAATCAGATTATGGACCTCTTGAATTGGACTAGTCACCTCACTAAGACCAGAAATCCATGAATCCTCAGTTATATCTAGTTTACAACCAACTAAACTATTCGGTGATTTGGAGGGAGAGGATGGTGGTGAAGGAGTTAAAGTTCGGATTGAGTCTGATTCTGGGGACATACTGAACCGAGAATGGTAGAGATCGGGAGCTGGACGGGCAGCGATGGCTTTGATTCGTTCTGATCGGTCATTGTCAGGCATTCAACAGGCAGCCCTATACTTCCTGAGTGAAATATTTGTTAGATATCAATATGAAGGGGGTGAAGTCGGGGGATTGGGAGAAGAAAACATTTATTAACAGAGTCTTTGGAAACGAAATATGTTGGTAAAACAATTTACAATACAATTTATTAACATAAAATCGTTTATAAATAAAAATATGGTATCTAGAAAGTGTGATAAAAAATATGATAAAAATACGAGGTGGTGTTTAAAAAGTGTTTCTGTAGACAAGCATTATAATCGACCTGAAGCAAAGTTGCATCACATTATTTGACTTTCGGAATGGCAGCAAAATCATCGATAAGCTTAGCAACCCGTGATACAGAATATTCATCATATAATGTCTTATTTACTTCTGAAATTCCAATCCCTTGACGTTCTAGAAGTCTTATAGTGTTTTTAACCTGACTTACTTGCCCTTTTGTTAAATGTTTCAGTTTTGACTTTGCTGTTACTTCATCAAGTGTGAGGGGATTTTGTCCAACACCCAAGATAGATCTTTCTATTCTCCATTTCCTCCATTTGGCCTTCCCTTTATTGGAGGAACGATTCGAATTCAACTTATCTTTTTGTATATCCTCTATTACCTCTTCAACTTCTTTCCGCTTCTCCTCTGTAAGCTGTCGGAAATGTTTGTGTAATGGTGGAGGTATTAAACCTAAAGGATTGATCTTTTTGGGTTGTTTTGAAGCGACTTTACGACCTCGATGATTTTCGGCTGAAGGGTTCATCTTTGAAGAGTTTGCTGGCTGATTTATCGTTGAAGGACCTGGCGCTGTCAGTTGGACGCTACCCTGGGCTGGTGTTAGCTGCTTTGCAACCACATCAGCTGATGGTACCTGGCGATCTGGTATTGCTGCTTCTGGTGCATTGCTCACCTGAACAGACTGTGTGGTAGGTACAACTGTCTGCGAAGTGGGCGGGACAATTGATGTCCTTTGTGGTCGGAGCTGCCATGAGATTAACAGGAACCCGCAGGACTCCAACTGTCGACTGTTGGTCGGACCCTCGTTCAGCGGGAACGGGAGAGGTTGGAGGTTTTCCTGTCGTAAGGTGAGCAGGAGTCATCTGAGAAGTTGAAGTATGGTGATTCAAAGTATGATTCAAAGTGATGTGTGGCAGTTTTGCAACTGGGGTGATGATTGTGGGGAAAGGGGAAGCGTTTGGAAAGGTTCCGAGCTGCAAAACGAAAATGGGGGACAATAGATGGATAACCAACCGGAGTCATCGAAGAGTTTACTAGTTGGTTCATCATTGAAGGACCTGGCGCTGTCAGTTGGACGTTACCCAGGGCTGGTGTTGCCTGTCCTGCTTTGCTCACCTGAACAGACTGAATGGTAGGTACAGCAGCCATCAGATTAACAGGAACACGCTGGACTCTCTCAATCGACGGTTGGTCAGATTCCACCACAGTCTTTGTTTGGTCCACAGAGTTAGCCATAGCGATGATGTTCTCTTGTGCATTGTCCAATTCCATCCTCTTTGCCATATCCAACAGGGTGTTCTTCTGCTCTTTCGAGATGAGACCCACCACAGCAGAACCCCTTCTCTTCTCTTCCATTTCAAACTCAACACTACGGAGTTTTTCTTTTTGTTTTCTGGTAAGTCGATAAAAGCCAGGGAAGTTTATTTCGATGAAAGTAGTCTTACACGACCTCCTTTTAGCCCTCTTTACCCTTTCCTTCCCCTTAGAGTTATCTGGAGGCGGAACTTGTCTCTCTTCGATTCTCTTCCAGAAGTCCATCGGAGACCAGGATCTTCTTAATTTCCTAGACTTGTGACTGGGAGACCGGGAACGATCTCTTGGAGACCTGGATCGTCGTTTTGGGGATCTTGATCGGCGCCGGGGAGATCTTGATTGTCGCCTAGGAGACCTTGATCGTCGCCTGGAAGACTTTGAACTGCGTTTTGATGACTTCGAACTACGCCTTGATGACTTCGAACTACGCCTTGATGACTTCGAACTACGCCTAGAGGACTTCTTTCGAGATTTTCGTTTCTTCGATTTTCTGGATGTTTGTGGAGACGGCGATCGGGACAGAGTCGTTCTTGATAGTTCTCCTTCTGATAGGGATGAAGTGGAGGAAATCCTGGCTCTTGAAGAACCGGGTGAAGATCGGGAGGACGGCTGTTTCGTTCTCGATGAACTTGATCGAGGTGGTGATGCAGAAGGTGAATGCTTTCTCGAAGCTTTTGAGTCACAAACTGTGTCCTGCAACACACTCCCATCCGTAGCCGTCTTCTTTAAATTGGGGGATGTGCTCCGAACTGGATGATCCTATCATGTTGATAGGAACTCGCTTTTCTCCATGATCCTTCTGGTGTATTCCTAGCGAATCAGGTCCGGTTGCATTCTTGAATTTCCCAGAGAGGTAAGGAAACAATGAAGCTTGAATTCTGTTCCGCACGAAGTTTCTGTCCAGTTTTCTGCCAACTGGACTAATAGAACGGCCCAGTGATCGGGAGGGAGAGGATGGTGGTGAGGGAGTTAAAGTTCGGATTGAGTCTGATTCTGGTGACATACTGAACCGAGAATGGTAGAGATCTGGAGCTGGACGGGCAGCGATGGCTTTGATTCGTTCTGATCGGTCATTAGTAGTCATTCTGAAATGGAAAGGGTTAACTTTACTTACAGACAATAGGAAACAGAATCAAAACAAGCAATAACACAAAAATAAATAAAATATAATTTTTAAATAATAGAAAATGCATACAATTAAATGTCTACAAGATATATACGGTGCTCTTAAAATAGTTTAATTTCCGCCCGGATTCAAATACCCCCTTTAAAAATATTAAAAAGCAAATCTGGTCGTCGTTCATTCTACCATGTCCCATGATTACATTTACCCATAATATAATAATGCAGCAACTGTCAACCCCATTGAATCTAACTGATGATCACTCGGGACAGCAAACATTTCCATCTCTATGCTTTACAAATAGATCAAGAAGAGTCAATATAAAACTTGATGGGCGGTAATGGTTTGTTGAGACATCTCCACCTGTTTAACTGATCATAATGTCCCCGTGACGCACAATGTTGGGATGGTTTCTCGAAGGTTTGAATTCGAACACTACACACCACACATCTGATTCGATCGCCCTCCTTTGGCTTTCCAACCAGGTTGGGTCGTTTTAGGAAGTATTCCCCCGTTATTATTAGGTGTCGCTGTGAAAGAAGGTGCCGGGAGACGTCGTCAACTGTAGGTAGCGATAGGGCACAATACTTGCACCACCGTTGCCGCTCAATTGCAGTGTGATCGGGGATTCTGATGTGATTAATTTCTGTCAGTGAGGCAAGTCTTGGAAGGTAGTCAGAGGGAGAGGGGAGTTTCTGAGGAGGAGGAGAAGGTGATCTCGAGGGAGATTGGTGAGTTTTAGAGGTAGACGATTTAAAAAGTTCCTCGTCGATGTTATCGTCTCCGGAATCATCACCAACATGTACCACCTCCGGAGCAGCAAACATTCCTGCCACCTTTAGCAGGTCCATTGGTACAAAGGGTCGGGAGGAAGAGGAAGATGAGGAGGAGGCTGTTTTGTGGCGACGCCTCTTCCGCTCCCTGTGCCCTGCTTTGCTATGGGATGTCGTCTGACGTTCCTCTTTGTGTGACGATGATGATGTTCGGCGTTTTCCCCGCTTTTTTGATGAAGAAGAGGAAAATGACTGATGGCGGGAGCGGTTGGGAGATTGGCGGGAGCGGTTGGGAGATTGGCGGGAGCGGTTTGGAGATTGGCGAGAGCGGTTTGGAGATTGGCAGGAGCGGTTGGGAGATTTGTGGGATTGGTTGAGAGATTTGTGGGATTGTTTGAGAGATTGACGGGATTGGTGGGGAGATTGGTGGGAATGGTTTGGAGATTGGCGGGAGCGGTTTAGAGATTGGCGGGGAGATTGGCGGGATTGGTGGGGTGATTGGCGGGAGCGGTTTAGAGATTGGGGAGAATAGCGGGAATGGTCGAGAGATTGGCGTGAAAGTTGCTGAATAGAGTTGCGGAAATCCTTTGCAGAATTATTACGGCTTCGGCTCCGACGTCGGGGGTGGTCTGAAAAATGGGCTGAAGTTAGCATGATGATGCAGAAATCAATTTCATTTGGACACTTAGACAAATTACACAAAGCACACAGACCTTCAAGTCCATGAAACAATCTCTACAGGTTTACCTTTTAATCGCGAGGAAGAAGAGGAGGAGTTTCCATTTATCGTTATTGTGAGAAACCCGTCCTGAAAAAGGAGAACAGAGTAAAACACGGGAGATCCGACACAGGAATACATACAGGGATAATAGTTTGCCGCCTTTAACATCCCCTTAGCTCACATCACCCGATCTCTAGACTAAACAAAATTACAGACTAAACATGCAAACTAGTGCAACTTCTTTCCCTGAACACCAGATGACCTTTAAAAATACAAACCTACCTTCCTGAGGACATCCCTTGGTCCACGGATTTGTAAAAGGGACATGTCTGATGGGAGAGATAGATTAGAAGGGACAAGGGGTGATGATATTAGTTTCCCCTTTCAGGGACTAAGGGTCTATTAACTAATTAACCACTCGAACATTGTATAAAAAAATCCTAGATTTCAATCAGCATACACGGCAATCGTATAAATATTTAGCATCGCACAAATAATAAAAAGTGATCTTCGGTCAGAAATATATGGGCAGTTCTAGAAACACAATGATGAAAGTTGTGATATCAAATACATCTCAATAAGATACAAATCAAAAATATAAATATATCGATCAAAATGGACGTCAAGCATGCATCTGGGGGTTATTTACTTAAAATGTCACTTAGGGATTGAATTTCTCTTGCTCATATTGAGACGATGCAGCTGAGACTGCAAGTGAGCTACAACTTCGCTCTTTCCTATCACTGAGGAAAATGGTTGCATGGTTGACAGTAGTGGTAGAAAAACAAAACATTATCAGCAGTACGCCACAGTATCGTATCCACCTCAGAATGCTTGCAGTTAATTGAAAACTGCTCCGAAACTGAGACTCCCTGAGATTTAAGCATGGGCGCATTGAAATGAGGTACCCCGAAGTTGTCACGGTTATTCTCCAGAAAGAGGAAGAACTGAGCCAACCCAGCTGAATCAGGACACCTCTTCACGTGTGTATCTTTGTGCTCGTAGTTGTACAGTACCACTGCCTCGCACACACTGCACGTGCAAACTATCTGTTGATGGCTGGGAAGGGAGTCATGACTGGGTGTCCCATGGGTACAGTTTAGATGAGCCATGAAAGAATTCAAGTTGAAAATAACATCACCAAAAGAGCAGTTCTCCCAACATTTTAATTTGATTGATTCAGGGGCAACGGGGGAACACTCGCCCTCCTCTTTTTTATCATCAGCTAAAAGAGACAGGGAGAGTTCTCGTTTCCGCTTGACTGGTCCCTTTGCTGGACTCTTCCGAGGCATACTTTTTGATCGTGTGGTCATGGTTCGTTTCTCAGCCGCTCCTGATGGAACACTACTATTATCGGTAACTGATTTTGTGGTAGCATCAGCAGGATTTATTGATCGCCCGTAGAAGGATCTTGGTCAGGAGACCCAGTATTGGGTTCCTTGAGTCCTAGTGGATCAGATGATACATTCACCACAAGACTAGGAGGCATGGTGTTGTCGGTTTCCTTGAGAGGTCCCTTGAGTCCGAGTGGATCAGATGATACATTAACCACAGGAGGTCTGGTGTTGTCGGTTTCCTTGAGGGGTCCCTTGAGTCCGAGTGGGTCCTTGAGGGGTTCCTTGAGTCCTAGTGGGTCAGATGATGATGATGCATTAAGCACATCATCATCATAGCTTTTATACGGAGAAGATCTATGCAACACACGTCCATCTCGCAGAATAATGGAGTCTAGGGCCAGAGGAGGTCCTAAAACAACTCTTCCTATCAACTTATCATTCTTCCTTTTCGTTTGAAGTATTCGGTCAATAGCAATTTGGTTTGATATGATAATTTTAGTGAGTGTGTCATCGTCCGCTTCGTCTATCATTTTCATCTAGAGAGAAAGTAGAGGGGGTTCAATGTATTACAAGGTATACACACATCAATTACAAGTTCATCTTAAAATATTAAAACAAAGTTAAAACAAATCGTCACGTTTACAGCTCTCATACAAAAACAGAAAGTGACGACTGGCTCCTAGAGAAGACTCTGGACCATACATAGAAAAGTCAGGGTACACTGTTACAAGTGTACTACACACTACTCTCTTGCACACGTACATACACAAAAAGTCAGATAAATATTATTTGTGACACTCATACACACTTATAAATTAGGGACTTAATCAACCATCAAATGACTCCACAACAAGTGTTACCATGGTTACTTCTACTTCACAACCAATGTTGATATGGTTACTCCTACTCCACAGTCCACAACTAGTGTTACTACTTAGTAGACCTCACTGGTATCGGGGGGCTGCAGGGTACTGGGGCGGGACAAAAGACATTCCCGCTATGGAGGCTGGAGGATATTTGAATGGGGCACCAGTTGGCGGAGCTGCAGGCATGGTGAATTTAGGAAGGGGTGGTGGGGGCGCCCCGTACGGGTAGTGGGATGGTGGAGGGTGGTGGTATGCTGCCTCAGTACCATAGGAAGGCAGCGGAGTAGGTCGGGATGTAGATCGTGGGGCAGATTGAGGCGGTGGGGTAGGTCGGGAGGCTGATTGGGGCGGCATTAGCGCGGTACGAGCTGTAGATCTTGGCACAGAATGTGGCTCCTGTGGTAGTGGTGGATCCTGGTAGTAACTCTCACCAGACACTGCATAACTAGAAGAAGAAGAAGACACTGCATAGCCACCATTGTACTGACTGGATTTGTAGGAAGATGGTGGCTGCTCAGTTGCTTCGTAAGGGTCTGCAGATGCCCCATAAGGGTCTGCAGATGCCCCATAAGGGTCCGCAGATGCCTCATATGGGTCCGCAGATGCCCCATACGGGTCCGCAGATGCCCCATAAGGGTCTGTATCTGTAGTCTCGTATGGATCGGTTCTTTTCGTATTGATCTCCCACTGTCTTGCTGTATTGGCCCTCAACATGCGTCTCAACTGATTTGTAAGCTCGGGTTTTAGATGGATCAACAGTTGTGTAAGGTCTTACAGTTTTGTATGGACCCGGGATTGGTTTGTAAGCACTCGATTGAGCATATGATTCCTCTTTATACGAAGGATCCTGGTAAGGTACTGCAGGGGCTGCTGCTGCCACTTTCGGTTTCCAAACTTTTCCATGGAGATCAAATGGAATTTCAGGTTCATGATTATATTGGTCAGAGCTCGTCGGTGGATAATCATATCCTGAGGATGTTGAAGGGTATTCGGTTGGGTAATTCGCATAAGGATCTTCCTGCTCTTCATCATATGGTGCGGCGGCGGGGTAAGCAGCCGCAGGTGCTCCCCGCTGATCGTAATAAGCGTAACCACTTGCAACCGGGTATTCCTCAGACACAGGCGGTTGTGATGGGACATTGTTGCGAACCTCTTTCCTCTTCTTGACCGGCATTATGGCACCTGAACGAAAAACAATATGAAAAACTAGAAGACAACGAAATGCTAGAAAATGTGCTAACCTTCCTTCAACTTCCATAAATTCCAATGCAAGCAATAATTGACTAAATGACATAATAACTAACGACTACTATGAGTTTAGTAACCAATAATTGCATGCTACAACATTCACAGCTTATCTGCTCTGTTCTGCAGGTGGCGGTATAGCAAAATCCTATGTTATTATCATTATTATTATTATGGCCACCTTTACGCTTGCCAGCGCAATGATTATGCTACAACATTCACAGCGTGCTAACAACGTACCTGATGCCTGGGCATGTTCATACATCTTCTTCAACCTCTCACTCGGATCCTCTCTCTCCTCCTCCCTGTTCTGCATCCCGTTGTAGTTCTCATAGTGCTGCTTGGACCGCACGTGCTTCTCAACCTGCAACTCACTCGAACAAGTTGTATTGCACAGTGAGCACTGGTAAAACGTCATTGGTTTCAGTGAGATGGGATCTAGACTAGTTCTGGATGAGAGGAAGGCTCTACCGACAACTGGGGCTTCAATATCTAGCTCGGAACGCTCAAGATACTCCGGTGCAGGGATTTCCTTTCCTATCCGGTTAAATGCCTCCACTTTGACCATGTGGGCCCGTTTCTTGCAGTGCCCCATGTACTTGGAATGGGTCTGGAATGTGAGGTTACACAGCACACACCGGACATCCTTGGTTCCCGGTTTCATAATCTTCCGAATCCTTGTTGTAACCTGCTCCTTATGCTTCTTTCCCATTAGATGGAGATTGAAGTTCTGCTCGTTGGGCGACTCGATCATACAGAGAAGACACACGTGGTAACCAGGCCGGGAGGAGACATACTGAGCATGGACGTCATCAATCATCTTCACCAGCGTCTTGCTGTCAATCTCAGGACTATCTTCTGATGTTTCATTATCCCCCATGGTCTCAGGAGGATTCGATGTCGGAGGAGCTGGTTCTGGAGCCTGGAACCAGGGTTTGTGTTCCCCGTGCAACCAGGGCTTACTCTCCGTTTGTATAGGATAGGCAACAACAGGAGCTTCAGCATTTGGTGTCTCAAATTGCCGATAACTATCCTCTTCCTCCCTTTCTTTTATCGTTTCAGCTTTTATCACCACCTTTGCCACGAGTTTCTGATACCGTTTTATTCGTTTTTCTAAAAGATCCGAATCTTCATAATGTGAAACGACCTCCTTTATTTTCTGTTCAACAGAGGAAATTAACCCCTCAACTTGTTCAGAAGATTGCAGTGCATCTAACCTTGCCGAGAGGGCCTCATAATCCTGGTCATCCTGTTCTTTGAAGGTGTCAATAAGTGCTGGTGGGGGTAACATTGGTTGAATTTCAACAGGGGATGGCATCTGTTTCTCCGGGCTAATCATCTCCACTCTGTATTTCTGGTGCAGCTTCTGTAACACAGCCGATCCTTCCTCAGGGGTTCCTTCAGGGGCCACCAAACCACGACTCTTTAAAATTCCAACCAGAGTCTCACGGAGACGTTTCTTTTTGGCCTCGTCAATTGGTCCACTATCCTGATTACGGAGCATTTCTTCAGCTTGCTTTTGGATCAATTCCATGAGATTTTCCTTTGTACTGGAGCCACCCAATAAATTGCCCAGATTGGAACTTGGTGGTTTCAAAGGTGCCTGATTCTTGGGAGATTGGCTTCTTGTCCTCTTCCTTCTCCTATGGCTTGGCGATTTTCTTTTCTCGTCCCGATGACCTGATCTCCGCTCCCTACTTCTGGACCTCTTTTTGCGTTCTGGAGGATTCTGAGACCGATGTGTTTGTTTTCGTGAGGAAGAATGTTCACCCGACCTTTTGCTATCGCCTTCCTTAGATCGACGGCGGGTTCGTTCTTTCGAACTACCACGACGATGCTTTTCTCTGGAGTCTTTACGACGGTCTTCCTTCTTCTCCCGATCTCGCTTATCACGAGATCTTTGTCGCTCTCTTGAATGACGCTCCTTAGAATGACGCACTTCACTCGATTTCCTACGTTCCCTACGGGGTTCACTCGTTCTAGGACGTTCCTTGGAGGTTCGTAGTGAAGTGCCTGACTCAACTGGAGCTTCCAATTCCTCATCCCTTCGTTGCGATCTTTGTAGTGGAGATTTTTCTCTGTGGCTCCGTTGCGATGATTGCAGAGATCTTTGGCCCGGAGATTTCTCCTCGCTAATCCTATCATAAGGTTCCTGATCGCTAACCGGACTGTGAGCACTACGGAACAAAGACGTCGCCTCGGGAGCAACACCACTACGTTCCCGTTTTCTACTCAAAGCATCACGAAGATCACCATAATGGCCCTGAAAAATAGTCCGCTGTAACGGACCCGAAGTTTCATCACCCTCCTCTTCCTCATAATCCTCATCATATTCATGAACATCTTCATACTCCTCAAAATGATCATTCCTATTCCACTTATTGTAATATTGCTCCCGGTTTGGCAATGGCCTCGGATTAACATCATACTCTTCAACTGCAGTTAGATGTTTTTTACCCTGTAGGTGCTCTAGGATCTGTTTATCACTGTTCAGCGGAGCATCGCATAAATTACAAATGTGTCTGTTCCGAAACCGAAAAATGAAAGGACAGTCCATAATGGAAAGGCCAAAATTCAGGGGATCAGGGCTGACATCTCGAATATCAGGGTCGTGTGCAGAACGGGGAGATTGTGAGGCCTCTTCGCCCTCACTAGGGGTTAATTTCTTAACAATCTTCCCGTCAACTACAACTATCTTTGTACCATCAGCTCGCTTAATGATCTTCTTCTTCTTTCCTAGGAGACGAGGGTAACGTTTGATTGATATAAATTTATCACAAGAAAATGAGAGAAACTTTGCAATTTGCTTTAATTTGAGCTCAATGCATTTGAGGACAAATTACAAAATCTGTTGACATTTGACAACAAACCTGCAGAAGCAGCTTGTTCACTTTTGGTGCTCTTTTCAGATTTCTTGGGCTCCGCAGAATCGGAGACTGCACCTCCACCAGCCGGTCGATAGCTAATACCGTCGGCCCTTATGATCTTCGTGACCTTGACTTTGCCTTCTTTTGACATACTTTCAGAACAAAATCATACAGACTTGGGAATAAAATGTGTTAGATCATGTTATGGGGTAGCAAAAGATACTCTTTTACTGTAACAGGTCCATATTCAGAATGTTTCTTTTGACATATCGGGTCCAGTTTCTTCTTCTGAAAATTTTAGCGCTTACAATACAATACAATACAAAATAAACATTTATAGTCCGCTCTTTATAATAATAATAATAATAAAAATGACAGTTTATATCCCGCACTGACACAGTTTGTATACAGACAACTCGTTTTCCTTAATTTGAAAGGGACTGCAGTAGACTGCCTGCTCCTAGCACGGTTCTCTGATAACGGTGAGTTAGTGGGGAACTATCCCACTTGGATAAGATTATTACGGATGAAGTAGCAGCCGTCAGGATCTTCTGATCGTATCCGCTTCAAAGTGGACCTTAGAGCTTTTTGCTCTTTCAGTTCAGAGGGCGTAAGATCCGGAGAGAGATAAACAGCCGAAAACTGTTTGGAGTCTTTGAGGTTTCGTGCCTTTCTGAGGAGTGCGAGGAGAGTCGCTCTCTTCTCCAGGGATACTAAGAGCGGTCTAGGGCGCTTCTCGTTTCTTTCGCCGATGCGTTTCATCGTAGTCACTTTCGGTTTCTCATTTAATTCCTCAAAAAGTTCGTCTAAAGTAGTTTTAGCTACTCTATCGGTTGTTTCTGGGAGACCAAACACAACCATGTTCTTCTCTCTTCCGGGCTGTTGGACGGGAGTAGGATGATTCACTGGTAGTGGTTTTCCCACTTTGGGGGAGGTTGCAGCACAATTCTGTGCTAGCACAGTAGAGTAGGCTTTCACCTTCTGCACCGATGCTGTCACTGTACTGAGTTGTTGCTTCTGGTGGTTGATAACCGTTTGCTGAAGCTCGATTACGTTAACCCGATGGCGGTCAAGTTCTTCTTTACATTCACGCAGCTGTTTCTCGAGGTTTTCCACACTGATAACCGTTTCAAAATTGTTCATTGTTGCTCGGGCAAGTTTCATACTGGAGAGAAAAATACGCGAAGTAGCCTCGATTATTTCACTCGTAGTTCGGTCCTTGAGACAATGTCTAAAGTACGAACCCCAGTGCTTGCTAGGCGAAGCTAAGCTGTCGTTGGTTAACATTGAATCGGGTGCAGCTTGAATCGATCTATAACATTGAGTAAACTCATCTGGTGTGATGCTCGTCGTGTTGTCCGAATTCAACAGGTAAACTTCAGAAACAAAGTCATCCACCGTCTCTTCTAATCGTTTTATCATAGGGTTATCGCCCTCGTACTTCGCTTCCGACATTATCAACGTTTCGTTTTTCTGCCCTTCGGGGCTGTTACATCGGATTCATCTTCCTGCTCAAATTAATTTGTTTAAAGTAGTGTTGAAAAGTTTAACTCTTTTAAGCTTGATAAAGCTCATTTCTGAGGTCATTGATCATATTCAGGAGCTAAAACCTCGAACAATCGTCGCGCAAAAAAAGGTATTCCACTTTTTGCTCCTTTTGTAGAAAAAAATAAGGCTGAATCGGCCAAAAAAGGTCCAGAAATGAAAAAAGACGGTCAAAAATTTGAAAAACCACGGTCGGAAATTTGTGAGTTGGTGAAAACGCGAACGCAATTTTCAATCGACATTAACGCCGCGCATTTTTAATTGCGCGTAACAAAGCAGTGTAGTCACTAAATTCTTGCGGCTGACATAATTATCAGCAAGTAAACAGACAATTGTCATTTTAAAAGTTACTTTTCCTCCTAAATCAATTGATACAACAAAATTTATTTAAAAGAATTTTAAACTTAACAAAATAACAACAATTAGACACAGAAAATAAATAATTTACACTCGTTACCATGGCAATTCAAAGCGAAAATTGGTATGCGCGGTCTAACTCGCGCGACCAGTTCACGTTTTATGTCTTCGCGCGTTACAGCATCGACTCGAACTCCAAATGTCACCGAGGTCTCGACGCAGGCTCTGATCTGCGAGTTTCAATCCGTTTGAAGGAGATTGTCTCATTAGTCTTTGACAGATTATTTAACCTCGTTCAGGCGAGGAAGTTAACTGTTAAGTTCCCTGCTGCCTGCACTGTGAACTACACAACTGTTTCTGTCACCTGTGAGAGAGAAATAAATAACTGGAGATCGAGAAACGACAGAATTTTGTAATGTTGTCAAAGAGAAGATGTTATGATCGAAATGAAACCTTTTTGTAAAGAGTTTTCTGGTGAAGGGAACAGTGGGTTGGAAGATCGTATGTAAGAAATGTTCCTAGAAGATCGTTCACTTCGTCCGAACACTCAATCGGTAAGAGATGTCCTGCCTCTAGAATATGCAGGACGGACCTGGGTGAGAGAGGTAAATCACATCCTAGTGACTTGTTTTGTTCTAGGACCCTCCTTTACATAATTAAAAGAGAGAGAGAGAGAGAGAGAGAGTCGAACAAGGCAACCTAGTGACTACATTATCAGAGACATTAAAGTGATCTTTTAGCACTTTCAAGCTTTCAAGGGCTGTCAAAACTCCCCCTTGCCTTGCGTAAACTCTTTTGCACCCTGAAAAACAGCACCTTTTTTGGGGGTGCTTAGTGCTAAGCTTGCCTTGTTCGACCCTCCTTCCCCTTTGAACAAAATAATGCTAAGCTACACAATCGTCAAACAACTAGAACGAACGGCAGGGAGTAGTACCATCTACCAAACATTAAACATCCCACAACCCCTTCAAAACAAACGAATCTCCCCACACTATGACGTCACGTGATAATGACGTCATCACCCTGTGCTCACCTTGGTACAATCATGTTCATACTAATCTCGTCACTGAGAGTTATAAACCGGTCCTGCCGCCCCACCACCAGTAACACTGGACAGGAGATATGGGCATGATAGTTCTCGTCCCCCTCCTCCCAGTATTGACCCCGCATTACATGCCGCAAACTGTCCATCTCAATACTCAGCAACTCCCGGTCACTCAACCAGGACTTCTTGCGGGGTGAGTGGAAACACGCCTGAAGATGAGAGGGTGGAATGGTAGATCAAGTTGTGTTTTTAAGAGGGGAGAATGATTTAAATTGACGTGATCACTAGTAACTACATATTTTAGAAGAGAGGAATTACAGACGTTAGAAGCTAAAATGCTGAATTTTGGTTAGCCGTTAGATCACGTAATTATGGGTTGTGGGAGATTTTAAGATACCTCACGAAACAGTTTCACGATGATGGGTTTGAGGCATGACAGGATGGAGGAAGGTAGGGAGAAGAGAGAGTACTTCTCTGGAGCCAGGGCATACGGTCCCCCGCCACTTAACAACACCAACTTCCTGACACGGGATCTTCTCTCGTTGTAGACTAACGTACACAAACTGATGAGGGTATTAGGGATCAGGAATAGGGATTAGGAATAGGGATTAGGAATAGGGATTAGGAATAGGGATTAGGAATAGGGATTAGGAATAGGGATTAGGAATAGGGATTAGGAATTCCATTAAAAAGTATGAATTCAGAAAGTCTCCCCTCAACTCAGGTCATACAAAATACTGCCCTCTCAATAACTCAGTATCGGAACTAATGAAATGACAATTCATGCCTCATACCTTGTCCCATAGGAGTGTCCAACTAGCACATTCATCTCATTCTCTGCATACCGATCAAACAGTGTCAGAGCATCATAACAAAACTGCTCAAAAGTGAACATGTGCTTCCCTCTCTCTGACACAGCAGCTGAACCTGACCCATGACCGTACATATCACATGTCACAGCTCGGTAACCAAGGGTAACCACGTGTTCTATTTGGGCATCAAAGTGCCGGTATGTTGCCCCTGCGCCGTGGTAGAAGAATACCGTCCAACCGTTGTGGTCACTTGGACGCCTAGATGTTATAGGGGAGACATGGTTAGAGATGTTGATACTTGTTGTTTTGGCTTTACTCAATAAAAATTATCACTCTTAGCTTATTAGTTATAACATAAGCATGAGCATCAACTTTTCAAACTTCTCACTGTTGATCACTTGTCAGTTGTTACCTTTCAAAGACAAGTATTTTCCTTCGTTTCCGTATCTCAAGTTGTTGTTCGTACTGTGAATTGTTCGCTGAAGAATGCGGCGAAACACGTGGCATTATGACGTCATATTACACGTTTCATTATGAAGTCACATCATTAATCATTCTAGATACATGATACAGGGATAATTAGACCATGGGTTATACTAAAACTCTATCTAGAATACACACTTTCCTATTTGTGATTAGAGTTGGACTTGGAAATGGATGATTAAATTAAATGTCGTGAATCGTGATAAATGGAAATTGGAAGGTTATTTGATGAAACATACCAGTTTGTATCTACCTATACACTTCTGACTTCGAATAGGCACAATGATACATTTACGAGTGCTCTCCACAGCTTCTATTTTATCCAAGCTGCCCCATATTCCATGAGATTGTATCTCATGTGGAAACAGAGGCACGTCGTTCACACTGAGTCGCCTGACACTATGCTATGTATGAACAATTCAACACCCCCCTCATTACTCATAGTAGTTTTAGTTGTTGTGAACGCAGTCTGAGTCGTTGTTTGCAAAGAAAATTGGATCTCTAATACACTATTTCAGCTCCTATACAGCTACTACATCTCCTACTACTACTGTAAAACAGCTCCTACTACCGTCACTGCACTGCATGCAATTGCACCATGCATCATAAAAAGCCTCTGGTGGTTATGTTTTGTGTGCTTTCTTGCAGCTGGCTGCTTTTAACTCAATACAGACCCAGTACATTTGAGGATATTGTTGGCGTAAGTTAACCAGTTATTCATCTTAACATTGTTGGGTTTGATTAGAGCTCTTTTTAAACCTGTATGGCGGCGCCATACCCCATTTGATTCAGTGCGCTCAGATGGGTCGCGGCGCCAGACAGTTTTAAACTGATGAATTAGGCAAATCCGTTCTCTAACCCCCTCATTTTATCTGCAGGATAGAGAACCAGATAACTATCATGAATATGATCATGCAACTCAGTACAATGATGATACTTCAGATCAACATAATAATGCAGCTCATGATGGAGATTGGTTTGTGCGGGATGACCCGGTCTACATACAGGGAGAGGACCTAGAAGCAGTTCTAAACGGGAGACCTGAACCTGTCAGGGTGGTATCACGTGACCAGTAAGTTATATGGACACCAGCATTGTCTACGACCCCTAAGACACAGTCCGCGAACATTGATTGATTTTTTCGCGTGTCTTAGACAACGTGGGCGGTGCTATGTGGGCGGCCAATATGACAGAGTACTACTGTTATCCATTTAATATTATCTTTAATCGATTATCCCTTTTAACCACTAAGACATACAGCAATGACACTACTGTAGGGAAATACCTTTCAGGACCTGTCACGATACATTGGAGTGTGTAACTGCAATAATAAATAGTAGAGGGAGGTTTGATGCCATTGCGAGGCAGCTGAATACACTTGATACAACTGAGTATAAAGGGATACGGGTTGTAGTTGTGTTAGATCTAATTCCAGGTAAGACAACTAGAAAAAAAAGAAAAAAAGACAACTAGGTTAAAACATCCTAACACACGTGTGTGTGTGTGTGCAAGAGCCCTAACGTCGTGAAGAAAGGTTGGGATACCTCAAGCGATGGAGCCATTTGGGGTGCTGCGGCGCTGCGCCTCTCATGCCATGGGGGTGCCAGCCGAACCAATAATATGGCAATGGGTTTGGATGATTTCATCTGAATATTGGCAACACTGAGTTGAGGCAATGTAGTCCAGATTTCTATGTGAATTGAAATTCTAAACCGAATACCGAACAACATGTATCGACTTTCAGCCAATAGGACCTACTACAAGCCCTATATCGACGCTGTGAGGAACAGGAGTAATGTGCTACTGAGGATTGTTAGGGTCGAGGATGGAGAGTACCTTGGGATAGGGCGAGGTCGCAACCTGGCCTTATCATTCGTCCACACCCCTTACTTTCTACAGCTGGATGATGATTTTATGTGGAACAAACGAGGGACAAATGTGAGACATACTAAAATGCATGATAAAAGCATTTCTAAGTTCTAACATTTCGAAGCCCGACCCCGGGGCTGACTGATTATTATACCTATTATCCTTCTAGATAAGTCACGCACTGGGTATACTGGAGTCTACTGATGCAACAGTGGTCGGTGGGAGTCGCTCAGGGGCATTGCCATTTTATGGCCTTTTGCAATATAACGATAGAGAGAGGGAACTAATAGTGATTAACGCTTGTAGCTACAGTGATATCTACGATTTCCGATTTCCGACATCTTTTCAAGGTTTGGACAGTCGAGCCTGTGTTGCCCACCACAGAGTTGTATTGAGAGAGATAGAGACAGATTGTAAGAGGGAGAGAGACAGATTGCTTTCTTGGCCAGATAACAAATAAAGCGTGTTTATAGGGAACACTATCCAAGTTGATAAAACTATCAACTTCTTTCTGGCCCGGACTGATGATGTCAAACAGAGTGGAGGATGGGACCCCTTTCAACGGTACAACGAGCACCAAGAGTTCTTTATCCGACTACGCAGACACGGCATGAAGGTCCTTTACAGTCACAGTCTCAAGGTGAAATGAGATTCGCTAAATCTGAATCCATCTGATCCTTACAGTGTTGCTCCGTTATGTTGGCCGCCTGCATTTAAAGCGTTGCCTACGACGCTGTCTAAGACGCAGTTCCAGTCCGCTAAAATTGGTTACATTTTCGTGAGTCTTGAATCGCGTCGTGGGCGGCCAATATGACGGAGTACCTACCGCTGAAAATGGATTTCTATTTTGGGACTCTGGGGTTGAAACTTGACAGCTTGTCGAGTCTGAAACTTGACAACTTCCTCAGAGAAATTATATAACTGTTTTTCTAGGAATAACTGTTTTTCTAGAAAAGGGGGGTCGAGCTAGGCAATCTTAGAATATCTGAATAATGAATATCCCACTTCTTTTACTAGAATAATTATAAAATCTCACTTCATCCCTAGATTGGCCACAAGAGGACGAAATACCCAAGTGAGATTATATACAATGAGATTAAGGATACGGACAGGTACCTGGGTATGCTCATGAACAATTTAGGAGTCAAAACCATGAGATCGTGTTCGTGTAGTAACTTTGATAGAGAAGAAACTGTGTGCAATGGTACTAGTCGACCACATACCGTTGCCAAAGAGATGACATTAGTCGCTGTAAATAGGATACTACCAAATTTTGAATTTCTAAACCTAAATGATCATGATTACTAAGTTGAGGATGGTTTTTTAATTTATACTGATAATTAATTGTTGTTTACCCAAATCCATTTCCAGTGTATTAATTAAACTGCAAATATATAACTCAAGAATTTCAAATCATCATATCAAAGGGATATATTCCATAACAAGACACATAACGCATCCCAATATTTACACCCCCCCCCCCCGATCCTTAGTAAATATACCACCCTGAATCGTGTCTCAATGTCTCACAAAGTACTGCCCTCTCCGAACCGGGCCGAATTCTCGCAGTGTGTACCAAATATCACAGTCATGTATTATGACAACCTGAATGTATTATTTTAGTGAGCCCTCATCTGTCTCTTAACTTTACTCTCATCAATCAGTCCGGGTATTTTCCTCTCCAACATTGGTCTGAAACTCAACACACTCTTGACCGTATTGTTGCTGGTCTTGTAATTGTCAATCCAAGCATTATGTTGCACCAGACTCCCCTCCCCAATCGGCTCATGGTCCAGGGTGTTGGAACTATAAACCTGATCAATCAGACTCATCTCCGAATTCTCCACCATCTCATCCATTTGGCTGAGAATCTTCTGGCTGCTCCGGGCACTCAGAATTGAATCAATATTCTGGTTCGGGTACAACCTTGCTGCTAACATAACACCCTCCTCAACCGTCCTATCCAGGAACAGTGCTCGTAGAAGGTCAGCACGTGCAGCTGGGAGCTGTTTCTGCATAAACCGTGCCCAAGCTCGGGATAGGTAATACTGAGCTACCTTACCGTTGCATGTTATCGCTGTTGTAAAGCACTTATCGGCATCACTATACCTCTTACCCGTGTACTCCTTGACCCCATACTCGTGATGGACGAGACTTATCCGAGATATGGTGATCCAATCCTGAGGGTCGAGCTCCAGGGCCTGCTGGTAATCAGCCAGGGCAAAGTTTAGATGACCCGTCATTCGGAAACAGTCACCTCTGTTAATGTAAAATCCCTTTTCGTTTCTCTCCCGTTTGATTGCCTGATCCAAAAGTGAGATGGCCTCCTCGAAGTAGCCTTTAGTGTAACACTCAACTGCGAAGTCATTGTAAGTTAGAACCAGCTGTCTAAAAGCATCTTTGTAAGGCTTACTGTTCTCTTCAACCTTGGAAAGAGCATGCATAAAGTCATCGATTGCCTGATCGTAGTGTGTTTGCTGTCTGAGGAGGGTACCTCTAAATATTGTGTACTCAGGGAAGGTTGGGTTTGTGTCGATTGAAATTGTAATTTTGTTGATTGCCTCTGCAATATTTCCAGATAGAGCCTGATTGATTGCACTCGCTCTGCACTCCTCAGCCGATGCATTCAGGCCATCCACGATCTGCTGAGCCTGCACATTGTCAGGATCTAGTTCCAACGCTCGGTGAACATCGTAAAAGCACTTGGTGATATACCCAAAGAGTTTGTTCAGCCGGCTCCTCAAGATAAACAGGTCAGCGATATCATCATGATTCTCAATCAGAGTTTCCACGTACTGAAGGCACTCTCTCGGCTGCTCCAGAGCGAACAAATACGCCGCCTTTCGGATCTTATAGACGAACTTATTCGGATTGTATTGTAAGGCCTTTTCGGTCTGCTCTAAAGCTCCAACAAAATCCTGTTCATTAGAGAGAAGCTGACTGTGGAGAAAGTGAATGTAGGACAACCGGTTTTTCCAGTCTTGATCTTCATTGAGTTCTAGAGCGTGTTCATAGTTGAGAATGGCTTCTTTGAACTCGCACAGTTGTAGCGCACACTCACCACGTAGAATGAAACAAGTAACCAGGTTATTTTTCATCTCAACAGCCTTGTTTAGTAGACCCATCGCATGAGAATAGTTCCCGGCTTTGATTGCGGTACAAGCATCCGTAACCAGTTTACTCGCTTTCTGACTCTTGATTAGTCGCATGAACTCGGTGATACCGGTGTTGGTGTTATCCGATTCAGCTTCAACTGGAACCTCCTCGCGAGGAGTGAGAGGACGATCCGTCAAGAATGCTCCAAGATCAGGCATTTCCTCTTCGTGATGGGACAGGGAGAGTTCTGAAAATTGCCCACCGGCGCTTTGTAGCGCTCTCCGAAGGTATTCGTTCTTTTCAAACTCATTCATGTTGGAGCTACATCCTAGTATTGATATCTGAGGACAATTTAGTCGTGATTTGAGGTGGAAAAGAACCAAAAACAAAGCATTTCAAAAATTTTAACTGCAAGAAAATTTTTCAGGAGACCGAGATTTTGAAACTTTTAAGAATTTGTCGAATAGAATGATCTCGCCGCGCAAATGAATTCAACTGTGGGCGCGCAACTCAAATTGGTGTCGTATTTTGAGAAGCTTCGCCCGATACAAACTTTCCTCAAAATTAAAACTTCCTTGATTTTCGTTTTGAATAAAAAACATTGATAAAGTAAACTGCAACAAGCAGATATAGCTGGATAAGATGATAACAAATTAAGTAAAATAATGTCTGTCACGCCAAAATCATCGCTACTTTTTGAATAACTTTGCAAAATCTGAGTTCGACATCATCGCTTTCTGTTCACCATCTTTCTTCTCCGATTGTTTGGGAGCCGCCAGGGCCCTTGGTATTGCAAAGTTCACTGCCTGTTTCTGTCTTTGTGGTGCTGGCTCTGATGGTCCACCTCCCGATCCCCCTGCAGCTGATTTGGATGGCGGATTTGAAATGGCAACGGACATGGCCCGTCCCCCAATCTCTTTATCATTCAACTCTAACACAGCTTTCCTTGCCTCCGCTTCACTCCCATACTCAACATACAGGAAACCCTTGAACTTGCCACTCTTCGTCGTGACCATCCTCAGAGATTTTATCTCCCCAATAACCCCAAACAACCCCCTTATCTCCTCCTCAGTCGCGGTATAGGGCAGATTACTGACATATAACTTCTGGGATTCCATCTTGGTACTAAATTTAAAATCAGCTTTCTGCCCCTGCTGCTTCTCCTTGCATTCCGATATATAGCACGGTCTCCCCAGGATAGCAACCCGGTCCATCTCCAGCGCTGCCAGGACCTCCTCCCTAGTGTGGAACTCAATGTACCCGAACCCCCGGGATTTATTATTCACACTCTTCACCAGCCTGATATCAACAATGGAACCAATGTGTTTGAAGGTGTTGTTGAGGTCGTCCTCGGTAGCGGAGTAGGAAAGATTACTAACAAACACCGTCACGGGGTAACGAGACTTATCAATCGGTTGATCTTCCTCTGATTTAGGGAACTCGGTCTTTTTCTGTTGCTTAGGTGCTTCTTCCATCGAGGAGTTTGAGCTGAGTTTCCTCTTGTTGGTGTTAGATGGAGGAGGGGGCTTGGATGACGTGTCGGGTTTTTTAGAAGGCTTATCATCGTGTTTTTTCTGCTGGTTCTTCTGAGGGCCCTTCGTTCTATCGTCTCCCTTCTTTTGAGGCCCCTTCTTTTTGTCGTCTCCCTTTCTTTGTTTTTCTCGTGCTGCCTCCTGAAACAGATTTAAATAAAAGATAATAAAAAGTTTAGAATCTCTACTCCTATAATCCGAAACCTAAACTGATCAAAATCTTTCTGAAAGATGTAAGTAGGCCAGTCATATGACGTCGATATATCGCTGAAAAAGGAAGTAATTGATCTAAAAGCGATTCCACTTCCAGGGCCCTCCAATGGGTCTCTACAACCACCAAAAAAATTTACCGCGGGTACCGCGATGGAGAAATCGGTCATTTCCGGGTTTATTTTGCACCTGCATAAATATAGGCTAGGACGAATGCGATATACGGTAAAAACCGTCTTTGGAAACAAGTAGAAAAGAAATCAAGGGCACTAAAGTGTGTAGCGTCCTCGCATTAGTGGGGGTAGGTGCTAGAATTAAGTCTCTATTTTATCAGGTTAATTAGATAATTGGATAATTAGATGTGCACATAGCCGTTTTATGGTTATACGGTAAAAACCATCTTTGGAATGAAGTAGAGAAAAAACCGAGGGTACTAGAGTGATCAGCGTCCTCGAATTAGTGGGGGTAGGTACCAAAATTAAGTTCCTATCTCATCGCGTTAATTAGATAATTGGATAATTAGGTATGCGCATAACCGTTTTTAGGTTACGTGGCTATAGCCACTTAGGAATGGTTTAGAGACTTTTCATTGGTGCCATTTTGTAGGCAATAGCCAAGTTATTGGGGGTCGACGTCGGACTTTTAAGCTCTATATTCAACCGTTTAGCCGTTATTTGGCTTTAAAGGTGCTCAAAGTGAGCAAAAAAGCGGTAAAAAGACCGATTTTGAGCACCTTTAAAGCCATATAACGGCTAAATGGTTGAATATAGAGCTTAAAAGTCCGACGTCGACCCCCCATAACTTCGCTATTGCCTACAAAATGGCACCAATGAAAAGTCTCTAAACCATTCCTAAGTGGCTATAGCCACGTAACCTAAAAACGGTTATGCGCATACCTAATTATCCAATTATCTAATTAACGCGATGAGATAGGAACTTAATTTTGGTACCTACCCCCACTAATTCGAGGACGCTGGTCACTCTAGTACCCTCGGTTTTTTCTCTACTCCATTCCAAAGATGGTTTTTACCGTATAACCATAAAACGGCTATGTGCACATCTAATTATCCAATTATCTAATTAACCTGATAAGATAGAGACTTAATTCCAGCACCTACCCCCACTAATGCGAGGACGCTACACACTTTAGTGCCCTTGATTTCTTTTCTACTTGTTTCCAATGACGGTTTTTACCGTATATCGCATTCGTCCTAGGCTATATTCATGCAGGTGCAAAATAAACCCGGAAATGACCGATTTCTCCATCGCGGTACCCGCGGTAAATTTTTTTGGTGGTTGTAGAGACCCATTGGAGTGCCCTGGAAGTGGAATCGCTTTTAGATCAATTAGTTCCATTTCACAACGTCATATGACTGGCCTAAAGGTATCCTTGTTGTACATGAACCCTACCTTGGCACGTTTCTCATCCACCCTCTTTTTCAGTCGGTTACACTTTAGAGAAGCAGCATCATGCGTTTCCATGGTACCGTATAGAGACTCGAACATCATAAAGTTCTGAATCAGCAGCTCAGGATTATCTGTGGTGCATTGAATTGCTTTCTGGTAGACACGGCGTGTGTGGTCAGGCTGGGCGAACCTCTGCTCCAGGTTCACCCACTCCATCCAGAGACCTGAGAGAGTTTAGTGTGTGTTTAGTGTTTACTGTTTAGTGTGTTTAGTGTTTTAATAGGTCAGAAAGTACATGTCTAGTTGTAAGTACTTCATTAGGGGGTGGATTGAATCGAGAAATTCAGAAACTTGAAGAGTGGCAAGATCTAGAAAAGGGCGACATAAATGGGATATAACATACGAGCTTGCTCCTTGTAAAGCTTTGATTCAAACAGTCCACTCAGTAGTTCTCTCATGCTATCTGGATCCTCCCTTACTCCCTCACATTCAGCCATAAACCGGACCAAACTTCCTGGGGAGAGTTGGTGAGGCTGGTGACAAATTTCAATGACTCCAGGGATAAAATATAGGGGCAGGGTATCCGACTGTTTTCTTATTATCCGTGGGGCTGCAGACAAGATACAAACTAATGACGTCATAACAAACAGACGACAGTGTTAGATATACCTGTCCTGTCTCCCTCCTCCCCAAACTTCTGGTTCATATGATTGACAGCCCGCTGGAATGCTTCATTTAGTGGCCGATTCTCCAGACTTTCTGTGCTACTCCCATTAGTCTTGAGGGGCTTGAAGCGTTCCTGTCTCCAGTGGCAAACAAGATACTCCTTCCAGATAGCAAGGTAGCTTGCTGAATCTTGGAAACCATTCTTTAGCGATTCCTCAAGGGTTTCTAGGGTCAAGGTGGATGATAGAAGACATTCGATTGTGGGACAGATTGGGGGAATATTTCAGTCCAAAATTTCAACATGAGTAGTACACCGAACAACGTCGATATTTTAACATACCTTCAATGTGTGAGAAGTGAAGCTGGTATCGCTGTTGAGCTGTCATGTAAGAAACCCATACCCCGGATTCCCAAGGAATATTCCTGACTGCTCGGCCATACACCCTCAACACTACCTCTTTCACTTTTATCACCTAGATAGCAATGGGATGTTGTGAGTCGTACAATAAAGTTACCAGGGCAGAATTTAGTGATATTGTCACCCCAGTAACCATGGTAACTATGGTAACCATGGTAACAATGGTAACAGACAACTAACCTGATCTAGATAACGGAGGTAATCAGACCACCGGGCTACATTTAGTGGGTCATCAGTTAATGCCCGTTCAAATAGTGCTGTAACTCGTCCAGGATCACCCTCCTTCCTCTCGTGCTCTATGTAACATTGGTATTCCTCGGTGTGGGGTGCTGCCGTCATTTCCTGGAGAGAGAGAAAAGGGTGTTATGGAGCCTAAAACACAACTGAATAATAAGGGTGATGGGATCTGAGGTTCTAAATCAACTGAAAACCAAAATCACAGAGCTCAGAGTATATATAATGGCAACCTTTGCGCTTGCCATCGCAGTGATCAGCCTCATTCTCTTACCACTGCCTCCTCGTATTGAAGAACAGAGTCTCTCTTCTGGATGGCTGCATCGTACCGGGTTTGAAGGCTCTCTGAAACGGTCTGACCTGCTCCCAGCCACTTCTTATACTCAGTCATCACTTCTTCCATACCTGTGTAGGAGGAGGGAGTTGTGAATAGGGTGGTTTAGGAGAAGCTGGAGGGAACTCTAAAAAGGGGGGGGGGGGGTAAGGAGGGAGTAGTTGTGAAAAGGGATTACCCAATAGCCCTCTTGTAGGATACACAAACATTTTACACCGCGCCACAACACATCGGCCATCTCACCCCTCCGGGCTCCGATCCGCCCCATCTCCCCCATTCCAAATAGCGAGCTGACTTCCCGAACCCAAACCCCAGTACCTTGTAAAGGGACTGAAAGGTGTCTCTGGTATACTGAATCAACCCTTTTCCTCTGTTCATTATACATATCCTGAAGCATCTCCTTATCAGCGGCATCCCCCTCTTGGATGTGGTCGTTAGTTACCGCCAACAGAGCCTCTTCATACTCAAGGAATAGTCCCCAAACCTCTGCTCCCTAAAGAGAAAGGGGTTAAACTACGAAACTGGAATATTGGGGGTCGGGGGACATGGGGTTAGGTAGGTAGACCAACTGACATACAAACTGAGAGACATATTGATCGGACAAACTGACACACAAACATATAATGACACATGACTTTAAGACAGACGTTACAAGATCTATAATGTTATTCAATGTCAATGAGTCAGGAGAGATAGATAAATTCAACGTGTCTTTGCAACACATAGCTATCTCTGTATCCAAGCCACATAACGCATTATCCCCTTACCCCTGTCATACTGCTTGACTATAACATAACCCGTTCGCTGCGAGCCCTCTCCTCTCACCATAGGGCAGTCTTTTGTGACACAATTAAGCGCATGATCTTTTATCCTCTCAAGTTTTTGTGACGAGTTAGATACAACTAGTTTTCTGTAAGTTTGTACTTGGTTAAAAAACGAGGTCCCTAAGTGACCCCGAAATGACCCCGACGGTCCTATGTCATTAGTCATACTACCGTTATTCAATCCTCCGTTCCCCATTAGAATAGTAAGTAAATTCTACAACCAGCCTCGGCCCCCTCCCCGGTTAATTGGAGCACAGAATGGGGTGGTCCAGTATCGTGCTGTTTACCGTCGTGGCAGCATCAGGTAATAAATTATACTACCGTAGTAATTATTTGTTCCACTGAACCCTCATGAAATTAGGTTATGAAATAACCCCTCTAAAGACCTTCGCGCCCTGACAAGGGAGGGGTTACTTCGTCACCAACATAAAATGCGGTATGAGCCACACTAGTAATCATCTTTTTCCTCCTTTGTTACAACTTTTTCTCTGTTTCAACTACTCGCACCCTCCTTTCAGTTTCAGGAAACCGTCGGACCATTCATCACAATGAAGCAATTGGACCAGTAAAACCTGACAAAGGGGATACCGTGAAATTCAAGTTCTTCCTCACCGAGAGTTGGAGTTATTCAGTTACCACGACAACCAGATTCTATATCGTTTCAGGGAGTGACAAAAACCGGCCAATAAATATAGAGCTAAGTTCTAATTACATCAAGTTTTCATCAATGTTCAACGATACGTGGATTAACCATGGCAGAGTTTCTCTTAATGACGGTAAAAACTTTATGAATATATCTTGATTTTAAACTATTTTAACGCCATATTGTAAACCTGAAATGATACTAATTTTCTTGATTTCAGGGCTCCTGAAAAACGGTATAAACAAAATTAAGATGAAGATAGACGGAACATCGGGTGCTTTGAAATTTTCAGTGAATTGGAAGTGGGTTAAGAAGATAACCGACTACAAACCGAATATCAACACCGCTACCAAGGCCTGGTTTTTCGCTAAAGCAGTTCCCTTGCGTGTGGTACGGCGGAGAGTGGATTGATCAAGGTAAAATTATAATTAGTAAATTATAATTGATTAGTTGTATAGTTGTCACCTTGACTGTGTGATATCTCGGTTTAAAGGACCATGCACCAGAACAAAATGACAAGAAGGAGGGGTCTTGATCGTGCACCAAGTGAAGATCTACATAGTATAGAGTCTACAAAACACACACAGTTTAACTTAGAAATGGTAAAACTTGACACCCCGGGGACACACCTCGTTAACCGTGTGCTGCTCCAGCCCCCAGATGAGTAATAAAAACCAAACTAACGTTATTTTTCTAATCATTGTCTTGGTTACTGGTTAAGTGAAGACACACAGTAGTTACCTTGGTTACATGAAGACACACAGTAGTTACCTTGGTTACATGAAGACACACAGTAGTTACCTTGGTTACATGAAGAACAACAGTAGTTACCTTGGTTACATGAAGACACACAGTAGTTACCTTGGTTACATGAAGACCCACAGTAGTTACCTTGGTTACATGAAGACACACAGTAGTTACCTTGGTTACATGAAGACACACAGTAGTTACCTTGGTTACATGAAGACACACAGTAGTTACCTTGGTTACATGAAGACACACAGTAGTTACCTTGGTTACATGAAGACACACAGTAGTTACCTTGGTTACATGAAGACACACAGTAGTTACCTTGGTTACATGAAGATTGAAGACCCACAGTAGTTAGTTACCTTGGTTACATGAAGACACACGGAGAGTGGATTGATCAAGGTAAAATTATAATTAGTAAATTATAATTGATTAGTTGTATAGTTGTCACCTTGACTGTGTGATATCTCGGTTTAAAGGACCATGCACCAGAACAAAATGACAAGAAGGAGGGGTCTTGATCGTGCACCAAGTGAAGATCTACATAGTATAGAGTCTACAAAACACACACAGTTTAACTTAGAAATGGTAAAACTTGACACCCCGGGGACACACCTCGTTAACCGTGTGCTGCTCCAGCCCCCAGATGAGTAATAAAAACCAAACTAACGTTATTTTTCTAATCATTGTCTTGGTTACTGGTTACATGAAGACACACAGTAGTTACCTTGGTTACATGAAGACACACAGTAGTTACCTTGGTTACATGAAGACACACAGTAGTTACCTTGGTTACATGAAGACACACAGTAGTTACCTTGGTTACATGAAGACACACAGTAGTTACCTTGGTTACATGAAGACACACAGTAGTTACCTTGGTTACATGAAGACACACAGTAGTTACCTTGGTTACATGAAGACACACAGTAGTTACCTTGGTTACATGAAGACACACAGTAGTTACCTTGGTTACATGAAGACACACAGTAGTTACCTTGGTTACATGAAGACACACAGTAGTTACCTTGGTTACATGAAGATTGAAGACCCACAGTAGTTAGTTACCTTGGTTACATGAAGACACACAGTAGTTACCTTGGTTACATGAAGACACACAGTAGTTACCTTGGTTACATGAAGACACACAGTAGTTACCTTGGTTACATGAAGACACACAGTAGTTACCTTGGTTACATGAAGACACACAGTAGTTACCTTGGTTACATGAAGACACACAGTAGTTACCTTGGTTACATGAAGACACACAGTAGTTACCTTGGTTACATGAAGACACACAGTAGTTACCTTGGTTACATGAAGACCCACAGCTGAAAGAGCTTCTTCAAAGATTTCTCTTGTTCGTTCGGGGGTAAAGTTGAGTATGGAAACAGCGTCCGAGCAGTACTGGCACCACAGCTGAACCGCTGATGGGGGGAGAGATAATGGGAGAGAGAGAGAGAGAGAGAATAGAGACGAGAGAGCGAGAAGAGATATATTAGCTCAGAGATATATACAATGAGCTAGAGAGAGAGAGAATAGAGAGAGAGAGGCGAGCGAGCGAGAGCGAGAGCTATCCACGAGATATCTAGAAGAGAGAGAGAGAGCGAGCTCTATCAGAGATGATAGTCTATAGATCTCGCTCTAGAGTAGAGTTAGAGAGAGCTAGAGAACAGGTATAGTGATTAGAGAATTAACAGTTTGTTTGTTTAGGACAAGGCAAACACATTTGAGAGCACTCCGATCTAAGTAGTTAATGTTGTTTTGCTGTTGTTTTGAGCGGTTATAATATAACCATATGTTAGATCATCAGCATGCCACCCCGAAGGTAACAACTGCCCGTAATTGACAAGTCGCCAACTACAGCTGTATAGGTGTCAATTCCTTGTTTTAGATAGCCAAGTCTCTCAGTCTCCCTCTCTCCGCCTCTCTCGACTCTCAGTCTCTCTCCCTCTCTCCCTTTCTAGGACACCGATCAAGAAGAAGGATGGCGACCAGAAGAAAAAGAACAGCCTGTCCCAATCCACCAGTGGAGAATCGGTAGTCAGGACCGCTGCAGAGAAAGAGGCAGCTAAAAAAGAAGCAAAGGAGCGGGAATTGGAAAGTGAAAAGGGGAGAGCGGCCATTCAGTCCCATATCACAAAGGGACCTGCTTCATCAGCTCCTCCTAGAACCTCGGCAAGACGAATGACTATGTCCAGCTCCATGTTTTCCCCTGAAATAGCTCGAAAGGGGCCAAGTCTAACTGGCCCCCTCCCTCCACCCGTTGCCCCAAAAATGAAGAAGGCACCCAGCATCGCAAGCATTACCAAAACAGCGAAAAAAGATCCAGCTGGTCCCCTCTCTCCACCTGTTGCGCCCAAGGCAAGGAGGATATCAAGTATTTCAGGCATTAATGAAACAACGAAAAATGGACCAGCCGGTCTCCTCTCTCCTCCCATTGCCCCTAAAACGCGACGGACACCCACTATTTCCAGTATTACTGAGGTGACTCCTGACCCTGCTGCGGTAACCAGGAGACCCTCTATGGCACCGTCAGTCTGCACCACCATTAGTGAAGTCGATGATCAGGGGAAGAACAAGAAAACCAAGTTTTCCAGTAAGTTTCAGAGCAGTTTTTAGTGATACAGTGCAGTACGTGGTGGCTATACCATTCGTCACGTACTAGTTTTACTAATTGAACTAACTATATGTACGTGGTAGCTATAAATCTAAATTTTAACGAATCTTAACTGCTCTCATACTCTACACAAGAGCCTATACCACTCTTTCCCTCTCCTTCATTTCCCATTCTCTCTCTCCCTTTGGCAAGATAGAGGAAATGACAATTTAACCCAATTGTCAAATTAACTCCTCGCCGTATGCTCTACCATTATTTCGCGTATGCTGCTTTTTTGATTGCATTTTCATCCCCGAAACCATGGCCAAGACTCACTTTGGGTTTTTAGAATTCTTCGGGAAGAAAGACAAGAAGAAGAGTAAGGATGATGTCTCTGAGGGTGGGAGTTCATTGTATAGCCCGGATGTATGCTCGACTAGCGGATCAGTCTCTTCGGATCACCAGGTAAGAAACATGACATGTTCTGTAAAACAGGTGAATCATAGAGCTGTGGTGTAATCGAGTTCAGTATGATGCGTTCTGACGAATCCTGTCGTTTTGCAAATGTTGCCTATGTGTATCCGGGATTTAAACCGCTGAGAGAGAGGGGGAGAGAGAGATAAATCTACAAAGCCAGTAGTGATTTCGTCATTCGTGTAACTTTTCATTCTCATTTTTGTGAGATTTGTGATTGTCGTCTGATGACTGATATTCCCATGATCTTTTGTGTGAGTCATTCCTTTAAAATACCCTGGTGGTATGACCCCCCTGGCCCCTACCTCTCAGGCTCTAACATCCTTCCACTCTTTTTATAGGAGTTCAACAGCCAGCAAGTTACGACACCAGTTGTTATCCCCAGTGGTAGGGCCTCCATGAAGGGAGATTTAAAGGAGCTGAAACAACACCAAGAAAACATGCAGCAACAGGAACAGCAGGACAAGAAGAAATCACGGAGTAAGAAATCCTTCAAAAACAACAACAATGCCAGTTCAACTCCCACTACTCCCGCAATGACGGACATGACTAAAGCTATGAACCAGATGACTCAGAATCTAAATAGTGAAGTTGAAGGGGAAAGCCCGGTTATTGAAGCAGCACAGGTAGCCCCAACATCCAGGAGAGTTGCCAAACGGGAACCAAACCTCGAGAGTTACAACCACTTCAAGACCATCTACGCCAAGAGAGACATGCCGGGTGCTGAACCAGTGTCACCTGAGAGGAAGAAACAGGGAGGTGGGGATGGTGGTGGGTCGTATGAGGTGTTTAAAGAGAATCTCTCCATTCCAGCGCTAGGAAACCCCTTCATCCCACACTACACTCCACTAATCAGTAGTAGCGACGACAGTGATGTGGAGAATGAGCCCTTGTTCCTGCCCCCACACTGTCCCTTCTACACTCCCAGCCGTGAAACACAGACTGTCGAGAGACCATTCGTAGCGGTCATATCCTACGAGCCTTCAGATTCGGAGGATAGTGGGGTAGATTGTTGTGTTGTGGGTAGGCCCTTTGTAGCTCAGATTGGGTATACCACAGAGAGTGATACTGAGTGGGAGGGAGAGGAGGAGGATGATTTTGGATCACTGACACTACCCCGTAGGACCTTGAAACATGGTTTGTTCCTAAAGAGGGAGCCTGAGGATGAGAAAGTACCGGAGGGGAACCGCCGATCATTTCCTTACTACGCTGATTGGACTGAGAAACAACAGTTTAAAGGAAAACCACAGGTTACACCAACTCGAGTTGAGCAGACTACCACAGAACCTACAAAACCTGCTGAGAGCAAGGTGGATCCGCCAACCAAGACTGGGAAACCATCACCATCACCAGAAACACCAGCTAAACCATGGCCATCGGTTACCACAGTAACTAAGAGGAACACTCCTCCCATGAAACCGAAGAGAAACACTCTTCCCGAGCTTCCAGTGGTAACAACTGGGGTAGAGGTCACACCACCACCTCCTACCAAACCAGCCCTCGGTCCTAAAATGAGTTTACCCGAGATAAGACAACCATCACAACCAGAAGGAGCGGGTAGAGGAGATCCAATCGTCCCACTGAAATCACCCCTTATTCAGCAACTCAGTGTCCCTAACGCCAAGCGCCGTGGCCTGTCTCCCTCTCCGTCCCGTAAACACATGGTGCCGAACACGAGTGAGAATATCAATGATATGATTGATAAATTGAGACTGGAAGCGCCGGGTGCGGCGGCACCAGCCCCCAAAAGTTATGGGAAGTACAAGATGTCGAACATTGCCGAGATGTTCTCCCCTGCACCAGAGAGAAAGAAGAGATTACTGGGTAAAAAGTAAATTGGAAATAAAGACCATATCGTCGACCCCAAATGTTTTTAGGTATAAAATTGTGTGCTAGTAAGCGTGTTTTTCTTGTTCAAATCTGTTGAATTTGTGATTTTACTTGTATTTCTGAAGAATAAGAATTGATAAGAAAAAAGGTGTTTCTTTGTGTGTCTAGGGGGAAGGAGGTTGTAACTAGGGGGTGGTAACTAGGGGGTGGTAACTAGGGGGTGATAACTTACAAACGTAATCCTTGACGGCCCTTGAATAAAGGTTTTTAAGTGTCTCCGATACTCTCTCTTTATCCAAATCGTAGAACAATCGTTCTTGGGCAATCCACGCCATCCATAACTCTGGAGACAATGGGAACAAACCACTCATCCGTTCACGCACCTGTAAAGATAAATGGTGAGAAGAGATGATGGGAGAGAGATAGGGAGAGAGAGAGAGAGAGAGAGAGAGAGAGAGAGAGAGAGAGAGAGAGAGAGAGAGAGAGAGAGAGAGAGAGAGAGAGAGAGAGAGAGAGAGAGAGAGAGAGAGAGAGAGAGAGAGAGAGAGAGAGAGAGAGAGAGAGAGAGAGAGAGAGAGAGAGAGAGAGAGAGAGAGAGAGAGAGAGAGAGAGAGAGAGAGAGAGAGACAGAGACAGAAAGAGACTAGAGAGAGATGATAAGGCTTAGAATCAAAATGGCAGATGTTATAGGGACGATGTAATAAATGACAGGTGCTACTGTCAAAATTCACACTTCATTAAAACACAGAGAGGGAGAGAGAATTGAATCAAGTTCATTATTTCGTTTGAATATGAGAGGTTTTGTTGCTGTTGTAGTGGTGGTGGTGGTGGGGATCTGTGGAGCAGCCCCTGTTGTTGTGCAGGAGGAGCAGCCCCTAACTGAGATACAAGTACAGGGTATACTAGACATCATGGGCAAGATGTATGAACTCGGTAAGAAACAGTAGTTCTAGAGACTAGGTTACGAGGTCCGCCCCCCTTTTCTCCCCCTCCTTGGGAAGGGTTAGATAAGGGGGCATGATAGGCCATAGGGGGGCATGATGAATAAGCCGATAGGATTAGATAAGAGGCATGAGAGAATAAACAGATAGCGAGACAGAGAGTAAATAACTTTCTAATAACTTCTAATAACTTCTATACTAACAATTAGAACTTAGCGAAACATTAACTTCTCTAATCACACTCCAGGTAAAGATGTGGTGTGTCACCGATCCTGGATCGAGATAGTTGAACTTCTGGGCATTCCTGATTCTATCCACCATATTGCCAAACTGGCACGACATGGCTTCTGTGGAGGATTCTATGACCCGTAGGGTCCCGTTTTGAACTGTTATTGACCCTTATTAGTGACATTGAGATCTAAATAGTTTGATTTTATGCACTTGTTGTGTTGTTTTAATTCATGACTCAGGACTACCATACACTGAACTAAAGGGTCCCCTCCGGATACCAATTTTCATTGTTTTGTCACAGAGCGGTAATGCTTTCCAGCGCTGAATAGCAGGGAAAGAGAGAAAGAGCGCGTGCGCGCAGTGAATCATACCATGGTGTTACCGCGCGTTACAGCTAAGGAGAGAACAAGGCGGGACGGGAGGTGTGCCATACCATGTGATTTGCGAAAAAAACCTCGGCAAATTAACATGAACTATGAAGTGAAAGTTGTTTACCTCTCTACACCGGTCTACATCTCCTCCTGTCTGAAGGAGTGTTATCATTTCCGTATGTGCTGAGTAGTCATACGGATTCTCCAGGATCTGTGTGGAATGGTAGTTATTAAAGGGACTGAGAGCTAGGAGAGCACTGTTTCACAATATCAAGCCTGATAATAGACAATAGCCACTGCACTAACCGGTTATAACTTATAAGCCTGAAAGTATTTTATCTAACCCCTACTCACTCTCTCCATCCCTACCCTCCCCCTATTACTCACCCTGTCCTCTAGTTGTTGGAGCTGAGTTTCATCTACCTCCATGGTGTCACTCTCATCTCCACTGCTACTACTACTGTCACTCCCAGACATGACGCTATACGGGCCGCTATACAGTCAAGAGATTAGATTTCATAGAAAACAGATATCGAGTAGAGAAAGAGTAAGCAAGGTTTTCATCCGAGGTTAAACTTTGTTCAGGCACACCGTGAGGAGACAACAATGTACGTTTAGGTCACGGTAATTTCAATCTCTATAAATACAAACCACCTTATACAAAACAGATACATACTCTCATAAATAACTATATTAGTCAATTTTAACACTAAACGACACGCCACAGGAACACCCCGCGTCTGCCTGGGGGTTGTGAACTATTCGGAATGCAGAGCGGATCAATTCCTCGTGAAACTCAACCGTAGAACCTGGAATTATTGATCTTCAGAATACCAAAATGGGGTTGGTGATGCCGCCACACCTACACTAGCAGAGGGGATGGCCATGGCATCACCAAAAATATAATATTTTTCGGGTGGCAAGAAGGGATACAGAAATGATGAACAGTGAACACTTGTTGTTACCTTTGATGAAATCAAGTGAGATGGAATCGGTAATAATTTTAATTCCATCCTTCTCTGTTACTACATCATCTTCTAGTACAGTTCCGTCTAGTTCGAATTTGTACTGAAATCCACTACACCCACCCCCGTCTACTGTTATCCTTAGAGAAGTTTCATCTGAGAAGGGAGGTTACTGTCAAAATACTGTCTCATCTGGGAAAAACAAGGAAATTGAACAAAGGACAAAGTATAGGTGTTCTCATGTTTGATTGACTGAGTGGGGTGGGAGTGGGGTTAGATGCCAAAGTATAAAAAAGGCTTGCTTTGTTAGTTTGTTCAGACTCTGGCCCGACGCGGAGACAGTACAAACAGTTCAAAGAAAGGTTTACCTATTCGTTTGAGTTGTTTAACCGCACTATCATCTACCACCAGGGAACTGAATTGCCGGGTAATCCGGGATCCACTGACCCGCCTGAGAACCCTACCAAGTAGAGACATTTCACATCATCGTGCTAAACAATGATAATACTGTTCAAAGCAACTCGGGTAAACATGTCAAAGGAGAGATAGACTTTAGAGGAGGTATGTTATCAGCTTTCCGTTATGGTTGGTACACATACGACGAAATTGAATCGCTTGACACTGTGTCCGTGCGGAACACACATTTTTTAGAATGAAAAGAAAGTATGAACGATTCAAAGACGAAATAGTTCATGCTTCACCAGGCTAAAAAATGTACAAAAATATGTGTCCTATAATAGGAATCCTATTAGAAAGCTATGTCGCATATTGAATCCCTTCTGCATAATACAGAAGCAATGAAACACCATCATGTATCCTTTCTCATGGAGTTGGGCCTGTAGTTTCACTGTAGTAAACTCATTTGGCAGTTCCCCCAGATTTTGAGAGTAACCTTGTGTCCCTAATAACAGCAGTACTATCCAACGCTTTACACATGTCATATACAGTCAGTGTAGCAAGGGAAGCCCCGACTAATGCCTCCATCTCAACCCCTGTTTGACCGGAACACCTCGCCTCACACTCAACCGATATTGTCCTTGTTTGTGGGTCCATGGTGAAGGATATGTCCAAATGTGACAAGTTGATTTGGTGACAGAGCGGTATTAGAGAGGATGTCTGCTTGGCCGCTTGGATCCCCGCTATTTTAGCCACAGTTAAAACTGACCCCTTTTTATTTGTATCATTTTCAATACTCTCAAAGGCAGCTTTGTTGACTGTTATGGAGGAGACCGCGATGGCTTTTCTATTTGTCTCCGGTTTGTTTCCCACGTTAACCATTGCTGCATTACCATGGCTGTCCACGTGTGTTAGAGAGCTGAAGAGTCTCCGACGTGGCAGTCTGATCATCTAAAGGAAGATGTACATAGTTTATAGTATCACTGCGCCGGCAAGCGCAAATTAAGGTAATACCTTCCCCCCTAAAAAATTTTCCCGAAAAAGTGGGCTCGCTTGCCAACAGCGTAGATATTAGTGAGCAAAACACGGTGGCTTATGGGGCTGTGGCATTGCCACAGTATATAACAATTATTGTCAATTTCGAAGTTTAAGTCATTTTTTCACTTTTCGACCCCTCCTAACTCCGGAACAAGATGAGCTAGGAGGTTGAAATTTGGTACTAAGAAGCTTCACATAGACCTCTACTGACGGTAAAAATTTCAAGGAGCTAGCTCTTTCCGGTCGAAAGTTATGGCACCACCCCCAAAACAGAGAATTCAGTGTGGGGATAGGAGGAGATATATATTATACAAGGTGGCCTACGGATTGCTGGTCATGGTTAGCGGGTTGGGACGTCAAAACGGTGATAGTTGTGAAAATCCAGTTACCAGTGTCTCAGGTACTATACTAGTCTCATCACTAAATTACCGCGCGGCCCAAAAAAAACTAAGGGTACGTTGGCCTTCTTTTCTCCAAGAATTTTAATTTCGATCACTCTGATATTTTGTCACAATATTTGTATGGTTACTCATTCGAGGAATCCGGAGTTTCAAAACATAAAAGTGTGAAGTTCATGAATGAACCCATTTTTTCGTTTTTCGGGTTTTTCAACGTTTTCTCATGGTTAAATTCGATTTTATCCTTAAAAATAGCAATCATGCATTAGAGTAAACTATAATAAATGGCAATCCGAGTTTTTATTAAAAATGGATCAAGTTTAGTTGGTGAAATAAATGATTAAAAAACGGTCATTTTTACCAAACTTCGATTTTAACCCGTTTTGACAAGAAATTGGTAAATTCAGGCGCTAAAATTTCGTACGGCCATTACACTTGATCGATATTGATGTAAGCCAGAATTTCGGCTCTCTATCTAAAAATTCATTTTTACGACTGGAATGAATCCTAAATGAACTTGAAAACAAGAAAACTATTCCAAACCGGAATTTCACAATCGCCTTTGGGTAACGATTTCCTTTCAAACGCGACTAATTTTAGCTCAATTGGACCACCACAAGAGACACAGTGGCCACTTTTCCGACACTAGGTCTGGTCAAGTGACCCCTATTGAACCGCTAGCGTCATTAATAAGTGCCAATAAGCAGGTGTAACGGTCGCGTATCACGTATCACATCTGCTAATTAGGACGGTATACCGATACAGCGTCGGTTAGAATGTAAGTTCTCTTGCTAACACGTCATAATTTGATGGGGATCACATGACCCAACCTAGGCTTGGTAAACTGGTCACTGTGAATCTTGTGGTGATCCAATTAAGCTCAAACTGGTCGTGTTCGAAAGAAAATCGATAGCCAAACAAATTTGTAAAACTTTGGTACCAAAATATGGTCCCGTTTTGGCGTTCATTGAATGTTCATTCGGGCGAAAAAAATGAATTTTCATCCAGAGGGCTGAAACTCTGGATTCCTCGAATGAGTAACCATACAAATATTGTGACAAAATATCAGAGTGATTGAAATTAAATTTCTAGGAGAAAAAGCCAAGTCCCTTGTCTTTTTTTTGGCCGCTAGCCAGTCCTCTCGTTTTAACTGAATTTTGGTCCTTTTTCCCAATCGTTGAAATTTCGCAAATTGGGAATTAATTAATTCGGGAAACTTTTTCTTTCCCGGGTATTTCTGCTTTATAAGGAGCCTACTGAATACTTATTTTCCCCCGTGTTAAACTCTCTGTCCTTATCAAGCTGCTGTTCAGGACTGACTCAGATAAATGGCAATGACGTTCCGTCTTAAATTCGCGAATTCTTCTCAAGGCTACCTTCTCGCAAACATCATCCTTGGAAAATCAAGATTTAAAATTTTCTAGAGCATCCTCTTTTCTCCTATCTCATTTCTCTCTCTCTTCTTCTACTACCTTCCCTTCTTTTCTCTCCACTCTCTTCCTTCTCTCTTTCCCCCCTTTTTCTCGTTCTTTTTTTTTCCTCTTTTTCTCCCCCCCTCTCTCCCCCCTCCTTCCCCCTTTTCCCCTTTTTCCCCTCTCTCTCTCTCTCTCTCTCTCTCTCTCTCTCTCTCTCTCTCTTTCTCTCTCTTTCTGTCTCTCTCTCTCACCCTCTCTGGATGAGCATCCAATCATACTCATAAAGAAATAAAGTTACTAAGTATATGAAGGTTTTCTTACTATCTTACTAGTATTTTACTGCATTGAAGATACGACTTGACGAATAACGAGCCACCTAGCTGAGAAGAGCTGCTTTTGAAGCTTGTGTAATAGTGTTTGAAATTTTTGTCAAAACCACCTCTCATGCCCATTGCCCACCCTCTATGTATCCATTGACTCATCCCTTAATTGACTCATCACCTCACCCCTGATTGACTCATCATCTCACCCCCTATTGACTCCTTTTACCTCCTAATTAGTAATTGACATTTGACTCATCATCTCACCCCCTGATTGACTCATCACCTCACCCCCTGATTGACTCATCACCTCACCCCCTGATTGACTCATCACCTCACCCCCTGATTGACTCATCACCTCACCCCCTAATTGACTCATCACCTCACCCCCTATTGACTCATCACCTCACCCCCTGATTGACTCCTCACCTCACCCCCTGATTGACTCATCACCTCACCCCCTGATTGACTCCTCACCTCACCCCCTAATTGACTCATCACCTCACCCCCTATTGACTCATCACCTCACCCCCTGATTGACTCCTCACCTCACCCCCTGATTGACTCATCACCTCACCCCCTGATTGACTCATCACTCCCCCGACTCCCCCTTGATCTGTACCCTGAATCCTACTCACCCCCTATTGACTCCTCACCTCACCCACCCCCTGATTGACTCCTCACCTCACCCCCTTTGGACTCAGCCTCACCTTCACCCCCTATTGGACTCATCACCTCAACCCTACCTGTTGACTCCATCACCCTGTGACACCTCAACCCACCCCGGATGGACCCATCAACCTCACCCCCTATTGACCTCATCACCTCACCCCCTGATTTGACTCATCACCTCACCCCATGATTACTCCTCACCTCACCCACCTCACCCCCTGATTTACTCATCACCTCACCCCTGATGACTCATCACCTCACCCCCTGATTGACCTCAATCACTCACCCCTGATTGACTCATCACCTCACCCCCTGATTGACTCATCACCTCACCCCCTGATTGACTCTTCTTCGTAACGTTTACCATGATATAGCTGGATAAAGTGAATCCCGTATGACATCCAATATGAATTGCTTCATGGCCATCATCTTGATTTATGGTAACCAATACAATATAATATTTAGATTGAGTTATAACATTTAGAACGTTTAATTATATCCAATTATAATACCTAAATTATTTTTCAGTGAACCTCGGAACAGCTTTCCTAGTACCAGATCGATGCGAACTAGTAGCAGATAAGGGTTTCATAAGCGAGTATGTAAGCCATCAATGTCTGTGTCTTATCTCCCTCCATCCTGACCATTCTTTATCAGTGTTACAACTCCCCCATTCTATTCGCTATTAATTTCGAACGATGGATTTTCAATGCAACGTGCCCCCATGACAAATTCCAGTACCAAGTATGGCGGGTTCCATGATGCCGATATGACCCAACCAAGTGCGTTATGCGGGGCAGCCTTGTGTCATACCGATGATTTGAAAGGTGATTCATTCGTCCCACATTCCGTTAGAGATCTTTGCAAATTGGTTGTGTGCCACGGATATGATCTGGATAAGTGTGAAAAGAGGAAGAGAAAATTTGTGATGATGTGTGTGATTTTGACGATTGTCACGATGAAATCACTGTGGAGGGTACACATACGGTTTTAGTGTTGTGCACGTATCTGGGAATGGCTCCCCATAAGCTCGTCATGCACACATGCCATGAGTCTCTTTCAATACAAAAATATCTGTAATCAGGAGGCTGATACGAGAACGTGCGACATTGCAAACTCGAACCTAAGTTCGTGTAAAATGATGAGAAGTTTCAACCAGGAGCTCATGGACATTCCGATATTCAACTTTACCCGGTGTGCCCGGATTAAGCATTACAAACGGTATCTAACTTACAATGAACAAGTATATAAAAGATTCAATAGTGACTCTTTTCGTTACACATACATCCCCAACTGCATGGACCTCATGGACCAGACGAATTGCTCCGATCCTGCCAGGGTAGCATTATCATGTCCCATAGTAGGCTACATGTCCACCGTTGCAAAGGTAATGGTATGTGACGAGCTACGGGAGGGTCTTTGCGATGACAACTTGGATATCCTCTGTGTGGATGTAACCTCTACCTGCACCATCCACAAGCACCAGATTTGTGACGGTACCTCGGACTGCTCCTCAGGACAGGACGAATTAGAGTGCATCAGCGTGAGCACCAAGGGGTGTCACAGAAAAATGGATCCCACAATTTCTTCACCAATACCACTAAGTTGGCTAGGAGATGGGGTTGTAGACTGCGTCGGTGGGGAGGATGAGGTATTGGATCTATGGCCTGTGTGTGGAACAGGTTTTTTTCAAAGGTTCTCAGTGAACGGTCAACAACAGTGTAAGGACGTTTACATCTGTAAATTTGGTCCGAAAACCACAATACCTTCGCAGCTGCTTTGTGATGGAGTTGACACATGTGGAAATGAAAACAAGGTCTGCCGGAGATTGCTGTCTGAAGTTGTCACCAAGGCAGTCGGAGTTGGAACTTGGAACAAGTTTATTGGGTATTGTCTACCAGGATTGGAAAGCCTTGAGTTCCTAACTCAAGGGAAGTGCATTCATTTCAGCTATTCTGTCTTCAGAGAGTCGACCATACTTGGTATCACAAAGGAGACCCAGGTCTCGGCCCCTACAATGGCTTGCCAATACACCTTCGGTGAGATTTTTCTCCTATTAGCCTGCTCGGGACTTTGCTCCGAGCAATGTCCGATCTCCAAAAGTCCACCAAAAATTGATTCATGTCCACACCAATTTAAACGGAAAATATTTACAATAGCAGACGAAAAAAAGTTAACTTTCGTGACACGGAAAGAAGATTCCTTCGGCCAGGAGATTTTCCAATGCCGGAACAACAAGTGTCTGCCATTTGATAAAGTGTGCAATCTGATAAATGACTGCGGAGATGGCAGTGATGAAGAGAAATGCAGTAACCACTTTAAATGCAAACAGTCAGCAGATGAACAAGGTAACATTGGGGGACAGTTGCTACCCCTCTACAAAGTATGTGACAGTGTCCCTGATTGTGCGGACCTGTCAGACGAATGTAATGAGAGATGCGGTAAACAGATACTTCAGGGGCTTCATCTGAAGATCGGGGCGTTTCTTCTAGGATTCCTAGCTATCGGGCTGAACTTATGGACAATTGGAACGGTCGGATCGGAACTTCGAAAGGTAAGCAGTCAGGCGTTCCTGAATAACCGTCTCCTGGTAGCAACGATCAGTCTCGGTGATACGCTTACCGGGATTTATTTGTTAGGCATCGCTGTATACGATACATTAAAAGGTGACAGGTATTGTGAAAACCAGAACTATTGGTTGGCTAGCAAACAGTGTGATGCTCTGGGCACTGTGAGTACGATGGGAAGCGTTCTATCTTTGGTATCTATGACAACTCTTAGCTTGTTAAGAGTGAGGGGCGTTACAGGAGGAATTCGTTCACCCAATACCGAAGTTCTATTTAAACTACCCATCGCCATGTCTTTGGTCATCATTCTACTTTCAGTGATTTTCGCCATCTTTCCCGTGATTTTCATCAAAGAGTTTGAAGATGTTTTCGGGAATGGCCAAGTTTGGGATTCGGACCTCAAATTTTTCGTTGGCAGAAATGGAAAAGCAGCACACTGGGAGGTAATTGAGAGTTACTATGGACGGATTCAAAGGGACCAAGTAGCACAGGAGCCATGGGACAAGATCACATTATTGATAAAAGGAATGTACACAAGTGACTACGGAAACTTGGATGGTTTAAATTCTCTAGTTGGTTTCTATGGTAATGAAGGAGTTTGCCTTTTCAAGTTTTTTGTGTTGCCCCAGGATCCCCAGTTTACATTTTCCCTTATCTACCAGATATTGACTGTCGTGTGCTTGGCAACCATTTGTACTTGTTACATGGTGATTGAAGGTGCTTCTAGAAGAAGTTTAGCCAATTTAAATATGAACAATGATCAACAAAATAATCCGGCCCTCCAGGAACGGTTGAAGCAGCAGCAAAAAACGCAACGGAAAGTTACTCTAATCATCGTAACGGATTTAGTATGCTGGCTACCTATCCTAGTCACCTCATTCTGCCACATGACTGAGCTGGTAGATGCCACGCCCTACTACGGCATCTTTTCTGTCATCGTCCTACCCATCAATTCCGTGCTAAACCCCCTGCTGTACAGCAATCACATATATGATTCCATCGAGAAAGTTACTGGATGGCTTGAAAAGCAGTTCGCTTCCTTGGCGTCACTGTTAACAATGTGCTGGTCACCGATAGTAATTGAAGGACAGCAACCAGAGAATATCGAAATGAGAAATCTGGGATCGAACACAGTGAATGTAACTTCCAACACATCGGTGTGTAGTGGTTAACTACTCTCCTCGAATCCAGATGGTCCGGGGTTCAAATACCGGTCCTGACGCAGCCGATATGTGAATTGAAGGGACTGGAAATGACATAATTATTGCATACACTATAACACAATCTTGGGGTGGCAACCGACTATACTGAAGAGATACCGAAAGGACCGTATTATATATCCGGATATTTAGATTTGCTTTTAGTTATTTCTAAATGGAATCCTAACCAACAATAATAATAAGGCTCACTTGAATTGTTGTTTGGTTTTTCCTTTGCTTTGTTAGTTTGATAATATCGTTCGTTCGTAAGAGAGATTGGAGTGGCCAAAAGTTTATGAGGAGAATTAGAATGAAAAGGATGATGATGTACTGGCGACCGGTACATCAGCATCCTTCTCATTCGTTTGTACGTGGGAGGATTATGAAATTCAATTTGAATGTTGATAAATTAAAATATTCGCCTTGTTTAATTTCATCATTATCATTTACCAACGAATTACCCGTTTACTTATCTTTGACAGCCGGGAGAAAAAAAAACTTAACTTCCTCATCAATCATAATCTATCTCTATCTAGTTTCCTGACCCCGAAATACAGCGAATCATTAACAAAGCTTTCTAGGTAGTCCAGGGGTGTGAGGGAGGGGGCAGTCCACTTGGCCACGTAAATTGTTTTCTTGCCTCCTCTTTTTCGGGTTGGAAAATGGAAGCTTGTTCCTTGACCCTTCTTCCAGCGTACCGCTCGAAACCGAATAGAAAATACTCGGCAGACTCTCACCGTTTTCTCCGCCAGTGAGGGTAAGGCGTTGTCGTGAGCGACCCAGACGCTGCGCAAGGTTTGAAGCGGAAAAAAACACGAAGCCGGAAAAAGATGGGTGCCAAAAAAGTTGACTCACTAAATGTAAATGTAAATGTAAATGTAATATATGCATTTAATATACCACTTTCTAGTGTAAATAATACGGTGTCCGTATTGATAGCCAACGCTATACGAACACACACACTTCCTAAAGTGGTTATAAGACCAAAACACACGAACGTTCTACGTAAATATACGAAACGAGTTAGTAACCCATTTTAATGATCCCGTTTTGAATGTAATATTTCCCATTTGGATCTTCCAGTCTAAGCCTCTTTACGGTTTCTACTAGTTGTTTTCGTTCCTTTTGTTGAACAGGAGTTAGATCCGGTGAGAAAAATACAGATGAAAAGTTTTCCGATTGTTTCAAGAGTTTTGCTTTCCTAAGAAGTGCTAACAGAGATTCTCTGCTCTCCAGAGAGATAACCAGTGGTCTCGTTTTGGAACTTGAATCCAGTTTTTGGCCGACTCGTTTCATTGATTTAGTAACAGGTTTCTCATTTAACTCTTCGAATAGTTCTTTCACTGAGATTGAATCAACTCGGGTTGTAGACTCAGGTAAACCAAACACCACAAGGTTTTTAGCTCTATCAGGCTCCACCACTGCATTGCTAGACGCTGAGCTCCGAGGGGTTGCTGCATTTTTCACTACCTTAGGAGTTAGGGGTGATCACAGAGCAGTTTTGACTCAAAACGGTAGAATATGCTTTCATTTTAGCAACAGAACTGGACGCAGCCTCGAGATGGCGGTCTTGTAGAGCGATAATCTTCTTCTGTAGGTCAATTACAGAGATCCGATGCTTATCAAGTTCCTCCTTGTATTTCTGCATGCGCAGTTCAGCTTCTTTCACTTTACAATCCATGACATGCTGAGAATTCATATACCGATTTACAACACGTATACTGCTAACAATAGTCCTGTTACTCAGATTAATAACCTCCTCAATTTCTAAAAGGGGGTTAAAATGGGATTAGATAACAATATCAATATAAAAACACCGGTCTCCCATGGGGGAGAAGATTAATAAATTACTGCATTGATTAAAATTGATTAAATCGGGTAGAATTAAAAGAATTATATAATAAGTTAATATCTTGTTTTTCACTCTTGTATTGTATTGTTTTGGTAAACTTATTGCCTCTATGGCCCCTTAAACTGATCACAGTTGTTCTGAGCAGGGTGAAGGACAATCGCTGCCTGATATAACGGATGGTATCAGGATAAGCCTGTTTGGTTTTGTCAGCAAGCAGCTTTGCTAGGCGCCTGTAGAATTTTTCTGCCTCGTTGCCCAGGGCACCAGTTATTGAAAACACAAGAGGGCAAAAACAGCTCTGCTCGACCTCAAGGACCCGTTCGTTATAGCACCGTTTTTTCTCGTCCTCGTGCCGTTTCAGAGCTGTGTCGAGCGGGATGGCACTGTTGGTGGGTGCCAATGGATTAAAGATACGAACATCCGTGTAAATTTTGTCCATAGGAAGCCAAAAGTCCCTGGCAGCAACATCGAGGCGAGCATCGTTTGCAGTGTTCGCGGACTTTAGCCGGAACGTTTCGCCAGTGATTGGGAGAAGATGGGGTTCTCTTGAAACATCACGGCATCCGGCCTCTTTCAACAAGTTTGCAGTAAGGTCCCGGATCTCATTGTGTCGGAGCTGTACGTAACCGCCAAGATGACAAGAGAGGCTGTGTTCAGTGGTGTTAGGTTTTCCACACGGACAATTTGGTGGTCTACCCTCAAGTTCCAAGCAGTAGCGGAGGGACATGGAGTCCCAGAACTCCTGTTTGTTCAGATTGAACCTATGTTCCTTGAGGGGGAGAGATGTTACCCATATGGAAGACCCTCGCCGTGTTCTCTCTTGGTGGAAACGCTGTTCGTTGGGTGGTAGTGCCTCTCTCACAAGTTCTTCAGCCTTGGTCTGGTTCAGCCGTTTGGTGGTCAACATCTCGGATTTTGCAGACTCCAGCTCCCGCTTAAGCAAGTGCAAACTCTCTGGATCAAATTGTGTTTTCTGTTCGTTTATGATTTTGGAGAGAGGTGCAGTAGCCGCTGCAGAACTGGCGTATTCAAAATCCGCGATCTCGACGGGGTTGAAGATTCCAAGGCCCCCATGGCGGGCAGGGAGTGACAGAAGTTTCCGATTGTTTGGGGTCAGTTGGTTGCTGATTGTTTTTGGGATGAAAGTGGATGATATGATGTCTTCCAGTGGCTGGAAGAGATCAGAGATGTCCTTGGTAGTTCTCATAATAAACAACCACCGTTTGGAGAGTCCCATGATGTAAGCAGAGAATGATGGATGGGGCTCAGATGTTGAAAAATCAGATAAGTCTGTAAGCTCTTGGGCCCACGTCTCAACCTGTTGACTGACGTACTGTTTCTTAAACTCGTCGGTACCTAGGGGAGCTCCGAGATATCTTTGTCCCTCTGATGTAATATGCACACCTGTGTCCTTGAAAATAGAGCTGGCAGTGTTCTCAAGCCCAGGTTTGACGATCAGCACAGACTTCTTTCCATTGGGGAAGTAGCCTAATCCTGGGCCAACTTCGCACAGAATGTCCCACCACTTCCGCATAGCCAAGAGTTTCCCAACAGATGCACCGTCATCGGCAAAGAAAATCTGTGCACAGTCTGCCTCGGAAAGGGCTGATATGAGAGGATTCAGGCTGATGCAGTACCAGGGAGATGCAAGGTTGCAACCCTGAGTGGTGCCTTCACTACTCAGAATGAAAGTGCCGTTCTGTAGGAAAAGTTTGGCAGGGGATCGGTAGATGTTGATCGTGAAGGTGGCGAGCGGGGGGCAAAGATAGCGGAGATTGACGAGGGCGGTTGCCCGATTAAGCACATTAAAGGCGTTGGTTGCATCCGCTAAGAGCACTCCCTCAGAGCCATCGTCATCAAACATGCTAGACATGCTGTGGACGGCAGCCTCAATTCCACCCTGAAGACCGGAGGCAAGCTGCAGTGGTAGTGGAGAGCGCAGCTCCAGACCGCGCAATTCCAAGCCGCGCATTTTGTTCTTGTTTGTGCGCGCTCTGCCACTTGTTCGTCCGTATAGTGGAGAGCGCAGCTCCAGACCGCGCAATTCCAAGCCGCGCATTTTGTTCTTGTTTGTGCGCGCTCTGCCACTTGTTCGTCCGTACTCGAGCCAAACCAGAAATTTTTCATTTCCACTTCGGTGGATTCTGGGAGGTTTGATCCGGATGCTCTGTGCGATTTCGATGTTCTTTCCTTGTATTCTGTTTTATTTGTGCCGTTCTTGATAATGATTCCAAAGTTATAAATTCATCTTTCCCCATAATTTAGCTACTTTTTTGATGTTTTTCGTTGAGAGAAATTTTTGAAAAAGCTTGAGCAGCCTTGACTTTACCTCAGCGTTAGCAGTGTCGTCATCACGCAGCTCCTTGAGTCTACGTTTATGCTTCTCCACTTGATCATAATCGTCAACCATTTTGGCTCAAATTAATTCGTTTAAAGTAGTGTTGAAAAGTTTGAAACTTTTGGAAATTTGGATTTTAGTATAATCAAAACTTGTTTGTTTCATTTTGATTTTTGAACCTGTACCTCCTCCGCATTTATCACTTACCTGTCGTTCAATTTAACGAATTGGGCTAGTGTGCTATACATTTCGATATCTCTCGAAATCTTTTGCGAGTGGAGATTTTGGTCATAAAATAATTTGAGTGTATTCTTTTTACAATATAACTAGTTGAAGCTTCTAAAGTAAACAACACCCACTGCACCTCTGTTTGAAAATACAGTTGCCTGAAAACCACCACCTCTGATACAGATAGAATCAAAACCCAGACAATGATCCATCAGAACTATATTTCATAAACCAAGTGAGTTGTCTTGGAGATTCTCGATCGCAGGATATTCTAGTAACAACTGTTTTTACATCTTTCTACACCAATGTCGCAACATTATCCTCTACAATATATGACTATCTTTGCGCTACCCAGCTCAGGTGCCAACTGATATATGATAAACACAGGAATAAAGACTACAGCACATTTTCACTGCGGTAGCCAGGACTTTCACGATCGAACGATAATCAAAATTTGGAAGACTGGGATGCTGTTGGAACATGAGACCAAGCTTCTACAACGTCTATGGCTAGGCAGGATTGCTATAGAACGTGGACTACAGTGAACACTCACACAACCAATAGTAAGCTAGAGGTGAATTATCGCAGTAATACTACAGTAATAGTAATATTTTCCCTTCCCTTGGCCTTCCCTTGGCCTTCTCTTGGCCTTCCCTTGGCCTTCCCTTGGCCTTCCCTTCCCTTCCCTTCCCTTCCCTTCCCTTCCCTTCCCTTCCCTTCCCTTCCCTTCCCTTCCCTTCCCTTCCCTTCCGTTCCCTTCCCTTCCCTTCCCTTCCCTTCCCTTCCCTTCCCTTCCCTTCCCTTCCCTTCCCTTCCCTTCCCTTCCCTTCCCTTCCCTTCCCTTCCCTTCCCTTCCCTTCCCTTCCCTTCCCTTCCCTTCCCTTCCCTTCCCTTCCCTTCCCTTCCCTTCCCTTCCCTTCCCTTCCCTTCCCTTCCCTTCCCTTCCCTTCCTTTCCCTTCCTTTCCCTTCCCTTCCCTTCCCTTCCCTCCCTTCCCTTCCCTTTCTTTTCCTTTCAAAACTCTGCCTATACGTAACTCCCCCCTCCTTCTCCCTGCTGCAGGTTCAGTTGATTGGAAATGGGGGTAGGGCACTCAGACTACCCACACGAGTTAGGTAGCTCATTATTGATCCCACTAAACAGATGATATAGGAGATGTTGTTACCTTTACTGTTGACCATAACACCACCGAGTGTTCCACTGGAGCCTGGAGGAGTTCTTATACAGGGTAACTTGTCAGGATTGACTGTTATGTCAAGGCTTTTTAATCGTCAAAGCTCTGTTATACCAAAATCATGTTTTACACGTTTTCCCTCCCCCTCAGGACTTCACACTGCGCTATCAGAACGGACCAGTAATAATCGAGAGTTACTACTACACCCCTAACCATGTGGCTGCTGGTTGATCCAAGTTGGTTGGGGATAGATGAGATCCGGTTGATATAGGTGTCTGTGTGGGGCTGTGGCTAGTGTTACTGTCAGTTATGTCAGGATGGTCCTGTTGAGAAAAACCACGCCCCAGAGAAAGAGAGAGAGAGAGAGAGAGAGAGAGAGAGAGAGAGAGAGAGAGAGAGAGAGAGAGAGAGAGAGAGAGTGAGAGAAAGAGAGAGGGCCGAGGGGTGGGTACTGGATACTGGGTAGTGAGAGAAACCTTCTCCAAATCGTGTCTCATATCGTCTAACACTCCAAATAAGCTTTCCAAAATATATTTATTAAACTCTTTTGGGTGGGGTGGTGTTCAAGAGGTCAGCCAAAATTTTACACTGACTCATCGTTATTGCCTGGCTCTACCCTCTTTGCGTGCGCCCGCCCTCTTTTACAAATGTAAACGAGGGTTATAACGTCGTTATGGCTCTCATGCAGCATGCTGAGAATTTAGATATATTAGGGATGCCAACCTACTCAGTACTCTTGACATCATATCTATAACCCACACACTCAATTCCAGGTGTTCAACGGTTGATTGTCCTTCTCAAAAATAGTCCATCAGAGGATAACTACTATCTCACACATCAACAGCTACAGCTGCATGTGGAACAGGAAAGGAAGCAGTGAATCACTGTCAGTGATCGATGGGAAAAGGGGTTATGTTGCATGTCACGCCCCTCTGTTCGCCGTCAAGTGGTTATGGCATCGACATTATAAGGTGAGAGCAACCAGTGGTAGATTATGCTTTTTAGTTCTCTATATTTTAGTTGACAAATGACAAGTCAAAATATTTTAATTCTCTAATTATTTTCTCTCACCCTACCTGCTAGCTACCATTCTATGAATCCTCAATCCACCCTCAGTAGCTGTCACTCTCTCGCTCTGGCTCTATCTACTTCTCTCCGCCTCTCTCAATCTCCTCTCTCTCTCTCTTTCGTTGTATGTAGCTGTAGTACGGGATAAGATCTCGCGTATGTGATCCTATCCTTCTTGTGGGTGATTGTGTTGCAGGACTGGATCACTCGAATGTGATGTTAGGTTTTATCAGTTGTTTAGCAGACATAAACCCTGGCCCCTGCCCTTACTCAACAACTGCCCATAGTAATCCCTGGCAACCGTTTATCTTCCCTGGGTGGTATTAATTCAACAACCTTCTTTTTTCATTTTTGGTGACCCCCCGAAATTTATAAAACTTTCCTAGTAACCCTATAGGCCCGGCCCTGGCCCCTGGGGCCCGAACAACATGACACTTGCTATTCCCAAGATAGCAGATATAATATATAACATATTCTCTCTACAGATAACGTTACGATTAGTCGAACACTGTTTCACCTTTACCAACACTCTTTTTACCCTCTAACACCCCTTCCCTCTCAGGAAAGAGATCTTGAAGAGGAACAGCCCGGCCCAGCAGCCAAGAGATCTCAGCTGGAAGCTATGACCCAGACTGATAAGGAAATCACATCTCGACCTGAAGCTTATGATGTGGAGGATTACTGTGATAAGGTTTGTGTCCAGCTCTAGCCTCTAATCCCAGTTAGGTTGTTTTTCTCAATCGCCTAACTGCTAATTTACACTCTCGTTTACTGGTATAGCCCATGTTATATCTAATCACTTAACACCTGCTATCTGAACCGAAACCCCAGTTTCTATCTATCTCACACCAACACCCCTAACTCACCCCCTGATTAACCAGGCCCTAATAACACCCCATCTCCTCCTCTCCAGGACCACTCAGAGCCGGAATTCGACTTTCGAGTTGACTGTAACAAACTGCACCACATGATACTATGACGGCGACTGTGGCCTGTGGGTGCTGTTGTGATGTATGCTGTGATGTCAGGACATTGAAACAGAATCTTCCTTACTCCCCTACACTGTATATATATATATACACAATGGACCGTTTATTATAGAGTGTGTTTTTCATTTTCTTTAACATTGGTGTAAATAAATTGCCTCGATTGATTGAAACTGTTGTCTGTTCTTGATACTAACAGGACACCATTGCATGATATATCCAATACCTCCACCTCTGCCTACTCAAATTATGAGAATTTCGTTTATCTCAATGGTGTCCTGGGTTTTCAATGTTCATTGCCCGCAATTGGTGGCAAATCATTCGGTCTCAGTCCCGAAACGAACATTCACGTCGCGCGCGAGAACACACCAATGATGCTCTCGGCGCGGCGTAAAAATGCTAGTGTCAGCTCAATCAGCGATGTCGCCGACGGTCGGCGACGGTCGCCGACGTCGGGCGCGCACAACGATGGAGCAAGGATCCCCACTAGTACTCGAGCCAAACCAGAAATTTTTCATTTCCACTTCGGTGGATTCTGGGAGGTTTGATCCGGATGCTCTGTGCGATTTCGATGTTCTTTCCTTGTATTCTGTTTTATTTGTGCCGTTCTTGATAATGATTCCAAAGTTATAAATTCATCTTTCCCCATAATTTAGCTACTTTTTTGATGTTTTTCGTTGAGAGAAATTTTTGAAAAAGCTTGAGCAGCCTTGACTTTACCTCAGCGTTAGCAGTGTCGTCATCACGCAGCTCCTTGAGTCTACGTTTATGCTTCTCCACTTGATCATAATCGTCAACCATTTTGGCTCAAATTAATTCGTTTAAAGTAGTGTTGAAAAGTTTGAAACTTTTGGAAATTTGGATTTTAGTATAATCAAAACTTGTTTGTTTCATTTTGATTTTTGAACCTGTACCTCCTCCGCATTTATCACTTACCTGTCGTTCAATTTAACGAATTGGGCTAGTGTGCTATACATTTCGATATCTCTCGAAATCTTTTGCGAGTGGAGATTTTGGTCATAAAATAATTTGAGTGTATTCTTTTACAATATAACTAGTTGAAGCTTCTAAAGTAAACAACACCCACTGCACCTCTGTTTGAAAATACAGTTGCCTGAAAACCACCACCTCTGATACAGATAGAATCAGAACCCAGACATGACAATGATCCATCAGAACCATATGTCATAAACCAAGTGAGTTGTCTTGGAGATTCTCGATCGCAGGATATTCTAGTAACAACTGTTTTTAGATCTTTCTACATCAATGTCGCAACATCACCCTCTATAACTATCTTTGCGCTACCCAGGTACCAACTGATATATGATAAACACAGGAATAAAGACTACAGTATATGAAGTTTTCACTGCGGTAGCCAGTGCTTTCACGATCGAACGATAACCAAAATTTGGGAGACTGGGATGTAGTTGGAACAAGAGACAAGCTTCTACAATGTCCATGGCTAGGCAGGATTACTATAGAACGTGGACTACACTGAACACTCACACAACCAATACTAAGAGGTGAATTATCGCAGTAATAGTAATACATAGTAATATTTTCTCTTCCCTTCCCTTCCTTCCAGTTTCCCTTCCCTTCCGGCTTCCCTTCCGGCTTCCCTTCCGGCTTCCCTTCCCTTCCCTTCCCTTCCCTTCCCTTCCCTTCCCTTCCCTTCCCTTCCCTTCCCTTCCCTTCCCTTCCCTTCCCTTCCCTTCCCTTCCCTTCCCTTCCCTTCCCTTCCCTTCCCTTCCCTTCCCTTCCCTTCCCTTCCCTTCCCTTCCCTTCCCTTCCCTTCCCTTCCCTTCCCTTCCCTTCCCTTCCCTTCCCTTCCCTTCCCTTCCCTTCCCTTCCCTTCCCTTCCCTTCCCTTCCCTTCCCTTCCCTTCCTTTCCCTTCCCTTACCTTACCTTACCTTACCTTACCTTACCTTACCTTACCTTACCTTACCTTCCTTACCTTTCGTTTCATTTCATTTCATTTCAAAACTCTGCCTATACCTAACTCACCCTCCTTCTCCCTGCTGCAGGTTCAGGTGATTAAAAATGGGGATAGGGCACTCAGACTACCCACACGAGTTAGATAATTATTGATCCCACTAAACAGATGATATAGGGGATGCTGAACTACCTTAACTGTTGACCATAACGACTCCGAGAGTTCCACTGGAGGAGTTCTTATACAGGGTAACTTGTCAGGATTGACTGTCTAGGCTTTTTAATCGTCAAAGCTCTGTTATACCAAAATCATGTTTTACACGTTTTCCCTCCCCCTCAGGACTTCACACTGCGCTATCAGAACGGACCAGTAATAATCGAGAGTTACTACTACACCCCTAACCATGTGGCTGCTGGTTGATCCAAGTTGGTTGGGGATAGATGAGATCCGGTTGATATTATAGGTGACTGTGTGGGGCTGTGGCTAGTGTTACTGTCAGTTATGTCAGGGTGGTCCTGTTGAGAAAAACCCCGCCCCAGAGAGAGAGAGAGAGAGAGAGAGAGAGAGAGAGAGAGAGGAGAGAGAGAGAGAGAGAGAGAGGAGAGAGAGTGAGAGAAAAGAGAGAGGGCCGAGGGGTGGGTACTGGATACTGTGTAGTGAGAGAAACCTTCTCCAAATCGTGTCTCATATCGTCTAACACTCCAAATAAGCTTTCCAAAATATATTTATTAAACTCTTTTGGGTGGGGTGGTGTTCAAGAGGTCAGCCAAAATTTTACACTGACTCATCGTTATTGCCTGGCTCTACCCTCTTTGCGTGCGCCCGCCCTCTTTTACAAATGTAAACGAGGGTTATAACGTCGTTATGGCTCTCATGCAGCATGCTGAGAATTTAGATATATTAGGGATGCCAACCTACTCAGTACTCTTGACATCATATCTATAACCCACACACTCAATTCCAGGTGTTCAACGGTTGATTGTCCTTCTCAAAAATAGTCCATCAGAGGATAACTACTATCTCACACATCAACAGCTACAGCTGCATGTGGAACAGGAAAGGAAGCAGTGAATCACTGTCAGTGATCGATGGGAAAAGGGGTTATGTTGCATGTCACGCCCCTCTGTTCGCCGTCAAGTGGTTATGGCATCGACATTATAAGGTGAGAGCAACCAGTGGTAGATTATGCTTTTTAGTTCTCTATATTTTAGTTGACAAATGACAAGTCAAAATATTTTAATTCTCTAATTATTTTCTCTCACCCTACCTGCTAGCTACCATTCTATGAATCCTCAATCCACCCTCAGTAGCTGTCACTCTCTCGCTCTGGCTCTATCTACTTCTCTCCGCCTCTCTCAATCTCCTCTCTCTCTCTCTTTCGTTGTATGTAGCTGTAGTACGGGATAAGATCTCGCGTATGTGATCCTATCCTTCTTGTGGGTGATTGTGTTGCAGGACTGGATCACTCGAATGTGATGTTAGGTTTTATCAGTTGTTTAGCAGACATAAACCCTGGCCCCTGCCCTTACTCAACAACTGCCCATAGTAATCCCTGGCAACCGTTTATCTTCCCTGGGTGGTATTAATTCAACAACCTTCTTTTTTCATTTTTGGTGACCCCCCGAAATTTATAAAACTTTCCTAGTAACCCTATAGGCCCGGCCCTGGCCCCTGGGGCCCGAACAACATGACACTTGCTATTCCCAAGATAGCAGATATAATATATAACATATTCTCTCTACAGATAACGTTACGATTAGTCGAACACTGTTTCACCTTTACCAACACTCTTTTTACCCTCTAACACCCCTTCCCTCTCAGGAAAGAGATCTTGAAGAGGAACAGCCCGGCCCAGCAGCCAAGAAATCACATCTCGACCTGAAGCTTATGATGTGGAGGATTACTGTGATAAGGTTTGTGTCCAGCTCTAGCCTCTAATCCCAGTTAGGTTGTTTTTCTCAATCGCCTAACTGCTAATTTACACTCTCGTTTACTGGTATAGCCCATGTTATATCTAATCACTTAACACCTGCTATCTGAACCGAAACCCCAGTTTCTATCTATCTCACACCAACACCCCTAACTCACCCCCTGATTAACCAGGCCCTAATAACACCCCATCTCCTCCTCTCCAGGACCACTCAGAGCCGGAATTCGACTTTCGAGTTGACTGTAACAAACTGCACCACATGATACTATGACGGCGACTGTGGCCTGTGGGTGCTGTTGTGATGTATGCTGTGATGTCAGGACATTGAAACAGAATCTTCCTTACTCCCCTACACTGTATATATATATATACACAATGGACCGTTTATTATAGAGTGTGTTTTTCATTTTCTTTAACATTGGTGTAAATAAATTGCCTCGATTGATTGAAACTGTTGTCTGTTCTTGATACTAACAGGACACCATTGCATGATATATCCAATACCTCCACCTCTGCCTACTCAAATTATGAGAATTTCGTTTATCTCAATGGTGTCCTGGGTTTTCAATGTTCATTGCCCGCAATTGGTGGCAAATCATTCGGTCTCAGTCCCGAAACGAACATTCACGTCGCGCGCGAGAACACACCAATGATGCTCTCGGCGCGGCGTAAAAATGCTAGTGTCAGCTCAATCAGCGATGTCGCCGACGGTCGGCGACGGTCGCCGACGTCGGGCGCGCACAACGATGGAGCAAGGATCCCCACTAGGCCCGGCTGCTTCAAAATATTTTGAAAAATTCAGCTTCCAAATAAAACATGACGCGCGGCGCTGGTTAAATAAACTATACGCTGCATTTAAACATGCGACATAACAAATTGATCGCGATTTCAAAACTTTTCAAGATGGCCGTTTTTTTAACTTCTTCAAAATCCAACCTCCAGATGTCTCTCAGCTCTCTGGTCTTAAAGAACGCGAGATTTGGACCGCAGTTGCAAGTTATCTTTACCTTTGGGACTAGTAACATAAACTAGGAAAGTAGTAAAAGTTCACCCCATTTTGAGAATAAAAACGGGGTCTGGCGGCGCCAGATAGCATCGATGTAGGTCGTAGGATTGTAGGAAAGATTTAAAATGGGAGTGAGCAAAGTCACTGGATTTAAATGCAATCGGTATCCTGTCGTTAATCGGGTGTTAATTGTTTTGATCAGTCAAACAAGTATCAGGATGGAACAAAGAGGAGTTACAAACTGGTTTTGTCAACACTGTGGACACCCACTCTTTTATATTGACTGGGTTTGTGCATCATCGTTTGACTTCTCGTATAAAAATTTAATAACGAATGCAAAAGTTATAAGATTTAACAATTTTAAAACTACAAAGCATAATAATTTCTTTTCCTTTGTCAATTTGTCATTTATCTGCTCTTACTATCGAAGTCTTCTCACGATTGTTGGTAAATGGTATCTAATATTGATCACTCCATCGAGTACTATCTAACATTTGTTAAAGTGTCTTTGTAGTTTAATCCAGATTCTTAATCGCTTTCTGGACAATTTCGTAGAACTGTTTCTCTGAGAAATCTGATCTGTCGAAGCAGTAATCCTCAACAATACCCCAAGTGTAGATATAAGAATCATAGATTCCACCAACGCACACAAGGCAGGCATCATCAGTTGATGGTGTCTGTTCGATGGTACCAGTCCACTTGTTCCTCTTGTATTTCATCTCGGCTGCCCACTGTCCAGACTGGGAGCTCTTACTGACAATCATGGCAGCACCCCACATGTCCTTCTTCTGATTCACTTCATCTCCATATTTAGCGGCGTGGTAGTTACACATGACCTTCACCTTGTTGGCATCACTTCCCTTGATGGACTTCACCTTCACCTTACTCTCCATCATCTTGAAGGCCCACGCGTCGTTGGAACAACTCAGAGCAACCTCCTCTCCAGCCATACATGGCATTTTGGCCATTGAGTAGGGTGTGTAACTGCAGTCATCAACATTGGTGGAGTTATAGCCACATCGAACTGTAGTAGCTCCGAAGGGGAACATGCCAAGCTTTTTGAGGGACAGGAAGTTGGTAGCAGGGACTGTTTGGCCGTTGTTGTAACCGAACTTGGCACAAGCGAGACGGGCAGCATTTGCAGTGAATCCATCATCACACACCTTTCCGAACCTATCCGCACTGTACTTGCCCTCCTCGTCAGGTGCAATTCCGAGGAGAATGCCACTGTCACACCCCTTCTCACCGGCCATACAAGGATCACCCCTTCCCTGGTACAACATGAGCTGGACATCTTCGACTGGGTAACCGTCCTTATCCTTATCATCATCCCAATCGTTATCATCATCCTTGTCGTCATCCTTGTCATCATCCTTGTCATCATCCTTGTCGTCATCCTTGTCATCATCCTTGTCATCATCCTTGTCATCATCCTTGTCATCATCCTTGTCATCATCCTTGTCATCATCCTTGTCATCATCCTTGTCATCATCCTTGTCATCATCCTTGTCATCATCCTTGTCATCATCCTTGTCGTCATCCTTGTCATCATCCTTGTCATCATCCTTGTCATCATCCTTGTCATCATCCTTGTCATCATCCTTGTCATCATCCTTGTCATCATCCTTGTCATCATCCTTGTCATCATCCTTGTCATCATCCTTGTCATCATCCTTGTCGTCATCCTTGTCGTCATCCTTGTCATCATCCTTGTCATCATCCTTGTCATCATCCTTGTCATCATCCTTGTCTCCATCCTTGTCATCATCCTTGTCATCATCCTTGTCATCATCCTTGTCATCATCCTTGTCATCATCCTTGTCATCATCCTTGTCATCATCCTTGTCATCATCCTTGTCATCATCCTTGTCGTCATCCTTGTCATCATCCTTGTCGTCGTCCTTGTCGTCATCCTTGTCATCATCATCAGCTGGACAGACCTCAGCTCCGCTTATGCAGGAACTGGTGCTAGGACAGAACTCTCGTTCGAATTTGTCAGTGACCCAGCAAGTCTCTGTAGGTGCCTCAACGTTATCAGTGAATAATGATAGCCAATTACCTGCGGAAACGGAAATGTTCGATTTCGGGGAAAATTAGTACAGTCGGACCCCGATTTAGTGGCCCCCGATTTAGTGGCACCCCGATTTAGTGGCAGGATTTTTTCCCCCCAAAAATTTTTTTGATTTTTTTTGTGAAAATTTTTTGAAGATTTTTCAAAGAAACACCAGCCACGTCCGAATCGTGTTTCGAATCAGTGAATCTTATCGCATGTCCTGCTGCTAATTAGACGGTTCGGAAAGAACCGATACGTGATCCCCATGAGGCCATTGTATCACAAGTTCACCAAGCGTCAAAATTTTGATTCGATGGGGATCACGTTTCGATTCGTTCCGAACCGTCTAATTAGCAGCAGGCCATGCGATAAGATGCACCGATTCGAAACAGGATTCGGACGTGGCTGGTATACCTTTAAAAAAATTAAAACTTTTTTTGCAAAATTTTACAGTAAGATTGTCAATGCTTTGATCGGTGCTCCCCATAAATTTTGAGAGAAAAAAATATTTTGAAATTTTGATACTTCCTCACCCGCTTAGGGTGCACCAATTCGGCATGGTATCACGTATCGGTTCGTTTCGAACCCGCTAATTATACAGGACATCCAGTAAGCTGCACCGATTCGAAACACAAATCGGACGGGCCGGTATAACTTAGAAAAATTTTCACAATTTTTTTGAAAAAATTAATTTATAGTTTTCTATTTCTAATCAGAAATGATCATGTCATCAATACATGAATATTGCATATAACAGTTAGAGGTGTCTTTAGTTTTAGTATACTGTATAGCATTTTGGGCATAAAATAGGTTTTTATGGGCCAAATATGGCTCACCTCGATTTAGTGGCACCCCGATTTAGTGGCAGGATTTTTTTCCCCCGATGATGCCACTAAATCGGGGTCCGACTGTAGTACCTTGGTCACTATAGTCCACGGAAAATTGATAATGCGGAAATAAAATACAAGTTGCACGTGATTTAGCTGCATTGTGTCTAGCTAAGTTTCCTAACATCCTGTTTTGTCCAAGACGTTTACCTGGTGGACTGTAGTTACAACAAGTGTAGAAATTGGTGCCCTGGCCCTCCTCTCGTCTTGCGACAGATGCACAACCAAGCTGTGTAGAACTCTTCCACACCATCTAGACATTGGGGTTAGTTTGGCGGTTACAAAATCGAATACACGATAATAATAACGTGGCCAGTTTTGACGAATCACAGCTCAGAACAGCTCTTATGACGTGTGGGTCAGATTGCATACTGGACGTTCGCGACATGTGAAGAATTCCGAGGTTGCTGATATCCTTACTATAAAGCGATAATTTTCTTCTCCTACTATAAGTACGTACCTGAGTAAAGTGTCCTATGTCTTCAGAAGCGTCGGTTGTCTTTCCAGTTACGTAGTTATAAAACTCCACTTCATCATACCAGTTGAAGTGTGCCTGTTTAATGGCACTTGCTAGTCCTGCCTGGATTTGATCATCAGAAAGGTCCATACTCGTCCAGGCCCAGGCAATGTTCTCTCCGAAACTGAAAAGGGTTGGCTATGTTAGGATCTTTCCGTGCAATATAATGAAGTTGGTGGCGGAATCATAAGTTGGCAAATTGGGATGAGCGTAGTACTTACCCAGAGTCTTTCGAGTGTTCGAACTTCTTATTTTCTGCAAGGTAGTTACACCACTGACTGGCAAAGGCGGCAATGGTATCATTCCATGCCAATCCAGGAGAGTTGTGGACTGCCCTGGCCTCGTTGTGCATAGCAACTCCGACTTGGGAAGCCACCCCGCCTGTAAACAATGGATTAGAATAGTGTATTATGGGGGATAAATTCTAAGAGAAGAAACGTTCGGGTCGTAGTTACCCCTTTCTCTCTAGTCTAGCAGCTAGCTGGTAAAAACCAATAATTGAGGTACAGCACATACCATCAAGATGATCCAACGTCACGCCATCTCCATCCTTGTCTCCATCCTTGTCTCCATCCTTGTCTCCATCCTTGTCTCCATCCTTGTCTCCATCATTGTCTCCATCATTGTCTCCATCTTTGTCATCATCTCCATCATCAGCTGGACAGACCTCAGCTCCGCTTATGCAGGAACTGGTGCTGGGACAGAACTCTCGCTCGAATTTGTCAGTGACCCAGCAAGTCTCTGTAGGTGCCTCGACGTTCTCTGGGTATAATGATTCCCCATTCATGTACATGTTACCTGCGGAAATGGAAATGTTAGATTTTGGGAAAAGTAGTAACTACCTTGGTCACTATCATTGTGTCTATAGCTAAATTTCCTAACATCCTGTTTTGTCCAAGACGTTTACCTGGTGGACTGTAGTTACAACAAGTGTAGAAATTGGTGCCCTCGCCCTCCTCTCGTCTTGCGACAGATGCACAACCTAGCTGTGTAGAACTCTTCCACACCATCTAGACATTGGGGTTAGTTTGACGGTTACAAAATCGAATACACGATAATAATAACGTGGCCAGTTTTGACGAATCACAGCTCCGAACTTGTTATGTTCTAACCCTCCTTTACGTGTGAAACAGAGTCTAGCTAGGCAAATCCGAACAGCTTGCTTATGACGTGTGGGTCACGAGTGAGCACTGTGCACTGGACGTTCGCGACATGAAGATTTCCGAGGTTGCTGATATCCTTACTATAGTCTGATTTTAAATAACTGTCGTTTTTTAGAGTTTTCAAATTTCTTTAAATGACCATAAGTCCGGTTCCTGATGAGATAGAGACTTGAAATTTGGAGGTTACGAAGATCTTGTTAAGTTCTTCCGAACCTCCAAATTTCAAGTCTCCATCTTATCAGGAATCGGAGATATGATAAATTTTGTTATTTCAGGGGTGCGACAGTTTCAAAAAATCCGACTTTAAGCGATAATTTTCTTCTCTTACTATAAGTACGCACCTGAGTAAAGTGTCCTACGGCTTTATTGCTGTCGGTTGTCTTTCCAGTTACGAAATTATAAAACTCCACTTCATCATACCAGTTGAAGTGTGCCTGTTGAAGGGCACTTGCTAGTCCTTCCTGGATTTGCTCATCAGTAAGTTCCACACTCTTCCAGGCCCAGGCAATGTTCTCTCCGAAACTGAAAAGGGTTGGCTATGTTAGGATCTTTCCGCGAAATATAATGACGTTGGTGGCGGAATCATAAGTTGGCAAATTGGGATGAGCGTAGTACTTACCCAGAGTCTTTCGAGTGTTCGAACTTCTTATTTTCTGCAAGGTAGTTACACCACTGACTGGCAAAGGCGGCAATGGTATCATTCCATGCCAATCCAGGAGAGTTGTGGACTGCCCTAGCCTCGTTGTGCATAGCAACTCCGACTTGAGAAGCCACTCCACCTGAAGACAGTGCATTGGAATAGTGTATTATGGGGGATAAATTCTAAGAGAAGAAACCTTCGGGTGGTAGGTACCCCTTTCTCTAGTCTAGCTGGTAAAAACCAAGAATTCAGCACATACCATCAAGATGATCCAACGTCACGCCATCTCCATCCTTGTCTCCATCATTATCCCCATCCTTGTCTCCATCCTTATCTCCATCTTTGTCTCCGTCTTGGTCTCCATCTTGGTCTCCATCTTGGTCTCCATCCTTGTCATCATCTTGGTCTCCATCTTGGTCTCCATCATTGTCTCCATCATTATCTCCATCATTATCTCCATCCTTGTCTCCATCCTTGTCATCATCTTGGTCTCCATCCTTGTCTCCATCCTTGTCATCATCTTGGTCTCCATCTTGGTCTCCATCATTGTCTCCATCCTTGTCTCCATCTTTGTCTCCATCTTTGTCATCATCTCCATCATCATCTCCATCATCAGCTGGACAGACCTCAGCTCCGCTTATGCAGGAACTGGTGCTGGGACAGAACTCTCGCTCGAATTTGTCAGTGACCCAGCAAGTCTCTGTAGGTGCCTCGACGTTCTCTGGGTATAATGATTCCCCATTCATGTACATGTTACCTGCGGAAATGGAAATGTTGGATTTTGGGAAAAGTAGTAACTACCTTGGTCACTATCATTGTGTCTTGTTATGTTTCCTAACATCCTGTTTTAATTTTTATCCAAGACGTTTACCTGGTGGACTGTAGTTACAACAAGTGTAGAAATTGGTGCCCTCGCCCTCCTCTCGTCTTGCGACAGATGCACAACCTAGCTGTGTAGAACTCTTCCACACCATCTAGACATTGGGGTTAGTTTGGCGGTTACAAAATCGAATAATAATAACGTGGCCAGTTTTGACGAATCACAGCTCCGAACTTGTTATGTTCTAACCCTCTTTTACGTGCGAAACAGAGTCTAGCTACGCAACTCCGAACAGCTCTTATAACGTGTGGGACGTAGGTCACGAGTGAGCAGTGCTCACTGAGCACTGTACGTTCGCGACATGAAGCTTTCCGAGGTTGCTGATACCCTTACTAAGCGATAATTTTCTTACTCCTATTATAAGTACGCACCTGAGTAAAGTGTCCTATGGCTTTATTGCTGTCGGTTGTCTTTCCAGTTACGTAATTATAAAACTCCACTTCATCATACCAGTTGAAGTGTGCCTGTCGAAGGGCACTTGCTAGTCCTTCCTGGATTTGATCATCAGAAAGGTCCATACTCGTCCAGGCCCAGGCAATGTTCTCTCCGAAACTGAAAAGGGTATGCTGTGTTAGGATCTTTCCGTGAAATATAATGACGTTGGTGGCGGAATCATTATAAGTTGGCAAATTGCGTGAGCGTAGTACTTACCCAGAGTCTTTAGAGTGTTCGAACTTCTTATTTTCTGCAAGGTAGTTACACCACTGGCTGGCAAAGGCGGCAATGGTATCATTCCATGCCAATCCAGGAGAGTTGTGGACTGCCCTGGCCTCGTTGTGCATAGCAACTCCGACTTGGGAAGCCACCCCGCCTGAAGACAGTGCATTGGAATAGTGTATTATGGGGGATAAATTCTAAGAGAAGAAACCTTCGGGTGGTAGGTACCCCTTTCTCTAGTCTAGCTGGTAAAAACCAAGAATTCAGCACATACCATCAAGATGATCCAACGTCACGCCATCTCCATCCTTGTCTCCATCATTATCCCCATCCTTGTCTCCATCCTTATCTCCATCTTTGTCTCCGTCTTGGTCTCCATCTTGGTCTCCATCTTGGTCTCCATCCTTGTCATCATCTTGGTCTCCATCTTGGTCTCCATCATTGTCTCCATCATTATCTCCATCATTATCTCCATCCTTGTCTCCATCCTTGTCATCATCTTGGTCTCCATCCTTGTCTCCATCCTTGTCATCATCTTGGTCTCCATCCTTGTCTCCATCCTTGTCTCCATCCTTGTCTCCATCATTGTCTCCATCTTTGTCTCATCTTCATCATCTCCATCATCAGCTGGACAGACCTCAGCTCCGCTTATGCAGGAACTGGTGCTGGGACAGAACTCTCGCTCGAATTTGTCAGTGACCCAGCAAGTCTCTGTAGGTGCCTCAACGTTCTCTGGGTATAATGATTGCCCATTCATGTCCATGTTACCTGCGGAAATGGAAATGTTGGATTTTGGGGAAAAGTAGTAACTACCTTGGTCACTATCATTGTGTCTAGCTAAATTTCCTAACATCCTGTTTTAATTTTTGTCCAAGACGTTTACCTGGTGGACTGTAGTTACAACAAGTGTAGAAATTGGTGCCCTCGCCCTCCTCTCGTCTTGCGACAGATGCACAACCAAGCTGTGTAGAACTCTTCCACACCATCTAGACATTAGTTAGGGGTTAGTTTGGCGGTTACAAAATCGAATAATAATAACGTGGCCAGTTTTGACGAATCACAGCTCCGAACTTGTTATGTTCTAACCCTCTTTTACGTGCGAAACAGAGTCTAGCTACGCAACTCCGAACAGCTCTTATAACGTGTGGGACGTAGGTCACGAGTGAGCAGTGAGCACTGGACGTTCGCGACATGAAGCTTTCCGAGGTTGCTGATACCCTTACTAAGCGATAATTATTAATTTTCTTCTCCTACTATAAGTACGCACCTGAGTAAAGTGTCCTACGGCTTTATTGCTGTCGGTTGTCTTTCCAGTTACGTAATTATAAAACTCCACTTCATCATACCAGTTGAAGTGTGCCTGTTGAAGGGCACTTGCTAGTCCTTCCTGGATTTGCTCATCTGTAAGTTCCACACTCGTCCAGGCCCAGGCAATGTTCTCTCCGAAACTGAAAAGGGTTGGCTAGGATGTTAGGATCTTTCCGTGAAATATAATGAAGGTGGTGGCGGAATCATAAGTTGGCAAATTGGGATGAGCGTAGTACTTACCCAGAGTCTTTAGAGTGCTCGAACTTCTTATTTTCTGCAAGGTAGTTACACCACTGACTGGCAAAGGCGGCAATGGTATCATTCCATGCCAATCCAGGAGAGTTGTGGACTGCCCTAGCCTCGTTGTGCATAGCAACTCCGGCTTGAGAAGCCACCCCGCCTGTAAACAGTGCATTGGAATAGTGTATTATGGGGGATAAACCTTCGGGTCGAAGTTACCCCTTTCTCTCTAGTCTAGCTGGTAAAAACCAAGAATTGCAGGACATACCATCAAGATGATCCAACGTCACGCCATCTCCATCCTCCATCCTCGATCCTCCATCCAACGTCACGCCATGGCTGACAGCCAGTAGTAGTACAAACACTAGAAATAAAGGGGTCGTTAGTGATCCTGTTTAGTTCCAAACGCTCATGGGTATAATATAGTTAGTAATACTCTTTATCAATTATCCTGACTACGAACAAAAGAGACTCACCTAAACTTTGTCGCATAGTAGATTTAAAATTTAAAACGAATATAACTTTACAATTACCATAAATGAAGTTTGATTGTTATCTCCACACTCGACATGGCCCCAATATGACACAATTACCTGATACATGTCAGCCAAGCAGGGGAGAGAGAGAGAGAGAGAGAGAGGGAGAGTGAGGGAGAGAGAGAGAGAGAGAGAGAGAGAGAGAGAGAGAGAGAGAGAGAGAGAGAGAGAGAGAGAGAAAGAGAGAGAGAGAGAGAGAGAGAGAGAGAGAGGGAGAGAGAGAGAGAGAGAACAATTATTGAACCCACTATGTCATAACAAGTTCCCCTGTTCCACCGATCTAGTTCCAATACAGTCAGTACAAAGGAACTACCGCAATACATGATCTGAACTGTTGCAGTATCAACCTGACGACAATGACTGCATCACTGCCGGATATAGTTCCACACCACGTACTGTGTAATGACAAGTGAACTGCTTGTACCACTACCATAGAACATTCAAGTTACAACAATCTATTATCTCAACATACAACAACTTTAAATCTCTCTACTTTTGATAGCGATCCTGAAATGAACAAACGTCAGTCCTCTGTGAAGGAAGAGAGCGCCCTAAAGCAATATGGATCTGTGATAACGTCTACTGACATAATGTTTCAAAAGATTGGAGAATCTCTGGTTAGTTCAGGTAATTTCTACATAATTTACTTGGATCCAACTAAACACTAATATTAGTACTTCATCCAAGTCCCTTCCAAGGTTTACTATATCTTTTTACCCCGTTTTTAACAAATCAAAACCCCCTGTGTAGCCGCGTCAGCTAGTGCAGCGAGAGACAAAGCTGATCTGTTCAATGTGTGTTTATCTGACTATGCAAACCGAGAGAACAAGGCAATACGGGGTGAATTAGTGGACTATTGCGAGTGTCTGAAGGCGGTAGAAGACAAGAAACAGGCAACCCTTACTACTATGACGGTTAGTTAGATTTGTATTGTTCATACTATTATTTTTTATTTTATGGGGGGCGCGGGGGAGGTGCAACAGCACAAAGTTAGATATATTATACTTGATATAGGGGAGCTCTTAAGCCGTGTGTAACAGGAATAGTCCTTGTTTTAGTGGCCTGGGGGCAATCGAGGAGTCCATGTTTCATGTCTGTCTTTATCTGTATGGCGGCGCCATAGCCCATTTAATTCTCAGATGGGGTCGTGGCGCCAGACAGGTCTTTATTTCAATATTTCATGTCTGTCTTTGTTTCATGTTTGTTGGTATGGTTAGTATGTTTGTCTGTCTGTGTTTCATGTTTGTCTCTGCAAAATTAGCACTTTCTCCTCGAATCCTCGCATCTGAAGAGGCAATAATTATTCCACACATTCTCCCTCTTTCTCTCTCTTTCTATCTCTATCTACTATCTCTATTTTCCTCTCTGTCTATTCCACTCTCACTCTTGAAAAAGAGAGTGAGATCTATCTATCCACCTCTTTCCCTCTCTCTATCTCTCTATCTCTACGTCAGCCACTTTACTCCTACACTCACTCCTGTCACTCCAGGAAAAGCTGAAACCCATATGTGATCGGTGGAAGGCAATATGTACTGAGGCGCAGGTCTCATTGAAGACACTCTGTACAGCAAGGGATAAAGAAGCGAAGGCAGTGAGGACTTTAGAGAAGACGAAGTGTAAGGAGGGGAGCAAGAAGGCTGAACAAGTTGCAGCTGATCTGGCAGAGAAACAGGCAGAGGTTGGTAATTTGTAGCTACCTTTGTCCCCACACAACTTGAATTGGGCTTGCTTTATTTTAAGTAGACATCAGAAAATGTCAGACAATAACTCTAGATAATCCACCCTAGAATTTCGTATACAATTCTGTTGTTGACCGTATCGTTCATATCTTTAGTTAGTATACAGTTGTTGAGAGAGCTCTACTACTATGTGTTAAAACTCCCGCCCACATAAGATTGTGTGTGTAGTATTTCGTCCTCAACATCAGCTATGTTGCGACTCACACATCGAATCTGCGAAATATGGACCATATATTCGCTGTGAGACGATCTCTCTGTCTCACGGACCATATTATATGGGCCGTGTGAGAGAGATAGAAACTCGTTCACATTCACAGCTTTTTGTAAATATGAATAAAATGTGTAAATTTAGAGGCTGTTTTATCATAATTTCTGAAATTCAGAAAAGCCACAATTATCTTGAAATATTATTGGTATTCCTGACAATTAAAATACCTCTTTTCAGTTAGCACGGAAAACCGGAGAGATTACTGGGCTAATGCAGCAGTTTCACTCTCAAAAACTTGGGGATCTAAAGTTACTTCTCTCTACCTATTCCCACATACAGATGCTGAGCCATGCTAGGGCACTTGAGTTCTACACTCGATCATATCAGGTACAACACACGTTCCATGGGGGTCACAGTTTGTGAGAAAAATTGCTTCTTTCCGGCCCCAAACTCGACCGTATCGATATAGCCATACAGTTTCGAGTCGTGTAACCGAAGTAGGACCAACCCAACCAAATGTTCCTCTCTATTAGGACATGGTGGATATAAATCTGGAGGAATACGTTGAAACTATCATGAGTGAAACAATGCCGTTATCTATATCTCAATCAACCCCAGCTCTTGCTACGCCAAACCAAAGCATCGACCAATTAAACGTCACCAAGTGAAGGATGCTTATGAACTAAAATTATTATTAGGGTGTTCAATTTTATCTTCTGACAAAAATCCGATTATGAACAACGAGAACAATGTATGTCTCATGTTTTGTACATAGCATGAATATTTATGGTTTATTGTAATTTACTTATTTATGAGTGCATGATGTGCATTGAGATAGCAGCATGTACATTTATTATAACCAAACTATTTGCCCATTGTGAGTCGAGGAATTGTTTCAATTTTCCTCTCTTGGTTTCCGGTCGACTGCAGAACTCCCTATAACTGCTTCAAACTGCACAAGGAACGCGCGCGTTTCTGTATGTGTGAAAAGTGACCAATGTCAGCATCGAGTTTAGTTTATGTAAAACTCAAATTTACATGTGCAGGCATTCCCGATGCGCCTAGGTCGGGTCAGCACCACCAGAAAACGCAAACCAATCTTTAACAGGCTCAAATGTCAATTAATTATGCATGATGTAACTTTTCTTGACGTCATATGAGCATCAGTATGTTTTGTCACGCGCAATTATAACGCCGCGCATTAAAATTAGCTGCGCGGCAGATCACCGCGCGCGATGTTTCTCCCTCGCGTTTTATTTTTGCCCGAAAATGAAACCAGGTAAAGTCGGATTTTTTGAAACTGTCACCCCCCTGAAATAACAAAATTTGCCATATCTCCGGTTCCTGATAAGATAGAGACTTGAAATTTGGAGGTTCGGAAGAACTTGGCAAGATCTTCGTAACCTCCAAATTTCAAGTCTCTATCTCGTCAGGAACCGGATTTATGGTTATTTACGAAATTTGAAAATACCCAGGGGGGTGACAGTTTCAAAAAATCCGACTTTAAAGTCCATTTTTTTTCAACTGTTCACCCAAAAACTTGGCAAACGTTGCTGGCCACGCGCAGCGCGGGATAAGGCAGCGCTTTTCAACCCAAAAACTGAAATTTAATAAAAATTAGAATTTGGGTGGCGCGCGCTATACGTTAACATGTGATAAACGCGCAAAACAATTCCGCGCACGACTTTGGGGGGTGAACAGTTGAAAAAAAATGGAGTATAAGGCCACTCTTTAAAACTGAGAAAACCGAGCTTTTTTTCTTTCTGTTTTCCAATTTTTAAGGCTTAAAGGAAGTAGGAACGTGAAGGATATGTCTACAAGCGCATTTTTGACGTTTGGTGAACTGAAATGAGTTTAAACCAATTTTTCACTAATTTACGGTCATTGCTTGCAATGAGATCGCTGAAAACTGAAAAGCCTACTGTGATAGAGGGGCCTAACGCTGTAAGGGGAAACTCTAACTGAATGGCATCCCATTAATGGGATCCCATCAACAGTAAAACTCTAACTGATAATGGACTATACAGAGAAAGAACCATCACTGTGGTCCATTATCAGTTAGAGTTTTACTGTTGATGGGATCCCATTAATGGGATGCCATTCAGTTAGAGTTTCCCCTAACGTATCACGTATGTTAATGTTTTAGCCATGAATTGAGCGTTTCTGACGACAGCTCCCAAAATGACATCACCCAGCTCAAAAGATCCTACTTCGCTGTCAGCTGTGACCTGTCCCTCGTGCTCAAACCCATACGAGGAACCTCGTCTACTGCCCTGCCTCCATTCAATATGCGTAAAGTGCCTCGAACGAGATAAGACAAGGTGGGCAGGATCTTTAGGAACTTCCAGCTTCCGAGTTTAATTTGCCTTAATTCATGTTTTACCACAAAATTCCCCGTTCTACAGGTGTCCAGTGTGCCAAAGTGCGGTACCACCACTTCCAGATATCCCTGGAGACGTGTTGATAGAGTTTCTGATGTCAAACAGGCAATCTCTGGTGGGTGTAGCATGTGCAAACTGTGATAATAGTCACCCTGTGGAGAGGATGCTCTTCTGTAACACCTTGCAGGTAGAATAACTATACTAGTTACTAGACTCAAATACATTATACAAATAAGTAGAACGGAACTTACAAAACTTAAGCACGAATACAGGATTCTTAAGCACATGATAACATATTATATTTAGTGTAATTACCTCTGTGTTTATCCCCAGCCAGCCCCTGTGTATTGAGTGTAGGGACGCAACACATGCTGCGAAGATGTTTGCTAGACACGATGTGGTGGACATCGTTTCCAAGAGGCTGAACAAGCAACGCCTCTGTACCATACACAATGAGCCCTTTATCATGTACAATGCAGAGGACAAGGTAAGGGGCTTATTTTATATTCCCTGCACATGGACAATACAAGGTGTCTAGTTTCCATTGAGTAAACAGGATATGGGGTCATGTATACATTTTGTAAAGAAGATGAATATGTATACAACTACATATTTGGTATGTAACATAACCTCACTTTATCTCATGCCTCCCTCCCTTTTTAGTCGCTACTGTGTATCAGCTGTTTCCGAGAGATAGGCCTCTCCAAGAGATCACACTGTCTGGATATAGAGTCTGCTTACTCAACAGTACAGGGTGCCTTAGGGAAGTCCATAGAGTATACGAGGGGCACCTTGGGCTCCCTAAGTGACCTTTTAGCTGAGATTAAAGCTCTTATCGCTCATACAAAGGACCTGTCTGACAAGGTAACATACACTTCAGGGGGATATTTAGACCTTTGACTGTGTAATAATTACAATCGGCTAATTAAGTTTCCTCCCAGAGATCGGAGGATATTTCCAGTACCTACTCGAGTATAATCCAAGCAGCTGAGGTGTGCAGAGATCGCCTGAGTGCTGAAAACAGGGAGTGTAGTGATAGGACCTTACAGTCATTAAGGGACAAGCACACCGCACTGGAGTGCCTGCTGCCAGTCCTGCAGAATAATCTCCATGCGGCTGATCTCTTTCAGGGGCTATCTGATAGGTGAATAATATTATATACAGTGGGTAAATTGCTGTAATGTATACACGGGGTTGTAACTCTTGTGTTGCAAGTCTATACTCATTATTCACGTCTTGCGTGCATGTGTTTTTTTCAGTTGTTTCCACCTCTTTGGGAACAGCCCATTATTATTACGTATCCAAGAGTTGAGGGGTTGGATGTGCTGAAACATGCTTAGTTATTCTTGAGCAACCATCATCTCTTTCTATAAATATGCATGAAAGTTGTCTAGATTAATTAATGAGCCATCCTGTCCTTGGTCGGTATATTCTGTGAAATGGTGATTGCAAAGATAGAGCATATTTCGTTTTCTCTCTCTCCCCCCCTCTCTCTTTCTATCTATCTCTCTATCTATCTCTCTATCTATCTCTCATCTCTCTCTCCTCTCTATCCCTCTCTCTCCCTCCTTCTACCGCTTTGTTGTGAGGGTGTGGCTAATTACAGCCATTTGCATAGTAACTTAAGGGTACGCTAACCAAAAATTTTTTTCGAGTGCAGGGAAATCTCTCACCGTAGGGTTGTAGGCCATGCCAAGGAGACCTCAAATATGCAATTTGAGCTCTCAAGTCGAATTCATATTTTTGCTACAGCTGTTTAAAAAATGTCCTGTAAATACGTTTTTGGCATCTCAAAAAAATTTTTTTAAAGATAGGAGCATGAAAATTTGGGGATTTGAAGAGGACATGAAGGTGAATAACCACAAAAAATTTTTTTGCAATCCGAGCTGATTTCCGGTCCTGAGATGGATTTCTTTTTTTCCACTTTAACGCCCTATTTGGCAAAGTTCCGAAAACATGTGAAAGCTGTAAATTGGTGAGAAGTTGCGTCTAACGATTATCTAAGTGGCCATAAATTTTGGGCGTGTCCTTATTTGAGATAAGCTGTACAGAGTTTTTTTTGTGAAAGCCGTCAATTCAGAAATAAATAAATTCCCTGTATCTCAAAAACGGCTGATCGTAGAGACCTGAGACTATGCTTAAACGATTCAGAAGGTCCGATTTTGGGGGGGTCTTCTGAGAGACATTTTGCTCCTACTTCAACCGTTTTTGCTGTAATTGCGAAAAACAAATTCTATGAAAAGGGCAAAAGCTAAACTCCAATATCCTGTAATTAGGGAATTTTAGCTAAGAAAGGACCGAAACTATGGAAAAATGTGTAACAAGCTAATTCCTTCACTATTTGGTCCATATGGGTCCCTATAATCACCAAAAACAAAATCACAAAAAATCCACGATGGCGAAGATGGGTTTTTGTTTTTCGCAATTACAGCAAAAACGGTTGAAGTAGGAGCAAAATGTCTCTCAGAAGACCCCCCCAAAATCGGACCTTCTGAATCGTTTAAGCATAGTCTCAGGTCTCTACGATCAGCCGTTTTTGAGATACAGGGAATTTATTTATTTCTGAATTGACGGCTTTCACAAAAAAAACTCTGTACAGCTTATCTCAAATAAGGACACGCCCAAAATTTATGGCCACTTAGATAATCGTTAGACGCAACTTCTCACCAATTTACAGCTTTCACATGTTTTCGGAACTTTGCCAAATAGGGCGTTAAAGTGGAAAAAAAGAAATCCATCTCAGGACCGGAAATCAGCTCGGATTGCAAAAAAATTTTTTGTGGTTATTCACCTTCATGTCCTCTTCAAATCCCCAAATTTTCATGCTCCTATCTTTAAAAAAATTTTTTTGAGATGCCAAAAACGTATTTACAGGACATTTTTTAAACAGCTGTAGCAAAAATATGAATTCGACTTGAGAGCTCAAATTGCATATTTGAGGTCTCCTTGGCATGGCCTACAACCCTACGGTGAGAGATTTCCCTGCACTCGAAAAAAATTTTTGGTTAGCGTACCCTTAAACATTAGTACATAAGCATTAGTACATGCCTCACTAATATAATAGTTCATGGCAAACATACTACTGCAGCTGGGATAGCAGCTGTAACCTAGGTCTGCCTTCATACTTTGCGTGTACGTGTGTGCCACGCTACGTGTGTAAGTGCATCGTATTGCGAGTTACAACTAAGTTAAGTATGTCTCTCTCTCTAGCTGTCTCTCTCTGTCTCTCTCTCTCTTTTGGCCGGGCACAAGAATTTTATGCCTGACCGGGGAAAAGTGCAAGTTATGATATGATAATGATGGAGCAATGAAATGAGAGGGTTCTTTCCATTGTGTGCCATATTCCCATTTCCCACCCATTGTGATTTCATACATTTTAGCTCTCTCCCAGACCTATTTCCCACGACTTTTCCCACACTTATAGTTTACACTGGGGGTGTTCTCTCCCTATAGTTAAAGTAACAATCTCCCTTTTCCAGGTTTGACTTGGTGGAACTGGGTACCTATGTGATAGAAAGACTGCAGTCCCTTACTGGGAAAGTAACACAGCTTCAGTCCATACAAACCACCACAGACGAGTAAGTGGTCTGTCTCTTGAAATCATTTCTGCAATGTTGAACTGTGAATTTCACTATCCCACGGCCCATTATTTATTTCACATTGTTGTAGGAAAGCAGTCAACTAAATTCATCCTATATTTTGCAGTTTGGTTGACTGTCGAAAGGATTTTACCGAATGTTTGGGGTTGACACTAGCTGACAAGAAGCTGCCCAACGCGGACAAGCTCCATGATAGTATACGAGCTGAGCTGATTGCATACCACAGAGGAATATCTAGAAGGTACCACTATTTTTTTGTTTACAATTACCAACACAATACAGTCGGACCTCGACTTTACCGGGATGCACGGAGTAAAGGATTTTGCCTGGTAAAAAGAGATGCCCGGTAAATCGGGGTTCGACAATATTTTCTTCTTGTGGTAAACATCACAACAATAATACCAGTGATATTTGATTGGATATTCCCAGAATTCTCAGTACAGATTAGAAATAGAGAATTAAAAGTACAGGTGTAGGTACTTAGATTAGAAATAGAGAAATCTCACCCTCTCACTCTAGCTTCTTCATCGACCTCTATATTTCTCTCTCGCTCTCACCCCCTACTAGTGCGGGACCCGGTTCGATGTACTCTAAGCAGTTGGAACACGAAGCAGTTAGAATTGATGAGTTACAAAGATGTCTCAATACCTACAAAGACCAGGTATTTTAATAATTTACTAATTAGTTGATTATTTAGTTGGTAGTCATCTAGCTCAGACCCCTCAGGCCTCAGGGAACAGCTAATCCTAATATCTTCCCAGACCCAGCTCAGGGAACTAACTACAGCTAATCCTAATATCCCAGGTCCAGGAGCTGCACAGGGATATAACCATTAGGAAGAGTTCAGCAGGTGCAAGTAAAACACCAGAACTAACTAAAAGTTGTGAGTTGCTGCTCTCCAGTATCACTGCCGAGACGACTGAGTTGAAGCAGTTACAGCCTCTGTTGGAGACTAGCTGGAAGGAAACACTAAACAGTGTAGTCAAACAACAGGTACACACTGTATAGTATCTCCCATGATGCGTATCGCGGGGGGGGGGGGGGGTCTTGTTTAGAGGGGCAGGGGTAATTTAGTTAGGCCTTGGTAATGAAATTATCTGGTACTTGATCTGTCGTTTACACGTGTCCCATATTAAAACAGCTACACTGAATACATCACGTTTCTTCTATTGTTGTGGTTGTAAATGGCATGGTGGACCTGTCGTAGTGTCGTGTTGCCTGAATCTTGCTTCGCCCATCTTCTCAAACGTGCATTTTGTGCTTTGTGAAGTTACCAATATTATTTTGGGAAGGGGTGAAAAAGTCCACCGTTTGTACACAATCGAGTACCACACACCACACATAGCCTAACCCGCTCTTGAACTTCATTTTAATTGGCAAAGTTTGTCGTTGTGTCGTGCTTGCTGACATGAACATCATTGTCTCTCGTCCTATTGTTGTGCCAATACAGAATGTGTATAGAGAGAGAGAGATAGATTGGGAGAGAGAGAGAGAGAGAGAGAGAGAGAGAGAAGGAAAAGAAGAGGAGAGAGAGATGAGAGTAGAGCGATGAGGCTACTCTCTCCTAGCTCATCTCGCTCTCTCTGCTAATTGTAGGGGATATTGTATTGTGTGAGAATGCTTCTGTTACTTTCTAAAGCAGATGAGACCAAGTAGTAGAGTCGATAAGAACACTCACCTCCTCCGATTTCAGTAAAACTTCTCACATGCTAAAATATGATAATGGAGGTACAAATACCGCTTATTTTAGGTCCAAAAAGTTTTTGGTTCGTTAATTATCGCTAATTGAAAAACGCCAAAAATGGGCTAAAATGGCCCTTAAGGTGGATTTGAAATTTTGGAGTTGGAACTCCAGACTTCGTACAGGTGTCCGCTAGGATGCCAATATGCACCACAGGCGGGCTCAGGCCTAAATTCGTCCGAATTTTTGCGTAAGACCGGATGGCGTAAATCTTGGTCACGTGACCTCGGCTAACTTCTGAACCGCTCAAGTAAGGGATGTTTATAACCTGCTTAATCGATGCAGAATATGATGAAAATGACACGTTTTGACATCATTTTTCATCCCAGACGCACAGGAAAGACACAAATCGCCTTACAAAATTGACGCCATCTAGTCTCCCGCTCTTTTTTTGCAAAACTCTAACTTCTGAACCGTTGAAGTAAGGGAGGTTCATAGCCTGCTTAATCGATGCAGAAAGAAAAATAAATGAGAGGAAATGGCCTTATTTTTCATCTCCGGCGTGCAGGAAAGGCACAAATAGCAAAAAAATGATTTTTTGCCCAAATCACGTGACCAAAATTCACGCCATCCGGCCTTACGCAAAAATTCGGACGAATTTAGGCCTGAGCCCGCCTGTGGTGCATATTGGCATCCTAGCGGACACCTGTACGAAGTCTGGAGTTCCAACTCCAAAATTTCAAATCCACCTTAAGGGCCATTTTAGCCCATTTTTGGCGTTTTTCAATTAGCGATAATTAACGAACCAAAAGTTTTTCGGACCTAAAATAAGCGGTATTTGTACCTCCATTATCATATGTTAGCATGTGAGAAGTTTCACTGAAATCGGAGGAGGTGAGTGTTCTTATCGACTCTACTAAAGTGAGTGACGAGTGTAACACGGGGTATGCCACATGATAGTACAACTATCCTATCGATGTATATTTCTCTCTCTTTTCTCTCTCTTTTCTCTATCTTTCTCTTTCTAGTCTCTCTTTTCTCTCTCTATTCTCCTGTCTTTCTCTCTAGTCTCTCTCCCTCTCAGTATATCGCCATTACTACCTGCTCCCTACTACTGCGGTGTATGAGATTAGCCGACACAGCGTCAAATTACAAATGATAAAGAGAGAGTGAGAGAGAGAGAGTGAGAGAGTGTGTGACGTGTCAGGTATAATGACGGGTATGAATCATAAAATGATGAAGGATATATATGATGAAGGGTAGGAGAGAGAGAGAGGTTAGAGAGTGGTATCATAGTAATAGTTATGACAACTTATACGACATGTCTAGGAAATGAAGTATTGAAGTGGTCAGTTCACCATGGGGCAGAGAGCGAGGGAGTCAGGAGAGAGAGAGAGAGAGAGAGAGAGAGAGAGAGAGAGAGAGAGAGAGAGAGAGAGAGAGAGAGAGAGAGCGAGTGAGTCAGGGAGAGATAGCGAGGGAGTCAGGGAGAGACTAGAGAGAGAAAGAGAGAGATAGCGAGGGACAGAGAAAGAGCATTATATGTGGGTACATAATTGGTGCAATATAAAGCAGATGCTGTAAGAGAGGAGGAGCAGATGCCCCCCATCCCACATTAAATACACTCCCTCCAGCACATTACACACTGCATGGGGGGGGGGTGATATGCCATCCACCGTCCAATGCTGTGTAGCAGCAGGTGCTATAGAGTCGTTATATCCTCCCTTTTCCTCCTCACCAGTATCCCGTAATTCTTGGTTTATTGTCCGGGGAAAGGAGAGCTGGTGCTACTGTATTGTATTTCCTATATAGTCGCTCCTAACTGTACTCACTACTCACCCTCCTCTCTCTTTTTAACTACCAACTACTGTAATACCAACAACTCTTTTCACTTCAGGAGCGGTACAAAGACCGGATGTCGGTGGTGGAGAAGATGCGTGCAGAAACCCAATACCTGATTACCCTCGTGAAACAGCTGACTCCCTTCATCCATAACTACAAGGCCGTATCCGCTAAAATTCATCCTAATCTTGGGGGATCTAGTGGATCTTTCAACCAGTCAAGAAACGGGCAAAGTGTGGATAGCATGAGTCAGGTACATAAAGTCGGATTTTTTGAAACTGTCACCCCCCTTTTCGTGCGTGGAATGTTTTTGCGCATCACATGTTAACGTGTGGTGTGCGCGTCAAAATTGATACATTTCACATGCGCGGTCATTTGGGGGTGACAGTTTCAAAAAATCCGACTTTACATTATGTAGTAGTTCTCACGTAGTTGTCACACCCTAGACTACCCACCAAATATTATGGGTTCTAGTTTTTCACAGACTCTGAACTCTTACTCCTCTCTCTATCTCTAACTCTTTCTCTCCCAATCTTTCTCACTTATCCACCGGGGTAGAGTTAGGGTGGGGGTTAGGGTTCCTTAGGCTAGGTGGAAAGTGCCACAGCCTGTGGTACAGTGCCACAGGCTGTGGTACTGACCATCTACACAAAGTTTGGCACAACATGCAAGTCAACTCAGCCAGCACCTTACCGCAGCTAAATGCGTACATCACAAGCCACTCATCCACGTCACCTACCCGGCCTTTTCTTCCGGTCACCACTTACCCTGGAGAGAGGAGTACCGAACCCACATTTGCGCCTGGGGATTTCCGGGGGGGGGGGGGGGGTATCATCCAGACTGGGCGGGTTTGCGTCTTAGCTTAGGCCGAGGGTATTGGTGATTGGTAGTCGTTTCCCGCAAAAGTGGATCCGGTCGGTAGTCCTCTCCTTCTGCCCCCCCCTCTCTCTTTCTCTCTCTCTCTCTCTCTCTCTCTCTCTCTCTCTCTCTCTCTCTCTCTCCCTCTCTCACTCCCTCTCTCACTCTCTATCTCTTTCTCACTCACTCTCTCTCGCTATGGACAGTCTGTCGATAGGAGCCAGCCGGGATTATTTCTTTATATGCATGGTGTATATCGAATGTATCCCTTTCTCTATCTATCTTAATCTATCTCTCTCTCTCTCTCCTTTTCTATATATCTTTACCCTTGAGCTTAACCATTTTTCAAGAACACTATCAAATTGCACGATCTGCACACGGCGTTCATTCCCGTCTCACACACGAACATATACATGCTTGCTCACGAACATTTGACCCCGCTTCCACACCCTGCTTTTCAACTAGTCTCTAGGGTGTCGTCATATGCTACGCCAAGAAGTATAATTGACTATATACTGCTAGTCTAACTTTCCGTGATTGGTCAAAAAGACATAGAGCACCAGAGATTGGGTGCTTGTAGTATACGGAAGTCCGAGGTCAATTAAATGGCTGCAGAGATGATATCTGTCAAACTCCACCTCACATGTATGTTGTATGTTCGCAAAAGGCAAGCTTCCCCTCGTCCGACCCGAAGTTGGAATCATATGGGTTTAGTTTGTCGAACCGGCAAGTTGCTAACATATTTCAAATCTTCACTACTTCTCAAATGATCTAATCCCATACATTCAGTCTAATACCAAAATAAAACTGTAAATCCTATTATATTAAAAATAGAGACAAAAATAATGGCACCAAAATGTGAAATGCCCTTGTAGTTAGTGGGAGCAGAACAAAATCAATTTCCTATCTCACCACGTTAATAAATAATTAATTAAGTTAATGCTCTTATTTGTTTTAGAGGTGCTCAAATTTGAACTAAAGGTGGAGTTTATAGCAAGAAAGGGCTATTTTACGGCAAATTCCCTGGTTGCTATGGTAACCAAATCCGTTGTCATGGTAAATCAATCGAACTCTTTCAAGTTCTACCGCCAGCCACTGGATGAAATTTATCCATTTCATTGTACACAATGCACAGGCTTTTGTTACGAAGTTACCCCTTGCCAGCGCACGCGCAAAGGTCGCCCGGCGACAGAGTGTGAGGTGTCCTCGATACCGAGCACAGGCTTGTGTAACAAAAAGGGGCATTTTTATAGCTTATTGTTCATCATAACCTGAAATAAATATTTTTCATTACTTTCACAAAGGCTCAAAGTTTGAATATCAAATTTGCCAAAACTGTGTAGTGGCAAATTGGTGCAGGGGCAAAAGTTTTAATTGATTATTATTAATTTATTAATTAGAAAATCAAAAATCCGGCTCCGTTATGACTCGTAGTTATACTACTAGAACATACATACAAAGTTTCATTTCGAAATTTCAAACGGTGTGGCCACAGTTTGAATATCAAAGTTGCAAAAATTGTGCAGGGGCAAACAAAATTGTGCAGGGGCAAAAGTTTTAATTACTTATAATTAATTAATTAATTAAAAAATCAGAAATCCGGCTCTTTTATGACTCGTAGTTATACCACTAGAACATGCATGCAAAGTCTCATTTCGAAATATCAAACGGTGTGGCCACAGTTCGAATATCAAATTTACCGAAAATGTGCAGGGGCAACATTTGCCACAAATGTACAGGGGCAAAATGTGCAGGGGCAAAATTTTAATTGCTTATAATTAATTGGATAATTAATTTTGACTATTCCCACTTTTTGTCGATCTTTCTATATGCATGAACTACATTACTACAAAATGTTAGGTCGTTATTTATAGCAGAACAGAAAATATACCATTTTTAGTTGCCTTGTTCAGGAAATGTGCAGGGGGTCGAAATCAGCGGTGCAGGGGAAAGATGGTGCAGGGGCAAAATTTTAATTACTTATAATTAATTAGTTAAATTAAAAATAAGAAATCCAGCCTTTTTATGACTCGTAGTTATACTACTAGAACATGCATACAAAGTTTCATTTCGAAAAAACAAACGGTTTGGCCACAGTTTGAATATCAAAATTGCAAAAAATGTGCAGGGGTATTTGCCCCTGTACATTTTCAAAAAAAGTGCAGGGGGCCCTAAAAAAGTCCATTTTTGCATGCCTATAACTAATTAATTAATTAATTTTCAATACTCCCACTTTTCGAATATCATTTTTTATGATTGAAGAACATTCCTACAAAGTTTCAAGTCGATATTTCAAGCAGAACGGAAGATAAACCGTGTGCAGGGGCACGCGTGCAGGGGCAAAAAATCAAAATGTACAGGGGCAATGTGCAGGGGCAAATTTTGATAGCTTATAATTAATTAATTAATTAAAAAATCAAAAATCCGGCCACGTTATGACACGTAGTTATACTACTAGAACATGCCTACAAAATTTCAGGTCGATATCTCAAACGATGTGGCCGCAATCGCTGCCTGAAATTTGCCCCCCCCCCCCCCCCCCCGAAAATCTTCTATTCTTTGTATATATGTTCGCAAAAGGCAAGCTTCCCCTCGTCCGACCCGAAGTTGCTAACATACAGTCCGATATTTAATAATGGGAACCGGGGGGCGCATTAAACAAAATTCGATTTGACAAATATTCGTTTCTCGGTTCAGGATCTAATGGCACACTTTGTTTCGATTGTTAAAGTCCATTTATTTTTCACCCAAAAACTTAAATTTAAAACTTTTGTGGCGTGCGCTACACGTTAACTATATTGTTTATAGCAAGAAAGGACTATTTTACAACGAATTCCCTGGTTACTATGGTAACCAACTCCGTTGTCATGGTAAATTAATCGAACTCTATCGAGTCTATCGCCAGCAACTGTATGAAACTTTCACAAAGGCTCAAAGTTTGAATATCAAATTTGCCAAAACTGTGCAGGGGCAAAAGTTTTAATTGATTATTATTAATTTATTAATTAGAAAATCAAAAATCCGGCTCCGTTATGACTCGTAGTTATACTACTAGAACATACATACACAGTTTCATTTCGAAATTTCAAACGGTTTGGCCACAGTTTAAATATCAAAGTTGCAAAAATTGTGCAGGGGCAAACAAAATTGTGCAGGGGCAAAATTTTAATTACTTATAATTAATTGGATAATTAATTTTGACTATTCCCACTTTTTGTCAATCTTTCTATATGCATGAACTACATTACTACAAAATTTTAGGTCGTTATTTATAGCAGAACAGAAAATATACCATTTTTAGTTGCCTTGTTCAGGAAATGTGCAGGGGGTCGAAATCAGCGGTGCAGGGGAAAGATGGTGCAGGGGCAAAATTTTAATTACTTATAATTAATTAGTTAAATTAAAAATAAGAAATCCAGCCTTTTTATGACTCGTAGTTATACTACTAGAACATGCATACAAAGTTTCATTTCGAAAAAACAAACAGTTTGGCCACAGTTTGAATATCAAAATTGCAAAAAATGTGCAGGGGTATTTGCCCCTGTACATTTTCAAAAAAAGTGCAGGGGGCCCTAAAAAAGTCAATTTTTGCATGCCTATAACTAATTAATTAATTAATTTTCAATACTCCCACTTTTCGAATATCATTTTTTATGATTGAAGAACATTCCTACAAAGTTTCAAGTCGATATTTCAAGCAGAACGGAAGATAAACCGTGTGCAGGGGCACGCGTGCAGGGGCAAAAAATCGAAATGTACAGGGGCAATGTGCAGGGGCAAATTTTGATAGCTTATAATTAATTAATTAATTAAAAAATCAAAAATCCGGCCACGTTATGACACGTAGTTATACTACTAGAACATGCCTACAAAATTTCAGGTCGATATCTCAAACGATGTGGCCGCAATCGCTGCCTGAAATTTGCCCCCCCCCCCCCCCCCCCCCCCCCCCCGAAAATCTTCTATTCTTCTGCAAAAGGCAAGCTTCCCCTCGTCCGACCCGAAGTTGCTAACATATAGTCCGATATTTAATAATGGGAACCGGGGGCGCGCATTAAACAAAATTCGATTTGACAAATATTCGTTTCTCGGTTCAGGATCTAATGGCACACTTTGTTTCGATTGTTAAAGTCCATTTATTTTTCACCCAAAAACTTAAATTTAAAACTTTTGTGGCGTGCGCTACACGTTAACTATATTGTTTATAGCAAGAAAGGACTATTTTACAACGAATTCCCTGGTTGCTATGGTAACCAACTCCGTTGTCATGGTAAATTAATCGAACTCTATCGAGTCTATCGCCAGCAACTGTATGAAACTTTCACAAAGGCTCAAAGTTTGAATATCAAATTTGCCAAAACTGTGCAGGGGCAAAAGTTTTAATTGATTATTATTAATTTATTAATTAGAAAATCAAAAATCCGGCTCCGTTATGACTCGTAGTTATACTACTAGAACATACATACACAGTTTCATTTCGAAAAAACAAACGGTTTGGCCACAGTTTGAATATCAAAGTTGCAAAAAATGTGCAGGGGCAAACAAAATTGTGCAGGGGCAAAAGTGTTAATTACTTATAATTAATTAATTAATTAAAAAATCAGAAATCCGGCTCTTTTATGACTCGTAGTTATACCACTAGAACATGCATGCAAAGTCTCATTTCGAAATATCAAACGGTGTGGCCACAGTTCGAATATCAAATTTACCAAAACTGTGCAGGGGCAACATTTGCCGCAAATGTACAGGGGCAAAATGTGCAGGGGCAAAATTTTAATTACTTATAATTAATTGGATAATTAATTTTGACTATTCCCACTTTTTGTCGATCTTTCTATATGCATGAACTACATTACTACAAAATGTTAGGTCGTTATTTATAGCAGAACAGAAAATATACCATTTTTAGTTGCCTTGTTCAGGAAATGTGCAGGGGGTCGAAATCAGCGGTGCAGGGGAAAGATGGTGCAGGGGCAAAATTTTAATTACTTATAATTAATTAGTTAAATTAAAAATAAGAAATCCAGCCTTTTTATGACTCGTAGTTATACTACTAGAACATGCATACAAAGTTTCATTTCGAAAAAACAAACAGTTTGGCCACAGTTTGAATATCAAAATTGCAAAAAATGTGCAGGGGTATTTGCCCCTGTACATTTTCAAAAAAAGTGCAGGGGGCCCTAAAAAAGTCAATTTTTGCATGCCTATAACTAATTAATTAATTAATTTTCAATACTCCCACTTTTCGAATATCATTTTTTATGATTGAAGAACATTCCTACAAAGTTTCAAGTCGATATTTCAAGCAGAACGGAAGATAAACCGTGTGCAGGGGCACGCGTGCAGGGGCAAAAAATCGAAATGTACAGGGGCAATGTGCAGGGGCAAATTTTGATAGCTTATAATTAATTAATTAATTAAAAAATCAAAAATCCGGCCACGTTATGACACGTAGTTATACTACTAGAACATGCCTACAAAATTTCAGGTCGATATCTCAAACGATGTGGCCGCAATCGCTGCCTGAAATTTGCCCCCCCCCCCCCCCCCCCCCCCCCCCCCCCCCCCCCCCGAAAATCTTCTATTCTTTGTATATATAGGGCCGTCACTTTTTGGATTTGGTGCAGGGGCAAAAATTTTTTTTTTCGTTTTTTCTGTTTTCTTCGGGTCGGAGGTGCCTGCCGGCACCTAAATAGGGCCGTCACTTTTTGGATTTGGTGCAGGGGCAAAAATTTTTTTTTTCGTTTTTTCTGTTTTCTTCGGGTCGGAGGTGCCTGCCGGCACCTAAATAGGCGCTGTCAGACTTAGCCCGCCTGACCTGCCTTCGTGATTGAAGCAAATAGGGTCAGCAATTGCCTGACAGGGTTCACATGATGTGGTGGGGGGTGACAGATATAGGAACGATGAGGAAATAAAAAAAAAAAAAAAAAAACTCTTACTCCTCTTCATTAAAAATGAGTGTCCGCTGACACCCAATACCTTGAACCGTTCGACAGTATAGTACCAACAGTTTAACCAGTACCAACTTTCCAGTACATAAACGTGTCCTGTTCATACCGCCTATAACATATGTTTCCCTTGCAGATAATCCAGACGATAAAAGAGATAAACCCAGACTCTGGGCAGCGGATAGCGGCCATTGAGCAGGCGGAGAGGGAGAAATCGGAGAACAAGAGAAACAAGAACTCTCAGCTAGAGGAAGATCTGGTGAAACAAAAGGGGAAATTGAGATCTGTTGTTAACAGTAGCGAAGATATATCACTTTTGTGAGAGAGAGGAACATAGATAGAGGTGAAGAGAGATAGAGAGATAGAGAGAGAGAGAGAGAGAGAGATTCAGTCGAATCTAAAAGTAGAATTTAACGATTCATCTCTTTTTTTCTTTTTCTAAAGCTTACGCTTTGCGTCATAATTATAGTCGACGCTTACCATTGGTTGATACAACTCCGTTTGGCTGTCGACCATCCAGTACTCTCTATTTCTGTCTGTAACCACTCCCGCAGCCATTTAACGTCGCCTAACACTTTCGTAACTCCGCATATAATTTTGTTTTCATATCTCTTAAGGGTACACCGACCGAAATTTTTTGTCGAGTGCAGGGCAATCTCTCACCGTAGGGTTGTAGGCCATGCCAAGGAGACCTCAAATATGCAATTTGAGCTCTCAAGTCGAATTCATATTTTTGCTACAGCTGTTTAAAAAATGTCCTGTAAATTCGTTTTTGGCATCTCAAAAAAATTTTTTTAAAGATAGGAGCATGAAAATTTGGGGATTTGAAGAGGACATGAAGGTGAATAACCACAAAAAATTTTTTTGCAATCCGAGCTGATTTCCGGTCCTGAGATGGATTTCTTTTTTTCCACTTTAACGCCCTATTTGGCAAAGTTCCGAAAACATGTGAAAGCTGTAAATTGGTGAAAAGTTGCGTCTAACGATTATCTAAGTGGCCATAAATTTTGGGCGTATCCTTATTTGAGATAAGCTGTACAGAGTTTTTTTTGTGAAAGCCGTCATTTCAGAAATAAATAAATTCCCTGTATCTCAAAAACGGCTGATCGTAGAGACCTGAGACTATGCTTAAACGATTCAGAAGGTCCGATTTTCGGGGGGTCTTCTGAGAGACATTTTGCTCCTACTTCAACCGTTTTTGCTGTAACTGCGAAAAACAAATTCTATGAAAAGGGCAAAAGCTAAACTCCAATATCCTGTAATTAGGGAATTTTGGCTAGGAAAGGACCGAAACGATGGAAAAATGTGTAACAAGCTAATTCCTTCACTATTTGGTCCATATGGGTCCCTATAATCACCAAAAACAAAATCACAAAAAATCCACGATGGCGAAGATGAATTTTTGTTTTTCGCAATTACAGCAAAAACGGTTGAAGTAGGAGCAAAATGTCTCTCAGAAGACCCCCCGAAAATCGGACCTTCTGAATCGTTTAAGCATAGTCTCAGGTCTCTACGATCAGCCGTTTTTGAGATACAGGGAATTTATTTATTTCTGAAATGACGGCTTTCACAAAAAAAACTCTGTACAGCTTATCTCAAATAAGGATACGCCCAAAATTTATGGCCACTTAGATAATCGTTAGACGCAACTTTTCACCAATTTACAGCTTTCACATGTTTTCGGAACTTTGCCAAATAGGGCGTTAAAGTGGAAAAAAAGAAATCCATCTCAGGACCGGAAATCAGCTCGGACTGCAAAAAAATTTTTTGTGGTTATTCACCTTCATGTCCTCTTCAAATCCCCAAATTTTCATGCTCCTATCTTTAAAAAAATTTTTTTGAGATGCCAAAAACGAATTTACAGGACATTTTTTAAACAGCTGTAGCAAAAATATGAATTCGACTTGAGAGCTCAAATTGCATATTTGAGGTCTCCTTGGCATGGCCTACAACCCTACGGTGAGAGATTGCCCTGCACTCGACAAAAAATTTCGGTCGGTGTACCCTTAATAACGCACAGCGCATAGTAAGCTAAATCTTGGTGTAAACAAAGGAGAAATCATATATAGAATACGTGGGTCCGACAGGTGGTTTGTCGGGTAGTTTTGAGAAAAACCTATCAAGTTTTGCTTTTGGCTTGCTTCTTTACCTCGGTCGACTGTGATGTTTGAGAGAGTGAGAAACAGAGACAGAGACAGAGAGAGTCAGAGATATAGGTGTTCTAGAAGTTTTTCCTGTAAATATCACACTGCACTGTTTTCGACATACTAAACATGCTTTGCTTTCATTCCATTTTTCTACATCCAATGTGTACCTATTTGTGTATTTTGTTTTGATATTTTTACTGCTTTTCTATAACTCCGGTAAGCTGTCAAGTGTTTACTATGTAACGTTCTCTCCATACCACTGCTGTAATTCTCTCAGCCCTAATTCTCTGTTGAACCCCCTCTCCGCCCTTCACCTAACAAACCTCTCTCTGACATATCTCATCCAATAACCCTCTCCAATATTCCCCCTTTCTAACGCACCCCCATCATACAGGGTGTTCATTTTGGATCTTTACAAGCGTTGGGCTTCACCCAGAAAAAAGTTGACAAGATTAGGTCATGAAACTTCATACTTGGACTATTCTATACCCTCATTCAAGGTTCCTGGGGTTTTTGGAGCTTTAGGACACCAGGAAGTGTGTTTTTGGCATCAAAACTACCAGAAGGAATTTTTTGCTGGTGCTGAGACTTTGCTAAAATGTTTTTTGGGTATTTTGAATTTTCTATGTCAATCCTAAAGTTTCATAGAGATCGGATGTGTTTTTCAGACTCAAAATTTCGTAAAAGTGGCTAGAAAGACTCAAATTTAGCCGTTTTTGAGCTGTTTTCGAGCCTTTCCAGCCACTTTTATCGAAATTTTGAGTTCGAAAAACACATCCAATCTCTATGAAACTTTAGGATTGACATAGAAATTACCCAAAAAACATTTTAGCAAAGTCTCAGCACCAGCAAAAAATTCCTTCTGGTAGTTTTGATGCCAAAAACACACTTTCCGGGGTGCTAGAGCTCCAAAAACCCTAGGAACCTTGAATGAGGGTATAGAATAGTCCAAGTATGAAGTTTCATGACCTGATCTTGTCAACTGTTTTATGGGTGAAGGCCAACGCTTGTAAAGATCCAAAATGAACACCCAGTACAATATCTAGCCCCACCCCCCTCTCTAACTAACCCCCTCCAATATATCTAGCCCCCATGGCGGTATCCTTCAAGGTTGCTGTTCCCTGTGACTTTGGCGTGGAACACCTCCTCGACCCACTACACAACAACATCACAATCCACATAGCAGACGGTTCTACCATCATGGTCAATAGCATGGTTCTGTGTTACAATAGCCCAGCATTCCGGGAACACATCCTAGCGATGAGCCTCCAAATAACAGAGGAACCTCCGCAAACAGTCCGAGATTTTGTCAAGTGTTTGTACTGTGGTCTTCCCAGTGGCACCGATATGGGCGGGGTGAAGAGACTAGCTGCTAAATTCCAGGTGTTTTGGTTGAACAAAGCAATTAACAACAGGGTTGCAGCGGCCATCAGCAGCATCAAAGTGATAACAGATACTCAGCCGGTGAATCTAACCACTTTCCGGAGTATCCTCCAATTCAGTACAGTATTCCCAGAGAAACGGGAGAAGGGGTTCCTTGTACCCCTCGCTGAGCAAATCAACAACATCCCACACCCGGAGAAGGGTACCCAGTTTATCAAACCATTCCTGGAATCCCTCCAGCCAGGGGAGGAGACCTTCCTACTCCGTGTTGTATCAGGATGTGTGTCTGTAGTTGTGAGGTTCCTAATGATTCGTATCAAGGAATCGGGGAGGTTGGATGAGTTGACATGGTTGTTACTTCGGAGGTTGAATATTGCTGAGGTTCTGGCTAAGGATGAGGTCCTATATGACGAGCTGTTTGATTTGTTGCTGGAGGAGATGGAGAAGAAGTTGCTACCGGGGGAGTATAAGGAGTTGAGTAGGTTGAACAGAGCCACCACTCGACAATGTAGACAGGAGCAATCCTCTCCAGCAAACAAGAGACCCTGTCTCCTGTCTCCTGCATCATCTCTTCCCAGTATTAAATCTGAACCTGCTGAAGTCGCAGGTGCCTGCAACAACGCAGGGTTGGAAACACCTGAGACATCTGTAGAGGAAGATCCAGGACACCCTCTGACGTCCCCATCCTCCCCTGACAGACACCATCAAAAGTGCCCTGAACTTCAGACGTCCCCATCTTCCCCTGACCCTCAGACGTCCCCATCCTCCCCTGACCCTCAGACATCCCCATCTCCTGAAGCCTCATGTGATACTGGGGTTATGTCAGAAACTGTCCTAACCACTTCCACCCCACCTACAAGCTGCAGTGATCTTGGAACTACTAGTGGTGTAACTACTAGTGGTGTAACTAATCACGAATCAAATGTTAAGAGCCGTTCCAGTTCGGGTGAATCAGGTATCAGTAGTAACTCTGGAGAATCACTCCTAAGTGATGGTAGTAGTGTTAACATGGTAGATACCCTAGAGGAGAGGGAGATAGCACGAATGATGGCACCTGATGTGACAACCTACGCCAACTGCCCAGAAGACATCTGGGAGCAAGATGTGGGAGAGTTAGATTTCTCATTCGAAGAACCCGGCAATGAGCCAACTACTGCTACTACTGCAGTATCAGGAGATAGTATTGAGGAAGAGGAGGAGGATGTAGATGTAGAGGGAGAGGACGCTCCCATGGGGACAGAGGTAACTCAGGAGACAGAGGGGACTGAGGGGACTGAAGAGGAGTGTGGTGTCAATACATCTTATACCTCAGTTGCAGTTGGCACATCTCCCATGTACCCTGGTGAATGTCCCCTGACACCACCCATCCTATCACCTCTCCTACCCACTCCACCCAGCAGAAAGTCCTTCTACAACGTCCAGGAGTATGATCTATCCCGGATGAGGATCCCCAAAAGATCCGGGGATGCAACACTAACCTCAGATATTGCGGAGGATAACTTAATTCCAAACCTCTTTCACGAGATTCCTCTCAAGGTTAGGAGCCACAAGGCACTGTTTGACCACCTGGACGCCCACGCGGTTAACATGCATCATTGGTTAGAAGGAGTCCAATACTTTAACGATCAATTCTACTCTGACAGGATCAGGACACCTTTCTTCCAGCTCAAATATTCCATCAGATACAAGAAAGCATCAAGCAAACTTGGGAAAATGTCCTTTAAATTTGTGCAACTAATGCAGGATGCCTCAAATGATTATTACATTAAGAGAGCCAAGTTGATGCGGGACCTATACCCTTTGCCCGGTGACTGTGATATGAGACTAATAGCAGCGAGGACCCACTCTGGAGCACACCCAACCGTCAGCTCATTCTTCTTCTATGAGAGCACGTATTGGTTCCCAGCCAAGAGCATCCTAGCAGGGTCTGAGAAGTGCACCATACCTGGCAGCTGCTCCTTCATGCTGAAAGTCACTCCTCTCAGCTCAGAGAACCCGGATAACTTCTCTATTTCCCTGGTAAAAGATCCCCGGGAGTACCCTAAGGGTCTCCATACCCATACCCGCATTAGGGCACGAGACATGCATTTCTTGTTGTCATTTGAGTCCCAACAGGATACCTCATCTGATTATGTGTTGTGTGTGGGACTCAGTTGGTCAGGGAGACCTCATGTTGTTGATAAAGGTGGGGTGAAGTATGTGCAGTGGGGTGATGTCCTGTTGGAACCTTCAACCACTATCAAGATCGGGGTGACTGTCAGGGGGACTAGAGTAATGGCAAGGAGGTCTTCTAGGAAATAGCATGAACAATATATTGGGTACGATGTCCCACCATCTCTTTCCTGTTTCTATCACAAACTGTGAGGGTGCACCGTACTCAATAAACAATAATGCTGTATATGTCGGGTAATTTATAAGAGCTATATTATTTTTATGTGTGAAATCTATCGGGGCACTTTTGTTGTTTTTAACTTTTTAAAGAACTAAATGTTTAACAATTAAACAACGCGTAGTTCGAATTTTACAATAAATAAATCATATTTTTACTTTGCATGCATGAAACTATTTTTAAATGTTGCTGAGTTGTACAACTATATATCGGGCTATGTTTGATTGAATGTTGATTTTATATGTGTGTTTTAAAATAAACTATGCTATAATCTAATTTAATATTTTATTAAGTATTTAATCGAAGCCCCGCTGTTTGATTCCACCCCCTTTATAAATAAATCCCCAAATAACTCCCCCTCACTTCCCCTCTATAGATATCACCCATGATGGCTGAATCTTTTGATTTCGAGCCCACAATTGCCAATATCCTCGAACAAAAGGAGCTCAAATGGATCTTTGTCGGAGGGAAGGGTGGGGTTGGGAAAACATCTGTTAGCTGCAGTCTGGCCGTCCAACTATCTAAATGCCACTCTTCAGTCCTTCTGATATCAACAGATCCCGCCCACAACATCGCTGACTCCTTTGAGCAGCAGTTCACACGGACCCCTACCCCAGTAAAGGGTGTTCCGAATCTGCAAGCGATGGAGGTTGATTCCTCACCCCCAGAGGAAGGGATGGAGGAAGTGTTCGCGGAGGGAGGGGGCAGTGAGGAGCAGCACAATCTAATGAGGAGCATCATGAAGGATGTTGTTGGAAATTTGCCAGGTCTTGATGAGTTTATTGCCCTGACAAACATCTTCAAGATCGTGGACACCCATCATTTTGATGTGGTCGTGTTTGATACAGCCCCTACTGGGCACACACTCCGACTGTTGTCCATCCCTCAGAGTATTGGGAAGGTGCTGAGACAGCTGGTGCAGATGAAATCCTGGATGGGCGGGATCATGAACAGTTTGTCTGGGTCCCTAGGTATGAATAATGTTAATATCGACTACATAGATGATCTCCTCCCTCTAGTTGAGAGACTTGATAAAGAGCTGAAGAACCCCGATCTGACTACATTTGTGTGTGTCTGCATCCCCGAGTTCCTATCTCTCTACGAAACTGAGCGGCTGATTCAGAAGCTAACCGCCCTTGATATAGACACTCATAACGTTGTTGTGAACCAGGTTATGTACCCAGATCGTGATAGCGAGGGGTGCCCCTCTTGTGCTCTCTGTGCCTCGAGGACCAACATGCAGAAGAAATATCTGGACCAAATCGCGGATTTATACGAGGATTTTCATGTTGTGAAGATGCCCCTAATGCCTGTCGAGGTAAAGGGTGTCCCGATGTTACAGCGGTTTGGGAAGTTCCTGCAAGCACCGCCTGACATGGCAAAGTTATCAATTCACGATCTGGTGAAGGATTTGTGAGATCTGTGTCGTGTGTATTTATAACTGTAGGGCGCGATGTGTTCTGTTTAGGGTGCTGTGCGCGTTTTGACCTCCCACGCGCGTTCGTTTAGAAAAGTGTCCACGAATTGTGAAGTGGGCTCCATGACGCACTGTTTCCCAGTATTGAGTTTTCCATTTCCGAAGAGCTATTCCCTGTGTATTTTCTCGCTCCCCCATCTCTCTCTTTATCTCATTGTTTGCTTTGAGTTCCACTGTATCGGTGTCCCCTGATCTTTTGACTCTTTCCTGATTTTCCTTCAACCCCCATCCGCAACTTGTTGTACCAACTCTCAAAACCCCTCCCCCTCAGTCTCCACTTGTTTTACCACCCTCTTTACCACCCTTTCTTCCCTTGTTCCAACTACCCCCTATCAGTCTCTCCCTTGTTTTACCACCCTCTCCCTTGTTTAACCGCCCTTCTCTCTCCCTTGTTCTACCACCCTTCTCTACCCTTGTTTTATCACCCTCTCTCCCCGTATTTTAGCATGACAGATGGATGATGCACTGTAGTAATGGGTAACAGCCGTCCCTTTCTCTCACTGCTAGTGGTGCTATGTGGACTCCTACTAAACCATCCTACTGATGCCCAGAACCCTAGTGTGATCCCAGCCCAGCTAAACCAAACCATCACTGCTAATGTCACAGCTACCTTCCAGAAAACCTTCTTCTTCCGGCTGGACCCGGAGATAGTGAGGAAGAAGCCTGTACGAGTGTCTGCTAAAGCTGTGAATGCGTCCATTGCTAATCCACTGATAGTGACAGCAAGGCAGATATTGGGTGTAACGTCCTTCACTATTCCACTTAACGACCAGGGATACCAGGTGTATAACAGGTAACTGGCCAGTCTCCCTCCCGCCCCGATTTGATAACTATCCGTTTGTTTGTTTGTGAGTGTTTCTGATAACTAGAGAGATAGAGAGTGTGTGGTTGTTGTGCAATCCATTAGGTACTCAACAAGTGGGTGTTTGTGTGTGGCATTACAGCAGGTGTCTCGCAGCTCTATTTGCTGCCTAAATTGTTCCCTGTCCACCTGTTATGGATGTAGCAAATAAACACATGTTCTAACACTTTTATTTAGAGAAAAACAGCATTGAAAATTATTAGATAGACGGGAACGTTTAACGAATTAGTATGCAACCTCCTTCTGCTAAACAGCAAAAAAGCTGGTCATTCCCAATCGCTTGGTACATTGTCTTATTTTATTCATTTTCTTCCTGAAGCACAGCAAAACTACTAGAGGGTTTTATGAAAATTCAGCAGGTCATGTCTCTCTCCAACTAAAGTTGTTCATATCTTTTCCCAACTCCTTCGTCCATTCTAACATACACCGCTGTACTCTTCTTCTCCCTCCTGCAACAGCCACAACAGCAATAACAGCACAACCCCATGAGAATCAGAGGGATGCCAACACACAGGGCTATAATCAGACCAATGGGTAGGCCGGTATGGCTGCTTAGATGTTGGATCCCATCCTTGACTTCATGAACATCCCGCTGGAAGGGTGGTACAACAGTAACTCCAATCTTTTCAGCCAGGGGCTCCACAATATCATTGGCAACATGGTCAAGGGCACCTCTGTATTTTTCAGCGGCTTCATTGACGGCATTTCCTAGATCGGTAGAGGCGTCGCTGTTACCATAGCCTAATTCGGTAGAAACGTCGTCGATGGCTCCTTTAACCTTGTCTGGTAGAAGGTCCAGGGGGTTCCAACATAGGGCACTGCTCCATAAGACAGCTACAGTCAACAGTAGCATGATCACTAATTGGTGGAATTTGGGGGAGGGATTAGAGACAAATAATATACGCAAATGTTTAGATTTTGAGATAGGGAGTCGGGAGAACAACTTTCGAAAGGCAGCTATAATAACACAAAGTGTGAGATGGCTTGAGGCAAAACACAAAGGGGGGTATCTCGAATGAACCATTATGGTCAAATTATAAAAACTACGTCACTTTGGCACACCCATAGGGTGCGCATCAAGATGTCGCTTTTGATATAACTTTCTCAGCTTTTTCTGGGCGTCTGAGAGGTTGAAGTTTTTGAATTTTTCCACCCAACTTTTCAAGTTCGGTACTTCAAGTACTTTTGATAACCCACACTGCTTCCCCCAATCCCTTCCCTCCACCAAACAAAGTTAAACATCCTCCTCCCTACAGGGTGGCCCGAACTCTCTGCCCACAGTGGAACATTGTTGATGATCGGAGTGAGAAACTCTACCTCGCCGTGGATGTGTCCTCCAGTGGTAATGTCAAGAGAGAATTCCAACTTCGAGCTGATTATGTCGACAACTTCGAGTTGATAACAGGACAGCGGATTAGCGCTAATGTCACTCCCTCTACTCCCATGTTTTTTAAATACTCCTTCACAAAAAGGTTAGTTTACTCCTTCATAAAATTGTATTTGCTTTTTCTGAGTTTTATGTTCTAGACATTAATTTCCGGTCGCCCAAAGTATGTAACTCATGTCGACTGACATAATTTCTTCCTGCTTATTCTAGCCTCTCATTAAATCCCCTCAAATACATATTTAGTGCCCATTTAGCTTCTATTTTCTAAATTTCTAAACAGGAAATACTGAATTCCTAAATGTATGCCTCACTAATAACTTCCTAATCACATCCCCAGCCAATTAAATGGACCAGTTCTGGTACGTGTTCATTCTGATAGTGAGACATGTGCTACTATATCCGTACAGAAGAACATGTGCCCCATCCATGATCTCATGTATGATATAGAGTATGATGGGATGTACCAGAGTATGACAGCCATGGCTGCTATCACAGTTACACCTGATTTTAGTCCCATCACCGTGAGTATTAATTATAGTTGAGACTGCTAATGAAGCCAATCTCACCAAATTCCACATATTATCGGATTGAGATTGTAATTATCATGACGTCACACACCACTCTATGACGTCATCCCTCCTATGACGTCATCCCTCCTCCCAGGAAGAGTTTGTAGTGGTGGTAGTGGTACATCCAACAGATTACACGTGCGAACATTTGGGACATGAACTCCTCGATTCCATCCGTCTAAATCCCAACTCCACCAGCCCAACATCAGCATCCAGCGTTCGAACACAAAAACGGGAATCAAAATACAACACGTGAGTTTGTTATGTTTAAGACCTTCTTTTACATTTGTAAAAGAGTGTTCTTAACTAATAGGATAACACGCGAGAAATTGTGGAGTCATTCAAAATGGTCGCAATTCCTCCGAGATAGCTTGGGGTTATAAATCAATGGAAAATAACATCCCCCCTATTATACAGGATGAAGAATGTGGTTATATCGGTGGAGACTACTATGACCTACCGAGAGTACATCTTCCCTACACTGATAACTGTAGGACTACTGCTAATTATCTACCTACTGGCATACGTGGGAACTATCCTGGAAACTGAAAAGTAGGTGTTTTTATCTGGCACAATTCCAAAAACATATATTTCCTGTGACCACACCTTCCATAAGTTGAAGACTGTTTGTGGTTCTCACTTTTTATCTCATTCCCTTATCAGGTTTATCCGTGGATTTAATATTGAGTTTGAGTACAGCACCGTGTCTGACGATGTTGAATCTGGGGTAAGAAATGGACGGGACATACGGACAGACCGACAGACTAGTAGTGACCATATCATTTGGTCAGACCATAACTTGTTGTTGAGTAGCTGTTGTAGCTTTGAGCTATCAGAGGTGGGTTTCCTGACAAACATGACAATGCTAATATACAACAGAGACGCGGCATAATATCTGTACCTCCTTTTTAATGAAGTTGACGGGTGACAACCGACAACATATCACCCCCTGTCTCGTGTTGTGTAAGGGAGGATGATATACCACCCTTTACACAACCCACCCACCTCCCCAGGAGATAGCAGGCCCGGCAGTGGACGAGCACAAGGGACCACCGCCCCCTGGGTACGGGTCCATCTCAGAGTCTCCTGTAGAGGCAGCTGTTAGTAATGGTGCAGCAGTGAGGCAGAGACACCAGAAAACTGAGAGTATTGGTAGTGTGGACTACTGTGAGGATATTAACGAGGTATAATTATATAATTAATTAGTTAATTAAATGGTAATTGGGGAACTAGGGATGTTGATATTATAGGGAAAAGGAAGACCCGGTCTACATTTTGTTGCTCCTTCTAAGGTGGTATGTGAGATTTGTAAAATGTACAACCGTTTCCCAGGTAATGGAGATACGGAGGACCAAGGTTGAGTTGACAGTGGCTGACCTGAGTTTCCATAGTAACGAGTACAAATACAGATTATACCAGTGGAACCTAATTCCTATCGCTATTTTCTACGCTCTACCTGTCATTCAGCTAGTAGCAGGTAAACTGGCTGTTGTGTTATCTGTGTTTTCAATTCAGGGCTAACACGGTCGCTTGTAGTGGGAAAACGGTAATGGAAAACGAAGATACAGTAAGACGACGCGCAACCGTGACCAATCAGGGCGCTAGTACGTGCTGACACATGAACTTTTTGCCGTGCGTTATGCACCGTGCGCTTCTCCTTACTGTATTTTGCGTTACCGTATTTTGACTGCAAGCAGCACTGTAAGATATCTGAGTTAATGAGCTTGGCAACTGTGAAAACTGTGAAAATGTCTGGTGACACCAGATCCCGTTTTGATCCGGCAGTGCGCTCTCAGATCGGGTCGGTGCCACCAGACGATTAATGTGAAAGGGGTTTAGTGAAGGTTATGATGAGCATGACGATTATTGTCGTGTGACGTCACTGTCTGTCCTTCAGTCTTGAACTCACCGTTATCAGTTCCAACAAAAGATATACTTTCTATCGCTCCGTGCCTTTCCAAACTGATAATATCACTCCAACTAACAATCACATTCTCCACTAACTGGCCAGGGTTTAGTTTCCCTTCGTAGATCCACTTTATTTCTTGATCACTGAGACGTCTATCCAACCAAACCAAGTCAGATAGTTTACCCACAAATGCGTCACCAAGTCCAAATCCTCCACCGTATGTATCCTGGTCTTGTCCAATCACTAAAATTCCTTTTTTGGAGATGCCGGTAGGGAATTGGGAGTTAACCCACTGGTGGAGCAAGTGCCCGTCTACGTGTATGGCAGCTGTATCGTTCCTCCATGTGAAAACCAGATGGTACCAGCGTGTCTCGTTGAAATAAAAACCTGCAAAGTCAGTTTATTAATGATAAGTGCTACTCTTGAAAAGTTATCAAGTTTAATAATTATTGTCAAGTTGGTTAGAATGTTTATTATGAACTAACTTGGATCTTCAAGTTGACTTTCTTCGAAATTTTGGTCGTTAACGTATCCACGGAAAGTATTTTCATTGCTGATATACAGTAGAATATCATTTCCTGCTGAGTTCGATTCTTTCATATATGAGAAGATACACCTCACTCCCCCACTACCAATAGGGTAGAACCAGGTTGATATACTCATCTCGCTCCATTCATCGGTCCCGTGAGATATAGTTGTCATGATGTAGTTGTCCGTGGTTCGTGGCAGTGGAAACACGATAATATCTGTTGAGTGATTCAGTGTTTATTGGATGTTTACGGAAACCAGAATAATCATAGCAATTTAACTGATCGAGCTTCGAACTTTTTAATACACGGGAAAATGGTAAATCTTTTTAGACTTCAACCCAAGTACTACTCTGAACAATGCAATTGAATATTGGTTAATCTCACCTGATGTAGGTAGACTCTGGGTAAGGGTGCAGAGCAATCCCACCAACAGAAATTGCCGTAGCATGCCTTCAAAGAAAAACTGCCGTATCATGCGTTCAAGCAATGCTAGTTATGTTAATGTTATGTTAATGTTATGTTAAAATGAGAGAGAACAGCAGGGATTTTTACAAAATGTTATGGTCCCGTGCGTTGTCTTCAAGCGAGAACCCGGAACACAGCAAAGATAGAAAAAGAACAATGAAGTGTATGGTAATGCGGCGTGTGAGGGACTCTCCCTCCCCCTTTCACCCCATATCTACCTGTTCTATCTTTATCTATCTAAGTTTCTCCCTCTCTCTTTCACCCTCTCTCTCGCTCTCTAGAACTATCATTTTTAGTTCTCTCCTATTTTCTATTTCTCTCTCTCCCCCGCACAATCAACAATGATCTAAAAATCTAGCCTGTTGTTGGGTAAGAGCGTAGCGACATTCTAACAAACAACAGACGATGTCTTGAAGCGAGAGTTCTCTCTTTCTCTAAGATAGACATTCCTACCTCTTGCACGTGGCCACGAGACAAATTATCCCATTGGCTCGATAAAAAAGAAGAGAATTGATGCTCAGTGCTACTTGTTCTATCTTTATCTATCTTTATCTATCTTTATCTATCTAAGTTTCTCCCTCTCTCTTTCACCCTCTCTCTCGCTCTCTAGAACTATCATTTTTAGTTCTCTCCTATTTTCTATTTCTCTCTCTCCCCCGCACAATCAACAATGATCTAAAAATCTAGCCTGTTGTTGGGTAAGAGCGTAGCGACATTCTAACAAACAACAGACGATGTCTTGAAGCGAGAGTTCTTTCCTTCTCTAAGATAGACATTCCTACCTCTTGCACGTGGCCACGAGACAAATTATCCCATTGGCTCGATAAAAAAAGAAGAGAATTATTGCTCAGTGCTCGCGATGTATGATAATAACTAAAGCCAATAACTAACCACAACTCCTAAACCCAACCCCTAACCACAACCCCTAAACCCAATTCCTCTCTCCCCAGGTATTCAGTTGATAGTACACTTTACGGGTAACCAAGACATCTGCTACTACAACTTCCTCTGTTCACGACCCCTCGGAGTGGTCCAACAGTTTAACAACATATTCAGGTACAGCTCAACCCCCTAAATCAATTGGAACGTTCACTTTTAGGAGATAGAAATAGGTTAAATATTTAATAATGAGTTAGCGGGGGGTAAAGAACATCAAAAGTTCACTTTGTTCATTTTCCAATAACGCTCCCCCACCAAATACCAATTACTTACACACCTTCCCTTTTCCAGTAACGTTGGCTATGTTCTTCTTGGTATACTATTCCTGCTGATTGTAAAACACAGGGACACAAAATACCAGGCTGCAGTCAAAGAACGGCCTGTAATCAGTAAAATGTGAGTCCTCGATCTATCTGCCATATATCTTCACCTTTATGTACTCGGGTTAGCGACCCACAGCGGTTTTTAGGTTGACATTGAAGTTGATATTTCTAAAACTAATCCCATCTGATCCAAAACTAACTGATTTATTTCTACATTATTTAAACTATCTCACCCGGAACAGGTACGGACTACCCCAACACAACGGGATTTACTACTCAGTCGGTTTCTCACTCTGTATGGAGGGTGTCCTTTCTGCCTCCTACCACGTGTGTCCTACAGGGTAGGTGGTGTTTCCAGAGACAGACTAGACAGACTTGAGGCAGACAGACAGACAGACAGACAGACAGACAGACAGACAGACAGACAGACAGACAGACAGACATGAGACAGACACACAGACAGACTCTAACAACCCATTCCCCCTCTCAGATACAATTTTCAGTTTGACAGCACCTTTATGTACCTGATGAGTGGTTTACTAATGTTAAAGATCTACCAGCTCCGACACCCCGATGTTAACCCACATGCTTACACTGCCTACATATTCTTATCTCTGACCGTCCTTATCGAGGTAATATCACAGCGGCCATTTTAATTAGCTTGCTTCATCGTGACCCGGTCACTGACCGGGAAAATGGTGAGGTAGTTTATTTGTGACGTACCGTTCGCACATGCTATCGAAAACAATCTAAAGTCGGATTTTTTGAAACTGTCACCCCCCTTCTCGTGCGCGGAATGTTTTTGCGCGTCACATCACATGTTAACGTGTGGTGTGCGCGTCAAAATTGATAAATTTCACATGCGTGGTCATTTGGGGGTGACAGTTTCAAAAAATCCGACTTTAATAATTGGGGAATATTCGACCATTAATAATCCCCGTGTTTTCAGGTTATCGGAGTGTACGTGCAGACAATCTACTTCTGGATATTCTTTGGTGTTTTGTACGTTGTGGCCACCCTCTACTTTACCAGTCACATGTACTACATGGGGGTCATTTCTCTCGATTGTGGAATATTTGGACGCATTTCTCACTTTTTCCGGTAAGCAATCATGGTGGACTAGATTTATTTGAGTCGCCTGACACTGTGACCGTGCTCCGGTATGAACTATTTAGTAGAACTTTTTGAAAAAGATCACTTTTTGTGCGAGCTGCGCCTTACACACATCACCGCACCCTCCCAGAATGAGCCTATTCCAAGGTCACATTGCCCCCCGGTACCCACGGCGCGGTATATTCTGCGTGATCATAATGGCAGTTAACTTTGCAACTGCCGTGTGGGGTATCTTGTGGAGGGGCAGGAACTTCCCGGCCTACCTGTTGGGTATATTCATGGTCAACCTCTTGGTTTACCTGGCCTTCTATTTTGCAATGAAGTTGTACCACAAAGAAGTGAGATGATGATCCTCTGAAGACAGCATACTTTAATAACATGTTTCAAACACATATTTTAACATGTTTCAAACACATTTTAACATGTTTCAAACACACTTTAACATGTTTTAAACACATTTGAACATGTTTGCAAGATTTGGCCCTAATTCCCTAACATACCAACACTTTTCTAAACACCCTTTCCTAGCGGGACTTAACTTTTTTTAACATAACATAACGGGATTAACACTTTTATAAGCACCTTTTCCCTCTTTTTAGGACGGATTTTATCAGCAGTCCCAAACCTCTCTACATGGACCGGTTCATTTTCCTTGTGCTGGTGGTAACATTGAACTTCGCAGCAGCGGTGCTGGGTGTGGTTTTCATGCCCAGTGATTTCCCCTCATTCCTCCTTGCTGTTTTCCTCATTAATCTTCTTGCATACTTTGCATACTACGTCATTATGAAGTTTATACACGGAGAGGTAATACTTGAAAACGATCCCCGCACCCTTTCTGGTTTTATCCTCGCCCCTTTTGTGGCATGAACATGGTTATTTTGATCATTTCTAACCTAACGATAACCACCTTCTCTCTCTCAGTACCCGTACCCAATTACGATATTCTGTGGAGTTCTCACCATGGTAACATGGATCTGTGCACTCTACTTTTACTTTTCAACCGTTACAAACTGGCAACTACCAGCCGCCCAGTCGAGATCAAAGAATCTGCGATGCATTGCTCTCGGTGAGTTGAGGTCTAAAAACCAGCCCAATTAACAGTTTGGTATCGAAGACACCTCACACTCTGACCTTCACGCGCACTGGCAAGGGGTAACTTCGTAACCAAATTAACAGTACTCACAGATCAGGTCGGCGCCGCCAGACAGGCCCTGCTTTGGTCATGTTCAATGTTCAGTAATTCGGGGCCGACTGTATCAGAACTGCAATTGCAGTCAACCAACATTGCTAGCTTTAAAATTAGTTCACTTCCAAATAATAAAAACTATTTCTTTTTCAGATTTTTACGACAACCACGATGTCTGGCACATCATCTCCTCCATGGCCCTCTTCTTTGGTTTTGTCACCGTCCTAACTCTGGATGATCATCTGCTGAACAAACCACGGAACCAGATCAGGGTCTTCTGAATATATCTGTCATAGAGATTTGATGACGTCAGGAGTTGTTGGGAGTGTGAAACTCCACCCCCCCCCCCCCAAGTGGGCATGAGTGGACACTTGTTTTCTGAACTCTTTTGTTCCTGTTCTCTGTGTGTTATGTTGTCTGGGTATGATGATCTGGAACAGTGTTACAGCGGGAGAGAGAGGTGTGTGTCATCTTTCACCACGCGTTTTAATTTTAATTTATGCCAAGTGCCCTAGTAATTATGTTAATTAAGATTTGTTGTTTCAGAATACAACTTGATGTTAACTTGATAGTTTAGACATTTTAATTGAACTTTGCCAGGTGCAAATATTAATTTAATTATAAATCGCAAAGATAATCAAGTTATAATGAATATATATGCAGACGGACCCTTATTTACCTTGTTGAGTAAGGGGGTCCCCGTTACTCAACAATATTTACCGGGATGTTCGGGTGAGCTGTCTGGCGCATGCCTCGACCCTTCCTTTCAGAAGAGGGCTGACACATGTGTGAACGGGTCTGGACAGCCGCGGGTGAAAGGTTTTTAGGGGCTAGGGACTATAAGTTTCCTAGTCCCCTGTTTCCTACATCGTGGAAATTGGGTAATTTGTCCGTCCAGTAGATAGGGGCCCGTCTGTACTCTGTGTTATAAGTGGTGAAGCGATATGTTATCTTGGGTTTTTGATCAGATATCTGAAGGGTTTTTTTTCGAATTTGAATTTCTGTCTGTGTACTGGTTTTATGCCTCTTTGGATTGTCAAAATTGGAGCGTGTGTGTGTGTGTGTGTGTGTGTTTTTGGCAACAAAAGAAGTGTAGCTCGTGGTATGTGCATTTATTGTATGTAATATATTTTTATCATTTGTTTTGAGCCCACAAAATTACGCTGTTTCAGTTTGTTCACAGGTCGGGGTTTTCTGGTTAAATATCACTACCAGTCTGGCGGCGCCAGACTCCGATTTGACAGTGCGCTCAGATGTTGTTACTGAGATGAGGTCCACGGTACCAGGGTTATTAAAAGGTGTGAAAAGTTAGCGGAAATCCAAAGGACCTGCATGAATATGTTTACTGAGTCGTTCCTTGTGCGGCGAAATGCAAAAGATGGTCAAATATAGTCATAATATGATCTTATTTACCATCGCGTGTCGCTGTGTATGTGTGTGTGACGCTGCCAGAAATGGTATAATCTGTTGTCCTCTCTCTCTCTCTATCCTTGTCTCTCTCTATCCCTCACTCCCTCCTTCGCTTGCAATTACCGATTGAGCACAGCTGTGGTAAGAGAGTTAAAGGCATCTCAGGGAGGCATAATGAGTGAGATGGGAGAGAGAGAGAGAGAGAGAGAGAGAGAGAGAGAGAGAGAGAGAGAGAGAGAGAGAGAGAGAGAGAGAGAGAGAGAGAGAGAGAGATATGAAGAGACAGAGAGAGAAGAAAGCTCTCTCTCCCTCCGCAGTGTGTGTATAGCAGGATCTGGGTCCTGACCTGGATCATTTCTCGCTTCTTTAATGTTCTTATGCGTTTTAAGTTTTTTTACTTCATCCTGGTTAGCTAATCCTATTCTTCCTAATGGACAAGATTCGAGACATGACGTAAGAGAGTAAAGGATCAGAGCTTGATGTCCCTTTTGGGAGTATGCTGAGATTCGTAGAAACGGCACTGACAGGAGTTCAGAGAGCGCAGTATAGAGACGAATGAGAGAGAGAGAGACAGTAGAGAGAGGAGAGAGAGAGAGAAGTGCCGACGGCACACAAGGAGAGTGATGAATTAGTCAGAGAGCTCTTCGGTTCTCCTCCGCGTGGTGTGTATAGAGTGTTCGGCTTTGGGTTCCTCACTGATCAATCTCTCAGTTTTCTTTAAACTGTTTTTATTAGATTTTTATGCAGTTTTAATTAGAATTCTGCGTATGGTTGAACACTAATACCTATTTGTGTTTCCAAGGTTGTACACGATTCTTAATGTAATTACCGTTGACTAGATCATGAGCAAGCATCAGTGAGTGGTCCTTTCCTGGGTATTTTAGAGAAGGCGGATACGGTACGGTCTCATCTGCAATGGGCTTTCATACATATGAGAAGTGGAAAGCGGTGAGGAATATCAGGGGGAGGGGGAAGTGAAATGTGGGGTTAGCAGATGGGAGAGAGCTTGGGAGGATGTTGAGAGAGATTATAAGTGCCGCTGGCAGCACAAGGAAGGGGTCATTTTCAGTTCATGAGTGTGCTATCTAGTTTCTCGTGCCGGATCTTTATTAGTGGCTTTCGAGTGTGCTTAGTCATATAATACGAGTGTATGCTGTTTAGTTAACATTTTACTGTAAAATACTAAAATTTTCGTCTGTTTGTAACATTTACAGCTGGTTATCTTGGCACAAAGAAATGTGTTAATTCATTCTCCCTAATATGTTACATACGTGCATGTTCCATTGTTATGCGGAAATAGACGTCAAAATTAGTGTTTGGGTACTTTGTACTGAGGTACAGTGGTATAATTGAATTTTTAATTCTATGGGCTACGACTAGTCGCGACTTTTGTGTGTGTTAACAATGTTGCTTTGAACTGAATCTGAAGCCGGTTCTTGAGTCTCGATGACCTAGTGCTCTGACGCTAATCTCTGTCTTTAATTTTATGTCATCATCTGTTCCTCTTGTTGTTTTCTCAATCTCATTCTCAAGTTATATTGAATCACTGAAATTGAAATAAATTGTTTTAGTTCAAGTTGCTTGTTATCAACGTGTTGACTTCATCATGAAGACTGAAGTTCAATATGCCACAAGTCCACCGTTGTGGGCTGTGGCGTTGTGTGAAGTGTCACATGTGTACTTGTACTGTGTACCCCAGTTTATGCCATACCACTACAGTCGGACCCCGATTTAGGGACACCCTCGGGGGAAAGGCTCTTGTCCACTAAATCGGGGTGTCCACTAAATCGGGGTCAAATAAGGTTAATTTCCTATATCGGGGGAAAAAAATCCTGTCCCTAAATCGGGGTGCCACTAAATCGGGGGCCCCTAAATCGGGGTCCGACTGTACAAGTACAAGAGGCAAAAACTACCTATTTATGGCTGACACACTTCCCTAGACTCTATGGAAGATTATGTAATGTGACACAATGTCGAATGTGACGGGCCCGCCTCTACTATACGACCAAGTCCCCAACCAGACCCTAGCACAACTGCAAGATGACTCTTATACTGTCATCTGGGCTCCGATCCTATTCGCCACCGTTATTGCCCTCAGTCTTGTGGGAATTCTAGTTCCCCTTTGGGAATTCTTGTTCATTGGGGTGAGTAGATTACTGTAAGGGTCTCTTTAACTTGTACTGTCTTTTGTCAAGTCAACAGTCTTCCTATAATGTAGACAAAAGACAGTCAACATCTCAGAAACGAGACGGAGATCGGTATCGGGTATCTCTCCTTTCCTATTCCATGTGAGAAAACACACGTATATCTCCCACTCCCAGAGATCCCAGAAGAGGTCTGTGAGTGTGGTGTCACTGTATGAAGATGGGGCTGAACTGGAGCACGTCAGTGAGCTGAGTCCAGTGGTAAAAGACGAGTTAGCCAGACTGCTGGACAAGCCTCCACAACCAAGACACAAGGGATGGAGGGAACTTGCAGGGGAATTGGGTTATCAATACGAAGTCAAGGGTGAGTCACTTTCAATGCTTTATTTTCCTGTTAATTGCCGGTGTTAATTAGTTACTATCTTTCTATCAATGTGTCTCACTTCTAGGAGGAGCTCTCACCTCCCCTAACACAACTACATTCCAGGAAGTACAGCGAATGGAATGAGGGTATCTCCGACAATATCTCTACTGAACAGATGGCAATTCACTAACACCGCTACAGTTGAAAACCTGCTGAAGTCTCTTCATGCTATTGAGAGGAGTGATTGTGCTTCTCTGATTGAGTCAAAATACAATCTTATTCTTATTGAGTATTTGTCCATCGTATGATCAACTCACCCTGAATGAATGAATCGGGACTCTGGGACAGTTTGAACTAATTTTATTATGGGGGATAGTGTGACTCACTCATAATAATTGGTGTGATACATGACACACTGTACAGACTACTGAGAGTGAATAAGATGAACCTAATTATAATCTTCGGGTATTTTGGGGTTTCTGACCGTGTCCCTCGATTTGGGTCTTTGGTTAAATATGTTGAGAAAGTTGAAAAAGCGAAGTTTTAACCAGTGGAAATATAATTTTATAAAAGCAACACTTGGCACAAAACACATAGCCTCAGACTGTCAACAACAATAACTAAAAACAGCATCTCTCTCTCTCTCTCTCTCTCTCTCTCTCTCTCTCTCTCTCTCTCTCTCTCTCTCTCTCTCTCTCTCTCTCTCTCTCTCTCTCTCTCTCTCTCTCTCTCACTCGTTTCGTTCTCCAGATCCAGTTTATTTGTAACAACCTCCTCTCGCTCACGTTTTCTTTCAATATGTCTCGACACGTTTCATTATATTTCTTTCAGTGGCCTTCTCCAAAAACAAACAAAAAACATCGTATAATATTCCTGAGTCCAGACCCATATCCAAGAACAAAATGTCCGTCTTTTTGAGTCACTGTCCAGTGTCCCTCTGAGTTTCTACTCAGTTTTGCCATGCCCCCCAGTGGCACTATCCAAGCTCAACAGAAGGACCCCAGAGACGATGAACCCGATCCCACCACACCAGTACCAGCTGAGGACCTCTCCAAACAAGGCCCACCCAGCACCTCCTGCACAGAGAAAGTTAACAATCGTAGTACACGCCGTCGCCTCGACCGTCCGGAGTCCTTGAAGAGCGGCAGTGAAGTTGAGCCACATTAGAAGGTTGCAGAAGATCAGGGCCGCAATACAGAGTGGTGTAGGAATGGTTGGTTCTGAGATGCACTTTGCGGAGATTCCAGCGGCCGCCCCGAAACATCCCGCTACCCCACTGTGGAGGTAGTATCGGAGCTTGGATGACATGGGCTCCTATATTGGGGAAATGGGGTGTGGTTAGTGTTTGGGATAGAAATAGGTTTTTTTTAAAACAGCTGAAAATGGCCGTTTTATTTTCCCAGGGTGCGCTGCGTTTCCATAGAAATTAAAATTAAAGCACACTTCACAATGCTGCGCGGTATCGGGGGGACACCCGCGCGCTACGTTTAGTCACCACAGTGAAGTGTGCCAGATGGTGTGCCACTGTGTAGTTATTAGGAAGGAGGTTACAGGAGAGAGATGGAAAACAGAAGGTTGTTAAACCATAAATGGAAGATGTGAGTTATATGTACATGTACAGTGTGAATATGGTAATGTATTAATTGCACTGAACTGCTGTAGACATCACCCACTCACTTCATACACACACAACACCCACACACATGACCAAGCCTGTACGACAGGTTATTGATCACCGGCTGTATTACAGCACGAGAGAGCCGTCACTAGTATCGTGCAGTGATCCGAAGATCATGATAACAATTAATATGACGTGATCAACTGCTATAGCCCAACTGTTCATTCTGAGAATTCTGATACAAAGATATTATTTGCCGTACTGCTATATGAGGTAACTCCAACCCCCCAGTTTCATCTCCTTGTTTAACATGGGAGTTACCAAGGGAATCCACTGAGTTCGATTAATCTAGGCACATACCCACTAGGTATGTGCCTAGATTAATCGAACTCAGTGGATTCCCTTGGTAACTCCCATGTTAAACAAGGAGATGAAACTGGGGGGTTGGAGTTACCTCATATAGCAGTACGGCAAATAATATCTTTGTATCAGAATTCTCAGAATGAACAGTTGGGCTATAGCAGTTGATCACGTCATATTAACAGTGTGAATAGTTTACATTGATCTTTACACAAATTTTACACTCAACACAGTCCAGCTGCTTCCTACTTTTCCCAGTTTTCGTCACAAACAAAATGTGGAGATCTCTCTTCCCCCGCAACAATAATTTTCCTTTTCTGATATAGTTATCTGACATCAATCTAGCCCTGATTCCCCCGCTATGATAATAATTCTAGATACAGATCAAGTCAGATCACCCGTCACAGGACAACCTCATAACCCCGGTCATTATCAACTCAATCGACAGTTTCACCCGATACTTGCAGCGGTGATTTCACCCAACAATCATAGCCTCACTAGCAGGCATATCAATTTGTGCAGTGAGCACAGGAGCATTCCTACCTCTCACATACACAAAGACATTGATAGAATCAGTGATACCCTGTTCGCTGGTACACCGTACCATTATATTAACAGTATAGGTTAGAGTGGGTACTAGCAGAGGCAGAGTTATGTAACATTTCTCTAACACATACAGATTATCATTTGTAACAAGCATGATGTAAGCCCCTGTTATTGGTGTCGTGTTTGAGGTGTTCATAACTTCAATTGTCAGCCGAAACATTGGCCCTATTCCCTGAACATTTGCTGATATTTTGAGCGGTGCTGCAGCGGTCAGAGATACCGGTGTCATCTTCTTCTGGAGTGCATTTACATAGTTCTGAGCGGTAGTCAGGCGGAGTTTGTAGAGGTCATGCTGGAACTGGCGGTGCATCGCAACACCGTTCTCCCTCTCTCTCATGGTCTGTTCAACAAAGGTTTTAGTTTTCCTGGGCACGTTCAGTTTCTGGTACTGCTGGGGCGAGGGACCAATGGCTCCAGTAGCTATTCCTTGGGTTAGATCTGCATTTCGTTTCAGAATAAACACCACGAGGCCACCTGATTTTGTGATCACTACAAGGGAGGACTCCTCTCTGTCGTACCGTCCAAATTGCATCATTGCAGGGGTATCAGGACAGGAGAGAGAGTCGATGAGGAACTTATCTCTGTAGAGACGTATCTCGTTGTTAGAGAACCCAACTAGAATACCTGAGGGAGAAAGGAGTGGTTAGAGAGAGAGAGAACTAATTGTCAGTACTTTGGTAGTTAATATGATTCAATAATCAGGTTATAAGACATTAAAAAGTTGAAACAAAGCAAAAAATATACCTTTGAAGGTTTTAGCTTTGAAATCCATAGCAGCGACACAAGTAATCTGGTTATCGAAATTAATGCTCCACAGGTTCTTGATTTTGTTGCTATAGCATATCAGAGAGTTGTCCATTGTAGCAATTACAATATTCTTGCCCAACCTCTCAATACCAATTGGGTGAGCATTGAGTGTGATGGAGAATTTGGGTGTCGAGAGCCCCTTTTTTAGCACCAAAACACTCCCATTTCGGCATGCTACCAGAATCCTGTAATCCACATCATACAAACCCGTTGATCGGATAAACACTGGCTCAGATGGGAGGCTCTGCCGAATCAGAACTGTAAAAGCCTCCGGGTCTAAAATGAAAAGCTCCCTATTTTCAGTTCCAATCAGCAGACAGCTGATGGCATCATCGTCAGCGTGAGACTTCCTCAGAGTGTCCAGAGATGTGATGACAGTTTGCCGCTTGAGGGGATTATCTCGGTATACCGCTATAAAGTGGGATCTCTGGTGGACGGAGGTCTGGAGGAACTTGGAGGAGAGAGGGGTGAGGGGCACGGCATCAGAATCATTCTTTATACTCTCCAACATATCGTATAACATCTGTACATCTATCTTATCGTTCTGAAACGAATTTATTATTTATTGGGCGCCAGGTGGGGGAGTGAAGACAAAGAGAAATAATATATAACGTTGATCAGCGAGAGATTGGACTCCAATGTTATATTAGCTTTCTGAAAGATAACAAGTAGAAAAGTAACACACATACCTTAGCTTGTTCCCAAAGGTCTTGCTCCAGTTGATTTATCTCGAGAGAGGGGAGGGTGAACTTGAAGAAGGGACGTGTGTTCTTGTACACATAAATGTAAGGTCCAGCTGCTAGTGCTAGGGCGGGTATACGGGGCTCTGTGAGGTCTACGTAGAAGGATACAATTGCTGTTGGAGTCTCAATGATATTTGTTTCAAAATTGAGAGATGTCCCGCTGTAGACCTGGGGAGAGAGGTATTACTAGGAGGGAAGTTTCTAATTAGTGAGGGGGTGAGGAGTGGGTGTCTAATTAGTGATAAATGGGGGGGGTGTAATCGGTGGGAAATGAGGAAGTGATTCAGAACTGAGCAACAATTGAACAAACATATACACACGGCAAACCTAAGGTATTGCCATACAACGGCCAAAGGGTAAACGGTGGTATAAAGATTGAGGTATAAAGATTGAGATATATAAAGCTACACGCATGTCGCAAGTGCAGTGTATTCAAAAGTCATTTGGTTTTGTATTAATTAGTAACAAATATGAAATTCAGTGCATTACCTTTAACTTTGGGGGCCATGAGAGGTTTCCATTGTCCGCTACAACAAATTGATGTGTTGGTTGGCCGTACACATTTGTTAGGGAGATACAGGATTGGAATGTGTGAAGGTTGGCTACTGGGTCCGAATGGGCTGACAACCAGATCTCACTCATGCTAGAAAATATGATGGGTTAAAGTTGGATTTTTTGAAGTTGTCACCACCCCCCCCCCCCCCCCCCCGGGTGCCGCACGAGTTTTTATTTGCACACCGGAAACTTGTTATAGCTCTCACGCCTTTGTTTCTTGACCAATTCTTTCCGATGAAATGCGGCTTTTTTGCCGAAAAGTGAGAGGAAGTGGGGGCTGTCACGCGCAAATACAACGCCTGCACACGTGAAATGGGGGTGACAACTTCAAAATCCGACTTTAGCTATCTTTAGTATAGGAATGTAAAATAACAAGTGTTTCTGCTCATCTATTTCTATCTACTCTGTCTCTAAAGTATACAATATACAACCTATACCCTGATAGCGACCAGTCAAAAAGTTCAAAAGCCATCAGGAGATCAGACTCGCCACAGTATGAGAGAACAAATTGCGATTAACTCCAAATTCCCCCTTTCTCTGTGAGGTAGCTTCTCCTCGGCTATCGAAAAATGATGCCAATCGGAGATGGGGTATTATCTTACCCACTGTAAGCACATTGTCAATTGTAGTTCGTTGGTTGCATTTATATTTCCGACAGAACGTTCACCTGCTTGCTCCATTCATCTGACCCATCTAAAGTCAAATCAAATCAAATCAAATCAAATCAAATTAAATTTACACAATCTAAACGCGTGCGGATTTCCCAGCGAGTGGGTCCTCCTTGTCAAGTCTTAACTCAAAATATTAAAATCGAATCGCCCCGTCATGTGGTCAGTCATCAGCAAAATCACACACAGCAAAATCACACACAGCAAAATCACACACAGCTAAGATTTCGCCGCCTGACTGAAGTCATTCGGGACCGTGGGGTACCTCTCACGGAGGCTGTCCTGTTCCTTGAAAGACCACTCTTAAACCTGCAGTCACAAAGGGTCACTCTCGGCGCCAAAAGTTTTGTCTTTAGTATTATGTAGTTTAGGACTCCTGTAAAATAGAGCGTTCCTGCCTCTGGTGACCTATCTAATCTCTCTTTCACTTGTCTCTGAAGTCTACAACCTAAACCCTGCTAGCGAGCTATAAAAAAGCCACAAGGAGACTTGCCTCAACATGATAGGCCATCCGACAGTAACTCGTAGCTTTCACCTACTTGCTCCATTCCTCTGACCCATTAAAACGTTCAATTTTAAAGCAGACTTTTTTTTCAAATGTTCACCCCAAACTCGTGAACAATCCGTGCACGAAAAGGGGGGAGTGCCGAGTGAACTGTGAACATTGAACATTTGAAATAACCTAAAGTCTTTTTTTTCAACTGCTCCCCCAAACTCATGAAATTGTGAAATTGGTAATTTTAGATACGCACACCACACGTTAACATGTGATAGGCACGCAAAACAAATCTGTGCACTAATTTAGGGGGAACAGTTGAAAAAATGGAGTATAACGGGTGATAACTAAAAATTGTTACTGATTTGAAACGGCTGTATAATTTTTCCCTTTGGAGATACAGCTTCAGGCCCGTAATAGAACGATTTTTTAGACAATTTTGAATCAGAATAATATATCTTCAAAGAATAAAAAGTTCATTTTCATTGCGATATCGGGTCATTTTCTTTTGCCCCACCAATGCATGTAGTACGGAATATCTACACATTTTTCTAGCACCTCTAGCGCCTGTTCTGTTTGAGATACAGCTTCGGGATAGTGATAGAATGATTTTTCAGACAATTTTGAACGGAATTAACTTTGGCAGGGACGGCGCTCGTGGGTGTCCGCGGACACCCAGACCAGAAAGACGGAAAGAGAAAAGAAGAAAAAATGGAAAAAAACAAAAAAATTGAAAAAAATCGATGAAAACTGCGAAATTTTGGATTTGCGTGCAGCCGGGTGACCGGAGCTCTGCCGGACACCCGGGTGCACTGCACGCACCTGTAATGCACGGCAGAGCATAAAGAGGGTTCTTCCGCGCGCCACAGTGCATTTTGACGTGACCAGGGTGTCCGGTTCACCCAGAAAATTGTGTGTGCGCGCGGATGATTTTTTTCTCGTGATCAGGAAACTTTCATCTTTTATTCCATTTTACACAAAAGGAGTTCAGAAATGCTTAAAATCGATTAAATACGCCTAAAAATGTCCGAAATTTTCGGGGGGCTTCGCCCCCTCAACCCCCACCGGGGCTTGCAGCCCCTGGACCCTTGCCTTTGGTTCAGACAATTTCCTGATCACAGAATCTTCTATAACAAACCCTCCAAAGCGTAGTTTACAGGTAATTTGAGAGATAACCATTTTTACGATCTCTTGAAACATTTTTGACGCAGAAAACCAACTTCCTGATGAGCTAAAATGTTCAAACTTGGCAGTTATGTTGGTTATGTCATGAACAACCAAACTTCCAATTTTGAGAATCGGGAAGGGTGTTTCTGATAGCATAGAAATTTCGAATATCCGTACTACATGCTTTGTTGGGACAAGAGGAAATGATGCGATATCGCAATGAAAATGAACTTTTCAGTCTTTGCCGTTATGTTATTCTGATTCAAAATTGTCTGAAAGATCGTTCTAATACAGGCCCGAAGCTGTATCTCAAAAGGGAAAAATTATACAGCCGTTTCAAATTAGTAACAACTTTTAGTTATCACCCGTTACTTTCTCGGGCGCCGTTACGAGAAACCCCAACCCTAACCCTACTTTAGCCCTAACCCTAAAAAACCGTTTGTCAGCACTCACGAAACACCCAGATTTTAGCGCTGGCCTACTTTCTCAGACTGAGAATCTCTTGGCATGCTCTGCAGACCCCTAGGCCTAGTTTGCGTGTTTCCCACGGCTTTCATTGGGGACTGCAGCGTAAAGAGAATCTCAGTGACCTGGTCTTTTCACTTAGGGCTTGATTATAATCTGGGTGCCTTGCAGCCTGTTTACAGGTGTGCGCTACCAAAAGAGTACACTTAGACCGACTTTTTTCAAACGGCTATAGCCACGCAACCACATGGCCAATTTGAGTAAACTAAACGGTAACTGATAGAGAATCGATAGCCCTAACCGATAACCCTAAACCAAACCCAAACCAGACCCTAACGGATAGCCCTAACCCGTTGCGTGCGCTAAAACTACGAATTGTTAGCAATGAAAGGCACCCAGATTTTAACGTTTTCCTTTCACTTATGAGGAGGCTCGGAAATGTTCATGTCATGCACATTCAAGTCACGCCTACCAATCACAGCTCAGAACGGCTCTTGCGATCCGCGCGTTCTGAGTTGTGATTGGTGGGCGTGACTTGAATGTGCATGACATGAACATTTCCGAGCCTCCTCATTTCAAAACATTTTGGATCGGTCGGAACTCGGACGGAGCTGGGCCCCAACGTGTCCCTGTGCGTCCGGGCCAGGTGTGGCATCCACGGTAATAGTCAGGGGTATCGGGTGAAACCCCCAAAAGTAGGACCAGGGGCGCACAGCGGGTGTACGGATCTGAGCCTCCGCGAATGGTAGCTTTGTTTAAGATTCATAAATTTTAAAAATGATAAAAAAATTCAAACCGCGCCAGCTCAGCTCAGCTCAGCTCAGCCAGTTTCAAGAAAAGAATTACAGATTTATGCGCTGCAATCCCCAAATGCGCGTGCGCGTTACAATCCAGAGCTGAGTCCGACAAAAAAAACTGGAACCAGTTCCGAAAATTCAAAAGTGCGAAAAACAAGTTGGAATGCGCTGCAGCCCCCTCATGCGCGCACCCCCGCAACGAGGGGACTGAAGGGAATGCCGCGCGCGCGTTTGGCCTGAGCTCAGGACGGGCCCGGCTGGGTCGAAGATAACTTTGCGAGCGAAAAAACGGCGGTGCTTATAACTTTGGCCCCTGAAGTCCGTTTTGCTTGATTCTTTCACTAGCTGTTAGATCTGACAATTATCTACCTTGCTGTTTTTGAGAGAAGTTAATTGGATTTAAGGAGGCTGAGCAATAGCCGTTGAAAGATGGGTTGTTTTCAAAAAGTGACGTCACAGATTCTTGCAGGGACACCTTTTTAAAAATTTCATTCAAATTTTGATTTTACCGCACTCGATTTTGCGGAGTTTGGTTCATATCTCCTGTTCCTGATAAGATAGAGACCTGAAACCGGTTGCATTTGAAAGCTGTTATCTTCCTCTTTCCAACGCTACCAAAACGATTTCTGTACCTTATCTGGAACCGGAGATATGATTGATTATGTATTCCCCCCAGCGCGGTATTCCCTCCAGGCCCCTTATATTATATTATAAGGGGCCTGCAACGTATGCCAAAAAAACAAGCTTGGCATGCGCTGCAGACCCCAAGTGCGCGCGTTTTCCACGGCTTCTAGGGCCTGTAGCATAGGCCAAAAAACAAGCTGTTTTCTTCCGGTTTCCAGTTGTCTAGGCACAAAGAAGTATGGAGGGGGAGTGCGTGAGCTAATTTTAGGGTTTGGTGAGCTCAAAGGCGTTGAGACCGATATTTTTTTGCCAAAATATTGTCCCCCGAAACCGAAAATTACACATTTCTGAGCGATAAAGTCTAAGATGCACCCTAAACCGCATCTCCATTCGATTGATTGCAATGTAATCTTGATAATCAATAACCATATTTTGAAAACTAAACTTAATGCAATAATTAGGGTCATGGGAAACGTTGCAGCATCCGCCAAGTCACCAGATCCGTTCGCGTCACTCCCGGAGCTGACCGTGGAATCGCTGAGCGAACCTCCCAAAAGTGATGATGGCCCTTCAGCACCCGCATCAAAATCCAAAAACCCCGGATCTTTCGAAGAACTACCTCGACAGACTAAAGAGGTCTTTCCAACACCGTTCGAGGGATGCAAGTTTTCCTGGAATAAAATGATCACGGAACGTTTCCAAGCATCACATTCCATCATGATGTCCTCGTTTAAACCCCCTGCATACAAATTCGGAGCAACATACGTTGGTGGCATGAAGCTGGGGCCCAACGAACAATATCCTGTGTTAATAAGGTACTTCAGCATTTGATCACATTTCACTTCTTGAAACGATGATTTAAACGACATTATTTATAACACATTTCCCTCAGTGAGTATGGTGGCGGAATTGTTCAGTTCCAAGCTATTCACAGCTTCTCAAAACAAGTACAAGCAAAGGCCGTGGTACACGCAACAGATAAAACATGGTCAATGTACCAAGGTAAGCAGACATTAGTATATATCCCTGCCCTTTCTTAGTTCAAGTATGTTGGTGTATATCCCCTGTCCTTTTATTTCTTATTTCAAGATTATTCGTTTGTAATTGGTAATGGTAATGCATTATTATAACTCACTTTGTACCGTGTTTATACAGGTGATATTGGCTACAAGGGTAAAGATTTCTCAATGCAACTGACGGGTGTAAATGCCAGCATCATCAATCCTCAGGGAATCTGGGTCGCCCACTATCTCCAGGTAATGATAATAGTATGATAGGTTTGCCTTGTTCTACCATCTCTGTGCGATGGCTGATGCCGAGGGTTAGAACAAGTTTAGATATATCGGTGGCACGATCTGTTTCTATATTCACCCCATGCTAGTGTATAATAAACATGACACATTTAATAACCGTCCATACGCTGTTTGTTTACATCTTCAGAAACTGTAAAGATTAAATCAGCAGTTAAGTAATTATCCAGACTAATATTTTATATTTGTATTTTCAGTCGGTAACGGATAAATTATCGCTGGGTGGAGAGTTGTTGTTCCAGCATGGTATGGGTGCCAAGAATGCTGCTCTAACATTGGGTGGCAGGTTTAGGGATGGAGATACAGAGTGTAAGTGATGTCTTCCTGGATCTAGAGACACTTCCCAGGCTCTCTATCTTTCTCTCTTAAATCGGTTTCGTACTTCGTAGTGCTGATACTTTTGCTCACTTACAACACTAAAATGTATTTCGTGGTTCGTTGTTTTGTCAATTCCCTGCAATGTACTACATTTTCTCAGTCTAGGTCTAACAATCCATTTCCCTCAGTTATGGTAAAGACGGGGGAACAATCAACAAACATTAGGTTTCTACGTAAAGGGCAATGAACAGGTTGAGTGTGCCTGTCGAGTTTGAGTACGTGAAACAGATGGGAGAATCAATAACCTACACTCGGGCTACTTGTGTTGACCTACCCAAGGGACTATCCAAGTTCAGGGGCTCCATTGACACCGACTGGTCCGTAGCTGGTGTTCTTGAAAAACGATTCGAGGCATTCCCCTTCGCGTTCACCCTATCGGGACTGTTAAATCATAAGAAAAACCAAGCGAAGTTTGGGATAGGGTTTACTATTGGGTAAAGACGGTGTGTGACTCCTCTCTCTTCCCCCTTCCGTGACAGCTGAGATGATTTTGTAAATTTTATATCGCCATATCTTTTAAGTTATTATTAGCGCCCTTATATTTTTTAATCTCCGTGTCGAATTTCTCGTGTTTTCCTCTCTCTTCCCTCCACCTGTCATGTTGTAGACGGTACAACTGTCCATTTCCTCCTTTTAACCCTCCCCATATTTGGCGTAATAAATGTTAGGTCGTTGCAGAAAGATCTTCATTTCCCAATATTTTCTTTCTGGGACCACCTAATGCTGTATATATATGCCCAGTCCCCTTCTAACCCTCCCATTTCTGCAATCTCTAGATATGCCAAGTGTTAGCGAAAGCTCCGAGGGGGCCGGTCTTGCCCAATTTGACACACCACGAGTGGTAAACAACCCGGTAGGATGGGGACCAATCTCTATTCCGGAGCGGTTCAAGGATATTCCCTATCAACCGTTTAGCAAGAGTGACAATCTTGGACAGGTGCGTGACGTCACGCAATTTAACTAGCCAATCACATGCGAGAATGTGTACTCGTGTAATAATGTCCGAGTGAACTATCCTACTTTTCTCTATCCATTGTGTAGTAGGGAGACTCACCAGAACAATACAATATCATATGCTCACGACCGGCCACTCTACTCAGTATAATAGTTGTCTTTCCGTTATATAATCCTACTATCGTGAATTAGGATTATGATAATTTCTAGCATAATTGCCTACTTATGCCTTTTAGCTCTTGGACTCACATCATTGTATTGTTAGTCCTCCCCGTGTAGTAGACAGTGTACTCATTCTTTCTAAGGAAATCTCGATTCATTTCTCTCTCTGTTTCGGCTTTCTTTATGATGCGTAAGAGCTGTATTGTTCTGCGTGAGAGAGAGTCTAAATAAGTCTAGTACACTAAAGCCCTTACTTCTCGAGAAGAGATATAATTCTCTTGAATTCTCTGTCGGTAGTTTTCGCTTTTGTCGTATCTCTCTCCCTGACCGCAAATCATGCCTTTATAGAACCGTCCATGTCTCTCATTCATTCTGTTTGTTATTTTGTTCTACATCGCCTGACGTCGGTGCGCCTCATGTGCTCTCACAAGTTACTGAGTAAGCAACCTCTTGACCCTCTCTATGTCTCCTGACAGTTGACACACCTCTCTGTCTCCTGACACCTCCCTCTCTGTCTCCTGACACCTCCCTCTCTGTCTCCTGACACCTCCCTCTCTGTCTCCTGACACCTCCCTCTCTGTCTCCTAACACCTCCCTCTCTGTCTCCTGACACCTCCCTCTCTCTGTCTCCTGACACCTCCCTCTCTGTCTCCTGACACCTCCCTCTCTGTCTCCTGACACCTCCCTCTCTGTCTCCTGACACCTCCCTCTCTGTCTCCTAACACCTCTCTCTCTCCCCAGATCACTGACTGGACTGGCAGTCTCCTGAACGAGAGGTCCAAGTACCGATCTAACTACCACCAGCAGTTTGGTAGTGGAGCTCACTACAGTTATTATCATGAGGAGGATGATAACACTTTCCAGTTGGTCGACACTACCAAACCCCAGAGGAGTCTTTACCAGAGGTACTGGGAAGATAGAGGGAGAGATAGAGATATGAGATAGAGATACAGAGTGATACAGAGAGATACAGTGAGAGAGAAGGGGGATAAATGCCAACAAGTTTATACCGGTTTTCTAAACCTCGCGATACATTTACTAGAGCTATTATCAGGGCATCATCGTCTTGCCTCTCAGTTATTGTTCCTAATTTACCCTAGTTTGGTAAAAAAAACCCTTACTTTTTGTTAGTGCTCCTACTTCCTAGTATTTAACTCTGACTGGTTTTCAGGTCTCGAGCCAGGTACCAGAATAGGAGGAACCAGAGGCCCACACAGCGTGTCCAGGACCCCAAGACTGGTAGGATGACGGTGCAGCCGAAATACAACAACACCAGGAGGAACCATTGGAACTCTAGGAACGATAACAAGAATCAGGTATGGTGCTGTTGTTACTCTCTCAATAATAACCTTCTCTAGTCTTAATGACTCCACGGATGTAAAGTGAGATTTTTACTTTTACTAGAAAGAGCACGAGAATCAAGATTTCTTGTTCCCCACTGTACACGTTCGGCGTTTTTACTCCCCAACTCTCATCCACAGGTCAAGCTGAAGTCCTCGGTTGAGGTTCGAAAGGATTGGGAGCTGAATGTGGAGATCGAGTTCTCTCAGATCTCAAAACTCCAGCTTCCCTACCCCGCCAAGGAGGTCGTCACTCTGGCCGAGTGTGGTACTGTCGAGTACTATGACAAGAGGTAAGAGCCTGGCACTACTTTCTCTATTTGAATTTGAGAGGAAGAAGAAGTAAGATGCTGGCTCAGAAATTTTTGATAATTCTGGGAAATCTAGGTTTTCAGGTGAATGCCCTTATATAGTACTTAGTTGTCGTAGTAGTGCTGAAAAAAGTAAGGTTTTAAACCCATAAAACCTGTAAGATATGTTATATAAAAGTTAGTCACATATATCTCTCATGGTATGATGGGTTTCTTCCCCTGCCTAATTTCCTACACACGTCACACACATAGTATAGTAAGGGATAAACACTGTTTATAAAGAGATATCTGGAGAGGCGCTGATAAACATGATTACACATTCGATCTCGTGTAATTACTCTCCTGATTCATCTCTCCTACTAAATGTATCATTTCACTCTAACCTTATATATTTTTCTCTCCCTCTCATTTCCCCTCTCTCTCTCGCCATGTAATATATCCTCTCCCTGCTGGCGCCATGGCTCTCTTCTTTCCGGGTTTATATTGGATTTCTGGTACACGTACATGCAATGAACTCCAATTGTTGTACAATAATTATAGGAGGAATGTATAATACCCCTCCCCCTCCCCAGGTATGATCGTATCACGACTAAGGCGGAGCGACCGCTCCAAACCACTAACCGTCTGTTCCACAACATTTCCACTGCTGATGATCCTGTGATCCGAGAGCTGGTGAAGGAAGCCCAGGTGTTCGCTACTGATTCCATCCTCTCTACTATCATGACGTGTCCCAGGAGTTACTACAGTTGGGATATCATCATCCAGAGGATTGGGAGCAAGTAAGTTGGGAATGTGGGGGATAAAACTGGAGCTGGAATGTGAGGGGAGGAGTTGAGAGGAATTTTCGAGATGAATAGTTCGAAATGATCGATTAGGTTGCTTGAGTTGTGTAGCCTGGTACCATCTTGTTAAAGTGATAGGAGATCGAAAAAACATAATGTGTTTGTCCCGTAGTGAACTTTCCCACAGCTCTCTATTTTAGGAGACAGTTAGAGAGAGAGAGAGAGAGAGAGAGAGAGAGAGAGAGAGAGAGAGAGAGAGAGAGAGAGAGAGAGGGAGAGAGAGAGAGAGAATAGTAGTTGGAGAGAAAGGTAGTTAGAGAGAAAGGTAGTTAAAGAGGGAGAGATAGCGAAGGTAAGAGAGAGATAGAGAGAGTGGCCGGGGAAGGGGTAATAGTGTTGTACCTCAAGTTTGTTTGCGTGTGCCTCTCTCTCGTACACTTTGAGTTTGCTACGTTAAGTGTAGATCATTACCCTCTAACGTTATATTTAATTGAACCCCTTACTTTACCCTCTAACTTTATATACCCTTCCTTCTAGATTGTTCTTTGACAAGCGAGACGACTCTGATTTTGATCACCTGACCGTTAACGAGACTGCTAATGATCTGCCCTCGGGAGATGGCGGTACCAACTCCATGCACAAGCTCGGTCTGGAGGCTACCTGGATCAACCAGAACTTCAGCCAGCAGTGCCTGAAACGGGAACAGAAGACTTTCTCCCGACCTAATCCCTTCATCAGCAAAGAGGACAAGGTGGAGCCCAGTTCTGTGTGTTATAGGTAAGGAGGCTTGATAGGGAGCGGATGGGGGTTCTATTGTAATAAAGGGAGTGGGGCGAGGTGCCAATATAGCACACATGAATAGAAGGAGGGGTGCAATTAGGAGATGATGTCAAACGCTCTCAACGCTCAGCTCGAAATATATCCGTGTTCTCTATCTACCTATAATTACATAGCTCTATCTAGCATATGATATCTCGATCTATCTCGAATGATATCTCCCCTTCTCCTCTCTATATTACTGTATCTCCAATCTCCATCTGATCTCCCTCGCGACTTGTAATACATAGCAGGTGGTCATGGTAATACATACTACTGTAATATTGGCTCCCCGCTGACGCAGATGATGTTGTCCTCAGCACGCTATTCGTACGAATTTCTACCACATCGTCTCATCTATGTATTTCAGTTCTTTATCTCCTCTCCTCCCCACTCTCTCAATCCCCCAATATCCAGTTCCCCTACACCATTACCACCCCACCAGGTACCGAAAGTTCCCTCTTGGTGGACCTGGCGAGGCTTACACTGTCATCTGCCGAACTGAGATCGATGCTGTGACCTCTTCTTCCACGGGCGAGGAGCAGCTGATGTGCATCAAGGCACTCAATGAGTGGGATCTCAAGGGAGGAAACAGGTACGAGTATAGAGAGTAATTCTTGGTATGATGTGTTAGTTTGAAACTTTCTAGAATTTCCCGTGAGTTCTAAATTTCTAAAAGTAGAGCATACTCAAGAAGCAGTTTCATGATCTAAATCTGTATCTTTGATCTATATCTGTATCTCATGAGACAAATCTAGATCTGTACTCATTAAATCTAGAGTTATCCATGTTTATCATTACATCGTCCATAACACTGACCCCCCCCCAGTGAGTGGAGGCAGAAGTTGGATACCCAGCGGGGCGACATCCTCACCACCGAGATGAAAAACAACAAATGCAAGTTGGCCAAGTGGACTGTGTCCTCCATCATTGCAGGAGCGGACCTCCTCAAGTTCGGTTACATAACCCGATCCATGCCAAGGAGCTCTGGAGAGTCCATCGGTCACTCCATCCTCTCTACACAGCAGTTTATTCCCAAACAGTTTGCTGCCCAGATATCTCTGGACATGAACAACGCCTGGGGAATTCTCAGGGTCATTGTCGACAAGTGCATGGCGCTCAAGGATGGAAAATATGTGCTGTACAAGGAACCCGCCAAGCCTGTTCTGAGGATCTACAAGGTCCCCCAAAATACCTTCGAAGAAAACGAAGACTCCGAGGAAGATGATGATTAGGAAACTCCAAGTTTTCCCCCGGAATTCCCTGAATTTTGATTCTTTTTTCCTGTTTTTATCATTTTGGTTGATGCCAAAGCTTTTTATTTTTCTTTGATTTCCCTTTTTCTTCGTGTACACTCCATTTCTCTCTCTGTCCTGGTTAATTCCATGCCTAGTTAGGGCATGGGGTTATGATGAGGGTTAGTGCGGTGGGTACTGTGCTGGGAACATTCTACATTTGGGGTGGGTGAGGGAGGGCGCGGCGCGCGCTCTACATGTAAAGTACATTTGTTAGCATTTGAAAATTACGAAACTTGAAATTGTTCGAGGGTCACCTCTCCCAGCTCCTGTCAACTTCCACTACCTCCTATCCCATCTGCTCCCCTTACCTCCCCCAACCTACCATGCTATTTTATGTACCGCCACCACTCTAACCCCCTCCATCTCCATCTAGCTGTAGAATGAACAATGTGATGACAGCGGCGGGGGACGACTCCACCAATCTTCTTCAGGAGAGCATTCTAGAAAATGAGTTGAGAAACAGGAAACCGGAGGCAGGGAAATCCATTCTCACATCACCAGCTAGCAAACAGAGACTCCTGTCGCAGAAATCAGTGAACTGGAAGAAAGAGTTGGTTGATATCCGGTATATTGAGGGCAAGAAATCGAGAGATAGCAGTGTTATCCGATGGGGAAACATATTTTATTGTGTGGCACTGATAGTTTCATCTTATGCCATCTATTACATTTTACATAACTTGGGACTATGGCCTAAAGCCCACCGGAGGTGAGGCATGAACAGAAAATGGGGAGAGATGTTAAATTTAGAAAGAATAAATTTAAGTTAACGTTTTAAAAAACTGAGACATATGTATGTTTCTTTTTTTGTGCTATTTCATTTACCGTTTTGTGTTTACAATAAATGGATAAAGATAACTATAATTATGAAGCGCTCTTAAAATGATAATAATTGTATTGCCAGAAAATTGACTGAGCGAGTGAGTGAGAGCATTCTTTGTAAAATACATTGGGAATATACATTGTGTACACTGTTTATGTATTTTTACAGACGTAAATTGGATGTTTCACTGTTCAAATTGACAGAATAAAGTCGAAAAGGCAAGGAAGTAGAGAATCTTTATGTGAGATTCGATATTTCAATAACAAAGGCTCTCCTCCTATTTTAGCACACACTCGAGTCTCCAAAGAATGGCTGATCTAAAAGTGGAAGATGGATTTGAGAAAGAATTACAAATTCGCAACGCGGCGCTTCATTATCTGAGAAATCCAACTACTCCTATCAGGTTTCTACTTTTCTAGTGTGTTAGTGTACCCTGCTTTTTGTCAGTGTCTTTGGATGTCTGTGTTTTTGTCTGTTCTTCATGAATGTCCTATGTTGTAGTTTTAATACAAATATTGTCGGACATGATTCGGATTGTTTTTTATGCTTGACTGATTTTTATTTTCTCTCTCTGATCTGTCATTCTCTTTCTACCTCTACCCGATGTGTTTAGTGTTTGGAAGTCAATGATTCATTGAATCAGTGAAATGAATGAAAATTCCAGGTGGCCGTCTTGAGAGTAATCACAGAAAATAAACCTTAGAAAACAGTCATAGCTCTATATATGATAACATGGAGTGATATTATGTTTATTTGGTAGAAACTAAAGGTCTCTCAAAGCTTCATCAATCATCATCACGCTCAGTCCGGTTTCTCTGACGCTGGTTGAAAACCGTATCAGTTTCACCATCTGCTGACTCTTCCACAGTCCACACTGTTAAATATTTATTCCTTCTCTCTCTCTCTCTCTCTCTCTCTCTCTCTCTCTCTCTCTCTCTCTCTCTCTCTCTCTCTCTCTCTCTCTCTCTCTCTCTCTCCCTCCCATTCTTCCTACACGGAAATACGCACTGATTAATCACTATTCGCTCTTTCTTGGCATGAATTCTGTTCAATTTGTCTGTCTTTCTTTCATTTTCTCCCTTCCTGAGTGAAGCAGAGTGGGTTTACACCACACACACTCACCCTTTTCCTCAGTCCAATATTCCTTTCTGGCTGAGTGGTGTCTACTTTTCTCTCTCTCTCTGTCTTTTCATGGCACCTGTACTTGATGCGGTTTGTATAAGTTTGTGTGACACCACGTGCTATACAGTGTGGGTGGTCCTCATGAACTCTACATAATAATAATCATGACTATACTGCAGAATATTACCATGAACCCCCTCAGCCATCACTCTATCTCACTCCCTCCCTCTATCTTACTCTCCCAGTCTCATGTGAAGTCATCTGAGCTATGCAATCTAGAATGCACACTCTTTGTGACTCACGTAGTATAAGTGTTACGGACCTTCCTAGTATGATAGGGCGGGTAGTTTTTACTTGTAGAGTGTGTCCTAAGTTGTACACTATTTTTTATAAAATTGAATATACATGTGTCTATAATCGTAAATCTTACTATCTCGAGGACCATTAGCGAAGCATTAACGGATTGATCCAGATAAATCGTACACAATTTCTCTCTCTCTAGTTCCTGTTGCCCTTGTATTGCATCATCACTTCTCTCTTAGCAGTCCTGGTACCACCTCTATCTAATTCCCTTTCTAGATCTAACACGACTTCTCTCTTGATTCCTTGCATTACTTCTCTCTCTCTTGAGTCCTTGCATTACTTCTCAGTTCTCTCTGTGGTTCTATCATTGCTCTAATGATTATAACTCTATACAACGTGCTATTGGTAGTTCTAGTTAGTTATTGGCACAGCTCCATTACGAAAACACCTGCCCCACAGCTCCCCCTCATTGCCATACACCCTACCACACTATACTATTAGGGTCCATATCATCATCACCATCAACAACTCTATCGTGACAGTGACACATTCTTCCTAGCATCATCTATACAGGGTCCCTTATAGCATATAATCCAGCTAGATTTGACCTATAGTGCCCCCCCCCCTTGGAATCTGGATCTACGAATTCTGTTCCTAGTCTCCCACAATAATATAGGCGGTGGGTGGGTGTGTGTGAGATAGAACTTGAGATTTTGTAGTATGTTGTGTGTGTATGTGTTTTTCCAGTGTACTTCTTTCACTCCCTGCCTAAAATCTGAAGTGTGTCTCATAATTCTGAAACATCCTCTTCTTCCTTCTCTTCAGCTTTAGTGTCTCTTTTTAGCTTTCTCTCACACACCTCCTTTTGTCTACTTTCCTGTTCGTTCTCTCTCTCTCTCTCTCTCTCTCTCTCTCTCTCTCTCTCTCTCTCTCTCTCTCACTCTCACTCTCTCTCTCACTCACTCACTCTACATCACATGTAGGCCAGCTGTCAGAACGTCTGCTGTTGAAGACGGAACAAGCCCGGTCTGCCACACGCGAGTCTGTCCGATGTTGTTGGTAGTTGTCCTCTTTCTCAGAATATTCTATCTATTTGTGTTCCTCACTCACTCTATTCTGTTCATTTCTTATTGGCTGTGTTTTCTCTGTTCTGTTTTTAATGACAGTGGTCATCCGACATAATTGCCATACCTCGACGAGAAATCCGACCTGAATCTCGACCTGGAATGAGACGCGCATTCGTAGTGAGAGAGACATAAAGACTAACGAGAGAGAAGAGTTGAAGCGCGACATCATTTGCTTACTGCGGCACATCTCTCTGATGCGCGGCTCATTTCTCGTCGGATTTCTCGTCGGATTTCACGTCGGAATATGTCGGAGGGCCACTGTGACTGGTTTTCTTTGTTTTAATTTACTTCTTTCTCTCCACTGATATCTCTCTTTATTTCTCTCTCTCTCTCTCTCAAGACTCAATCTACCTCTCTTTCCTTCTCTCTTAATCTCCCTCTTCCTTCTCTCTATCGTTATGGTTGACACAAGCATATCCGGACACATATTATAATGTTTGAACGTTCTAGGTTTGTATACTCTCTTGATCATCTCAACACGTCCGTACTATTATTTACACACAATATATCCTGGTTGTATTTTAAGATACAAAAGCAAATAGCTTTCTACATCATCATTCCTTCTCATTGTCTCAGTTAGATTTATAGAAGATTAAAACTATCCTAATGAGTAATGATGTTGGCTGGAACAGCTTAGCATCTAAGTGGTTATAATAGTCATTCAGCCTTCAGTACATAATATAATCATGATAAGATTGTCTGTGTTATTGTGTTAGTTGTCTATTGTTAAAGCTCTTATAATGTACATGTTTATATTAGTTTGTGAAGCTCGTTGTTTGACAGAAAGACAATGCCAGATACCAAGCCTCCATGTGTGTTTATGTGACAGTGTTTATGTGTGTTAAATTCTGTGTTTGTCTGTATTAGATACACGTGTTTACATGTGTGTTTATACTTGTCAGATACACACTGCCAAAAGAGAGATATTGTTTACGATCGGTCTGCTGTTGTCTGACGTAGCTGGTGTATCAGAGAGACAACACCGAGACTGAGAGAGACAACATGTTGTCTGACGTAGCTGGTGTATATTTTGACGTCTGTTTCCTGGCAGACAACTGTTATACCTGCCATCATACGTCGTTTGTCTTTTTAGTTCTAATTCTAGTTATAAGATTATAGCTCTAAACTGATATCTCCTAAGAAATAATTTGTCCCAAAGATGATCACTGAACTAACAATCCCCCCAATGTCCCGCCAGTTGTTATGACGAAGGAGTTTGCGACTGTAGTTGCCACCCATGATTTTGATCCGGCCTCAGTAGGTTTGAACAAGGCCAAGTCTAGAACACTTCTTCTCAAGAAAGGTAAGGTTGATGATAACATGGAAAAGTTTTGATGTTCTCATCATTTGAAAAACTAAAAAACATCGTATTCGTCATCAACTAAGATTGATATAGAATGCTGCTCTTTATGTTCTTGTCCAATACAAATTCGTTTTGAATTAGCCTAGTATTTTTCTAGAACCTACTTTTACACCACGCCCCACATAATTATCATTTCATTGAGTTACTTCTCGGAGCGATATATCACATTTCTAACTTGATTTACCTGCAGGGGACCAGTTTAGTGTGTTTAACGTGGGAAATAGGGAATGGTGGGGTGCCCGGGCACATCTGAACAACGTCATCGGTTATATACCATCAGCTTACGTCAGACCACAGGTGAGCAGTGGGAGAGTGGGGAGAGAGAGAGAGAGAGAGAGAGAGAGAGAGAGAGAGAGAGAGAGAGAGAGAGAGAGGGGGGGGGTGGGAGAGAGAGAGAGTGATTGAGAGAGAGAGGGAGAGATGAGTTAGTGAGCGAGGAAGTAGGAATGTGCGTAACCTGTGACTTGAGCATTGTGCCCTTTCTGTTATACAGCATTTCTGTGTCATCTCATCTATCGACAGTCTTGTGGAGTCTCTCTCCCTCCTCTTTCTCTCCCTCCTCTTTCTTTCTCTCTCTATCTCACTCCCTCATCGTATAACCCCACATAGCTTTGTGTGTAGAGTGTAGATGTTACATTTTCCGGTCCACTATTTTGCTCAATTCTCATCGTTTTACATTGTGACCCCCTTAGTTCCACAGCTGTTATATCACTATACCTCAGTCCTCATAACAGCTGCTGCCATTTTGTTAGAGGTACTATTTCATGCATTTGTTGGAATTCTTTCATGGCTCTTGAGTTTTGAAAGTATGTTTTGTTGGGTTCGTATAACAGTTGGTACGATAAGCGAGCTCTTTTTATCTTTTTATAAATTCTATAGAACAAGATGAGATTAGCGAGAGATGAGAAGGTCAGACAAGTCAGGGAATCTATTTATCATTTAGATTGCCTGAAAGATGTTTGGCGGCTCTAAAGAGACAGATTGAGATGTGAGAACTGTCAAGAATGACTGTGATGGGACAAAGAGAAGTGCTTATCGATAAATCGCTCTCTCTCTCGCTCTATCTATCAGTCTCTCTTTCTCTCACTCCCTCCCATATATCTCTATCATCATTTCTGTCACTATCCTATCTAACAGTTGTACTGATACAGGATCGTTTGTACGGCTCCGTATTCCATGTACTTTGTTCTCACCTTCCATCTAACTACATTTCCATTTTCTCTCATTCCCCCTCATTGTCTCTCTTCCCCTCATTTTCCCTCTCCCGCTCCTCCCTCTCATTACGTCTCCAGCAGTATTATATATGCCTGGCCTTGTTAGGTATGGCTTTCTCTCAACAGTCGTGGCTCGAGTGTCACGTATTATATGTACCTCTAACTTAGGCTTCACTCTATCTTAGTCCTTCTGTGTTATCTATCTCCTCTTCGCGCGCGAGCTCAGCGCGCGCGAGAGCGGGAGCGAACCGCGAGCGCGCGCGCGCCTCTCGAGAGCGAGCAAGAGCGCGCACGAGCGGGAGCGAGACCACGAGGCGCGCCCGAAGGCCTAGGAGAGCAAATCCCACACAAGAGTGAGGGCAACTTCCATATAGTTTACAGGACACATAATAGAAATTCTTGATAGGGTCCAAAGTGGCAGTGAGTGGTGCTTAAAATTCAAATGTGATGAGGTCATTCCCCTCTCTGCTCTCTATGCCTCTCCGCTTCCACTACCACAACCATGCCAATTTTTAACTACAGGATTCTGGTTGCCGAAGTCTGCAACAGGTACTAAGGGAAATGTGACGATGGTATGTCGCCGGAGTTGCAGGCTCTCCTTGCGAAACGAAACAAAATCATTGAAGAGGTACAGTTTGGGTTTAGATCTGTCAGGCCAATGCAGCTCGACAGCTTGCATTTGCAGATAAAAATCGGAAATGTCTTGCCTTGCCTTGTTCGACCCTGTTTCCCTACGCTCTAGATATAATAGAGTAGGGTTAGAATATAGCAACTAACACCCCAACCATTTCCAGGACGAAGAACAGAAAGAGGCAGAAGATGCCAAGCCAGAGTTTCACAAGATAAACTTAAAGAAAACGACCGTTGAAGTCGAGGAAACGTCATAATCACATCATGAATTTGAGTTTTGAACTACTAAAATCAGAGAGTTTTGCGGGAGTGTTTGAGAGAGATACAATTGTTTGATATGAACTGTTATTAAACCCCAATGATGAACCAGCTGGCACCAAGTCAATATGATTGTGAGATTTCCGACTTTTTGACAGTGCAGTGACATCTGTCAGAGCGGAGCGCGCGAGAACTGTGGTCAGAGCATTGTAGTGGAAGCTCTTACGGTATTTCCCACGCCTCGTGGGAAAGTTTTTGACCGTGGGAAAGTTTTCAAACCGTGGGAAAAGAGAGATACATACAATAACATACAAAAAATAATTATTTTTTTAAAGTTATTGTATGTATCTCTCTTTTCCCACGGTTTGAAAACTTTCCCACGGTCAAAAACTTTCCCACGGGGCGTGGGAAATACCGTAAGAGCTTCCACTATTGGCCTGACAGAGTGACATGCAATTCAACTGGTAACGCTAACTGCACGATTAACGATATGAATTCTTTTGAATTTTGAGATGTGAATAAAAATGGTTTACATGTTTTAAGTACTGTGTTATTCTCAAGCTTCAGGGGAAGAGCTGCATCAGATTTTCTGGTCGACATTTGATGCGGAATTTTTGGATCCAATTTGGGTACGCGCAAATACTATGCCGCGCATTACCCGTATTGGTAATGCGCGCTCACTTAAATCGAGTGCGGTGTCACTTTTTATGTCTTTAACTTTTTTGGTTTCTTCACTTTCTTTTTGGCTTTCTCAGTTTCTTGTCTTCGCCTGTAAGACGCCGCCCTCCCTCAGCTGGATGACAGCAGTATAAAATACAGATTTCATACGAAGACCTGTATGAGTGAACCGCGGTACATTCAGACCTAGACAGGTTTTTGTTCATTTTAATTTTCAGTTTCACTCGCCAAATTCGGATTAGCCAACAGCCAAGAATAGGGAATAAAAATGCGGAGCTTTTCAAATTGATAAAACAAAATTATTGTAACTTATAGGAACATTTCAATGAAAAAAACTGTAAAGATCAGTGGTAGCTCAAAGTGTTCATAAAGTGCAGCCAAGAATACACATTCAAAAGAGTTTCAATTCCTCCCTTTTTAGAAATATAACAGTTAAATTGCCGACTGTGCCACGGACAGATGCGTTCAAAAAGTGCCACGCAGCACGCCTTCGAAGTGATGTCATACATCGTATAGAAGTTGCCATACGAATCATATGACGAGAAGGGGTGAATATATCACAGGTATTTGTAGGTTGAAGGATGTGGATAATTTTCCTTCGAAGGGTCGGCCCATCAGTATTGCTCACAATCTTCCTATCATGTCTGCTCTTCCTGTGAGGTGGGGAAGTTGTTAGCTAAGGGGCTAAAACCTCTCAGCTAGATGCTCTGTAGATTTCATAATACACAGACACGCATGCTACAACAAAATACAAATACACAAAATCGAGGGGAAAGCTTGGTAGTTGGGTTAGGGGTATTGCATTAGCAAGGTAAAGACATGCAGGAAATCAATCAGCCATATCACAGAGCATCAGCCAGATACATTATCAGCTAGTTAGTACCTAACAAGCTAAGGCACACCTAGGCCACAACAGCTACTTCTGCTGTATTATTTTCCACTACTGCGGCCTCCGTCTTGGATTCTATGACAACGTTGGAGTCAGCTCCTTCCTCGACAGTGGGTGTATCATTAGCTACTGGCTCCTCGGCCTTAACCTCCTCGGCGGCAGGTTCCTCTGGGGTGTCGGCAGCGGGGGCTTCTTCTGTGGCAGCGGGGACGGCATCATTGTCGGGGTTCTGAAAAGGGTTGATGTAGAGCTGTCTACTGGTCTGCAGGTTAGGTCTGTCTGGTGTGACTTGTCTGACGTGTCATAGAGTCTGTCACTATTTCCTGTTGTCTGTCACTATGTTCTGTTGTCTGTCACTATGTCCGTCCTGTTATCATTTGTTGATGTACCTCTGGTGCTTCCTCAGCTTTAGGCTCTGGAGCCTTCTTGGACTTCTTAAATCGTCCAAATAGTCGAGCAAAGAAACCAGCCTTTTTGACCTTGGGCTCAGCAGGGGCCTCTTCTGCGGCAGCTTCCTCCTGGACCTCTGGGGCGGCTTCAGGGGCGGCTTCCTCTGCTGGTGTTTCAGCGGGTTCGGTGGCCTCGGCAGCTGGGGCAGCAGCCTCTGCCTCAACCTTGGGCTCCTTGTTGGGGAGTGTTATTGCAGGAGATGGGAAATTACTAATTTGAGGGAGTTTTAGGAAGTTTTCAGGGGTATTTAGGAAGCTTTCACACTTGCTTTCTCCCACACACACAACACACACAAATTCCCATGTTTAACTGCCAGCGATCACTCTTTCTCACCTATACTGTGTCCAATAAAACGGACTTTAAAATCACACTAACGCTCACTTCGCACCACTCTACAAGATTGTAATGATATTGGTGAGGCATTATCGATGCATACAGTTCGTGGAAAATGTGTGTTCATGAACTGCTTTGGTTTGCCAAAGTAGATGAGAATGTGTCTTCTCCAGTGGCCGATAGTCAGAATTCGTGGAAAATTAATGATTCTGTGAAATATCTGAGTGAGCTCTTACCTTGGCCTTCTTCTTTCTTCTGAAAGAGTCCCTGATTTTGGAGAGAGTGCTTTGTCGTTTCACCGGTTCTCCCTTCTTTGACTCATCTTCTTTCTCCTTCTCACTCTGTTTCTCTTCTTTCTCCTGATCGAGGGATAAGGGCGGGGATTAGAAAACATGATTAAATATGCGGGTGATATGTCCTTGAATTCAGAGCTTGCAATAATCGGAGAGTATCATGAATCATTGAGAAAAAGACAAATATAAATCTCAGCTTAACATTCCACTACTCAAGAGGGAACCGACACACACTGATCAATTAGTGTGGGCCTACTTTTGCTTTCTTATTTTTCTTATTTTTCCCCTTTTTAGCCTTTTTCTTTCCCTTTTTGCTGGCCTGGATCAAAAAAGAAGTGAATCAACGGAAAGAGTAGCTGTACAGCTTGGTATATATGGGAAGAAGATCACAAGATTCACAATTATACACGCTCACAGACACAAAAGAAGACCACAATTCAATGCCCTGAACATCAGATAACGAGAATAAAGAAGTGGTGTGTGTAATGAAGAGAGAAAGACAATACACGATAACATACAGCCTCATCGGCGTCTACATCCTCTACCACCTCCTTCTCATCGTCCTTTTTGGAGTCCTTGTCTGCCTCACTGGGAGCGGTTTCCTTGGAAACGAATTAGAGTGTTGCCATGGTAACGCATGATGTTACCTATTACACATTTAATCTGCCAACCCGCATATATCTGATATATAGGACTAAATACTGCAGATGTGCATTCTACTAGAATTCTACTAGAATTTCTAGAACATTAGGATATGGCATAAATGACCCCTACTCTCGGATCCTCGGAATGCCTCAGGCTTTGGCTAGATTCCATCTATACGGTCTTTGAATATTTTAGCCCAACATTAATATCCTTACCCTCTCCCCAAGTAGAAAGGGCAGGGCTTCACGAACCTCCCCTCCCTCCCCTCCCCGAAAAGATTAAAGAAGAGATCACCCCCGACCTAAATGAAGAGTTCACAACCCCCTCCCTAAATAAAAAGTTTACACCCTTTCAAACAGCTCACCTCGACAGGTTCTGCCTTGGTTTCCTCTTGCTGTACGTCTGCTACTGGTGTCTCGTTATCTGCCTGTGAGGGGGGGGGGTGTCAAATGATAAGTTCTCATAGTTATCTGCTCCCCATCTGACCAAACTAGTTTGGTCAGATGGGGAGCAGATAACTTCTGGGTTGGCAACGATGTGGGGGGTCAAATGAGCTTGAAAAAGGAAAACAAGGAGAGAGATAATTAGACCTGTATCTCTCTGCTTGCCTCGTGGTCCACAATTCACGTGTCTTACAAGTTACAGTGGTTCAGATAAGGGTGAGGGAGGGCAGGTATACGGTTCATAGAAAATCACGTAAAATAAAGAAAGCTCGCATCGGGGCACACACTGACATCACAATAGACAGCTTGTACTATTCACACACTACTGATCACACTGACTTGGTACAACTTATACCGTACAAGCCATTGACACACGGTTAGTAATTCACACATACACACTACACACTGCATGCATATTGCATACTCTTCATACCATACTTCACAACTGACTGACTTCACGCATGCAGTTCACCCAATACCGGTGGACCGAAAAGTTCCATGACACTATTGGTAGAAACCCACCGGTTCGATAGTGGAGTTAGAACCTCCGTGTTCAAGATATGCTGCCAACATGATGATGGTGTGTATTTTGACACAACGTATGAACAATTCAAAGTGAAAGAAAGAAAAAGGAACGTTCTCGAAAGGAGGGGTGTGATTGAATCTAAAGTGGGAAGGGTGCTCTCCATATGGAACACTAGACACCCATTACATACGGCCCGTCTACAACTGTGTGTGACGTGTCATGGCGACTGCACATGTGTGTGTGACGTGTGTATCTCACAGAGTGTCAATTGCCCTCCTCCTCTATCTCAGAGGTTGGAACTGTGGCGGCCACCATGAGATGTAAATAATATGGAGGGGAGTGACACACATGTTATATATTGTGTAAATATTGAGGGGGATCCATGATGAGACACTCATGTTATGGAGGGTGGGAAATTGTACATGTCATATGTTATTGTGAGCCTGAGAAAAATGAACATGCATAATTTCGTGTGACTGAATGAATATAATGAATTATCCTATATGATCTCATTCATACAGTTTGAAGTGGCTGGTGATCTAAGGAGCTTTATTCTCCTAGTTCAATAAATCTAAATTCATCGTGCTGGGGGTTTAGGAGTTGGATCAGTCCTTCAATATACCCACATAATTCAACATTATATATTTTGTTTTATCCCACAATCCCTCTTGTTCTTCACTCTCTTGTTCTTCACTCATATTCCCGACTCATTCAGTATATCGTAGTATTATTATATTATATGCCAAGATAACCGTTACCAAAGTTTAATGAGGTACCTTAACACACAAACACACCGACGATTATATAGGGATACTATCCCTATAATAGTCTGTGTTTATAGTCCCAAATTATGGTCAGCTTTCTAAAAATTCGTTTCAATCACTTCTCGTCAGGTGACTCCATTAAATTTAAAATCCTCTCGTGACGCATGCTGACCTGACTTTCATCAAATTTCACTTGAATTGTGACGCAGGCTTTTTATTAAATGCCCAATCTAACACAACAAATCACTTGCCATAAGGTGGTAACCAATGTCAATGCGACATGATCAACTCGCTCTCTGTCAGTTTCTTTAGCTGATCATGCTACTATAATTATACAATTTCATAATGGTAGTTTCATTCAATCGCTCTCACTGTACTGCTGGAACACTCATCATTCTCTCACTGGAACACGCGTATCTCTTTCTCTCACTGGAACACGCGTATCTCTTTCTCTCACTGGAACACGCGTATCTCTTTCTCTCACAGGAACACTTGTCACTTATCTCTCTCTCTCACTGGAACACTTACGTTAGATCCCATTATCTTCTTAAAGCTGCTTCTAAGGTTACTGAGCGAACGGTTGACCTGGAAATGATAGCAAAGATATAGCAACAAAGCACAAAATTAAATGTATTTGAGGGCAAAAGATCAAAACAAGGTGTATATTTGATATCTGTGTCAGTATGGTTGTGTCTCAGTTCATTGTTTAACACATGTGTGTCAATACCATTTGACAGTTAGTCATACGATATGTCACGATTACAGTGACATTTGTCACACGAGACACACAGAGTAGTAGCAGACAGTTACACAATAGACTTCAATGTTAGTGTCACACAGCTAGGGTTACTGATCTGTCACGAATCACATTTTATGTCACAAATCGTTACAAGATTGTCACAGAGAGGAGGAGGATCTGTCTATCACAAGCTAATATCATGATATCGTCACATAGATCTATCTAAACTATATATAAAGTGTGGCACTATATACCTGTGAGTCTGATGGTGTGATGGTTTGGTAAGAAAAGAGGGCAGCTGTTATCGAGTGAGGGTTTTCTGTTACAGTTACGTCACGTGACAACTGTTCTCAGCCAATGAGCACCGTGTGATATAACTTGAGAGAGAGGGTATACACTAACACAGAAAGGGGAGTGAGAGTGGCTTGTTTAGAATAGGAGAGAGTGGGTGTTTCAAAAAAAGAGTTGGGAGAGAGAGAGAGAGAGAAAAGATTAAATAAGGCCCAACGAGATAACGGTATTCGATTACCGATTTAAGGTGAAGTGCAGACTTTACAGTGGTTTACGTGTCGCGTAGCAGGAAAGTTACAGACGGGGGTGTTCCCAATCAAGTACCGGCGAGCTAGACTGGCTGGATTATAGTGTATGACCTAACTTGTAACTTGGAAGGGTTTTTTAAATCGTTTCCCTATGGTACAATTTATAGAATCTAAGCAGAAAGTATCGTCGACCGTCGTGTTGAAACATATATGCACCAGAAGACCTGATAGGACAAGCTCTAACTGTGTACTAAGCGGGTTGACGGGCGCCGCGTTCAAGTGCTAATTACTCAGCTTGTTCAGACTCTCAACAGAATGAAAAGAGCAGGGGAGAAAGTAGAACTGGAGTAATGAGTAGTGTGTCAACTTGTTCCAAAAGTAAGGAACTTGGAAGTTGAAATGGAGATCTAGCTGGCGCCTTAAAGGAACTTGATTATATAGTTATACAGAAGTGAGGAAAGCACTGTATGGATTCTTTCTCTCTCTACTAAAGTCAACGGCAAACACAGTTGGCGTACGATACCATAAATATCAGTTCAGCACTGTATGGATCTCTCCTTTCCGCGCCCTACGTCAAGGCAGGGAGTACTAAACTAATGTATCGCTCTCACTTTTCTCAAAGGGGATAAAAGTGAGAGACATACTTTTACTAAAAAACCTTGTTAGAGGGGATCATATCAGTATTCCCTTGGGACCATATATCAGAGAGAAAGGAAGATTGAGATATTTTTTTGAAACTGAGCAGCGTCCTTGCTGGCTGCTCTTCGATATTATCGCACTGCACCGGTGTTATTGTCGGAAAAAATGGAGAAATAAAAAGTTCCATAGGTACATACGGGATTTTGATTTTGGACCTTAACACTTCTCACCCATCAATGTAGTTGTTGTTGAAAATATGTAGCATGTTAATGTATGTACATGTACTAACTTACACCTGATTTGTAACAGTTGCTCTCTCTCTCTCTCTCTCTCTCTCTCTCTCTCTCTCTCTCTCTCACATCTCCCAAACAAGTAATGCACAGTAGCGTTTCAAAGGTGCCCCAAATGAATCTACTTATAAACTATAGAGACTCACTTTGTTTGAGACATGCTCATACGATCTACGACAAGACGCCAATTTGCTGTAACAGTTAACCATATTTTCGTTTTCTCAGTGCAGTGCTAGGTGAAAGAGTAAGAGAGTGATGGAGAGATAGTCCAGGGTCCAGAGAGAGAGAGAGAATGAGAGAGAGAGAGAGGGAGAGGGAGAGAGAGATGTCGACGTGTGTAAGAAGTACGTGTGTCACGTCTCCAGCTGTAGAGACCTATAACTCGTACGAGCTCGCTCTGTTCTACTCGTTCGCGGTAAGAGATAGAGAGAGGGGAAACTCAAGCACCCCAGCAAAGGAAGACACAGTGTACAATAATGCCGTGAAACAACGAAATGTTTTGCCGAATTCACGGCTTGGGACAATAAACCACTTTAATCAGGAAGCCGGATAGTAAGTCTCCGGTGTCCAAAAACTACTGTAGGTATTGGACACCCGAGACCATATTATCCGGCTTCCGGGTGGGGGTGTTAAAGCACGTGTAAAACGTACAAGAAATAGAGAGAAGGAGAGAGAGAAGGAGGGAGAAAGAGCAACCATTTCAAATCAGATATAAGTACATGGAATATCATCAACTGACACCCGGCGGGCAAGTGGCCGAGTAAAGTGTAAGCGAAACAACAACGAACTGGCTGCGCGTCCCGCAACGTTGCGCATGTGAATCTCTCCGGTGAGATCGTTATGCGCAACCAATGCGCGACGCGCAGCCAGTTCGTTGTTGCTTCGCTTTCACTTTAGTCAGGTTTATGGCTTAGACGCTTTTATGTCCCAAATCCAAGTACCGTATGTAAATTTGTCTTTTTTAAATTTTAATATTTCGACAATAGCACCAGTGCAGTGCGACTCTTTAAGAGTACTCCTCTTTAAGGGTACACCTAGCGTTTTTAAACATCGTTTGCCCAACCAAATGACTTCATAATACTCACAAGAGTTTAGCACATATAAAATGGACGTGAAATATGCAAGGATAGCCTTAAACTCATGGCTTGTGACAATAAATTACTTTAATCAGGGCGGAGGCCCCCTAATCAGGAAGCCCCAGTAATGTATGCATGTGGGGATAAAATCTTCTAATTCTCTCTCGGAGACCGATCATCTCTAACAAAGAGCGCACTACGAGAGCGGCGACTAGCGAAAGCCCTAGCAGAAGAGTCCATCGTCTCTGCTCTCTCTCTCTACTCTCGATCTCCTCTCGCTCTCTCTATCTCTCTCTAACATAACCGCGTCATTCTCTCAATCCTCACAATTAGAGGGAACGAGAAGGGAGAGAGGAGAGAGAAAGGAGAGAGAGAGAGAGAGAGAGAGAGAGAAGAGGAGATGAGAGAGATGAGAGAGAGAGGGGGGAGAAATTTGAGATCACTACACAGTGTCTGTGAACGGGGAGGGAAACCAAAGGGGAGAAGAGAGGCCCCCCCCCCCCTGCGCCGCGACGCAATTGGAGAGACTAAAAATTTCCCCTTTCTGAGTTACGCCAACTGGTTTTCCGTGAGGATTAGGTAACACTCTGTAATGGTACAAAGGGTGTTGTGTGCTATAATAAACAATGTGTGTTACTAATTGTCTCTCAACCCCCCCCTCTCCCCGTAGTGGAAAAGAAGAAAGGAAGAAAGAAAAGAAGCCGGGTTGCAAGAAAGAAAAAAGAAAAAATAAAAAAAGGGTCAATTTCCAGAGCTGCCCATTGGTCTCTTAGGCTAACAACCGGGTCCATTCACCAGTTAGTGAAGGAGAGAGAGAATTGAGGAAAAGAGAGAGGAGACGAGAACAGAGAAAAGAGAAGAGGAAACAAAAGAAAGAAAGAGATTACTGCCACAAAAAGGGTGAATTCTGGTAATGTTTGTGAATATATCACATCACCCCAATATGTCAGTGGATGCAACATGTGTAACAGGCGTTCTCTGAAGTGAAGGGGAGGGACATAGATACATTTTACATCAATCACCCTCGGCCCATCCGGCACATGCGGGGCCATCGGCAGGCATCACATCCCATATGGCGGGACATTAAGAATAAGACAGGCATCCCGGAATAACGGCATTTAGCCTGGCCATATCGGCCATACGGCACGGCCATCATCGGCATCGGCCATCGGCATTAAGGGAACATTCCTAAGAAAATACCACGTGACATGTAGGGCAGTGCTCCATTGGACTTATTACTAAGTCAACAAACACTCACATGTGTGCACCCCTGCTGCTCTCTCTCTCTCTCTTTCTCTCTCTCTCTCTCTCTCTCTCTCTCTCTCTCTCTCTCTCTCTCTCTCTCTCTCTCTCTCTCTCTCTCTCTCTCTCTCTCTCCCTATCTCTCCTTGTTTCCGGTCTCCCTTGTTATCTTAACTGCTCCACAGATGCGACGGACCTCTTCCCCTTCTCAGGGTAATGACAGAATAAAAAGGGCTGCACGCGGTGACAAATTAGCAATAGAAGAACTGATCAAATTGGGGGACTAGGAAGTCGTCGGCTGGTTGGTGCAGTTACAGTCTATGGAAAGCTACTAAAACCACGATTTCAAATCTTTCAGCAGTATTTTCTGGAGAGAAAAAGTTTACTTCCTCGACCCTCGTTAAAAGTCAAAACTCAAAACTGGTACTCTAAAACATTTACCTTAATCCTGTTCTTTATCGAGCGTGTTAACACAAACACGCAAGGAAGGTATAGTTTAACGTACAACAGCAACATGTGTGATAACACATAAATTTAGATGGAGGTCTTGGCTTAATGGCTCTGTGTCCGGGACGTGCAATTGGTCAAGGTGGTGAAAGAAAGCTTTAGAGGTCCAGGCACGAGATGAACACAATATGAGTTGGTGGTCTCTCTCTCTCTCTCTCTCTCTCTCTCTCTCTCTCTCTCTCTCTCTCTCTCTCTCTCTCTCTCTCTCTCTCTCTCTCTCTCTCTCTCTCTCTCTCTCTCTCTCCCTCCCTCTCACTCTCTCTCTCCCTCTCTCTCACTCATTCCCTCTATCCAGTGTACACGCCTAGTAATATATTATGCGTAGGCTTTTCCGGCTCTCTCTCTCTCTCTCTCTCTCTCTCTCTCTCTCTCTCTCTCTCTCTCTCTCTCTCTCTTTATGTCAGGCATTATCATTATGTGCATGGAGCGCAGGAAATCTCTACTGAGAGGGAGGGAGGGAGAGAGATAGAGAGAGTGAGAGAGTGAGAGAGAGAGAATTATATATTAGAGGGAAGGAACCGTTATATAGACAAAGTGGTCATGTAGGTCCTGGCCACTAAGCGATGTCCACCGCTCCTAAATATAACTCAGGTGCAGCAGTTGGTGTAGAATTAGGATAAGGAGGGAGATAGAGGGATAGAGAGAGGGAGTGAGAGAGAGACAGAGAGACAGAGAGACAGAGATATATTGAGAGAAAATAGAAAATAGGACACAGTACATGTGTTGTAACGCTATAGCGTTTCTCTCTCTCTCTCTCTCTCTCCCTCGCTCTCTCCCCCCCCCCCTCTCTCTCTCTCTCTCTCTCTCTCTCTCTCTCTCTCTCTCTCTCTCTCTCTCTCTCTCTCTCTCTCTCTCTCCCTCCCTCTCTCTCTCTCTCCCACTCTTTGATAACCAGCGATATTTATCACGAATTCGAGGCCAGCTGACGGCACTAGCTGAAGGAACTCACGAACACAAAGTCCAGATTACTTTATAATCAGGGTAGCAAGGTAGCCACTGTTCCAATGTATTCCCTTTCAAAAAGTTTAAAAATATAACCGCAGTAGCTTGGGTGCAACAAGGAGATTAGATAATATAGAGAGAGGCACAAATGGTTCTTTGGTACATATGAGATGGTAAAAAGGTGTTCTACATATTACATCAAACGCCTAATTTCTCTGCGTGACAGTCGTGACAAACTTGTTGGATGCACAAGAAAAAGAAAATAAGCCACACAAATCCTCACACACGGACACGTAGTATACGCTGCTGTATCACCCTTGAAGGACTTCCTCCTCGCTCCCTATTGGTCCATTATGATCACGTGATATTTAACAAGCGCTCCTATTGGTCAATTTCCTCATCCATATATCTGGGTGTTGACGACCGGTGCTTCTTCTTCGGCCGTGTGAAGTGTCAGTGGTAAAAGGTGGGGTGAACAGAGAGAGAAAGAGAGAGAGGGGGAGGAGAAAGGACGAGAAGGAGACAGAGAAATAATGTATATCTGATCAACAAGAGGAGAGGCAAAAAAGAAAATCAATATCATCTCTTGCAATGATGGCTAAAAATTGCTTCATGAGGGGATATAATATCGGCAAACTATGAGAGTAAAGAGCGGGAATTAGTGAGATAGGGGGCGGAGAACCCTTGAGGGCTGAGAAAATGAGGAAGGATGGTGAAAAATAGAAGGGTGGAGACTAAGAGAGTGAGAGGGAGGAATAATGTATTCATATAGCATAACCTTCTATCACATATGCACATAATATATGTACAGCATACTCTCTCTATCCCTCCCCATCTTTCCCTCTCCCTCGCTCTCCCTCACTCCAATCACAAAAGAAGGCGAGAAAGGAGTGAGAGAGAGAGGGGACTCTGAGATATCATTTTATATTTCAGGGACTGAGGTGGTATAATATCGAACTAGCTGAAGAGAGAATGGTCTAGAAGTAAATCACACTGTGTCAGATGCGATGTGAGGACCAGATGGGTTGGGGGACGGGAGAGATGGGAAGGAATGGAGAACGATCAATTACTGCAGCGAGAGAAATAATATTGATGGATATAAGATAGGGAGAATATGTCGAGAAAAAAGAAAGAGAGCGAGAGAGGACTGATGTTGAACTCGAAGAATAAGATAGCCAGGAAAAGTTAGTGGACACGTGTCTAGCTGGTGGCAGCAGTGCTCAGACGCTCATGTACACACATGATGAGCCCGTGTGTGTTTTACCGAGAAAGACAGTCTAGGGATCTGTGTTGATTTTAAATGTCAAGACTTCAGAGAAAACCCAGAAAAAGTGCATCAATACAAAAGGGCTTCTTTGCACCCCGCCCATTTAGTAGCGGGATGACGTCAACGCCTTGCATGGATAAATCCAAGAGAGAGAAAGAGAGAAGAGGAAGAAGAAATTCAATAATCATGTCAGAGCTATTACGAGTGATATTAAGTTGGATTTTGATCTCCCTAAACATTCCTAAACTCGTAATCGTTTCCAACTTGAGGGTATCTTCTGTATTGAATAGCGAACTGCCGCGTATATTTAACAAACAATGACTTGTCTAACTTGGAACTGAGATCACATGCACAGAGCTATGTACACGTCTAGTAAACGAAACATAAAACATGAAACAAACGAGAAATACGAAACATACGAAAACGGTTTAAGATTGTAGATCATTAGGCCGGGATCTAGACATACAACCATAACATAAACATCTTGGGATCTAGACAAATATGGGATTTAGACAAATTATGCTGCTGTTTTGGGGGTCAATTGATTCAGCGGAAATCATTCACGCCCACCATGATTATCATTCTAGGTACTTTACCTTTCGTCGTGACTTCCTGCCCTTCTTTCCTCCCTTCTTCAGGGGTCTAACAACCGTTTCTTCAGTTATAGTCACGATAACTTCCTTATCCCCCTCTATGAAGACCCTCTTGGATTTCTTGATGGTCCTGTCCTCACCAGGTTTTATGTTCTCTCCGTCCTTCTTCTTCTTCTTTTTTCTCCGCTCTTCCGCGGCCTGAAATTCATCAATTTAAGAACAAATCACTTTGAACGCTTGATGAATGAGTTTTATGAAATCTAAATCGTATAGTGTCAAATTCTTAATGTCATGTTTGTCACGTACGTCAACAGTGTCGTTATGTCGTCGGAGGGTCTTCAGATAATCCGGATCAACCGTTTTCAGATCAGCAGCCACTGCATTCAGCTTTTCAATCTTCCTATCTGACATATTCCTAACCTTGCCTCTATCGCTACTAGACGTAGACGACTTGCTTCCTTTATTGCTTCCCTTACTCATCTTCCTCTCGTGCTCCTTCACAACTGCCTGCAGCTGTTCCTCAGTTTTCCCAACGTCACCAATGACAACCACCTCCCCTCCCTCCGATAGTAGACTCTTATCATCCAGAGTTCGGAGGTCATCCGCAGAGTTCTTCTTGTTGTTCAGGATTTTATCTGTTTCGGTCTGAACAGCTGCAGGTGGTAGGTGATGCAGAACCTTGTTGTTGTCTGAATCTGAGGATACGTTCTCCTTGGAAGGAGAGGTTTTCTCCGGAGAGTTTGACTTCGAGGAACTGCTTGAGGACGATGAACTATCTTTTTCTGGTGAACTATCTTTTTCAGGCGAGCTTTCTTTTTCTGGTGATTTTTCTTTTTCTGGTGAACTATCTTTATCCGGCGAGCTTTCTTTTTCCGGCGAGGCTTCTTTTTCCGGCGACTTTTCAGCCTCAGGAGTTGCCATAACCATCGCTGCAACAGGAGCAATCTCTACAGCAGCGACTGGTGGAGGAGAGTCCTCTTTTTCGGGAGTAAATCCTCGCTCAGGAGACGATTCTGGAGAGGGGTCTTTTTCTGGAGAAGTGTCTTTTATCAGTTCCTTCTCGGGCGATGACTCGGGAGTTGATTCTTTCTCTGGCGAGTCCTCTTTTGCAGGAGAGTCGTCTTTCTCCGGTGTCCCTTCTTTCTCCGGCGACCCTTCTTTCTCAGGTGACCCTTCTTTCTCTGGCGATGATTTCTTGTCAGGTGATCCATCATCTTCACTATCGGACGAGTCTGAGGAAGAAGAACTGGACGAACTGGACGAGGACGAAGATGATGAGGATGATGAAGAAGAAGAAGAAGAACTGTCGTCATTGTCAGATTTGTCGGGACTGTCAGTCACAGCCTGGTCAGTGGAATGTAGATCAGAATCAGCAAATAATTAAAATCTCAGCAAACTGAAACTATGGACAATATGGCGGAGAGAAATTAGTTGTGTCTCCCACCTAACTGGTGGCGCCAGATCCCTTTTTGATCAAGATCGCTGATCGGGTCGGCGCCGCCAGACAGCCCCTCCCACTATGTGGGGAGAATATAATGGTGCCTCCTACTAACCTGAGGGGGTGTGGTAGACTCGGTTTCTCCGTTAGCAGCATCAGATACCTCCTTGGACATATCTGAAACAGTAAACACATGCAACTTAGCACACACTACACTGGGAGAAGACAGCAAATTGGTGACCTAAAGTACAAGTCGGCAGTGGTTAATTCAGTTCTTGGCAAGAACGTTTTGCAACTATTTGTTACTAAGCTATGAAAAGAGTCAAGTTTGTGCCAATAATTGGTACAAGATACAATTTCACCTTTTTCAGAAACTTTGGTATGGTTTTCGGCAATTAAAATTAACAACGCTTACCGTCACTGGTCTGTCCCTCTGTCGTAGGCTCCTCAGACATCTAAAAACACGAGGGAGAGAGAGATATGAAATAAAGGGAGAGAGGAACATACATTACACATAGAGAGTTAGAATTCAGGGGCTTTCCAAAAATGAGTTTGCGGTTGGGGTGTTTCTAATTAAAAGTATAATTACGGAACTCATATAAAAAACTGCCGCACAGCACGGCGACTGCTGCAGTAACTCTAAATCGGCAGGCCAATTGCAGCTCTACAATAATCAGAAAAGTGCTCGACACACACACAAACATACCGAGGATTCTTGTTTTAATGATTGAAGATTGGCCTTTGTGGTTTTTGGTAGCCAATCTTTTGGGGCGGATAATGGTGCAACCATAATCAAAGAAGACTGAACAAACGTGCTGTTTGAATTGTAGTGTCTGTACTCCACGCTGTATGCCTCTAACTCAATTAGTATGGTGCACTTTTTAGTCGGCTAAAAATGTTTTTCTAACACATTATTCCTCAATGTCTCCCTCTCTTTCTATCTATCTCTCTATTTATTTCTCTCTTCCAAATTCTAAGTCCTATGCTTTCTTCTCTCAGACACAAATAATATCCACTATGTTTCTCTCTTTAGCTGTCAGTTTCAATCGGCCCCGTTTAGCAGCACAAAATACTAAATTAACACAAAAAAAACTCCCACGAAATTAAAACAGCGAACAGAAATTGATGTGAGTGCATCAAAGGCGTGTCTTTATCCCGAATTACCAAAACATGAAAAATATACCTGGTTATTGCAGCCGTTTCCCTTTTTGATTGAACCTTGATGAAACAAACCAGTCATAGTTTGGGGATAACTCAACGGGACGAGAACCAATATACGAAACGGTCCTATAACGAAACAGTGCAAAAATGGTCCATATAATATGTTTCTCTCTCTCCCAGTTTCTTTTCTCTTCCAAATTTAGCACCAAGCTTAATGAAGGGAAAAAATAATTCGAACCGCAACTCTCAGCACACACAGTTTCAATGTGACTTAACGATTTAAGCGTCTGATTTACCTCAGTGACAATACAAATCACTGAATATAGGTATCAGCCGCACAGCTCAAGGAGAAATAAAATTGAAGAAAACGATAAACCACATTAGCAAAATGTTGCCTGATAGGTTTTCAAACGTAGCTTCGGTTTTATAGCGACAGGTATGACACCTCCACGACTGCATAATCCCAATGCGTGGCAGAAATAATATAGCCTATAAAAAACCTGAGTCATTCATTACAGAGCTTCAGATAGTTGTCTATATACGTCTTCCATTTCCCGTTCATGTTCCTCTTCAAGCCGTTTCCGTCTCGCTCTCTCCAAGACCAATTCCCGCTCCAATTGAGCCACTTCTAGATCACTCACACCTCCCCTGCTGGGTGGTCTAGTGGTGAGATTCATCTGTACTGCCCGTCTGATTTCACCCAGTTCAAATATAATGGTGTTCAGGGTTCCCTCAGTTGACCTCCGTAATTCTGCAATCTCCTCTGCTAGCTGGACCTGGTTCATCCGCACTCTATCCACCGCCAACACTAGCCCACCTTGTTGAGTAAGGGAACAAAGCTCACCCCTGTTTTCTTGTACTACAGGAGAGATGGGAGGTAAGATGCTGGTGTAGTGGCTGTAGTCCTGTGCATCTACAGGGGGCTGGAACACCCCATCAAATGTATCGGTGTCAGGAGTCTGGGAGCGTTTGATTGGTTCCTTGCCCCGTGGGTGGTCGGGATGCCCTCCCATCACTCATTCTATACACACAGAAGAAAGCAACACAAAGACTCACAAAGTTTTGCAGTCTGCAGCAGATTTATGTGTGTTGCATGTGTAAGCCTAACTAGGGACCCATACTGCTGCACTGCCCGCCGGCCTTCTTCCAGTGTGGCGGTACACAATAATAAAATGATCTTTCACTCTGAATGAATAGAGGGAATTAAATGGTACATGGCAACGCCAAATACAGTATACAATGGTATAAAATGTGTGAAACATGATAATATTTCCTCGGAGATCTTGTGCAGTACCACACACACATTTAAAGCATGCCCCTATCAAAAGCTGGTCTCTCTAATAACAGACAACAGTCCTATATTACACGTGTCTTGTTCCTAGTTTCAAATTGTAGTCGTCCTATCAATAACAGCAGTCTTTTTCTCAATATCACTTGCATTTATCTGGCCACCATTTTCAGTGTTTTGTCCATTTTTATTTGGGTGGTTCACGTCCTCAACAGCGGGATGCTCGGTAGGTGTAACGTTTGCGAGGGATTTGCAGCACGGTAGTTTCCCAAGAACGGCTGATATCACCCGATCCAGTGGTTTCAGAGATCTCATCCACTCGGGGAGGAAGTACCAGCTTTTCAGCATCGGTGGTAACCTGAATATAGGGGGGTGGGGGTCATAAATATAGTTTCTAGTCTCCAAAGTAGGACTCTGTATCTAAATATTCTTTCCCATTCTCTCAACCTCACCCTCCTTATTGACTTTGGCAAGTATCCTCCCTATTTCTCAACCTCACGCTCCTCAACCTACCAGTGTGGGGCGTGAGTCTGGATCAGGGTTAGAGTGACAATGAAGAGGACAACCAGGAACACAAAGCCAACCACTGCCAGAAGTAGAGCTGTGGAAATGAGAGACAGGCCGAGAAGGGACATGGGTAGGAGTAGGAAGACAAGAAGTAGGTACACAACGGCAAACCATCTGGGGGAAGAAGTTAGTAGATTAGAGTTCTCAGTTTTACCACTCGGCTCAATTTTAAGTATGAAAATAACATGATTCATGAAGTCATGGTATTTCACAAGGGTGGTCTGGTATGACTATTGACTAGCAACTTGAGAGCAACTTACCTATATTTAGCAGTGGTGGTTCCCAGGAATTTGGCACCGGCTAATGGTAGCCTCCTGGTAAAGGGAATAGGGAAGAACACTAGAATACCAAATATATTGAACAACAGATGACACACCTGCGGAGAAGAAGGGAATTGTTAAATCAAAAGTAAAAATATGATATATTGAAGCTGCGAAATAGTAGTGCTACAAACAACTACAGATCAGAATAACTGAAGTAGCAGAGCAGCTCGTCAAGTCTAACTTACCGCTATTTGTACTGCCTCTTGTCGTGAGGCTGGATCTGATGCCATGGCTGCCAACATTAGAGGTAGTTGTAGTACCGATATTACTGCCCAGAGTTAGGGGGTACATTCTCTCCAGACTTAATCACACCGATGCCCACCAGGGGTGTGAGGGTAGATGTAAAGACACTTGAGCTTTGTAGTAAGAATGTCATTACCGTTCCGATAACTAAGGAATATGTACCTGAAATGAAGGGAGGTATTTAGTGGTGGAATACCTTTTTAGAAAGAAAGAATTCTTTGCTTTCGGATATATTTGGCGAGCTCTACTGGACAATGTGAGTGACTTGAAGATTGGTGCTTTATCTTACCCAGTAAGTGGTTTGAATGGTCCCGGTAGATTACTGTTGATATTCTTCTTCAGTTTCCCCGCTACCTGAACCCATTAGGAGAGATTGGAGGATCTTAACGAGAACGGTCAGACAGAGGATCAACATGACGAGACTGATGGCGAGGAGTAATAATCCGGTCAGGAACGTCACTCAGACCTGGTGGGAGGATGAGGAGGGTTATATACTGAATGTAACATACTCTCTGTCACTAGATCTTATTTTTGGGGATCACCACACGAATTATCTTAGTTGGACAGCACGAATCTGTAGATCAGTGTCCGTGTAGAATTCCTGCATGAATCTATGCAATGGCTTCATCTAATAATAGTATAGACTATAGCATATATATATATTCTACTATAATAGCACAAATGTGTATACAATTGCTGAGTCTATCGCATATTAGGGAATGCTCTAACGGGTATAATGGTTATCGCACTTTCAGGAAAGACTGTCCCAGTTTACAAAAGCCCCACAGCTTTCTCTCAAGGAGAGCACTCCACTTTGTTATCTCATCACACCGTTATCGCATTAAATACTCACAACCGGAAGCTTAAAATAGAGCCATCTCAGGTTATGTGACCAATATGTTTCAGTGACCGCGAGAATTGAGCATTTCAAATGAAGTACGTTTCCAGGAATAATAACATGAACTTTTGGAATAATATGACTGACTTTACCTCGGTTAGAAAAAAGGAATCTGCAGTCCACTAACACATCACTGTTCCTTGCATCAGTACAGATCTTCATAAGAGTCCTGTCATTCCACATATCACAGAGAGTCTTATTGTAGCCGTTCTCATTTTCTGCACAATGCTGTAAAACAGAGCTGAGTTAATACACAATATTTAGGGATCTTTTGGAGTTGGAATTTGTTTGGAGCTGATAAGTAAACTAATACTTTCTAAAGAACTTGATCCTATTCACCTACCGCGGACTACCTACTATTGCTATTTTGTCGAGGACAGTCTTGGTGTCCATCTGTATGATCAGTGTGGTGAATGGATCAGTCAGGACGGAGAAGAAATCAGGACTTTCCTCCGATGGCTCTGAGTCAATGCCGCTCACAATGACGTGACTGAGCCTCTCGATAGGGTGGAATATCGCCTCCAGTGGCAGGAATATCGATACACACAACCAGTTGAAAACAATCGTGAACTAGAAACAAGGAGAGGGAGAGATGAATAATGTGGATTTGGTATAACAGTGTCTCACGGGAAAGATTATAAAGCATTCATTCCCGTGATACCACTAAAGCTTTTTCAATAGTCACTTGACTTGTTCACACTGGTTCTTCTCCATGGAATTCTTACCAGTTGCCCCTGCGAATGCCCGTCTGAATTGCTTTCTGTCCATGGACTGTCCCAGACTGACGATGGTATTGGTGACTGTTGTCCCAATATTGGCTCCCATTATCAGGTTTACAGCTGGTCGCATCTCAATAACTGGGAGATTGGGTTAGTTACTGAGTGGGAGGTTGTTGAATAAGGGGTGGAAGGAGAGGGAGATTATAGTTATTCGACCTTTCAACCTACAGCATAGAGAGTATCAATGAAAATCGCCAATAATAGATCCATTCATAGCCATTCTAAACTCTCTAATCCCACTATACTTACTTCCTGCTGCCACCATGCTGACAATGATACTAGAGGATGTAGAAGAGCTTTGAACCAGCACCGTCACTATCACCCCCATCATCAGTCCTACTATCGGATTCTGCATTATCTCAGCCTGACTAAACGCCTGGGAAGTTGGGATGGAGTTACAAGTTGTAACTTACAAGTGGGAATCTCGGGAAGCCTGGGAGGGATGGAGTTACAAGTGGAAGTTTGGGTAGTCTATGGTAGGAGAAGGGGCAGGAATTCAATATCATTTGAAGAAAAGACGGAGTTTTGTAGCACTATGACGTCACTCGTGACGTAACAAAGATAAGCTGGTGGTAGTAAATTATGGGTGTCCTCAATTCTCAAATCTGGTTTTTCTAGACGTACAGGGTCTGGATAAATTAGGTTGGTACTGAGACTAGACAAGATAGCAGTCATGTACAAACCAAGAACCCCCTCCCTCCCCCGGGTGCAGTTCACTTCAGACTGTATTTTAATTACCTTGCCGGCTTTCTTTCCTCCGAGCAGCTGGAATGCATTTGAAAGAAAATCGAGGGAACAAACAAAAAAGTAGAGAGAGCACAAAGCCAACAGGATCCTCCCAACAATCCAAGCTATTGTCAAAGCTTTCTCTCCCTCTGTTTTCTCTGTCCAATGAACACACTCTTCCTCTTCCTCGATGTCCTGAGTGACATCCCAGAAATCTTCAGTTCCACCTCGCCGTTTCCTTGGTAACGATTCCTCTGCCATCCTCAGATAGCTGGACCTCCTTCTGCCCTGTTGGAATCCATCTGGAACACCTTCCTCAACCGTGGCCGGGTTCCTGAATAGAGAGAGAATGGGGTTAGTTGGAGTAACTAATAACATACAATACACTCGGTGTGCTATAAGCTATTCTTGCCTAAAGGTGAGAGCCAGGGAGCTGTTCGTTCTCAGCATATTGGTTAAAACCCCTTCTGCTAAAGACGGTACAATACTGGGTGACGCGTGACGGACAATTGAACTGAGAAACAACCAGACGCCTTGGATAGTTCACTCATATCAAATATCAAGCAACAGGTTATGCGAACAGGCATGCCCTAAATCTTTAAACAGTTTACCAACAAACTTAGTTCAGTGGTCACTGCAGATTGCAGTACATTCTGCTATTGTCCCGATGGAAAAACGCAAAAATATAATACTCAAGTGATGCAGAGAGATCGAACTGTACAATTAGGATTGAGGGATTCAGGGCGGTTCTCTCACACACCTACAATATTTAGGGGTCACATCTGTAATAACAGACGTGTGTGACAAAGATGATCACGTTTGAATATATCTAACAGGCCTATAGTTGGTCTTGCAGCTAACGCCAAACAGGCCCTGCAGAGTCGATCAGAGAAAAGGAGACAACAATCTTAAGCCCAGTCATGGTCATTTGAATTCGAGCACTCTTCGCAGATTTAGGGACATGATATACCCATTGAATCATAATATGAAGGGGGTTGGTGCAAACATTCCACACCTCTCATTTCTCGATATAAATATGGTACCTACCTTGACAGGAGAGAATCTACAACAACAATTAGAAAGTGTATTGAAAGAAGCCCCACAAATACTTCACGAGTACAAAACATATCCAGACAAACTGACAAACCGCACATACAAAAGACAAAACATCTGATAATAATAATAATAATAAAAATCCCTACCTTATGAAAGTTCCATCCGTCATTGCCTGGAATTCCTCTGGTACCAACTAGTTGCTACTGAGCTATCTGGGTTGAAAGGGACAGGTAGTAGGTACTGGATAGTACTTTATCAGGGAACGAGCAAACTGAAGATGGAGAATGGCGAATGCCAACCAACAATAAAATATGGCAATCAAGTCCTGGTGGGTACGCGTTATCTTTATCGCCCACTGTCTCCGTTTCTCCCCTCCCTGTCCTCCCCCTCCCTCTCTGTTGCCCTCCCCTCCCTCTCTGTTGTCCTCCCCTCTCCCTCTCCGTCTCTCTCCCTCTCGTCCATCTCTCTCCTTCTCCCTCTCTTTCCTCTCTCTCCGTCGCCCTCCCCCTCCTTGTTTCGTCAGTACACTGAGTGCTTATCACCTAATCACCTCATTCTCTCTCAAATCCGATTATTCAAGGAAACCAAGGTGGCTCCTGCATCTCCAACCCTCCCTCCTTTACCGAACCTCCCCAATTCATGGCGATAACGGGACATTGAATAATATTATTAATTAAGAAATGGCACATTATCGGGAGAAAGTAAGTGTGATAAAGTGTTAGAATTGCAGAAATAGGTGAAATCTATGGGTTTCTGGGGAATCTTGCACCACGCACGTCGCCAAATCTTGCAGCGACATATCCGCCCGCCCCTGCTAAGACCAGGACTCTCATTATCATTGTTAACAATCATTGAGTAAGGTCAGGTCTATTAGGCCAATGCTCTAACCACAGTTCTCGCGCTTTGAAAGAAATGAGAATTATATAGGCTCAGGCCAATGCTCTGACAGGATCAAGTCATCATGAAGAAATCTAGCGTATTTGGAACGAGATGAACTTCAAAACAATACGACGCATAGTTCTTAGATTAGATGAAAAATAGTGATCGTTGAGTCGCTACTGTTGAAATATATGGAGGAGAGAGAGAGGGAGGAGAGAGAGAGGGGAGGGAAAGAGAGAAAGAGGGAGAGAGAAAGATAGAGAGGTGAAGAGAATCTCGTTCCCGGTTCCAAGGTCATTACTCGAAATCGGGTTAATCTACGACTCGCACACACCATATGGCCCTGAATTTCAACCATAACATCATTCAACACAAACAGTACTGAAAAAAGAACAGAAAATGTGACTGATGGAGGGATCAGGGTGGCAGCAGACAACAGATCGAGTTTGTCGATCAAATGAAGAAAATGAAACGTGAGATGAAAACTGGGTAGCTGACTTGAAATGAGCTTTCGTGAGGTGCAATTCGTATTAACTATTGTAGCTTTCGGGAATATTGCTATGAGTCCATGGCCAATACCCAATTTTACGGTCGTGAGTCAGAAATCTCGTTCCCGATCTCACCAGATCATTTTGCATCCGTCACACTTTGGGAGTCTGGTGACGTAGACCTTGCGCGCGGCGCGTCTAATTAAGGCAATCACACAATTGTCAGTTGACAAAGTACAATCAAGAAATACACTGTGTACTATTTTACACACAACAACTGCAACTCAAGTCATGCCACTGCTACAGCAGCTAAATTGGGGGTGTACTGTGCATTTGGTGATCGATGACCTGTCCGACCGGTTTATCACTTTTGTGTAGGTTCATATTTGGCATTGCACATGTTGACCTTGCCATCACCTCTCTCTTTCTATCAGAGAAAGTGCATCTCTCTTTCTCTCCCTCTCGGGACGCGCCCTTAGTACAAGTGTGCAGTGTGCCGACTTCTCAGAAAACCACTTTTCAACCAACCATGGTATGCAAGACGACAAGCAGTTTAAGCAAACAAATTCAGGATGTCGTGTATCACACGGCGTGCCTGGTGAAACTTTAACACGACCTAGCATGCTACGGGAAACCACCACTTGTACGTGGTAGCTGAGGGTCTACAGAATGGCGCTACGGTGCGGGAAAAAAAATTCCATTGCCTAAAATCATTTTTTTTTACTTTTATTTGATTTGGGTCAAAATTGGCTATATTAAACGTGGTCCCGAAAAATCCATAATGACTTAGCACACGAAATATGTCACCCCCACCTATTTTTGCACGTAGAATCGATTGCCGTTGAAGTCGAATCTCTAAAATGACTGTAAATTGGTCAAAAGTTGATTTTTTACCATTTTTGGAGGTTTTTGGCCCCTAAACCATTGAAAACGTTGAGATAGGAATTTGAAACTAGTGCCAATCGTTAAAATGGTCATTTTTCTACCAAGAACCAAGTTTTCGTGTATATCCGATTTATGGTTAGATTTGGGCAAATTGTTGAAATCTGCCAACTAGGAGAACCGTAGCTTGATTTTTTCCTTTTTTATATTTTGGCATTTTTGACAAACTTCTGATTGAAATGGCCAGTCGGGACCATGCTTAAGTTGTTTATGGGACAATTTTCGACTAAAATCCAAGATTTCATACCAATCCAATAACAGATCGTTGATTTGTAGAAAATTTAAGTAGGCAAAACGGTCAAAATAAGCAAGAAAAGTTGTTATTTTGACCGTTTTGCCTACTTAAATTTTCTACAAATCAACGATCTGTTATTGGATTGGTATGAAATCTTGGATTTTAGTCGAAAATTGTCCCATAAACAACTTAAGCATGGTCCCGACTGGCCATTTCAATCAGAAGTTTGTCAAAAATGCCAAAATATAAAAAAGGAAAAAATCAAGCTACGGTTCTCCTAGTTGGCAGATTTCAACAATTTGCCCAAATCTAACCATAAATCGGATATACACGAAAACTTGGTTCTTGGTAGAAAAATGACCATTTTAACGATTGGCACTAGTTTCAAATTCCTATCTTAACGTTTTCAATGGTTTAGGGGCCAAAAACCTCCAAAAAATGGTAAAAAATCAACTTTTGACCAATTTACAGTCATTTTAGAGATTCGACTTCAACGGCAATCGATTCTACGTGCAAAAATAGGTGGGGGTGACATATTTCGTGTGCTAAGTCATTATGGATTTTTCGGGACCACGTTTAATATAGCCAATTTTGACCCAAATCAAATAAAAGTAAAAAAAATGATTTTAGGCAATGGAATTTTTTTCCCGCACCGTAGCGCCATTCTGTAGACCCTCAGCTACCACGTACAAGTGGTGGTTTCCCGTAGCATGCTAGGTCGTGTTAAAGTTTCACCAGGCACGCCGTGATCACACTCACATTATAACGGTATACAGATAAAACACTTGTAAAACTTTAAGTTCAATGAATCTATAATATCAGCTACGCTAGGTTTTGTAAAATTCCATCGGTTATTTTTTGATAGCTCACTAAAATTCACTACGCTATACTCATTGTTCAATAATTGTCCTAATAAATCCTAGATCTCTTCCTTGTTTTTTGTTGTGTTTTATACAGGTGGAGGAGACGGTACAAAATTAAAATCGCTAGGCACAGTGCCCTAAATAACAAGAATATCACGAAGCACAGTCTCTCTCTCTTTAAAATCTAGAATGTCTCTCTTGTTGGATGCACGTCACACGCCAAACAGTTTCCTTATGTCACTCATTGCTTCTTTGATGTCCGCTGCAAACTTTTTAGAGTTCTGAAATGAGTGGGATTAATATATAATGGATATTTCAAGGTCCTGAGAATTCAACAATCTCATATTACAAATGGATATCAGGGGTGTCTTATCCAACACAATACAACATGATATGAAGGGGCATTTCACTACTACTTACGGTGGTAGGGTAAGCGTTTTTACAGGACACGTGGAAGAATATGTTATCCTCTCCAGCGATAATATAACTCACTCCATAACCATCGTCAGCTACTGGACCAAAACCTCCACCAGCAGATATCCTAGAGATAGGAGTCAGATTAGACTGTTTAGTGATACTGATTACATGTTGCACTTGTGTGAATAATTTTTGTCGACTATGGCAGGCCATTGCTCTGACAGTGTCCACTGGTTTTTCAATCCAAACGTTTCTCATGGCGTGCAGTGCTATGCAACACTTGTTATTTTAACTGCCTACCTATCGGGGAATTTCCTGACATCAGTGTGTGTTCCCTGCCCGTAGGGTGTCTGACTTGTACTCAGTCTCCATGGCTCACTCAGCACTTCCTGGGGGGGGGGGGAGGGGGGTGTTGAGAGTTGGGTAGTATAGGTGAATGAGACAGTAGAGGGTTGGAGAAAAGTTAACATTCCCAGAACCCTTTTCTAACACAAGACCCAGATATTACACAAGGGTTATAACTACAATTCCTATAATACCTGAAGGAATGGTGACTCCTCTCCTAGATATTTGCTGACCACATAAAGACAGAACATGTGCCTGTCTACACCTAAACCACACATGCTCTCTTTGAACAGAGTAGTGTGCCTATCTACCGCTGCTGTCATTAGTGCTTTGCATTCTTCAGCCTGGGGGGAAGTTGGACAGGTTACTAGGTAATCGTAGTTATGTAATGGAGATTGAATTATTAGGGCATTTTCTCTCCCTGAAATAACAAATGTAAAATCATTGGGGAAACATACCGGTTTTCCGTCGACCATGGCCTTGACGAATGCACAGGATTCAGAGCTACAGGATCGAACGGTCTCTGTCCTTCCGGAGCGGAATAGACGGGTCATTGAGGATTCGTAGGTCAACGAGAATTTACCTTGGTTCTGTGGGTAGGAGATGTTAGGAAATGTTAGGACATATCAGGATAAATTATTAAATAACAGTTGTCTGGACGGCGAGAGGCCGAGAGGGCTAGCTAGAGGGAGATGTTTTATCGCAGAAAGTTTTTAGAGCTTTTAGAAGTAGAACTTCGAATGTCAAGGTGACTACAAGGACTCTCTTGTGTTTCTAGACTAACCCCCACATCTCTTCATATTACCAGTCCAACATATGTTCCAACTTTTGCCTAGTCTCGACTTTCTCTCTGTATTTTGTCTTTCCCTCTGTATTTCTGACTTCTGTATAATCGTCACCCCCCCCCTCTCTCACATCCTTACCTTGAAATATGCGAACTGTAGAGCAGTCTGAATAAAAGCGTCAGGGCTCATTTTGCACTTCTTCATTAGTCCCTTCCCAAAGGCGTCGTGTTTCAAAATGTGTAGGTCAAGGTCTTGTCGCATCACCATCGCTTCCTCTCGGGCAATATCTATCAAACCAATCGCCTGGGTCAGGGTGTAACGATTACTGATTAGGTTGTTGCTGGTGGGATGGGACATGATAGACTCGCCAAATAACAATCAATAATCATGGGACTATTGTTGATGGTCCTTGTCCCGGGGAGTGCTCTACTCACGGTTGCGAGGAGCTATTAACAAGTAAAACAAGGAAGTTTTAGTTCAACTGTTGAACTAAAACTTCCTTGTTTTACTTGTTAATCATGGGACTAGCTAGTAACCTGTCTGGCGGCAGCGACCCCGTTTTGATTCTATAGCGGGTCAGCGCCACCAGACAGGAAGCAAGAAAACAACAAAGTCTCACCTCATTATTGATATCCCATCTGAGCCGGCGGGGTGGTGGAAGGATCATATCATCTCGTGGGGCACCTTTACAGTTTCCCTCAGGGGTGTATCCCAGTTCTATGTCCCAGTTGAAGCACTCCTCCGCCAAATGGGAGATTATAGTGGCGTCAGCCCAGGAGTGTTCTGCATTGATACCAATCTGTGAAATTTAGTTGGTAGAATTAGACATTTGTTTCGCCGTGCGGGCCGCTGTGATACAGGGTCGAACAAGGCAAGGCAAGTAGCAGCTACTCAGTAGAATAAAATAACGATTTCTTAGATTTCTCAAATTATAGATGCTCATTACCTTTCCATTCCCGAAGCAGACCAGTGTGAAGCTCTTATCGTACCAGATATTTTTACCACACAACATCGTCTTTGCGTAGTTGTCCAGCATGTCCGAGTTGTTAGCATCATACCCTGGTTCACTATCATCCAATACAGCCACGAACAGGGACTGCTCTATGAGGGCTAGAGAGTGTTTATTGAACCCCTTTGAGAAGTAGGTTTCACGGAATGCAGCCCACTTTGTTCGCTCTGTACTTGTCATTACAGCCAGGTTCTCTTCGCCAGGAGAGGCAACATCAGTTTTACTTGCTTCCTGAGAGATGGAGGGGGTTCAGATAATTGGGGAGAGGGAGGGGTTCAGATTGGGAAGAGGCAGGGGATGTGGTTCGGTAATTTGGTGGAATTTGGGGATTGGAATTAATAAATTGGTACCCATTGAAGAACTTTCTCGTTATTAATTTTCGCGTTTCATACCTCAATCCAGATGATTTGTTTCTGAAGTTCAATGGGAGTAAGCTGTCTACCGGCATAGATAACGTTGAGAATGTACCACTTTCCCCCACACATAACAGCGACATGTCGGGAGTCTGTGTAGTGCTCAATTCGGTCTGGAAACAGATTGGTGGTTAAATTACTTGGGCTGGGGCACATCGCGCCCCTTCACACAGGTGGTTACTTGTTGTTGTGTAAGAGAACCTTTTTAAGTCAACTATTTCTTTTGGAATCACTGAATAGGATCCAAATAATTAAATGAGATAACGTAAATACATACTAACACTGCTGTATAATACCTTGAACGAGACATGGAATTCTGGTGGTACTGAATGTTCTAGGGTACTGTTCCCCACATAGCGGTGCAGTTCCCATGGCAAACCTCTAGGACATGGAGATGGGTTACCTTATATGGCTTAATTGGATACACAATGACATAATGAGTTCATTTAACCAGGTTTCTTACCGGGCACAGTGTCTCTGTATCAATGTCAGTCTTGAACTTCAATAGAGAGGTTATGAAATTGGCCATTCGTGCTGACCGAACGTTGGTTGGTGTAAATGACAGTGCATCCTGAAAGAGAGTGGACCAGTTATTCAATTATTCGCATTTGCTTGTGTGACGTCACACGCAATTCTATTTTGGTCCCTCCTTCCATTTGGGTCACGCGCTCTCTCTCCTTAGCAACACTGCGCGCGCATTAAACCCTAATCTGAGCTCGTCGCGCGTTACTGCACGTCGTGTCAGACCGCACCTGACTTCACAGCGAGTTTTGTTTTTCTAAGGCAGTGGCAGTTCGAGGGGAGCCTATCGGAGGATTTGAAAATAAAGTGGAGGGAACTTACCAAGCAGTAGTAATTGCTGTTAATCATGAGAGAGGAACGTCCTCGGAGATACACATACTGCTCCCACCAGTCGCTCACCTGAAAGAAATAACCGTGTTTATTTTCAGGAGATAGGCAAAATAATAAGGAACATAGAGGGACAAATACAGGTCACATATATTCATACATGGATCGTGAATCAATAGTATTATATTTCACATTTATTATGATTTGGGGGGTTTGAAACAAGTGTCTTACACAACCAAAGGATGGGTGTTGTACTGCTGAAACCTCGTACAAATTACACCATTTCCTGTTCAGAACAGGTTCAGTTTAGAGCTTCTAAACAAGTTCATAGCAGCTCTAAATGTTGTTCATATTTGTTCAGAGTTCTGTTGGGCGGTACGTGGTGTGGCTACGTCATACTTCTACTAGAGTGCCGATATAGTGTGTCTACTGTAGTTCTATTGTTTATGAAGAGAGATGTAAATTAGATCTAGCTATATTCTGGGTGTATGGATATATTGAATGTTTCAATCTTTAGGTTGGATGTGGCACCTTACTCATACCCTGAGTAATGAGTACTATCCTGAGTACCACCCTGAGTACTACCACATGTACACGCCCTGTTGCTGAGTACTTGTGGAAATTCTTGAGACAAACTTGAGACAAGTGATATGATAAACTGAAAACCCCATTTCATAACTTTGTCATGACCCATCTGGCCCTGATACCCCCACAAAACTCCACTTACATAATTTGAGCTCCACCAGCTCTTGACCCAGAGGTATCGTTGTAACCTCCTTCCCATACCTCCCTTGAAGTCCTCCGCCAGGGACATGATCCTTTCGTACTCAGCGTCATCAACAAACGGTCGCACCGTCAGGAGGTACTGGAGAGGGTTAAAAGTGTCAGGAGATACTGGGGAGGGAGGTTTTAGGAGGTACTAGGGAGGGTGGGGTTAGTCGGGAGGTACTGCACTGGAGAAGGGTTAGAGATGTGTCAGGCGGAGGGTCTGTCTCACAAAATACTGCCCTCTTCGAGCTGTGCGACGTTACATGTATGTGGTAATAATGGTAAGGGATGGTTATAGAGTTGTCAATAGATACTGGGGGATGGAGGGTTGATGTTTGTTTCGCAGAGAAATCATATTTGGTAAACCAAAATGAATTCATAAGATGTAAAAAAGTAAGATATGTAGGGGGAGCATTTATTTGAGCGTTAGTTCGTTTCAAGTCTCGCATAATAATGATACATACATAAAGCATACCATTATCATTATTTCTCCCTCTCTCTTCTTTCTCTCTCTCTCTCCACCCATCTCTCTCTCCCCTCTCTCACTGTCTCTCCATCATGTGACTGAGTTGACAGGAATTAATAGCATGCTGTGCTTCTCTCTCGGCAGTTATGCATTTGGGCGTTATGCCAGTCGTAATACGTCAGAGGGGAGAGAGAGAGAGAGCGAGAGAGAGAGAGAGAGAGAGAGAGAGAGAGAGAGAGAGAGAGAGAGAGAGAGAGAGAGAGAGAGAGAGAGAGAGAGAGAGAGAGAGAGAGAGAGAGAAAGAGAGAGAGAAAGACAGTGGGAGAGCTAAGAGAGAACATCTAAACTTGGCCATTACAGTATTACACCACACAAACGCTAAACGATATTTTCCAAATACAGCAACCAAGCTAAGACTCGAGTCGACTCAGTCTCAATTCTCTCAGCCCCACCCCTTTGTATTCTTTACCTACTACAAAGTCATCCTCACACCCACCCTACCTCTACTACCCACTCCTCATCTCTATCCCTCTCCGATCCCCTTTCAAACCTACCCGTTTCATGGTGTCTTTGATTGAGGGTAGTGGGAGGTTGGGGAGGCAGTTCTGGAGGGATAGCAGTTTGGGCCTCCTTCCAATAATGATTTTACAGATTCCCATCCACAGAGTTACAACGAAAGAGAGTTTCCTGGGCAGATGTTTAGTCGTTAGAAAGGTACACTACCGTTATAGGTGTGTATCTTGAAGTGGAGTTTGTGCGTTTGTGCGTTGTGTCTGTGCGTTTGTGTGTTTGTGCGTTTGTATGTGATTTGTGTCGGTGTTGTGTGCTAGTTGATGACATGTTGACAGAAAGAATGCGCTATTTTTTCGATCAAAAACAAAGCAGTCCTCAGGAGAGATAGTTCTGAAATGGCAGGCTAGAGGTAGGTGGTGAGGTGAGGGTCTTGATATACCTCAGCAACAACAAATGATAGAGGAATGTTAGCGAGCAACAAAAAAGCAGTAGCTCAGTCATGCGTCATTATGCTGCACATGTAAATTTCTAAACATTTAGTTTCTATTTTTGAAGAAAAAAGATGAATTAATCGCTATTAAACTATCTGCTAAACTACAACTAATTTCTACACATAAATCTACATAGTATAATCTCGGTCGGGTAGCTCTGTATCTTGTCGCGTTTGTAAATCAGTATCAATTACCAAGGAATAGACTTTTTACCGGTCATGATTTTGACCATGGCATTCGCTAGCTTATCAAAAACACTGGGACTCGTCGTCACCGTTGCGCTGGAGTGTAAAATCATTGAAAAAAGGGGAAACATTTAAAAAAAGGGTGTTGAGAAAAAAAACCTACTTTTTTGAAATAAGAAATCTAGCGAAAATGACGAAAAGATTTTGATATCTTTACTTTTTTGATACATGTGAAAACTGAAAGAGATGTAACAATCACAGTTCTTACCCGTGAGGCGACCAGACCCATCCCTTATAGCTAAGGAGACATTTCAGGGTGTTGCGGAGGAAGAAGGACCAGAATAACCAGAGCAGGGTGGTGGAGAGGAATGTGACGATTAGACGACTTGTCCAGGGATCTAACTTTGTGTACCTGGGATGGGGGAGATTGAAATGAATTGAGATGGAAATAGGGATGGAGAAGAGAGAAGAGTAGGCTCTACTCTTCTCTCTTCTCAGTAGCGAGTTGTGTTTGTATTGTTCACATTTACACACAGCTTATACTACACACACTCTCTCCTCCGCTCTAGACAAACACATATAGACCCCGCCGGCTCAAATAGACGCACGGCGCGCTCAAACAATTTGCACTGGTCTATTGGGCCGTGCACTGCCGTGAGTTTGTGTCTCGATAGACGCACGCCCTCTGACAGATTTGTGTAAAGATCACAAAAAATCACTGGAAACACGATAAAATGACATGACAACACAAGAGGGAGTGTGTGTACAACCTACAACGCTCTCTGTCTAGATTTGGCGCCCGCCAGTCTGTTGCAACTGTTGCTCATGACCCACAATTAACTGTAATCTCTCTCTGCATTCCACCCTTTGAAACTGTTACGACGATTGTTACGAGTGTGTAGGAATGTAGAGAGGCACTCTGTAGCTTCATTTCTAACTGTTTGACCCGTTTTGTGTGAGCTCTCTCTGTGTCAACCACGTAAATTGTGCTTGTTTTGCTTCTAGGTGCCCGCCAGCGGGGTCTATAGAACATAACTCCCTCCCTTGCGTGCAGATATACCTGTAAACCCCTCGCTGACGCTCGGGATTTACAGGGCTGTAATGCACGGTCCCTTCGGGACCCGTGCATTACAGCTCAATAGACGCACTGCTCTGCAGTGCGTCTATTGAATAGATGCCCGCGCGGGAGGGAGTTATGTACTATACACACACTGATCTGTTGAGGCTGTATTTTGACAGATCTATACGTCACTAGTGACTTCACAGACGCTACTATCTGGACAAACCACATGTACATACAGACAAATATACACACAGACAGACAGACAAACAGACAGGTAGACAGACAGACACATGATGATATACATTTCCCACAAACATACAGTACTGTGCCATGCATTACGGCCGCTCATTCTCTCCAGTCTACACACTCTCTAACAAGCAGGCAACACAGCTGCAGTACTGAAGTTAAAAATATGTAGTTCAGTAGTGACATGGTGAGAAAACAGTTTTTGGGCCTTGGCTCAATACTGTATATTAGTAGGTACAATATGACGACTTGGCTGATATTTTTGACCCAACTGCAGTGCACACATTATCATTACTGCACACAACCCACGTGGTATAATGAAATTAATTGCTTTCCCAAGTGCACAGATGCTAAGTGTAAGCTAACTGCTGCAGCCGCAAATTGGTAGAAAAACGGTAGAGAACAGACATGTGTGGAATGCAGAAAGAACCGAACATGTAAAATACAGGAAAACCGGAATAAAGCAAGAAGGAATCTAACTGTTTACATGTCCCGTCATTGACTCGGCCAGGAATTCCAATATATATGAATTGTGTACTCACTCCGGTATTTTGTTGTGTAAAGCATCGAATTGTTCTGAGGTGTCCCCAAAGAATTGTAACATTGTAAACATGACCAAGAAGACAGACCAGGATATTCCAGTGGCTGGGAACACACTCTATGGGGGAGAGGAGGGGTTAGAGGGGGAACAAGATAAAATAACGAGCTCGAGAGATGTGGATTACAGACTTTTAATGCGGCCGGTACCGGTATTATATCTTTGAGGGCTCTCACACAGAATACATGTCAATAATTTACCTGAACAGCGGCATTTCGAGATTTGAAGATCTTTCTCTTGATTATACGGGTAAAGGATCGGATAAAATCGGTGATAATTCGCCTGTCAAGATGAACTTTAATTTCACCCTCATCGGTGACAGCGAACTGGAAGGCAACGGCCAATCGGGCCTCGGCCATCGCTATATCAGGGGAGGGAGGTTAGGGATGAAATATCGCCATACAGCAGGGGAGGGATGAAACAAAGAGGTTTGGACCTGCATTCATTGGGACAAGAACTATATGATGGAGAGTTGGGGAGGTGGGGAGGGAATTAATAGAGTCATCTGGCGTCTGCAGGCCGCTGCAGTCGTGTGAGTGGTAACTCAACATTTCAACAACCAGTGGGAAAATTGTATGAAGCAGTTCCAATTAGTATGGTAGCTATGGAGAGATGGAAGCAGAGAGAGATAAAGCAGAGGCGTTTAAATTGGATAAGAGTTCTGTACATTCATATCTGACTAATTAGCGATGTAAAGAGACATGTGTATAACGACATGCAATAAATTAGATTCGCACTATCTCTCTCTCTTTCTCTCTATCTCTCTCTATCTCTCTCTCTCTCTCTCTCTCTCTCTCTCTCTCTCTCTCTCTCTCCCCTCCCTCTCACTCTGTACATTTATATACACAATATGTACACAACATTAACGCGTTATAACGATGCATGCTGGTCAACAGCACTGCACTACATTCAGACACTGACACTATTTAACGGAATTCGTATGGCTCCGCATCATGTTCTTCAAATTCTCCTCCCTATCATTGAAACCTCCCAGCCGGGTATTAGTTGGGTAGGGAGGGTGAGGCATGCCTTCCATGGCTAGTTCCTCGCCATAAACAGGGCCATCGTTCCACATGAGATCAAACCCACCCACCCTCTTCTCTTTCCCTGTTAGTTTCCCCTCCATGTCTATAACCGTCAACACATCGTGTAGCAGTTTGAATTTCAGATCATAATCCTGTTGATTTGACGCGGTTAGGGAGGGAGAAGCGTTGATTTCCAGCAGCCACGGTTTCAGAGTCTCATCAATGAGAATGTCATACCCGTACAACTCGAAACAATGTTTATCATTTATCATTATCTTCTGGGTGCTTTGTAGACTCTTTATAAAGATATCATCCATGGCCCGGAATAGGGTCTCTACCGCCTCTGGACCGTGTTTCGTCATCAAATACATCCGGAGTTGTATGAGCGACCATTTGCACCCCTTCTCAGGATCATAATCAGGAGCTGTCTTCTGAATTGCCACGTTGGTAAGATGGACATAGGTATCCTCAATAGCGTCCGTAGAATATCGACTATTAGACATTCGACCAAACCCACTTCTGTATAACCATACTTTTAGGGGTATGTAGGACGTTACTAGCACATAACAACGGATATCAAACTTCCTGCCGCCAATTAGATAAGGGTTGTCGATATATTTCTGGACCACGTAGTTCTCTACTGGTTCCCGATCGTCCCTAGTCCCATCAACCTTCCAGCTATCTTCCTTCTTCCACTCCATAATGTCCTTGAGTTTCCTAAACAGGAAGATTCCCTTGCCCTGGGATTTTGCGATGGGCTTCATAATCCACGTAGAGTTCGGACATCGCTTGAATTCCTCTACAAAGATGTGATAGTCGGAGGGGAGCTCAAATGTTGTTGGGAAGAAATCACACTTAGCAGCTTCAATCTTCCCACTCTCCCGCTCGATAAACTTTCGGAGACGTTTCAAGTTTTTGGCCATAAGATTCTTCCGTGTCAGCTCGTAGTGGTTTCGAAAGTGATTTAACCTCATGTGTTCCTCCATGTAACAATGATCAAACACTTCCCTCATCCAGCCCACATCGGCCCAGTAGAAATCCCAGTCACCTGGCGAGGGGAGGACAATTAGCTACTGAATATACTAGATAGAGAGGGAGGGAATGAGATAGGAAAATTGAGGCTTGAGCAAGGTATTTAAAAGAACCATCATGGGGGGCAAAACTCGGTAACTTTTAAATCTTCACGGCCATGTATCAAGCAAGATGGTTGTGCAGTAAGCTGGCTGATTGCCAGTTGGAACATACCTGATTCTTCTTTCACTTCTTGCCATCCCCGTGAGCGTAGCACGTCTGCGATTGTGTTCTGGAGGCTACACTTGAATCGAATAACTTTACTTTCGTTTCGGGCACCGCGGTTTCTGTTTGTATACATCTATAATACATAGGATCAGAAGGTTATACACTACAAATGAGCAGTTGTAATGGATATTTTCTATTGAATAATGGATGGTAGAGTGATGAATAATTATATTGATAGACTCTTAGTGTTAGTAGTTGAATTAACATGATTGAAGATGTGTAACTCATGGGCATTTCAAAACTCTCAGGCGATTTTACATAAAGTTGGACAGTGAATACAATTATGCCACCTGGTGTCACAGAGCCAGATGACCACGTACGCAGCTTCATTTCAAAACTTTGGATTCGGCAACTTTCACTTTTTATAGTGCTACAGATTTTGCAACCACTAAACTCCGTTAAAATGACAACTTTTATTGGAATGATAGCTTAGGTCAATTCAAATCATCCCTGGGCAATTACCTGACAGGCTTTCATGACCGTCCCCCTGCCAGAGGCTATCACTCACTTCCCAATGATATTTCCCCTCAATGTGCTGTTGATGTCTGCTGATTGGCTGAGAGGTGATATACTCCATTTTGTTCAACTGTTCACCCCCCAAAGTCGCGCACGGAATTGTTTTGCGTGTCTATCACATGTTAACGTGTAGTGTGCACCACGAAAATTCCAAATTTCACTGAAATTTCAATTTTGGGGGTACAGTTGAAAAAAATGGACTTTACGTGTTTAATTTATTTAGGTGGACCCACTAAGGGAAGGCCTGTTGTGTACACTAAAACTTTTATTGAAAACTTGTAAACTTGTAAACTTGATTGTTTTAAAAAAAACTTTCTGATATTGGGCTCCAAAATGGCGCTTAACTGAATCAATGGGACATACCTCTAGATATTTATAAATTATAGCCTAAAGACTGAACACGGTGCACCAGAAGGATCGTCAACCTAAGGTTGAGCCCACAAAACAAACTTCTCTTGGTGCGACCCAGGAGGCTCTCCCGAATCACTCTACGGTGCGGAAAAACTGGTTTTTGAATTTTGGTCAAAATCTGTGCATAAGCCTGGACAGCGCTGGACCCAAAATTTTTTTCGTGAATGAACGCCGCGCACCGCCCCTGATAAGCCATAAATTACATGACTGTCGTCTGTCGAAAAGAACAGGATCCACGTTTCAGGAAGAAAAAAAAACAAACAAAAAGTGGGAAAATGACGGGTGCCGTTACGATCTGGGTGTTTGGTGGCCTGTTTACAGGTGTGCGCTTCCAAAAAAAGTTGATTCACTAAAGTCCGTTTCAAGCGACTTGACCCGTAATTCTTGGAATTTGGCGCATTGCGCGTGTATTTACAAAGGGGAAATCCTGAATTTCCAGGAATCTCAGGTCAAGTCCCGGTCAAGTCGTTTGAAACGCACTTTAAAATGGCTCTAAACGCCAAACCACTCAACCGTTTTGGCTAATTCAAAGTTAACCTGGTAAGAAATGTCCACGACTAAACCTAACCCTAATCCGAACCCTAACCCTAACCCTACTTCAGCCCTAACCCTAAAAACCGTTTTGTCAGCACTCACCAAACACCTTGGCAAACGCCGCTGGCCCCCGATAAGTTATCTTCGACCCAGCCGGGATCAGGCCAAACGCGCGCGCGGCATTCCCTCCAGTCCCCTCGTTGCGGGGGTGCGCGCATGAGGGGGCTGCAGCGCATTCCAACTAAACACCCAGATTTTAACGCTGGCCGAAAATGACACGATTTTTGTTGAATAATTGGGAAAATGAAATTTATAACGCGCGCCGCGCGTTAGCTAAAGCCGCGGCAGCGCTTGCCACCCATATTGGCCGCTTACATTTTCTGCTGCGCTTGATTCGCGTGAAACAACGCCGCGCTTGGCACACCCGCGCGCCGGATACTTTTAAAAACAAGTTTTTATTTTATTTGTTTTGTTCCCCTAAAGTCGGATTTTTTGAAGTTGTCACCCCCCTTCTCGTGCGCGGAATGTTTTTGCGCGTCACATCACATGTTAACGTGTGGTGTGCGCGGCAAAATTGATAAATTTCACACGCGCGGTCATTTTGGGGTGACAACTTCAAAAAATCCGACTTTAAAGTCCATTTTTTTTCAACTGTTCACCCAAAAACTGAAATTTGATAAAAATTAAAATTTGGGTGGCGCGCGCTACACGTTAACATGTGATAAACGCGCAAAACAATTCCGCGCACGACTTTGGGGGGTGAACAGTTGAAAAAAAATGGAGTATAGGGATCCCTAAAAAAGTTCAGTATTTACACAGCGTTTACAGTCCATTTTTTTTCAACTGTTCACCCCCCAAAGTCGTGCGCGGAATTGTTTTGCGCGTTTATCACATGTTAACGTATAGCGCGCGCCACCCAAATTCTAATTTTTATTAAATTTCAGTTTTTGGGTGAACAGTTGAAAAAAAATGGACTTTACACAGTCTTTACACAGTCGTTACACCCAGAGCGCCCGCGCCGCTCTGGGTGTAAAGACTGCGTCATTCGCACTCGATTTGCAGCGTTTTCGGAAACTTTTTTCGCCGCAGCGCTCAATTTACTCAATTGTGCAGCACACAATCCAATATTTTCTTAGAAAAAGCTGCAAAACGCAGCACGCGCCGCTCTGGGTGTAACGACTGTGTAAAGACTGTGTAAACGCTGTGTAAATACTGAACTTTTTTAGGGATCCCTCTTGATTCACACCTCACCGCTTTTTCGGTTTGTCGTTTCTGTTTTGCCGTTTCTGGGGTAGGCCGTAGGGGTGCTTCATAATCCCTGGTTACTATTTGCTGCAACAAGACGTGTTGTGTATATATTAATGAATTACTAACCTCATATTGCCTAGAAATGGCCGAACCGTGGAAAGACAAAATACCAAAACCGATCAATGTAGGCCTGTTCGGAATTGATGATGCTGGAAAAACAGCATTTTTGTTCAGACTGAAGCTGGGTGAGATGATAACGACCATTCCAACAATTGGATTCAATTTAGAGAGTGTTAAAGTGACTGATTTTTCTGTTGATGTTTGGGAAGTGGGTGGAGACGTGACGGTGAGACCGTTATGGAAGCACTACTATGATATCTTAGACATTATGCTGTATGTAGTAGACGGATCGGACATGGATCGTATGGAAGAATCACAAACTGAGTTGTTTAAGTTGTTCTCTGTTGAAGTTCTAAAGAATGTCCCTATTTGGTGTGTCGCTAGTAAATCAGACAACGCTTGGAGCCTCAGTGAAGAAGAGTTAGTGAGAGCGTTGCAGTTGGATAAAGTGGAGGGTAGAGAGGTTCGGTTATTTAAATGTTCCTCCCTAACCGGAGATGGGATAGCTAATTTGTTGGATAATGTAGCAGTTGAGCTGAAGAAAAGTCCTGATGTTATTGCTAGAATCGATCACAATGAAATATGTGAAAAGGACAGATTGGAGAAAGAAGCAAAAGAAGAGGAAGAAGCAGAGGATGGTGAAGAAGAAAAAGAGGAAGAAAGGATAGAAGAGGAAGGAGAAGAAGAAAAAGAGGAAGAAGAGAACAAAGAAGAAGATGGTGATATATTGGACGATGCCGAAATGGCCGAACCGTGTAAAGACAAAATACCAAAACCAATCAAAGTATGCCTGCTCGGAATTGATGATGCTGGTAAAACAGTATTATTGTACAGAATGAAGCTGGATGAAATTATAACGACCATTCCAACAATTGGATTTAATTTAGAGACTGTTAAGGTGACTGATTTTTCTGTTGATGTTTGGGAATTGAGCGGCAGCATGATAATGAGATCGTTATGGAAACATTACTATAATGACTTAGACATTATGCTGTATGTAGTGGACGGATCAGACATGGATCGTATGGAAGAATCACGAACTGAGTTGTTTAAGTTGTTCTCTGTTGAAGTTCTAAAGAATGTCCCTATTTGGTGTGTTGCTAGTAAATCAGACAACGCTTGGAGCCTCAGTGAAGAAGAACTAGTGAGAGTGTTGCAGTTGGATAAAGTGGAGGGTAGAGAGGTTCGGTTATTTAAATGTTCCTCCCTAACCGGAGATGGGATAGCTAATTTGTTGGATAATGTAGCAGTAGAGCTGAAGAAAAGTCCTGATGTTATTGCTAGAATCGAGCACAATGAAATATGTGAAAAGGACAGATTGGAGAAAGAAGCAAAAGAAGCAGAAGAAGCAGAGGAAGAAGAAGAAGATGACAGTGAAGAGGATGATATGTGGGACGGTGTGCCAAGGATTAAGATATACGGACAGGAAGGAGTTGGCAAATCTACTATTTTCTATCAACTTCTTCTGGGTACGGTGCCTGACATAGTCAACCCCGATCTCACATTTCTTAGGGAGGAAAACATCAAATTTCATGGCATGAAGTTTCGTTGTTTTGACTTTTCTGGGCATCGTAAATGTCAGAAACTATGGAAACAATACTACCACTCGTGTGATGCTGTGCTGTTTGTGGTTAGTGGTCGTGATAATAACTTAAGAAGCAGCTTGGACTTGTTGGTGGATATTATTTGTCACTTTGCCTTTCCAACTGAATCTCCTGTGGCTGTGCTAGTTAACAATTATAACGGGGAAGGTAAAACTGCTACTGAGGTTGAGGAGATTTGGGGTGCTTCATTCAACCGCAGAGTAGCCTTCTTTGATGTAGATGCCATGGTGCCCGAGAGTTTAGTTGAACCTTTGAAGGTGATTATGGACAGTGTTTAAATTGAGAGGGAACAACTGCAGAGATCGTTTTGAAAAAAATTGTGCACTTTTTTGTTTTCTGTATTTTGTAGATTTATTGATCATTTATATTTTGTACAATGTGTCATTACTTTTATATGTTTTATAATTCAAAAATTTTTGTGTTACGTTAAACAATGTTGTTTGATTTCACCAGTAATATAATACCCACTTCCCCCCGACTTCCCTACAGGATGCTTCTCTCTTCTCTCCTTCTTCTACTCCTCCCTACCGTCGCCCTTGGTTACAAAGATGCAGTCCCTGATCCAGACTTTTTGGTTGACATAACTGATATGGCACAAATAAACAACGAACAAACACTACCGGGTTATGTTAAACGGCTGATAAAGGAGGTCTTAGCAAGACCTGGGATCGAGCTGAGTGTGGTTGACAGATCCGTTCTACATAGGGCAGATCAAACGGACCCTCAAACTCTCGTTGACATTCTATTGAAGGTCTTGGATGATCAGAAACAGTGCAGTGATTCAGAAGAGGTTAGTATGGTGGAATCCCGACATTAAGATGTCCCTACCTGGTCCTATCATCCTCTCCCTTACCATCACAGGACTATTTCTCCTTTGCTACTTCTACAAGGCCGCCCGACGGTTCACAGCTCACCCTCCTCCTGTTTGTTTCATACTGTTACTCAGTCTACAGTCGTCTCCAACTGAACTATCTAGAGATGGTTAGCGGTAAAATGTCTGCACTAGAGAAGGATCTCCCTGCCCACTGCAGGAGCGAGTTCACCCTAACTAGTTGGTTGAGTGCAGTGTGGAGTACTGTCCAGGTTGGGGATCAGTGCAAGAAATACCACACTCAGATCATCTCAGATCCCCTCATGGGTATCAAACCATTTGAGAGTTTGTTTTACCCCCTCATGTCTCTACCCCTTATACCACTCACTGTGTTGGGTGAGGTTCTTGGGCCGTTCCTGGAGAATATTCTCGCTCCATTTTCCTTCCCAGTTCAGCTAACAGTTCTTGCCTTTTTATCCGTTCTAATATTCTCCGTCGCATATGCAGCAGTTTCCCTGCGACCGACTGTATCACCACCTCCCCCTCCCCCTCAAGTCAGCCCTGAGAAACTGGAGGAGCTTCAACAGGCGGTACTGAGCCAGTTAGAAGAGTTGAAGTGCGAGTTCAGGAGATCAGTTGAGACTGATATCATGGTGATCAATGAACATGATTCGGTCTACGGGGGTGGAAGGGTCACTCAGCCGAGATTGTGTAGTCACGGTGACTCAGGGTGCAATGAGGAATAGATATTGTGGTTTTTCAGAAAAGTTTGTAAACCTTATTATGCGTGATCTGTGAGACGTTTTTAATGGACGTTTTTTTAAAGAATGTGAAGTGAAATATGTATCAGTTTTGAAATTGTAATATAAGAATTCATTTATTCATCACATCAACAATATGACAAGTAATGATCCCTGATATTTAACTTAACATTCCCCTCTTGGTTAAAGCAAGCTTCTTCCTATCTAGCACCTGATTAGTTAGGATGACTCAATGAGCGACTACTCCAGTATATTCAGTGGGTATACTGCATACCCTGGTTACCATGGTAGCGCTGCAGCAGTGACCCCTGAGCCAGCAGCCACTGCCAGCTACTACTAATGCCGGGTATAGTCAGGCGGCAGGGGCAACTGGCACTAACTACACAGCATACGGGACAGACCTATAACTAGTGGGTATGGGACCCAGCAGCAGGCCGGGGCAGCTAGTGCGGGAACCTCTGCCAGCAATTACAACTATGTAAGTACGATCCCCTTGCTGCCTATCCTATACCCATGAAGACAACACAGATATAATCGTTTTTGTGACTTGGTACTTTTCATAAACATGATGATAAAACTCATCTAAACATTGTTATGGGTTGGTTCTATGTGATGCTGTTGAGGCTCTACGTCAGAGTCGCAATAGCATACATGTTAAAGATATTGTTTAGTCTATCGATTTGGTATTTATGGTTGACTAAAATTTAGGGGCACACCATCTCTCTTGTCGTTCTCGTATCAAAAACCATTCTACAACATCAATTTATCACCAATCTGACACCCAGTACAGTGCAGTAGTAGCTCTCTAATTCCCTCCCCTCCCAGATGGATTGGGCCTCTGCTGCCACCGCTGCTGCAATGTCAAGTGTAATCAGCGCCAACACCCCTGACCCCGCAGCCAGTACAATGTCCCACCACTCCAACAACAATAACAACAACTACAACAGGACCACCTATAACAACAGTTCCAGAGGTGGGGGAGGTGGTGGTGGGCAACATTCCAAACCTTACTCCCGGCCAACTTGGGCCAAGAAGAAGCCCATTATTGCGGGTGGTGGTGCTGGTGGGGCTAGTGTGGTCGGTGCTAACGCTACCTACTACTGTGAGCTCTGCAAAATCAGCTGCATGGGATCAATGGTTAGTAAAAATAGAGAACTATCTGAGCTCTGGTGTAGTGAGCACTTGATTGAAATCAGAAAGCAGAAACACCGAGATTTTGTAATTAATCAATGATTTATTAAATCCGATAACAACTCTCGCCCTCTTTAGACCTTCAAGGAGCACTGTAACGGACAGAAGCACAAGAAGAAGGAGAGCGAGAAGGCAGCTGCAGAGAGAAGGGCCAACATGGGGGACGAGGAAGCATCTCTGGTTAAGAAACCAGCGCAGGGACATGGTTACCATAGTTACGGGTATGGTAAAATGTACCGGTGTGAGCTTTGTGAGGTATCCTGTACCGGGGACCAGGCATTCAACTCTCACATGTCAGGAGCTAAACATAACAAGGTACTGTTGGAATCATGTTTTTATATCATTCATTCAAACTTGTTATTTAGAGATTTCATTTTAACATTTTGTACCATCCATCAGACTGTCCTACTGTTCAAGAGACTGGGGAAGGCCATCCCAAATCCCTCCAGTATTAGTGCTAAAGGAGGTTAGTTAATATTTCTTTTACTCTGTGAAGCATTTCAACAAGAGGGGGATTAACCGGTGTCTTCCCAAAATTTAATGTTTTTGAAACCTGTTTTTTAAACCTGAGAGTTAGGTCTCTCCCCGAATCTAAAATAAACCAAAGTTTGAAGATACCTGGTTATTCTCTTCCCTTACAGAAAAGACGGAGGTCGACGTTGAAACGGTCCGAGTGGAGCTCGCGGTAATAAAACATTGGAATTATCGAGTTTTCTCATCTCTATCCTAATTTCTCCCAACCAATGCTCGATAGTCAATTTGTTTTATGATTTTGTCATTTAATTTTCTTGTGACACAAGTTGTGTAGTTTCATTTTATTTAGTTGATGATCATCTAAATTAATCTTTCCTGCAGAAACGTGCCGAAAAGAAGGCTAAAGATGAGAAAGAAAGAATTGAGAAAATGGTTAGTTTTTTGGTTTATGTAATTAACTTTGTCCTACTTTGATTGTCCGTTGTCGGAGTTCAGTTTTTAACAAGATCTCCTGAAGAGATTCTCCTCTGACCAACAACATCCTCTATCACAGACCCAAAGGCAGCAGGAAGATGAAGAGAGAGCACAAAAGAAGATAGAAGAGATAGAGACAAGGAAGGTGCAGATGGAGGAGAGAAGGAAGAAGTGGGAAGATGATAGATGGAAGAGGGAGGAGGAGTGGAGACAGATGCAGGAGACTAGTGAGAGGGAGTGGAAGGAATGGCAGGAACACGAACAGGCTGAAACTGCACCTCACCTTCTCCAAATGGGAAATGTAGGTTCACCCACGCTGACCACTATCTAACTATGTATATCTAATGCAAATTTGCACGGAAATGTGACACCCTATCGTCAATGTGACGACGTGATCCGTCAATGTGACGACGTGATCCGTCAGTGTGACGACATGATCCGTCAGTGTGACGACGTGATTCGTAGGTATCACGTATCACACGTGTTGAGAACTGCTTGCGACTTGAGGGGTCACATCACATGTATAAAAGGGAGAGAAAGAGAGAAAAAGAGAGGGATCACATCACATAGCAGACAGGCAGAGAGAAAAACATAGAAACAGACCCCTCGATTTGCGATCGGTACGATCGCCCCAGTTTTGCCCCATTCTGACACTTCCCTCTCTCTGTCAGGCAGCCCGAGAAGGAAAGAACAATGACAACAGGGTGATAATGGACCTCCACGAGCAGATATACCCTGAACAGGGGGAGCTGAACGCCATCAAGAAGTTGATCCAGGTGACGGAGGATCACCTGAAAACCATATCCGATGCAATGAGGGATGAGACTGAGCAGGAGCTGAAAGATAAAGGTATGAAGAGATAATTGTTTTTACATTTTCTGAACATGAAGGGAAGTTATTGAGAGAGGTGGAACAAGGCAAGGAAATGCGATGTGGGTAAATAATTGGTTAAACCAGGAATTTTAGGGGGAGGGACGGCTAATTCCTTCTTTGCAGTTAGTCCTTATGCACCAAACGTTTTAAGTCTGAAATGGAGGATATATTTTGTGCAGGGGTATATCTTTGTTAAATTCGCATAGATGGTGTGATGACTCGACAGCTTTTACTGAAGTTGTTATAAAACAATGTTTGGTTGTCATGATTGGGAGATGATAGATTGTATGATCGTTGTTGTCAGTCTGTAACATTGCTCCTTCATAAATGTTTCCGACTATTTACCTAGTTCTCTACAAAGAGGAGCGGCACTGTTCCACTGTCCGGTGGAATTACAAGTCCTATTATCAGAGCTCCCCTGTAGTACATGATTCTCTTGACATTCAATCGTCACCGTTCCTCCTTCATTTGTATCGGTCCAACTTCCTTGCACTGATCCGTCCACGGTAAACCCGGGGCACACTGAAGCTAATGGTAAAAATTGAGTTGATATTTGTAAGGGAGCGCATTGCTAATTACTATGTAAAATAACAGCTGTAATTCATTACCTGTTAGCATTTTGTAGCTATCTGAAGCGGTGTCCAGTTTACCATCAAATTGAATATTCGTCACAACATCTCCTTCCCACCTAGATACACATTGACCCTTATCATGATTACTGTCACTGAACTGATAGTTCACAACCTCCACCCCATTCCCAGTAGGAAACTTAGGTGATCCTTTGATCCAGGATACCAGCCAAATTATTCTTTGCGTGTTCAGTCGGACCCCGATTTAGGGGCCCCCGATTTAGTGGCTCCCGAGTTAGGGACATGACCATCCCAAACATGCTCCTACTGAAATTTCCATCTTGGTATATCTGCACTTATACCTTTATGGAACCAGGTCCCTCATATATAGACGGAGGGAGAAACTTTCTCATTCCCCTGACCCCTCCAATATGACAACGGGTGATCTTGTAATTTGATACCCGGCTGGTCTACCAGCCGGGTATCAAATACCAGCCGATGATCCTGTGATGACAGGATCACTAAAGTTTCGTGCAGGATCACTTCAGGATACTGCATTGAGAGCTCGGATACTGTATATGTAATATGATCCTTATGGCTGGTCGGCTGGTTGTAATTTTACCAGCCCCCGGGTAGCTCAGTAAGTAAGGACGTCCCACGACAGTAACTGTGTAACACAAGAGGTACCCAGTTCAAATCATATCTCCCTTAAAAACTTAAATATTGTTTTGATTATTATGTATAATTAATTTAAAAAATGTTTCGATGTATTTTTTTCTTACCAAAATGTTGATACAATTTTGATAAAAATAAAAGTTTGATGCACTTAGTTTTATGAACTTTACGAATTTTAGTACGTAGTAAAATTAAATTAAATTATTAAAGAATTTATGTACATATTATACTATAATACACGTACTAGTTTCTTGTGGAAATATGCTGTCATATTATTATTATGTATATACAATTATATATATTATATATATATGATGTATAAGGTTAAAATTTTCATAAAATCGTCATTTTTGATGACGTCACTAAACTTATTTAACCAGCCAAATTTTTGATGACGTCACTTATTTAACCAGCCAAATTTTTACCGAATTTTAGGATACCAGCCGGATTGTAAAAGTTTCCTACTGGGACCCCATTGCACTCTATACTAATACTGGTGTTCTTCTTTTGGATTGTCCACGTCTTGTCCACTTCCTGTGGTGTCTGATCTGGGAGGTGAGTCCAGCCGGAGCAGTAGGTTATAGTGTATCTCATATTTTTAAAGTTCACCACCAGTTGTCCGAGATCACCCGTAGCTGCAGTATAAAAAATGACCTGGATCCTTCCGGTGCTCCCGGCAGTGGAGTTGGTTTTTATTTGAAGAGGGGTGCTCTCGAGATCACATGGAATTTCAGTATCATGTACTACTTGACTCCAAGTAGCTGAAATAAGATGATATTGGTTACAAGGGAAACTAAATTTGCACAATTCCTACCGGTGGTGATGGGTGGTGAAAGGCTCACCTTCTGTTGTAGGAGCCAGTAGTGGCAGTATAATAATCAACAGAAACAACCACATTTTGGTTATTTGTGTAGCTATCCTCAGCTCCTAGCAATAGGAGCTGTTAGCACAAACACAACGGACACTTGGTATTGCTGAATTGAGAGGACGTGCTCTCAAACAAGTTGAATATCTTCCTTTCACTCTCTCCATGTCTCTCACTCACGTTGAAAAAATATTAAATAATTCTTTTGCAGCAACATAAATCTCTCCATTATTTGGTATGTGTCTCGCTTTAAGATGGTTTACCTCAGCTAATGGTGTTGTCTTCTTGACATCAAATTATATCCCTCCCTCTCTACCTTTTTTGTCTGTATGTGTGTGTGTGTATTATTATATGTGTCACTATCTGTCTGTCTGTCTGTCTGTCTGTCTGTCTCAATTTGGGTGCATAAGGACCTCTCAGTCCTCAGACTAACTATTATAAGTGAAGAAGCTAGCCGTCCCCCTCCTGAATTCCTGGTCCTTAGCCAAATCGCATGTATTAAATCTAACCCGGCTTATTAGGGGGTATGTATAATACCGTATAACCGAGATAGCCCGGATAGCCCGGATAATAGATACTTTCAGGAAAGCCATTCCAGCCTATACGAGATGAAACACTCCGGCAATCAAGCCCAGATGACTCGATTAACACAAATAGATCAGATAACTAAGTCCAGATATTCTGGATTGTCCTCTGGGCTATCCTGAAAGTATCTATTATCCGGGTTATTCGAGCTATCTGGGTTATCCGGGATTATACATACCCCCTAATCATTCACCCGAGTGAGATAGAGAAGATATAGTCTTGATAACACAATGTATTTTCAGGTCTGGATCTAAAAACTGAGGAAGGTGCGTCAGCCGTGGAGACTCGAGTTCTAAAGGGCTGCCTCAGATTGGGTGATCTGGCTAATGGCCTAATTCTCCGGGGTGATTTCGATTTGGATATGCTGGTGTTCTGCACTGATAAACCAACTAAATACATGCTACAGAATGTCATGACAAAGTTCGAGGAATTGCTCACGGTAATTGAGAGATAAAGATAACATGCCAATTTAACATCTGGACAACTAATATTTTTTGCAACTTGTATCATTATTATGCTTACTTGATACTTCATTCTATACAAACGTACCAAGAATATATCTCACCCAGGAATCCCAAAAGAAAGTACTAGAGGTAAAGTTATCTGACAATAAAGTTGGGTTTACTGTCCATGATAAGGCTGGTTACCAGGTTACTGTTACTATGAGTAGCAAGGCAATGGAGGAGGAACTGACACCCGCTGCAGTTACCGGTGAGTTAGAGGTGTTGTAATGTAACCGGTGAGTTAGAGGTGTTGTAATGTAACCGGTGAGTTAGAGGTGTTGTAATGTAACCGGTGAGTTAGAGGTGTTGTAATGTAACCGGTGAGTTAGAGGTGTTGCCTGTTAAAGATGTGTGATCCAATCAAATATCAATAAATCAAAACTCTTAGTACTTAGTAGAGGGGAGCGACTGAAAAAAGGGGTAACGCAACGAAAAAAGGGTAATGAGTAATCACAAGTAAAATAACAAAATATTTCAGGTGATATTGCATCTAAAGTTCTGGACAGAACACTCTGCATGAAGGCAGTTCAGGACCTCAAACACGCACAATGGTTCTCTAAAACCATCTCCACCTGTCCCTCGGCAGGTAAGTTGTGTTTCACGTGATGCCCATATATGGTGTTGTGTGTCACGTGATGCCCATATATGGTGTTGTGTGTCACGTGATGCCCATTATGTAATATGGTGTTGTGTGTCACGTGATAGTTCTCTAAATCCATCCTGTCTCTCAGTGATTGCGCTAAGGATCCTCCACCACCTGCTGAGGAGAGAGGACATGTCACACTGGAGGGATGCCATCTCCAAACGGGCACTTCACGTTATTGTTGGTAGGTGTATGTTGCACTGTGCAGATGTGATTTGTCAAATTTTCGAAAATGTCGAAAGTGCCATATTCATACTCTGATCTGGTTTACTCCTTACCATACTATAAGATATGTATCTCACAATCAAGTCATATGACCATTTCTCTCTCTCCGCAGGTGAGATTTTAACTGCCGGACGGGGTCGCCGCTACTCTCCTGGTGGCATTATAAGACGGGTGATGGAGGTGATTGGAGCGGGTGTTCTGTTCCCCAGTCTAGGAGGTGTCACTCACCCTGCCCTGGAGATATCCTGCCTGAAACCTGATGCATCCCTGGAAACCGTCCAACGGGTCACCATGGAGGCTCAGGATGCTGTTCGAGCGATAGCTTTCAATCGTGTCCACGAGTTGCTGAATATGGAGCCCGTTCCTGATGTGGTACCTGAACCATTACTCCCCTCCCCTGGTGGGCCTCCTGGTGGAGTCCTTGGTTCTGGACCCCCTCGTGGCGGACCCCCTCATGGTGGACCCATGATGGGTAGGGGAGGACCGCCCCTGGAGGAAGGGTATGATGGTGCACCTGGGTACCCTGCACCTATGAGGAGGTTCCACCCAGGCCAGATGGGGTATGGACCACCACCACCTGGACCAATGTGGGGTGGACCCCGGGGAGGTAGGGGTGGTGGACCTGGGTTCGGGAGAGGAGGTAGAGGAGGAGGAAGGGGTCGTGGCGGGAGAAAGAGGGGTGGAAAGAGTAAGTCAGAATCAGCGGAAGGATCGACAACAGAAGAGGGTACAGGAGAAAAAGAAGAGGCTGCAGGTAATGAAGGAGAGGAGAAAACAGGAGAGGGTACTGACGGCAACCCAGCTGCCAATGAGGAATCGATGGAAGTTTCGAAGGAGGAAACTCCCCCGACTCCTGCTGCAGAACCAGTGGTTGAGAAACCCGATGCGACACCTTCAGAGGAGCTAAAAACTGATACAGAATCGAGAAAGAGAAAATCGGAGGAGGAAGAGGCCAGCGATTCTAAGAAAGACAAAACTTCTTGATCATAGTTCATTGTTAGCTTCAACAGCCATTATGTTTTACAATTTACACATATCTTTATTTTCTTCGTGAAAGTTTTAGTTTTATTTCCTGTTTGGTGTTACTGGATTGGCGTTGGACTGGTTTAGGAGTTACCTAGGATCGAGGAATTTTCAAGTGAACATACGAGGAGAACTTTCAGCGGCTATTGCCCTTATCTGTGGGGTTCCACAAGGATCTCTGTTGGGACCGGTTCTTTTTCTACTTTACATTGAGGAATTACAGGATATTGCCCGGCCATACGGTTTGAGCATCAAGCTCTATGCTGATGACTCTCAACTATATGTTAGCCTGATACCGACTGATGCGGATGGATGGAATGTAACGAAGCAGGCAGTGGAGGAGTGCCTTGGTAACATGAAGAAGTGGATGGTCTCTAACTGGCTAAAGTGTAATGAAGACAAGACAGAGTTTGTCCTCCTTGGGAAATCTAGCTCTTTGGAAAAGCTCAATTTTGATCCGGTAATAAACTTTGGGGGTACGTCATTAGTACCAATGAGATGCCAAGGACAGACTGGAAAAACACTAGGAGTACTACTTGATGATCACCTTACGTTGGAGCGTCAGGTAAATAATGTGAAACGACAATGTGGACTGATGCTGAAGAACCTCTGGCAAGTTAACAAGTGCCTAGACAAGAGTACTAAGATCCTTCTTGTAAAGCAGTTGGTGATATCAAAGATTGACTATTGTAATATCTTGTACTATGGACTGCCACAACGAATCCTTCAAAATCTACAGAAGACTCTGAACTCCTGTATACGGTTTGTCTTTAATCTGAATGGTCATCAAGATGATTACATGGAGTATTTCAGAGAGGCTCACATTCTTCCGATACAGCAGAGATTAACTTTTAAGGCATGCCTGCTGGCTTACAAGATTGTTCGAGGAACTGCCCCTAGGTACTTGTTGGATCTGGTACCTAGGGATGAGGAATATGGATCACTGAGGATGACGAGGGCTACAACTGTTCCAGACTTTTTCCGGCTAAAATATCCCAAACTGTCCAGTATCAATGCAAACTCGAAGTTGCGTCGAAGAAGACTTTCGGTGTTTCTTCCTGACGTATGGAATGATCTCCCCCTTGAGCTCAGATCAGTTCATCCTGTTGATCTGTTTAAGACAAGACTAAAGACAAGGTTATTTCAGGAGGCATTCGGATCTGCTTCAGAGTTGTAATCGGAGGTGTCCTATCCTTCCCCTTTCCCGTGTCGAGCAGACAATTCTAGCATAGCAATTCCTTACTATTTCTCTTCCTAGGGCTATTATAGCAGGGGGGCTGCTGATGCAGTTGAGCTGACTTTTGTTTGTAGCATGAGGGCTGCTGGCTCTGTTTCTTTATCCCGATTTATAGTCTGTTATTTAATTGCAGCTAACAAGTTGTTTTCCAGAAGTTTATGTGTCCCGTTTATCCTTAGGCTTTTTTCAATTTTTTTGGAGTATATAATCAGTAGTTGTGTCTATTTTGTTCTAAGTGAGTCAGGATATTAACAATCTTGGTGTACCGCTCTGAATCTGGGCAGTGTTGGACTCATGTCAATGATCCAGCCCTGTCTGGACTGAGCGGTATACTAAAAACCCTTTATTATTATTATTATTATTTTCAATCGACCGAGAAGGGACCATTTCGGGAAGACATCGTCAGGCGCGGGCACATGCTTCAAATGGAAGTACACCATTTCGTCATTCTAAAAGCGCGCGTTAAAATTACGCGCAAACTTATTAACGCGGCGCGTCAAACAATCACCTGTTCATCTGATCCAAAACTTTTATTTGAAAGCAAAGGCGAGATTTTTTTTCAGGTTTCGCAAAAAAAAATTCAGGTTTCGCAAAAAAAGGTTCCTTGAATCTGGTCTCGTTACGAAGTTATTGATCAAACGATGTTTTATAGTCTCTATCATGGCCGACGAAGATAATTTCTCCATCAAAGCGATAGGGAAATTTCGAAGTTGTTTCTTGACGAAAAATGGAACTCCTCGTCAGCCTAGTGTTTGCCCGTATGCTCGGGGAAGTGTGACAATATCAGTTTTTAACAACCCCAATCATAGCTTAGAACACATTGAGGATTACTCTCACGTCTGGCTCATCTTTATCTTCCACCTGAATAGTGAGAGCAAGGAAAAAGCCAAGGTTTGCCCTCCTCGATTGAATGGATCTAAGGTGGGCGTGTTTGCATCTCGGTCACCCCATAGACCAAACAATATTGGAATGAGTTTGGTTCGTGTGGATATGGTAGAGAATGGGACATTATTTGTTTCTGGAGCTGATCTAATAGACGGTACCCCGATAATCGATATAAAGCCTTATATCGAGTACTGTGACAAACCGGCTGAGAAATCACGATGTGCAGAATGGATAACTAACCCACCAACTCCCCCTCTCCAAGTCTCGATAACACCCGATGCTAGACTGCAGATTGAGACTGCTCCACGGAGGTTTCTCCACTCGCCCGAGGAATTGGAACAGTGTATCAGGGATGTATTGGCAGGTGATCCACGTTCAATATACCGCAAGAAACAGGGAGAGGTGGAATTTAGTTTCCCAATAGACGCTGTTGATGTGCGTGTTAGGGTATCATTGGATGACTGTGCTACTGTCGTGGATGTTCAACAGACAGATTTTGTGAGGGATTTGTTAAAAGCGAATAATTAATTATGTGAAACTTTTCAGTTCAGTAAATATTGACAACTAATTTTTTAACTATATTTGGTATTTCCTTAGCAAAGGCTGATGAAAGTATAAGTCTCAGTGATGGTGAATGGTAAGTTGATACAGACACATACAGAAATGCGTCACAACATGTACATAACAATATATGTTGTGACGTAGTACCCGAGTTATCAGTATTATATCACGTTCATTTCTCTCTTACCTTACTTTACTTCTATTGCCCATTTAACATCCCTTCTCTCCAGTTTATTCGTTTGACGGTGTACTGATCTTTGTTCTACTGTCTATCTGTACATGTGCCTACATCAGGAATGTACCAAAGCTACGTCAGTTTCTTCTCTCTGAAAAGAATGGAATATTCGGTGCTCTATACAAAGGTACAGGTTTCATCTTGCTTAGCTAGACTGTGTTTCACACGACCCGCGAGGGTTAGAACATAACAAGTTTCATCTGCTTACTCACTAGACATGTTCAATAGTGTTCTCCCACATGTCGTCTTATAATCCAGATTCCTCACGTATGTTTGTTTGACTCAAGTTATATATTCAGTGCTGTTATTATTCTCCCTCACTTCCTATTCCAATTATAATGTTTCCACAGCATCGATAATAGGGACTCGATTACACTGGGCAGTTTCAACAGCGTGTGTTACCATGGCAGTATATCTACTGGTCCTCAGATGAAGCAGGCCTGACTGAGGGAGAGAGAGATGATACTGTGTGTGGGGGGGCAAGAAAAACAATAACACGTTTTGTTGTGCATGTGTATTCAGTTGGGGTATAAGCAGAGTTGAAGTGTGTGTTTATTTGCAATCTGTATTAAATCGCATGTTAATATCTTTCGACTTTTAAATTTCATTTTATACCCCCTTTTTATTGGTAGGTCCCATGAAAAACTCACCAATACCCAATGTCTCCTTTATAGAATGGTAGTGTCAGTCCAGTACTTGTTGGACGAGTTGTTTCCCCCAGCCCCCTTGACCCCGGCTGCTCATCAGACGTGGCTGAGAAACTGTTCAGACTACCTCCATCCCCTGGATTCTGATGATTGGAGGTGTGGAGCCATCTACTACGCCCGGAACACATGCGCCATCCTGTCCGCAATTGGATCTATCATTGTGGGGTTTATTATCCTTATCAACAGGAGATACCGTCTAACAGCTGATAGGATGATGCTATACCTCCTCCTCCCCTCCCTCCTTGTCTCCTGTGTAACTCTCTACAACAGGATATGTTACGAGGAACTGGGCTGTAAGATAGTGGGCATGTTCATGAACTTAGGGATTCTTGGGCAGCGACTCACCATGTTGTGCCTAGTGATCAACCTGCTAGTGTTCGAGAAGTTCAACAAGTCACCTAGGTATCTGGAGTTAGGGTATATTTCCATCACCATCACAGCCTGCGTGGCCCTCTCTTCCTTCCCCTGGATCACAAACAGCTACGGTCCGGCGGGGGTGTGGTGCTGGATCAAGGGGGAGACATCTACTGATAACGAGATGAGATTCGGGTGTTTTTATTTCTGGATGCTCTCTGCCATCCTCGTTGAGATAATCCTCTTCTCCATGCTCCTGTACCGTCTGTTCAAATCTGTGCCCGCATCCTCTCAGACGAGAGAGAATGCCAGAGTAAGGAGGAAGTACGTGTTCCCGCTGATGAAGTACCCCCTGGTTAATTTTGTCCTGGCCATCCCTGTCACAACTAACAGGATACAAAACTGGCTAGCTCCGGATGACCCCATTTTCTGGCTGTTCCTTCTCCACTCCATGGTGTACCCTCTTTGGGGGTTCATTAACGCCGCCGTCTACTTTTTAACCATGACGGCCGAGAATAGGAAGTTGTTCCTCCCCTCTCGGGTATGGGGGAGTCTGAAGGAGTGTTTTGTGGATTGTAGGAGTTGTGAGAGGGACAGTCTGGTTGAGAATGTTGATGCGGAACCTGGGAGGGTTGGTAGGAATGAGAGGAGTGGAATCAACTCCAGCCATTACGATTCACAAACGGAGGAGATGAACTGAATGGGACTTTGAATAACGTTTATATTTTGTTGATTTGTATAGTGATTTACCTCGACCAAAACGCGGAGTTTTTACGTCAGCCGACCCGAAACCTGATTAAATTTGGCCACCCGCTGATTTCAGGGCCTCAAAATATGTCAAAATATGTTTAAATTATCATTTGGGGTCATTTAGACCTTTTAATTACATGTAATTACCCTTTAATTACATGTAATTACTTCCAATTACATGTAATTACTTCCAATTACATTCCAATTACTTCAGTACCTCGAGAGCTTTCGAACGCACCCTAGAACACCTTTCTACTCCTTCTAATTGCCGAGTTCAGCATACCCCTTATTTTGACTGTTTTTCGCGTCCTACCCCTTATAGGTTTGGGTATGGCCATCGCCACACCCCCTATACGTCGCGGGACCTCGAGACCTTTCCAACGAGCCATAGAACACCTCTCTACTACTTCAGGGGGCTTCAAAACTTTCACTCTAAAAATATCTATGGTTTATGGTTTATGGTTTATGGTTTAGGGGGCTTCAAAACTTTCACTCTAAAAATATCTATGGTTTATGGTTTATGGTTGATCGACCAAAACGCGGAGTTTTTACGTCAGCCGACCCGAAACCGGATTAAATTTGGCCACCCGCTGATTTCAGGGCCTCCAAATATGTCAAAATATGTTTAAATTATCATTCTGGGTCATTTAGACATTTTAATTACATGTAATTACCCTTTAATTACATGTAATTACATTTTAATTACATGTAATTACTTCCAATTACATTCCAATTACTTCAGCACCTCGAGATCTTTCGAACGCACCCTAGAACACCTTTCTACTCCTTCTAATTGCCGAGTTCTGTATACCCCTTATTTTGACTGTTTTTCGCGTCCTACACCTTATGGGTTTGGGTATGGCCATCGCCACACCCCCTATACGTCGCGGGACCTCGAGACCTTTCCAACGAGCCATAGAACACCTCTCTACTACTTCAGGGGGCTTCAAAACTTTCACTCTAAAAATATCTATGGTTATGGTTTATGGTTATGGTTTTATGGTTTTTTTTTCATCTGGTATTAAGGGCCTGTCGGCTCGGCCCCGTTGTTTTAGTTTTAGGGGGGATGTTTTAGGGGGGATGGGTTGAGTTTGGGTTATATTCGGGTCGGGGGGCCTTACCAGGCCCCGAATTTTGATTTTTTATACTGAATACTTGTTGATTGCTTTGAAATTTGTTTTACGTTTGAATTGTGTAATAAGTTGGTCTGTTTTCACACCATTCCTCCCTATATCTAGCATGTCCAACTCCTCCTCCTGGTTAACACTGTGTACTGATGAGACTACTTCTGATACAAGATGCCACACCATCACAGTCTGCAGAACCATCGCTGCTACATTATCTGTAATCGGCTGCCTGGTTGCCTTCCTTAACATCATCGTGTTTAAAAAGTTTAGATTCTTTACCCAGCGTCTCGTCCTCTACCTCCTTTGTTCCTGTTTCCTCCTCGCAACCCTCAGCTTCCAGAACCACACTAAATCTGGAGGTTGTTTCTTCAAAGGGTTCCTTAGACAAGCAGCCGGTCTCTCTCAAAACCTTTGGATTATCTGTATTAACATCCATCTCCTGCTACTGGTGGTTTACAACAAGGACAGACCGAGGTATCTGGAACATGTTTACCACGGGTGTGTGTGGGGTGTCTGTTTTGTTATGAGTATCATCCCATTTATAGGACACCATTACGGGGATGCGGGTATATGGTGCTGGATCAAGGGGGACACTGACTACGAGCATGGCCTCCGTGTAGCATGTTACTACTTCTGGCTCATGTTACTGGTGTTCGGGGGAGCTGGGATATACGGGGTGATCATCTACAATCTGTGGAGTAGAATTAATAGTTATGATGGGACCTACAATCCTGAGATCGAGAAGGCAAAGGAGAGGCACAGAAAGAGTATTCGACCACTCCTCTTCTACCCCATTGTAGATCTTGTCCTGGCTAGTATCTCTACCACTAACCGCATACAAAACTGGGCTAATCCAGGAAACCCCGTCTTTGCGCTCTACCTACTCCATGCTATTGTGTCCCCCTTGTGGGGGTTTGCTAATGCTCTCTTGTTTCTGATGAACAGGGACACCCTGAGACAGATGCACCCTGTGGTGTTCTGGAAACAGCTGAAGCAATGGAGTATTACCACCTTCAACTTCACCAAATCTGTAAATACCCAGCCTAATGTACAGCCGTACACTATTGGAGCGGATCCAACTTCAGTAGTGGATGAAAGGGAGGAGGGGAGTAGGATGGATATGGAGGATGATTAGGTGAGCTGAGGGGAGTGGGGCTGGTTGCTCGTACTATATCTCTACTGTGGAAACTATAAGGACAACACGGCTATACTATGTCATCAATGCGCCATATTAGAATTGTCTAGTAGTATGTTTTAGTTTTCATTTAGCACACTCACACAGACAGAGACTATCTTAGTAATTTTTCACACGTGTGGCTGTATATTATGTTTTCCTTGACGTGAATAATTCATACCCCACTTCAGGGAGAAAGACAGATTTAGCCTCACAAACACCCACACATACCATTGCCTTTATTTTGCTTTGCTTGTATTTGCGTTTATTTTCCAGAGAGTTCATTTTTTTCAGTTAACTCCTTTTTTGTAATTTTCATCACAGCATGCTAACTGCTAGCAGATATTTTGTATTATTTTTAGGATATCACTGAACCGTGTGTTTTGTATCGTATTATTTTGTACTTTAATTTTGTAAACCGTAAGAAAAGTGTAAATCAATCATAATCTAGTTTCTTTTAGAATACCGTTGTGTTTCTTTCATATATCTCTTCCCAACATTTAACCCCACTTCCCTCCCTTTATAGGACACAATATGCTGATCTCACCAACATCACACAACCTGTCTTCTCTTGACCAGTACAGAGAAAAGAAAGGAGTAGAGGAAGAGGATGATGGTTTCATATCTGATCTGTATGATGAGACTGTATCAGATCCTGAGGATGCCACTGAGGAACACGTGTGTTTCTGTGAGAACAACGAGACCGTTCATGATCCAGAAGGAGCTACAGAACCATCTGAAAATCTCCAATCGTGCTACCACTTCTGGTCCAAAGCACTGACACCTGGGGATGAGGGGGAGGTAGTTGGGGAGCCTGACATGACGGTGGAGTCTGGTGAAATGGAGGGTGACGAAGGTGGTTTTAAATCCTGGTCTGAAGTCCTGGTTGTGTTCGATGAAACTGTGGTAGATCCAGAGGGTGCAACTGAGCCTGATGATGAGGAGATGGAATCATCCTGGTCGGCACTACTACAAGAGGAGACCACACCCGCCACTCCTGCTGTATGCTAAGGGAAAGAAACAATGATTTCAATGGACTAGTGAAGTTGACACTGGGTGAAATCCGACAGGTCAGATAGGCCATAAACAATGTAGCCTATCTGACCTGTCGGACACGATATTATATGGCTCGGGGTAAGCCATGTATAATGGGGCTGCACCTGATTGCTGGGAGAGTATTATTTATTCAATGTCAGATATTATTTGCTGCATGCTGTGCTATGTTGTTGATTCCAGTATTAACTAGGCCACGATGTGTGCCTGTATTTTAAACCCCGATAACAACCACCAGGCAGCACTAATAGCGGACTGCTTGGGGTTCGATTCTTTTTAAACTTTATTCAATATCACCCGCCAAAATTAATAATTGCTCGCGGAAACATGGTCCAAATTTATATTAAATCAGTATAATTTATTCATTGCCAATAATAATTGTTGCATGCTGCTACGCTGATATATTTTTAACTACCCTTTAACTGTTTTTATTATAAATTGATGTTGTAAGTGTTTATTTTATTCATGTGTTACTTCTTCATGTCTAAACTCCCCTACTCCCCATTACCCTCCTCTCCAACCCCTCCCTCCCTCTATAGAAGTGATCCCTATTACCCTCCTCTCCAACCCCTCCCTCCCCTCTCTAGAAGTGATCCCTATTACCCTCCTCTCCAACCCCCTCCTCCCTCTCTAGAAGTGATCCCTATTACCCTCCTCTCCAACCCCTCCCTCCCTCTCTAGATGTGATCCCTATTACCCTCCTCTCCAACCCCTTCCTCCCTCTCTAGAAGTGATCCCTATTACCCTCCTCTCCAACCCCTTCCTTCCTCTATAGAAGTGATCCCTATTACCCTCCTCTCCAACCCCTCCCTCCCCTCTATAGAAGTGATCCCTATTACCCTCCTCTCCAACCCCTTCCTCCCTCTCTAGAAGTGATCCCTATTACCCTCCTCTCCAACCCCTCCCTCCCTCTCTAGAAGTGATCCCTATTACCCTCCTCTCCAACCCCTCCCTCCCTCTCTAGAAGTGATCCCTATTACCCTCCTCTCCAACCCCTCCCTCCCTCTATAGAAGTGATCCCTATTACCCTCCTCTCCAACCCCTTCCTCCCTCTATAGAAGTGATCCCTATTACCCTCCTCTCCAACCCCTCCTCCCTCTCTAGAAGTGATCCCTATTACCCTCCTCTCCAACCCCTCCCTCCCCTCTCTAGAAGTGATCCCTATTACCCTCCTCTCCAACCCCTCCCTCCCTCTCTAGAAGTGATCCCTATTACCCTCCTCTCCAACCCCTCCCTCCCTCTATAGAAGTGATCCCTATTACCCTCCTCTCCAACCCCTCCTCCCCTCTATAGAAGTGATCCCTATTACCCTCCTCTCCAACCCCTCCTCCCTCTCTAGAAGTGATCCCTATTACCCTCCTCTCCAACCCCTCCCTCCCTCTCTAGAAGTGATCCCTATTACCCTCCTCTCCAACCCCTTCCTCCCTCTCTAGAAGTGATCCCTATTACCCTCCTCTCCAACCCCTCCTCCCCTCTATAGAAGTGATCCCTATTACCCTCCTCTCCAACCCCTCCTCCCCTCTCTAGAAGTGATCCCTATTACCCTCCTCTCCAACCCCTCCTCCCCTCTCTAGAAGTGATCCCTATTACCCTCCTCTCCAACCCCTCCTCCCTCTCTAGAAGTGATCCCTATTACCCTCCTCTCCAACCCCTCCCTCCCTCTCTAGAAGTGATCCCTATTACCCTCCTCTCCAACCCCTTCCTCTCTATAGAAGTGATCCCTATTACCCTCCTCTCCAACCCCTCCCTCCCTCTCTAGAAGTGATCCCTATTACCCTCCTCTCCAACCCCTCCCTCCCCTCTCTAGAAGTGATCCCTATTACCCTCCTCTCCAACCCCTCCCTCCCTCTCTAGAAGTGATCCCTATTACCCTCCTCTCCAACCCCTCCCTCCCTCTCTAGAAGTGATCCCTATTACCCTCCTCTCCAACCCCTCCCTCCCCTCTATAGAAGTGATCCCTATTACCCTCCTCTCCAACCCCTCCCTCCCTCTATAGAAGTGATCCCTATTACCCTCCTCTCCAACCCCTTCCTCCCCTCTCTAGAAGTGATCCCTATTACCCTCCTCTCCAACCCCTCCCTCCCCTCTCTAGAAGTGATCCCTATTACCCTCCTCTCCAACCCCTTCCCCCCTCTATAGAAGTGATCCCTATTACCCTCCTCTCCAACCCCCTCCTCCCCTCTATAGAAGTGATCCCTATTACCCTCCTCTCCAACCCCTTCCTCCCTCTCTAGAAGTGATCCCTATTACCCTCCTCTCCAACCCCTCCCTCCCTCTCTAGAAGTGATCCCTATTACCCTCCTCTCCAACCCCTCCCCCCTCTCTAGAAGTGATCCCTATTACCCTCCTCTCCAACCCCTCCCTCCCTCTCTAGAAGTGATCCCTATTACCCTCCTCTCCAACCCCCTCCTCCCCTCTATAGAAGTGATCCCTATTACCCTCCTCTCCAACCCCTCCCTCCCTCTATAGAAGTGATCCCTATTACCCTCCTCTCCAACCCCTTCCTCCCCTCTCTAGAAGTGATCCCTATTACCCTCCTCTCCAACCCCTCCCTCCCCTCTCTAGAAGTGATCCCTATTACCCTCCTCTCCAACCCCTTCCCCCTCTATAGAAGTGATCCCTATTACTCTCCTCTCCAACCCCTCCTCCCCTCTATAGAAGTGATCCCTATTACCCTCCTCTCCAACCCCTTCCTCCCTCTCTAGAAGTGATCCCTATTACCCTCCTCTCCAACCCCTCCCTCCCTCTCTAGAAGTGATCCCTATTACCCTCCTCTCCAACCCCTCCCCCCTCTCTAGAAGTGATCCCTATTACCCTCCTCTCCAACCCCCTCCTCCCCTCTATAGAAGTGATCCCTATTACCCTCCTCTCCAACCCCTTCCTCCCTCTCTAGAAGTGATCCCTATTACCCTCCTCTCCAACCCCTCCCTCCCTCTCTAGAAGTGATCCCTATTACCCTCCTCTCCAACCCCTTCCTCCCCTCTCTAGAAGTGATCCCTATTACCCTCCTCTCCAACCCCTCCCTCCCTCTATAGAAGTGATCCCTATTACCCTCCTCCGATCAGAATGAAGAGGGCATTTAAACTTGACAGGAAGTTGGAGCCCTTCTACACAGGTGGTCCCATCTCCCTCAGCCCCGACAAAGAGTTCCTGTTCTGCCAGTGTGAGAACATTGTTCGTATTGTTCGTGTAGCCACGGGGGAGACATTTGCTAGTTTTGGCAGTGAGGAGGATGCAGCGGTCACGATCACTGGAGATGATGAGACGTTGTTCACTGCCCACAGATCGTCCCTTTTGATAAAACAGTGGCGGTGGAAAGATGGTTCCAGTGAGGAGCCTGCCCGGAGTTTTAAAGCCCATACTGTCCCTGTTACATCACTTGATATGGATTCCTCTTCTACCCTCTTGGCGTCAGGAGCTACAGATGGTGCCATCAGGGTCTGGGATATAGAGAAGAATTACTGTACTCACCAGTTTAAGGGCAGTGTCGGTGTTATCACTCTCCTAGAGTTCAGGGGCCTTCAACTATTCTCTTCTGCTGATGACCTCAAGGTGCGGGTATGGTGCCTGGACACTTCCTCTCCCCTGTTTGTATTATCAGGCCATGTCAGCCCCGTTACATCTCTTGTCTTCCTGGGGGATGATACTGTGGTGTCTGCTGGCAGGGACAAAGTGCTGATAAGGTGGAATTTAGAGGGTGAGGGAGAGCGGATGGTGACTCTGCCGGTATTTGAGTGTATTGAAGGAGCTGTGTTGGGTGAGGGTGGGAACAGTGTCGTCACTGCGGGAGAGAAGGGTGTGTTACGTACCTGGGATATGGCCACACTAAAGTGCATCAAGGAACAGAGTGAACCAGCTCTGAAGAGGGAGTTTGTTAACCTCCTACCCTACACAAAGGGGGCCATGATGGCTGTTACATTTGATCAGAATATAATGATTCACAACGCAGAGTTGGAGTTACAGAGGAATCTGATTGGCTATAACGATGAGATTATCGACCTAAAACGAGGCTCAGTGGGTCGTATCGTCATGGCAACAAATAGTGAACAGTTGAGGATCATCAACACAGAGTCCCTAGCAACCACTGTGTTGTCAGGACACAAGGCAACAGTCCTGGCTATAGATACCAGTGTGGAGCATGGGTTACTGGCTAGTGGCAGTAAGGACAGTAGTGTTATAGTATGGAAGGAGGGGGAGGACAGTAGTTATACCCCCGTCACCACCCTAACAGGCCACACTAGTGATGTCAGTGGTGTGGCGTGGTCCAACCTCCCAGAGAACCTGTTCCTAGTAACAGTGAGCAGTGACCTCACCCTAAAACTCTGGCAACCTTCCAAAGGCCGGGCAGATAAGCTCCACAAAACAAAGTGTGTGTATACTATAAAGGCGCACGAGAAGGATGTGAACTGTGTTACTGTATCTCCTAACGACAAGCTGGTAATAACAGGTTCACTGGATAAAACTGCCAAGGTATGGAGTGCTGATAAGGGCCAGTTAATGGGCACACTCCGGGGTCACAAGAGGGGTATCTGGTCTGCCCGATTCAGCCCAGTAGACCAATGTGTCATTACTACCTCAGGGGATGCCATGTTGAAACTCTGGAGACTATCAGACTTCTCCTGTATACGAACCTACGAGAGCCATTCTGCCTCAGTTCTGAACTGTCAGTTCCTAACCCACGGTCGTCAGGTTGTGTCATGTTGTGCAGATGGACTTGTCAAGGTGTGGGATGTCTCTACTGCGGAGTGTCTGACCACCATGGACGGACACACTGACAAATGTTGGGCACTCCTAGTCGGAGAGGAGGAGGAGGAGGAGGGCAGTGTGGTGGTTAGTGGAGCAGCTGACTCTCTCCTCTGTTTTTGGAAGGATATCACAGCGGAGGAAGAGGCGGAGGAGCTGAGAAAGGACGAGGAACAGAGTGAGAAACAACAGGAACTCAGCAACTTGGTTAGACAGAAGAATTACCCAGCTGCCTTTGCACTGTCCCTCTCCCTGGGCATGCCTTACAAGTGCCTCACTGTGACAGAAAAGGTGTTCAAGGAACAAGATGGGGAGATGGTGATGAGGAACCTTATCACTGACTTGGCAATGGACCAACTAGATACCCTGTTGGGATACATAGCAACCTGGAACACTAACTCCAAACATACCGTCCCTGCCCAGAAGGTGTTGTTCTCCCTTCTCTCCAGCAAACATTTCCCTGTTCTGGCTAGTGATACGAAGATGAAGCACCATTGGGAGGCCCTGATTCCCTACACAGAGCGGCACTTTGAGAGATGGACCAAACTGAAACAGCAGGCCACCATAGTGAACTATACTTGGAGTCGAATGAAGCTCACTCAAGTGTGAGGGGAGGCTGTGTGTTTTTATCTAATTTATTGAACACGTTAACTTATTTTCAGTTTTTACACCGGTTTTATCACACAAAATATAGTTTTAGTACTCTGCAGGCATCTCTGCTTATTCCCGTTTTTACACCCAAATACCAATATCTATAACCCTCCCCCTCCCTCCTAATCATATCCCCATTTTATAGGTGTTCATGTCAGATTTCCCCGCCTCGGAGGATCGGGACATGGCTGATAAAATAGTACAGCTGACACCTAACGAGGGCAAGCTCACTGACCCACCAGTACCAGATGAGCAGGATCAGGACTTCATAACACCCCGATCCAACCTGGAGAGCCCTGTTAAAGTGGGAGAATCTAGTAGTGAGTCAGAGGTAGAGGTGAGTCCTGTAAAGGAGGAGGAGAAGGAGGTCTACACCCCAACCAGGCCCATCTTCCCTGACCTGCTCAGACCCAAGGAGGAAGATGATATTGAGTTGTGGTCCACCACCTCTACTTGTTCCACTGATACTATTCAACACCAGAAGCTGTTCAATGAGAGTTCTTCTGTAGTGGACACTGCCGAGAACGGAGCTATCATGGCTGATATAGGAGCAGCCACAGAGGATCTGACACCAGAGGGCCCAGTCGCAGAGGACATAACCCCTGAAGCAGCTGCACCTATCACCCTGCTGGGAGACCTAACACCAGCAGCTATGTATGGTGAGCACGATCGAATGGATATGGGACCTGATCAGACCGTTGAAGACCCAGAAGATGCTACTGAACCTAATGAACCTGAGGAGAGTTATAAACCCTTTGCGACATTTGAAATCGTGGAACCTGCTCCTGCTGAATCAGAAGCAGTTGCTGAAGAAACCGCTCCCGTAGTCGAACCAGAAGCTGCTCCCATTGTGGAACCAGAAGCTGTTCCCATTGTGGAATCTGAAGCTGCTCCTGTTGTGGAATCTGAAGCTGTTCCCATTGTGGAATCTAAAGCTGTTCCCATTGTGGAATCTAAAGCTGTTCCCATTGTGGAATCTAAAGCTGTTCCCATTGTGGAATCTAAAGCTGTTCCCATTGTGGAATCAGAAGCTGCTCCTGTTGTGGAACCAGAAGCTGCTCCCGTTGTGGAACCAGAAGTTGCTCCTGTTGTGGAATCTAAAGCTGCTCCTGTTGTGGAATCTGAAGCTGCTCCTGTTGTGGAACCAGAAGCTGCTCCGTTGTTGAATCTGAAGCTGCTCCTGTTGTGGAATCAGAAGCTGCTCCTTCAGTAGAGACCAAAACAGTTGCTGAACCAGTGACAGATGAACCTGTTCCTGCAGCAGCTGAACCTGTTCCTGCAGCAACTGAACCTGTTCCTGCAGCAGCTGAACCTGTTCCTGCAGCAGCTGAACCTGTTCCTGCAGCAGCTGAACCTGTTCCTGCAGCAACTGAACCTGTTCCTGCAGCAGCTGAACCTGTTCCTGCAGCAGCTGAACCTGTGACAGCTGCTGAACCTGTGGCAGTTGCAGAACCTCAATCCGTTTCGGAAGCGCCTGCCTCTGACCCTGAAGATGAGGTCATTGGTAAACCATCAGAAGTTGTCACTGAGAAAGCATCAGAACCAGTTGTTGAGGAAGCATCGACCGAGGAAGTGACAAAAGAAGAAAAACCAACAGATGGTTGGGTTCAGATACTTGGAAACGACTCCATCAAACGACGGGTATGCTACAACTGGGTTTGGGGGGGGGGTTGCTGTTGCTATTGAACGGAATTCATGATCTCTTAGGCCTTAGCAATACATTCGTGTTTATTGAATTGATCGCTAACCCTGTCTATCTCCCCAGGTAAAACAATCAGGTACAGGTCCCAATGTAGAGAAGGGGCAGCAGGTGACTGTGAAGTATTCCCTGATTTTGGCAACTGGCCAGACAGTTGATGACAATGTTGAGCTGACTTTTGAACTGGGCGAAGGAGAGGCAATCGATGGTAAGTTTTCAGAAAAGCTAGTTATCGTTTCCTGATTGTTTCCATTATTCAGTTACAATGTTTCCTCCTAATTTCAGCGCTCGACTTGGCAACTAATCTGGCAAAGGTTGGGGAAATATTTGAGGTAACAGCTGAGTCTCGGTTTGGGTATGGTACCCTGGGTCGACCCCCTCACATTAAACCCAGCTGCTTCAGTGCTACTACTAGTTGAGGTGCTGCAGAGTGAGGATACCCCTGATGTTTCTGAGATGACAGAACCTGAGAGAGTTCGCATCGGGTGAGCATGTGCTGAGTGTGCTTGAGTAACGAGTGTGTAGCTGAATACTTGATAGTGCAGACAGAGCTTGTATTGTGTGTGCGTGTATGTTCAGATGAGAGACTACCGGTCGAATGTCGATATTGGTTTTATAATTTTGGTCGTGATATCTTCACAGTTTTTATTAACACATCTCCCAATTTGGACAGAGACCGAAAGCGAAAGATTGGAAACGACCACTTCGCTCGATATGATTACGAAAGGGCATCTCGAAATTACAGAGGGTAAGCTTGTATGACTCTAGCGATGCGACTCGAGATGAAGCGAGATGAGCGCTAGAGCGCTTCGAGAGATAGAGAGCGAGAACATAGCTAGAGGAGATGAGTAGAATGCGAGAGAGGAGCAGCGAGCTCGTATCTCGAGTCGCTCTCTCTCTGTCCACTACTCTATATGTATAGATCGTATATCCTCTCTCTCTTCAGTTCTCTCTCTCTCGCTCTCTCTCTCCTCTTCTATATCTCTCTCCCTCCCTCTCTCTTTCACCCTCTCTCTCTCTATCTATCTCCCTCTAACCGGTTTCATTTACCATGCTGTCCACATGTCTAATTTGACATGCGTCATTACGCGTGAACTAATAACTACCCCTGTTTAGTGCGTGTAAATTCCTGGACCCCCCAAGTTACAAATTGGGCGAGGGAGCACAACCTGCCAGTCCAGAACTCAAGGAACTTCAGATGAAGACGTGGTGTAACCTCGCATTTTCAGGTTACTAAGTAATACTGCCCTGTGATGTTAATATCCTCGTTACAATTGTCATATATTACAACAGTTACTGTGATATATGTAGAAATCTTGGCAGGCTATATTATCATGATTATGAGCGTGTGACGTAACTCACTTTTTTATTAAGATTCCAATCAGGCATACTACTTGATAACCATATATCTCCAGTCTCCACTGCTATGTTTTAATGCGTCACTCAGACCGTGACCAGCCACAGGCAACTTAAAGTGAGAGTGGACCGAATCAGAATTGGACAAGTTTATTGTAGGTAGTATAGATTAGCTTTGTGAGCATTTTGCGTTTTTGCCGCTCAAAATCGACCCACCCATCACTGAGATATTTTTGTTATGTTGGGAGAACTCCTGTTTAATCAGTATGTATAAAACAGAATAGAAACAATCGTGGTGTTTTACTGACACATTCTGAATATAAGTAGTGAGGTTAACATGTCCATGCACAGAAGCAGGGCCATGCAAGCCAGCGTATTAAAAATTTAAAGAATGTATTAGTAAAACACAAGGATTGTTTCTATCCTGTTTGATAAATATTGATCCAGCAGGAATTCTCCCAACATAACAAAGATATCTCAGTGATGGGTGGGTCGATTTTGAGCGGCAAAAACGCAAAATGCTCAGAAAGCTAATCTCTACCACCTACAACAAACTTGTCCAATTCTGATTCGGTCCACTCTCACTTTAACCCCTGCATTACAATGATTATACCTTATTTAACTCAACCTGTCCACCACAACTCAGCATCACGTTTTTCAGAGCTAAAGCAAGAGAAATGTGATCCTGGTATAGTGGCAGCTAACAGGGCGCTAGAGATAGAGCCAACATCTACCAAGGCCCTGTATAGGAAGGGCAAGTTGTATGAGTTAAAGGGAGAGCTAGAGGAGGCGGAGAAAGCACTTAAAGTTGCTGTTAAGGTGGATCCTGAGAGCCAGGTAAGAGTTGTGTAGCTCACAGAGCTAGGTTGGCATGGTGACGGGATTGAAATCTGTATTAGAGTAGATCATGGCTGTAGTACTACTATTGGATTGTGATATTCAATCAAAAGTCAAAACACTAAACCCCGCCCTTTCTTCCCCAGGGATGTAAGCAGTATCTGGCGGAGATTTCAAAGAAGATTGCAAACCAGAAGAAACAACAACAGAGAATGTATAAGAAGATGTTTAACCTTGAAGAAGAGAAGAAAGCTGCGGAAGCCGCTAAAACCGCCACCACTCCAACCGAGAAGGGAAGAGATACATCGTGGATGGAGGTGAGCGCCGCGCGCTGAATTCCCCCTGTAAAAAGTACCCCCATTTTACTAGTGTCAGCACTTGTCTCACGCGCGTTCCCCGAACGTCACGTCCTGAAGTCACGGATCCTATCCCCCATTCCACACATCACGAACACTGCCACTGTGGTGGGAGAAATGGCTCACCCTAGAACAATTGCAAGTTAATAGCAAAAATGCATAATAACCTGTAAATCACTTGTAATTCGAAGTTCAAACTAGTTTTGAAATAGTTTTGAAATTTTTTTAGAAAAATTTTAGTTTTAAAATAGCTTTTGAAATAGTTTTGAAATAGCTTTTGAAATAGTTTTGAAATAGCTTTTGAAATAGCTTTTGAAATAGCTTTTGAAATAGCTTTTGAAATGGCTTTGGACGGGTGGTAGAAATGGCTCATGTGGCTCATCTGGCAGCTGCACGATTATTATGAACACAAGGACATTCATATAAAAGCGAAAAACAGTGTACCCGACTAATTTTAATACGCTGAATCACGTAAAAAACTTTTCCAAGCCCTCAGAGGTGAAGAAAGTGCCCTAATTGAGCAATTATGGTCAATTAGACCCAATCAGACTCAATTAGGGCAATTTCCCCGCCTCTTAGGGCTTGGAAAAGTTGCTTACGTGAATCAGCGTATCAAAGTTAGTCGGAAAAGTGCCCTCACATTAACTTCTAGCGTTTTCAGGAGAAAAGTTGTAAGTCCGGTCAATTACACCCAATTATGCTCAATTAGTGCACTTTCTTCACATCTGAGCGCTTGCCAGAGTTGCTCACGTGATTCAGCGTATTAAAATTAGTCGGGTACACTGGTTTTCGCTTTTATATGAATGTCCTTGTGTTCATAATGATCGTGCAGCTGCCAGATGAGCCACATGAGCCATTTCTACCACCCGTCCAAAGCCATTTCAAAAGCTATTTCAAAAGCTATTTCAAAAGCTATTTCAAAAGCTATTTCAAAACTATTTCAAAAGCTATTTCAAAACTATTTCAAAAGCTATTTCAAAACTAAAATTTTTCTAAAAAAATTTCAAAACTATTTCAAAACTAGTTTGAACTTCGAATTACAAGTGATTTACAGGTTATTATGCATTTTTGCTATTAACTTGCAATTGTTCTAGGGTGAGCCATTTCTCCCACCACACTGCCACTGATACAACTAATCCGCCACTATTTCAGAGCGCCATCCCCATGGTGGCTGGAGCAGTAGCCGTTGGAGCCTTTGCTGTGGCAGCTTATAACGGTATCAGAGGAGTGGCGAGCTGGTGATATGGACAATGTTAAAAAGAGTTCAGAGATTCTCCTTCTATAGATGTTTCTATTTCCCTTAGCACTGGAAATTAATTTATTCATAAAATCTTTAATTTATACAATTTACGTTTCTAGCCCCATTTTTGTGTCTACAAAACTCTAGTTGATTGTTTATGTGTGGAACGTTTTTCCGTAGACAAATATTGACTGTCGCCCTGGTATTTCAAAGTGTTTTTCTCCCGCTGTTCCAGGCGGCTTTCTAAAAACCACTGTGTTTTAATTTCAAATAAATAAACGTTGCAACAAGATCTTGACAGATGGTCAAATAAATCAGTATCACGCACTAGTGTTTGGCATGTTGTCACGCACGAGCCTGATAATCTCGCCCTTCATAAACATATAGATCAGGTACGTGCGTGATAATCATTCGATTGAGATATTTGGGTCGTGTTGCAACGTTTTTGTGTCAAAATGGCGTTGTTTTTGGAAACTGAACTCATGATCAACAATTGTTTACACAAAATTAGGATACATTTCCCACGACACATCTGTACCCTCAACTTTTTACAAACTGGCACAAATTAAAAACAACAGTTCACTGCTCACACACACACTGACGCACAGTGCAAATACTATCTTTCCCAGTCAGTCTCTTACAAAATCAAGGCAGTTTTAATCTTTATCACTAGCACACAAACAGGGAAATTACTTCCTCAAAAACACCTAAACAACGAGTCCTTTTTAGTAACAAAAAACCCACGCCTTTACATAGCAATGTCTCTCTATCTGGCGCCCAATTTGGCAGATTTGGGCGCCGCCCTGTAACAGTCTTCAATAAATTACACATCATTAATGAAAAATAAAACAAATGTCACAATCACGATGGGGATCTCTCTGATCGGGCCCCGTTAATCCTGCTCCTCTGCTCCGACATGACACTGCTGGCCACTGATGCACTCCTTGGATGAGGGTGTAGGGGTGTCTGGACGACACTATTAACTGCTGAGAACCCGGTTATATCACTGAGAAGGCTGGTTTCAGAGCGGTTCTCCCAGCAAGACTGATCCCATTCACTGGGGGCATACTCTGACATTGTCTCTGAGGGGTCAGGGAGAAGGGATGCTGTAGGCCGGGACAGGAAGGTGATTACATCGTGGAGTCTGTGATCCAAGTTCAATATAACCGCACTGAAAGGATTAGAGGTGGTTAGATCAGGGTATAATGTCGTTACATTGAAAAAGAGGTCACAATTGCGGAATAATGCACATTCGCGTCATGTTTTCTTTGTACCTTCTTTGATTATCAGGGACTTCATTTTCAGTCTTTAGCGGCTCTATACACTCAATAAAACCTGTGGGGAGAGGTGTTATACTTGACATTTTTCTGCTGATTTGCATCAAAAAGGAAAGTCAGTGGGTTCATTGCAGCAGTTAGCATGTTATCATGAAATTCTTACCTTGAACAGCTGTGGTTATCATCTCTCTATCTCTCTGGCAGACGACCAGCTGAGAATTCAGCTCCTGAGAGAGAAAGGGGAGGTGTTAAAATGAGAATATGACATGTATAATCTTGCATGCAGTGAATATTTGGAATAATTCCATGGCGGTACAGACGAACAAACAAACTACGTACCTTTATTTTCTTAGTCCTCTCCCCAAGTTTAGCAACCATTTTATCACGTCCCACCATCGTATCTTGCACCATAGACTTCCTAGTGTTCATCTCAGTGATGAGACGTTGCTTCATGGCCTTGTAATGACCAGTAATCTTGGTCACCTCAACCTTCCTCTTTTCAAGAGAGGTAGATTGTTCATTAAACAGGGTGGTAGTTTCAGATAGTTTCTTCTCCAGTGCATCAGCTCGAGATGTTGCTGTGGTGAGACGGGTTTGGTATGTCTCGACCTGGGCAGCTAGCTTCCTCTTGCTCTCCTTTAGTAGAGACACCTCCTCGTTCAGATCACTGACTGCACCAGAGTTTTTAACTTGCCCCATTAACCTGTCCCTCTCATCGTTAGAGGACTCCATCTTCTTAACAAGCTCAGCCTCTTTCTCACTCAGTTTCCTCTGCAGATCTGTGTTCACTTCACTCAGTTGCTTGATCCGATCATTGAGGATTGCATCCCGCTGCTGCATTATCACAACATTACCATGTAGCGTGGTATGGACCTCTGTCATCTTATTGTTGTTCTCTACTAGTGACTTGTTGTTGGCCCTCAGTACTCCAATCTCTGCTGCAGCCTCGTCAAGTTTTATCTGGAGGTTAGCCTCAGTTGCTGACTTTTCAGCTACTTGGGTTGTGGCAAAGTTATTCAGCTTTTCATCAAGAGCGGCGTTGTTGGACACCAGAGACTCAAAGTCTGTCTTGAGTTGAGCGATTTGTGCTGTTTTCTCCTCTACTTGGCGGTTACTGGTGGCTAGTTTTTCTGTCAGTTCCAAGACTTCTTGTTTCTGTGATTCCAGCAGACCTGCATTTTCAGTTAGGGCTTCACACGCACTCTTCAACTGGGTTATCTGCAAAGTCTTCTCTTCCAACTTGTTCTCAGACTCACTGAGGTTCCTCGACATATCCTCAATCTGCTTCTTTTTCACCAAAATATCTCTCTCACAAGTGGAGACTTCCCCTGTTTTGAGATCTAGTTTAGCAGTCAACTCCACACCTGTCTCCTGGGACTTGAGAAGAGAAGACTTCAGGGCCTCATTCGCCTCCTCCAGGGACGACACTCTACCCAATAGTTCTTCATTAGCAGTTTGATCATTGATAGCCTGCCGGAGAGTTTCCTGCTCCGTTTTGGATTGGGCAATAGTGAGATCTGCCTCCTCTTTGTAGGTTGTTAATTCTCGAACTTGGGCAGAGAGAACATCTAAATGTGTGCTAAGATCTGATTTCTCACGTCCAAGCTGTTCAATCTGCTGTTCAAGTAGAGCCATACCATTCTGATCATCAGCTCGCTGAGTCTGGAACGCCGTAACAGTCTCACTAGCAGTCTGTAGTCTGGTTTTAAGAGCAACTTCTGTTTCTCTGAACACCTCGATTGATGCAGTGAGTTCCTGGACAGACGCAGCACTTTCACTCAATTGACAACGAAGTGATTCAAGTTCATTTTGGAGTTCTTTCAGTTCATTCTTGTGATCGGATTTGACATCTTGGAACATTTCCCTCTGTGTGGCCAACTGGTTCTCCATACTCAGACCAATGACCCTCAGCTCCTCAATCTGTGCCTCTCTCTGTCGGATAGCATTGAGCAGCTCTTCATCTCTCTCCGCTGAGTTAGCTGCCTCCAGACGAGACTCCAGTTCAGCAACTTGGGTTGTAAGGTACCCAACTCGCCCCTCCATCTCTCTGCTTCGTTCAACTGTAGCCTCCAAATGAGATCTTTGTGATTCATAATCGGAGGTTAATTTGACAGTGCTATCATTTTGGGTAGCGATTGTCTGCTCTGCAGATGAAAGTTGGGACTGGGCCTCACCTAGCTCATTTTGTAGCTTGGCAATTTCCACCTCCCTCGCTGAAGAGACCTGTTGGACTGAAGATAACTGTTCCCTGAGATCATCAGCAAAGGACTGCATCTGGGACGTTTCACTGTCTCCCTGCTCCCTGAGCGATGCCAACTCAGCAGCCGTCTCTCGGAGCTGCCCACTCATGTCTGTCAGGCTCTGTTGCAGGACCACTAACTCTTGTTCCTTGGCCAGGAGACTCTTTTCATGGGTATCACACATTTCCAGGACAGAGGTGACCTTCTCTGATTTCAATCTGATCTCATCCTCAAGGGAATCCCGGTCACCTGACATCAACTCTACCTCTCTCTTCAGTGATTCCCTCTCTACATGAGCTTCCTCAAGTTGGGACTTCACATCCTCTAACCACTTCACTAGTTCCTCCCGCTCTGTCTTAGCATCTTCTACCTGCTTCACCAGTTCATTTCTCTCATTCTTGACGTCCTCTACTTCCTTGGCTAGCTGCTTCCCGCTCATGTGTGGAGTGTTCCCGATACCCCCTGCTGCGAGGAAAGTGTGGTGGAGAGTTGAGTCAGCTGTTCGTTGAGCTGACAACACTGCTCGTGAAGTTCCGATTTCTCCTTTTCAGAGTTGTTGAATGCTGCCTCCCAGCTGTACACTAGGTTTCCCAACTCAGATTGTGCTGCTTCTAGCTGGGTGCAATGAGTCTTCACTTGTTCCATCTCCCCCTCCTTAGCAACAATAATGCTCTCAGATTCACTGACTGCCTGCTGTAGCTGAGTGATTTGGTCTTCAAGAGTTTGTTTGTCTGTAGCTAGCTGTGTCACATTTGCCTTTGACTCTGTGCTGACTGTCTCGAACTCAGTCTGAAGACTCTCCATTTGCTGGCTTTGTTCCAATAATACAGAGTTCAACCGGGCGTTTTCATCTTTAATTTGGGTCATGATCTCTCTCTCCAGCTCGAACTGTTCGACCTCACTCATCAAAACAGAGTTTTCCTTCTCTACAGTTTCCTTGGTAACCACTAGAGATTCTTTCTCCAGAGTCAGTTCATTAACCTGGCTCCTCAACTGGTCCATTTCACCTGATCCACTGGTCTGCTCAGAGGCTTCTTTTTTCAGTTTCTCTACCTCTATCTTAGCGTCCTTGTAAGCCTTCATGATTCCCTTTGCCTTCTTCATAATAACTTCCTTCTCTTCAGAGAGTGACTTGACATCTGCCTCCTTTACTGCTAGCTGTCTAGTAAGGGCTGCCTTTTCTTCTTCTGATTGAGAGAGTTGCTCGACTAAACCTGACTTCTCCTGTATCAGCTGAGAGAACTGGTCGTTCAAGGCTGTCTTTTCAGCTTCGAGTTCAGCGAGCTGAGAGGAGACAGCAATCTTTTCTTCTTCGACCTGGGACAGTTTAGAGGACAGAACCGCCAATTCCTCTGTGAATTGTGAGTACTGAGAAGAGCTGGTTTCTGAAAGTTCGGAAAGTTGATTGGTCAGTTCTGAGACTTCCTTCTCCTTTTCGCTAACTTGGGATTTCAGAGCAGCGACCTCAGTAGTTACTGTACTCTCCGACTCAGACATACGCTCCTCAAGAGTTTGAATAGCCTCCTCTTTCTCCTTCAGAGTAGCTTCCATGGCCTCTCTCTGCCCCTGCAGTTCAGTATAGCTGGTCTGTAGTTCTTCAAATGCTGCCTGGTTTGTTGAGATCTGCTCGTTTAGAGACTCAATGTAGCCCCTCTGCTGCTGCTCATATTGCTGCCAGTTCACCAACATCTCCTCATAGTGAGCTATCTTGGTACTGGATTCCTGGATGCTATCGTGAAGTTTAGCAAGACCCTCCTCAAGTGTCGCGTTGGATTCAGTTAGCCTCTCTTTGTGCTGTTGCAGTTCTTCATTCTCCTTCTGCAGGTTAGACACTTCATCCTGAACCCCACTCAGCTCACCTAGTTGCGCCTTTAGAGATACCACTTCTTCTCCTGATTTCACATTTTCTACTTCCAACTGGTCAGCATGCGCTTTAGTTTCATCCAGACTTGATTTCAATAGCCTGACCTCTTCTTCAGCAGCTTCACTCCTATCTATCAGCTGTTTCCTCAGCTCCTCAACTTCAACAGGATCAGATTTGTTGAGACTCAGTTGCTGGTTCTCCTCAGTCAATCTACTGTTAGTCTCTGTCTGGGCCTCGATCTCAACCGTTAATCGAGTGATAGTTTCCTGAAGCTCGGACCGAGCACTGTCCATATCTTCCAAACACCCACTCACACTATCCAACTTTTCCTTCAGATCTACCTCAACCTCAGAGCTTTCCTTCAGCTGAGTGGTCAGTTCATTGACTTCAGTTGTACGTTTTTCCAGCTCACTTTGAAGCTCAGAGTTAGAGTTTTGTTCCTTCTCCAGGGACCCAGATAACAGCAGAACTTCAGAGTTAGCCTTCTCTTGCTCAGTCTTGGTTGTCTCCAGTTGATCTCTTATCTCAATGAGACTCTGCTGTGACTGCTCGACCTCCCCTGACAACTGTGTGATCTGGGTCTGGTATTCTGCTACTGCTTGCTCTTGGGACTGGTTGTATAGAGCCCACTGCTCGAGTTTGTACCCTGCATCGTGCAGATCCACCAGGTGTTTTGAGTTCTCTTCTTCCAACTCGGAAACCCTGCTCTCAAGTTGTTCCATTACAGATCTCACAGCTTCCAGCTCATCAGTCTTTGACTGGAGGGTTTGTTGGAGTACTGCCAGCTCTTCTGAAGAATCAGATTCTCGTTTGGAAAGTGTCTCATCCAACTGTTGAGTTAGATGCTCCAGCTCCTCCTGTTTTTCAGAAACAGTTTGTGAAAGAGACTGTTTCTCTGTCTTCAGGCTCTCAAACTCAGCAGAGATCTCATCAATCTTAGCTTTTAGCTCAGCACATTCTGTATCTCGTGTGGTGATGGTTGCTTTGCATGTTTCATTCTGACTAAGAACCTCATTGAGTTGGTTGTGCACCTTCTCCAGCTTCACTGCAGACTGATCCCTCTCCTCTGTAGCTACAGTCAGCTGAGATTTCAACTGGTCCTGAGATGAAGATGCCTCCTCTAACTGGCAACAAATAGTCGACATCTCATCCTTGAGATCTCGGACCTTGTTTTTGGTGGTTTTCAGTTCTGTAGTGATGTTGGAGACTTGTTCTGCTAGTTCACAGTTCTTAGCAAGGAGGGAATCACGCTCTGATTCAAAGGAGCCCTGGGCTGAACCTGACGCTTCTAGCTGACCTCGCAGTGAAGAAATCTGCTCGTTACTAGAGGATAGCTCTACATCAAGTGTCTGTTTTGCTTGTTCAGCTTCCGCTAGAGAACCCTTCAACTCCTCCAGCTCAGTCTTGATGACTGAGAGGGCTGATTCTTTGTCAGCAAGTGTGGTCTCTTGCTCTCTTGCTAGATCACTTAGCCGTGCAAGTTCATCAGTGTAGGTCACCGCCTGATCTTTGAAACTTTGACCCTGATTCTCTAACTGAGCCTGGAGGCTCCCAATCTGTTCGATTAATTCTTCAACTCTACCAGCCGCCTGATCTCTCTCGGTCTGGGTTGTCTGGAGGATGGTGTTTAGTTCTGTTAGTTTCATACTGAGATCAGCCTTCTCTTCCTCTGTTGTTGTCAGCTTCTGCTGCATCTCTCCAAGAGCTACCTTTAGCTGCTCTGTTGCGTAGGCATGGCTCTGATTCTCGTAGGTCAGCCTCTCAATCTCTTGTTGGGCCCAGGCGCTGTTAGACCCGCTCTGCTGCTCCAACATCCCACCCATTCTGTGTATCTCAGCCTCCAGCTCCTCAATCTTCTCCCAACACTTGTGGATCTCCTCCTTGAGATCCGCGTTTTCAACTTTGATATGATCTGACTCCTCCTCTACTTCCATCAGGGTAGATTTGTATGTCTGTTCAATTACGAGCAGACTCATCAGTCACATCGATCAGGGCCTGTTTCATCTTCTTATTCAGGTCCCGTAACATCATCAGTTCACTGTTCTGTTTCTCAAACTTCTCCCTAATCAGACCCATCCTGCTATCCTCCTCTGCAGCAGCATCAATGTGTTCACACAGCAGGGCATCCTTGTCCCGTATCTCATCCTCTAGTCTAACCAGACTGTTCTCTAGATCAGCAACATGACCCTCTAACTCCTCCTTCTCACTGACAGCACTGTTCCTGGCATGGATCTGGAGTTGTAGTTCCTCCATCAGGTTCTCATACTTCTGTTCGACCTGGGTGAGGTAGTTCAACCTAACCTCCATCTCCTCCACATACTTGGGGTCAATTCGAGTTGTGGGACCTTTAGCTTCCATCTTCTTACCAGAAGAAAGTGTCTTCATCTGACCGGAGATGCTAAGAAGCTCCTTCTCGATCTGTGATATCTTGTCCTTTACTTTGGCGTGAGCACCACTCCTATCATGCCTCCTTGAGGGCCTCCCTGATCTTAGTCTCCATTCCTCTTAGCCTTCTGTCGGACAAAGAATGCCACTTTGGTCCGCTTGATCAGCTCAGCCTGGAGAGACTCCACATCCTGGGGCATCTCTCGGGTGTAGGAGGAGCTGAGGTAGCTGGTATCGTGAGATCGGAGAGAGGCATGGGACACCTCTGAAACGGTATCAAGCTCCTGTGATTGGGGTTTACCGCTCATTCAACCGGACAGTTTCAGCTTCAGTAAGAACTTGTGATTTCTCAATGAGGCTCTTCTCCCTGGTCGACCACTCTTCTTTTCTCTTCCTCAGCTGGTCGAGCTCTTTAGTTGAGGTCTTACAGGTCTCCTGGGCAGTTTGTAGTTCAACCTGGACCCTGGATAATGCTTCTTCAACTGTAGATTTCTCTTGGTTTAGCTGTTCTAGACAGGAACTTCTCTTCCTCCTGGTCTCGTATCAACTCAGACAGCCTCCCCTCACACTGGGCTCTGGTCTCAGCAAGTAGCTCTCTACTGCTGGCTAGTTGCTCGCTCAGGTCCGCTACAACCTGTTCGTGATCGGACACATTCCTCTCATACAACAACAACTCGGCTCTCAATCTCTCAACCTCACCAGACTGCAGTTCAGCAGCAGGGAAATGTATCTCAGAGGCAGTGGAGGGTATATCAGAAGTAGAGGAGGGTATATCAGGAGCAGCGGGAGAGAGGGAGATGGGAGTTTCTGTGATGACAAGGTTGTCCTCACCTTGTACCGTGTACACTGCGGAATGCTGGCTTTGTTCCACCTCCGGTAGGGCACTTTCAGAAGGTACATCAGAGCACTCTAACAGTCAGGGTGGAGGGTGATTGTAGTGATGCAATCTGCTCCTGGAGAGACAATACCTTCTTATCTTGTTCCTGTTTCAGCAGTTTCAACTTCTTCACAATCATGAGGTACTTCTTACACTCTGTTGTTTTTGCTGCAAGTGCCTCCTTCAATCCTGAATCGTCCGAGGGTTCTTGCTGGTTCGGTTCAGATATAGATTTCTCTAGGCTGTCCTTCTCTTCAGCCAGTAAGGAAACCTGAGAGGAGAGGGTGTCTACAGAAGCCTCCAGATCCTCACACCTCTCTTTCATTTCCACCAGTTCTAGACTTTGGGCCTCACACCTCTCTTTCATTTCAACCAACTCTATACTTTGAGCTTCACACTCTGCCTGCCTAGCTTGCAGTGCCTCGTTCAGGTCGTGTAATTGGTTTTGCTGTGTCTCAGTTGACTGCTCATTTTGCTCCATTACAACTTGGAGAGCAGCCAACTCCTTCTGTGAAGTCTCTAGTTGGTCCAACAACTTCTCAGCTCTCTCCTCAAGATCTTTACTTCGTTCACTTTCTGTGAGAAGTTTGGAAGTCATATCCTGAAGTTCATTAGTATACTGTTTCTCTTCTAGCACTAGCAAGTTCCCGCTCTTCTTCTGATTTAGCTCGGAGATTCCCAAGTTCAGTGATGTGATTCTCGACCTGCACAGACAGTTCATCTCGCTCAGACTGACATTCATCCATCTTGGTTTCCAGGGTGGACTTCTCATTGTCTCTGTTGTCAATGTATACAGTGAGATGATCAGGAGCACATCTCATAACGGTGACAGCTGTGCCCATATCAAAGGAGTCAGATGAGAAGTAGTTACAGTCCCAGTTGGTTAGTTTCTGGAATCGGCGGGTAAACATCTCCACTCCCTCAATCAACTCCGAGGGATCCTCAATCTTTGACATTTCAAAGCTCTCCTCTTTGAGGATTGAAACCTGATCTGTGAGCTGTTGTTCCGATGTTTCCAACTTTGTGACCTGATCCTGAAGCTGGTCCTCCCTTTCCAACAACTCAGTAATTCTCTCCTCGAGATTCTGATTGGACTCCTGAAGGGTAACAACAACATCGTTACCCTTGCCCTCAGACAACTTCTTCAACTGGGCTTCTTTGTCCTTCAACTGCTTCTTCTGCCTTTCCAACACCTTCTTCCCCTGTGTTTTCAGCTTGTGTACAGTTGCCTGCAGCTCACTAATCTCCTCATCCTTCGCCCTGTTCTCAGCAGCAACGTCCCCTAAACTGCTCAGCAGCTCCATCTGTTCTGTTACATCAGTACAATGTGAGGAGACCATAGAGAGGCCAGCTGTGACGTCATCACGGATCACATCACGTGACAATCTTAGTTCTTGGACGGCTGATAGGAGATCCTTTCCAAAGCAATGGGTCTGGTGTTGGAGCTCTGTAAACCTCCTTTGTAATTCATCTCGATCTCCCACCACCTCACTCTTCTCACTCCTCAACTGCTGACAGATTGCCTCCAGTTCATCTAGTCTCTCTTCAAGACTACCAATGTGAGCCAGACTATCCTCCTCCTTGGCTCGGAGAACTGTTGTTCTCTCTTGAAGATCATCAACAAGATTCTGCAGCTCGACATTGACATCTCTCTGGGAGGAGAGCCTGCTTTCCAGATCTGTCAGAGCATCGGTTTTGTCATGGAGATTGTCCCGAAGATTGTCGATCTCGTTCAGAGCGTTGTCGAGTTGCTGTTGCTTCAGGTTCAGCTGCACCTGGAGAGGGGATGCCGTCTCACCATCCTGATCTTCATCTCCGCAGCTCAACTGGGAGACTAGAGCATGGTGGTCCTCAGTTAGCCGCTCATTTTGCTCCTTATATCGAGTATTATCCCTCTCCAAATCCTTGACTTGGGTCCTGAGGTGCTCCAGGGTGGCCATTAGCTCCTCCATCTCACCCGAACTGGTGGCCTTCTGATCCTTGTAGGATGAGGACATACTCATCATTTCGGACTCGTATTCCTTCTCCATCCTGCTG